>CM056562.1:6331266-6931266 GCA_029721515.1 Synanceia verrucosa
ATTGACTTCCACTGAGTCAATATGTGTAAATCCATAAAGAGAAGCTCTCACTCCGCAGCACACTGCACCTTATCCAGAGAGATTTACACCAAATACAATCAGCTGAATAAGTGAACATTATGAAGTAAGTTTGAACTGAAGAACTAAGAACTGAACAGCAGTCACAAAACCAGAGCAGATGTGATGGACGCACTCCACATTACATGGTGTGCTGGAAAATGCTACAGCTAATCACTCTAATACAGCCCATTTATCTGCACTGGATGTAATCCATTTAACAACACTCATCTCAAAATCATCTCTCATGAAATTAGACTATGTCTATCCAGATACATCCTAGCTGTACAAGCTGAAGGACATTCTGAGCAATAACACTCAGGTGGAAGTTATTCCACATATGACCTCTGAAGCTGTAAGAGGACTCTGGAGGCAGCTGATGGGTACCGACAGGCCAAACAGAATATGGCTTAGGTGCAAAAACTTAGGCATGGGAGGAATTCAGTAAGGCCATGGAAATAGCTCCTTGGTGGCGGGGCCCCAGGTATGGATGAAATCTGCCCAGAGTTCCTAAAGATTCTGGATGTTGTGGGACTGTCGTGGTTGTCACACCTCTGCAAAATCGCCTGGACATCGGGGACAGTGACTCATAAACCAGGGTAGTGAATCCCCTCTTTGAGAAGGGGGATTGGGGGATATGTTCCAACTACAAGGGATCACATTCCTCAGCCTCACTGGTAAGGTCTATTCAGGGGTTCTGGAGAGGAGGGTCCATTGGGAAGTTGAATCTCAGATTCAGGAGGAGTAGTGTGGTTTGTCCTGGCCATGGAACAGTGAACCAGGCAGAGTCCTGGAGGGCGCATGGGAGTTCACCCAACCAGTCTACATGTGTTTTGTGGACTTGAAGAAGGCCTTCGACCGTGTCCCTTGGGAAGTCCTGTGGGGGGTACTCCGGGATTATGGGATACCGGACCCCTTGATATGAGCTGCTCGGTCCCTGTACGACCGGTTCCAGAGTTTGGTCCGCATTGCCAGCAGTAATTCGGATTTGTTTCCAGTGAGGGTTGGACTCCCCCAAGGCTGGCCTTTGTCACAGATTCTGCTCTGGTTTGTTTAGTGTCCTTTGTTAACCATTTATCTTTTCTCTTAAATTACAAATAAACTTAATTATATTTTCCATCTTGGTTTTTGTGTTACTTCCCTCATGAGCCGGGTCGTAACAATAACTTTTATGGACAGAATTTCTAGGCACAGCTGAGGTGTTGAGGGGGTTCAGTTTGGTGGCCTCACTATCACATCCCTGCTTTTTGCAGAAGATATGGTTCTGTTGGCTTCATCAAGCCATGATCTTCAACTCGCTGGAATGGTTCGCAGCCAGGTGTGAAGCGTTTGGGATGTAAATCAGCACCTCCAAATCTGAGGTCATGGGGTCTTGTTCACGAGTAAGGGAAGAGTGGAGCGGGAGATCGACAGGCGGATCGTTGCAGCTTCTGCAATGATGCGGACGCTGTATTGGTCCGTCGTGGTAAAAAAATTAACAGTCAGTCTACATGCTTACCCTGGCCTATGGTCACGAGATGTGGGTCGTGACCAAAGGAACAAGATCATGGATACAAGCGAGCAAGACGAGTATCCTCCACAGGGTGTCTGGGCTCTCCCTTAGAGACAAGGAGAGCAGCTCGGTCAGCCGGGAGGGGCTCAGAGTAGAGCTGCTGCTCCTCTGCATCGAGAGGAGCCAGATAAGGAGCCAGATGTGGTACCGGGCACGTCCCACCGGCAGGAGACCCCGGGGACGACCCCGGGGACGACCCAGGACACGCTGGAGAGACTATGTTTCTCAGTTGGCCTGGGAATGCCTCAGGATCCCCCGGAAGAGCTGGACGAAGTGGTCGGGGAGAGGGAAGTCTGGACTTCCCTGCTTTAGCTGCTGCCCCTGCAACGTGACCCGCGGATAAGCTGAAGAAAATGGATGGATGGATGGATATCTCCTGGGATATATCAGGCAACTAATGAACATTTAGTCCAGCACACCTTCAGGGTTCAGAGGTCAGGGCTGTTCTGGCAGCAAAAGGGGGATCAACAGAACATAAGGCGGGTAGTCATAATGTTATGCCTGATCAGTGTGTATTTTTTTGCCATAAATGTGCACTCCAAATAATGGCAAATAACTGAAACTGAGCCTCTCAGAGGATCTTATTCAAGGACCCTCAGAGACTGACAGCTGTTCCAGGACCTGAACCTGTGACCTTTTAGTTACAGTGTAAAAATACTAAATAAAAAATGATGAGGGACCTGTGAAGAATGTTAATTGAAGAGCAAAGTCACAGGGAGAAATGTTGAGAGACTGCACGCTTGACTGAGGATGTTTTTAAACATGCAGAAACTTATTTGATCCAGACTGACCGTAACCATTTCGAGCATAGCCAGGATCGAATGACATCTAGACTTAAAGCACCTCCTCCGATGCTGCGGAGTGTGCGGTGCGTTCCTGCATACGATGTTGTCAGTGGGGACACATACCTAGAAGACAGTAACACAAATGTCATACCAGAAACAAGGGGCAAAACTGTAAAAATAAGGACGTTAAAAACAAAAAGTAAATGGCACATACATGGGGTAGCCTAGTGGCTGGTCGCAGGATGAGTTCACCATGTTCCTCAGCGCCTGCTTCGAGTTCTGGATGCTACCACGTTCTGGGTTTCGGTTCCTCAAAAACACCAGTTCCTGCTGCTGGCCTGCCCACAGACCCCGTACACACTCCTTATTGATCTTTAGAGGGAGATCAGATCATACAAATACATGTGAGTACTTTTTAAAGGACAAATGCAATTCATGTTTGATCATCTTCTGTTGGCAAAAAATGATGGCGATGTACGACATAGCATGTATGAAAATCACTTCTGACAATCATTAAAACAGAGATGAAGAGGTAATATACTGTATATCCCATGTTTTGTATCTTCATCCAGGAGAGAAGATGTTTTAGTTTTAACATTATCCTCCATCACTGAACAGTCACTAATTTACGTGGCGGAGGATTAGAAGGAAATGACAATTGATCAATAAAGCTATTCAAACCCACACAGATAAAACTGGGGTTAGGCTAATTTCCATTGTTTCCAATCTTTCAGCAAACCTAAGCAAAGCACCTAAAGAAATTTGATTCACTTTAGCTTTGTAAAAAAATATGGGAACAGCTAGCCAGGTCCTGTCCAAAGATGACTAAATGTGCCTGCAGCATCTTTAATAACTCACATAATATCTTGTGTAAACCTATGTTAGCTGGATGTATTGAGTTCCCAAAATATCTGACTATTCCTTTAATTCTGAACAGTTTCAAATATGAGTGCTGAGAGTTTGCAGGTCTTCATCCAGATCATCAGGCACTGTTCAGACATACTATATCGATATATTCAGTTAAGATTGACTGCAGAGGTGACTGATTGTGATTATTTTTCATGTTTGTGGTCATATATATATTCAGCCATACAAATAGAAAGGTGACAGTGATGTTTGGTAGCTCTAAATTGAACGTGAACAGTGTGTCTTAGTTGTTAGGCTGTAGGTATGAGGGTTGTCGTACTTAAGGCACACACCAAAGCTGTCTGGTATTATTCATTCATGGTGCGTGACATTCTCTCACCCTTTTAAATTGAAATACTTCTCACACTCCTTTTACCTTGATGACCTTGAAGCTGAGGTGGCGTTTGTACAGCATGATGATCTTATACTCGTCCGTGCCGTCATCGATCATGTGTCTCAGTGTGAGCAGCGTGTCACGGCTGGATAGCACCGCCTTGCGCCAAGCGGGGTCACTCTCGTGGCAGATCACCAGGCTGCTGCGGTAGTTTGTGATGGCTTCATACAAGATGGAGGCTTCCTCTGTCTCCTCCAGGCAGGTGAAGTGATCCTGAAAGGACAGGAAAGACTTGATGAAACAACTGTATTAATATTAGAAATAAATCTACTCCAGGCAAGAGGAATGGACCATCATGAAGATATTATTATTGTTATTATTACAAACTTGAAATACACACAAGTCTGTGTATTTACAAAGGAATAAAAACAACAGTGCCCTTTACCTGATGCAGTTTGAGGCTCATTCTGACTGCAGGAGCCACCACCTTCTGCAGGAGGTCAAGGTCAGCAAAAACCCATTCATCTTTGGTGGCAATACGGAAATCGCCTTTAAACAAGGTGTTGAAACCGTACAGAAATGATTCCAGACTTTATGGTGGAAGACGGAGAGGAAAAGATAGAAAGACAGAAAAAGAAGGGTGGGGTATTATTAAACTATTAAATAATTTTAGAATATAAACCACACAAAGACAAAAAATAATGTGTGCAGGGACAGAAATCTTTTTGAATTATGTTCAAGATTTAGCTGCTAATGCCCCCCTCTGGTGATTGGTCAAACTGCAGGCAAATATATGCTGTCACTAATAATATTAGGAATTATTTACTGCTAGTGTTTATTATTTTTTTAGCAGATTACCGGTAATCTTGGACAATTATGTGTATTCTTCCTAGTGTTTTGTTGGGTTTTACAATTGTTGTACATTATGTAGTATTAGTATCAGTATTCTTAGTTCCCAGTAGTTCAACACACGAGTCCTCCTGGGCTGCTGAAAAACTGACAGAAAAAGGTCAAGGGTCAAAGGTCAGTGTCCCCATGAGCTTTCCCCACAACTCAATTCAGAGAATGATTTCAGGGAGTTCATTAATCTTTTTTTTGTGGAGGTTTACCTGTTGGACATGTTGTGCGATGCCGTGCCGAGAGATCTCCTCCCCAGGACGGAGAGAGCATAAGACAGAGTCACCAAAGGAGAGTCTTCATCACTGTCCACAGGCTGAACACAAACACAAAGACATGACACTGAAGCTGCCATATGGGACAAAGATGCAAAATAAATGCAGATTCTGCTAAAATCTACAAAATAAATTAGTTTTTCCAATTTAAAAATTGAACTAATTTTATGTGCAACAATGTCATAAATTGGGTGATTCCATCATCTTCAAAGTGAATATTATCTGTTTCTTTTTGCACTCTATGACAATGCATGTTGTGTAAATATAAAACCACTGTAACCCATTTAGAGTTGTAGTGTCATGTTGTTTCCAGAAAGAATGCTCTGTGCATCAAAAGCATTAAAGATTGTGGCCTTTATTGTGGTGAAACTATTTACAAATGTCTCATTCTGTGTGTGCAGCATCACATTCATAAATGTGCAGTGAGAATATGTATGAGCATAATCAGATTAATGATTGTGTAAAAAAGATCTCCAAATGCATATTTGGACTGCAAATGTGTGCATTGATCTGTAAATGTGTAGATAAAACTGTACATGTATACTCTTTATGAACAGCTGAAAAGTACTGCAAGAGGAGGAAATACAGACGAGTCATCAGTTATAACTCAGACTTGCCTCTCTATTGGCTGTCATTCTACACACGACTTTGGATCTGCAAAAACATGCAGTGTGTGTGGAGATTTATCAAGAAGTTTAGAAGGAGAAATCTTCAACAAAACTTAAGGCAAGTCCAGCCGACTCTCTCTCTTTCTGATAAATCTCCACACACACTTGACCTGCCTCTGAGAGTGTACAGCCACCAGTTGATGCTAGCACCCAATTATTTTAAGCTTATGGCCTCTTATTTTAAGTGCAACTGGGTAGATGTGCTGAGTCCCATGGTGCATTTTGACACGAAACATCAAAAACAGCGAAGAAGCATGTTCTTTGAAGACTGTTGAAGGTGAAAACATGACACTGAAGCTGCCTTCCAATTCAGCAGCTTCTGTTTCATCAGTTAAGGGGAAAGTTAAGGGTAAATGAAACGTTACTTTGTCTGGACAACAAGTATTACATATTACAATGCATCTCATGTTAGAAACAGACAGAACAGGATAATTTATGAAACTGCATGATTTGTGTCGGCTGTTTTTTGAACTACTTTTTGAACTTTTCAGACAAAACTATTAATTAGTTATTAGAGAGAAAGCTACAGTTAGATGTTCTAACCCATGATGAAGCTGGATAGAATAATCTTTAAGTGAGGTACCGTCTCCATCTTCCCAGCACAGTGCTGGATCCACTCCAGGTAGACGTTGCAGAAGCTGGCCCGTGTGACTCCCTGCAGGCAGTGCACGTAGTCTTCATCGATCTTCACACTGAAGACCTGAGGATCACGCTCAATGTGATGCCACTTAGTGTAGGACTGCAGCGCCTCCTGGATGGTGGCATCTTTGAGCCAGCTGGACAGTTTGGGAGAGTGGACCAGGTAGTAGATAATACTCTGAGAGGAGAGGAGAGGAGAGGAGGAGGAAGACAAAAGACATGGTAATGGCCGTGTAGCTACTGACCATATCTGGAGTTACTATTCACAAGCTGCCATTTGTGATAATGACTGATGCATAAGATAGAATAATTTATCAATTTAACAGTTTTTTTTTTACATTTTTTTTTCAAGAGCAGGTTGAGACACCACTGTTGAGATGTCAAAACTTAATGCCTTAGAAAAACTGTAAGTAGTATAATATCATCTTAAATACAAAGGAATTACTGTGCTAATTTAGTGTTTATTTCAACAACAAAATTATGTAGCAAGAGCCACAACATTGAATAAAATACAGATAGCATACCTTCAGGTAGTAGGTGATGAGCAGCTTGCGGAGATCGTACACCTGCAGCATTGTGGCAGCATTGTTCTCACTGATGCTGTAACCCTCCAGCAGGTACTTGGTGGCCATCACCTCCCAGGCCAGCCAGCGCAGGTTGAAGGCGGCGTTGCATGACAGCATGTGGGGTAAATGACCCGGCTCGCAGCAGCAGCACGCATCGTCCTCCTCCACGCCCTCTGTGATGGCCTCCACCTCTCGCTGCTGGCAGTATGTGCCTGGGATGCCAAGAGATGGAGGTAAGGCGACAAGTTCGCTTGTCATGTATGCAAAAGGAAGGGCAGAGAATGACAGGCGTATGATGGAGGGGGGGGACGGTCAAACTGTACCTCTGAACTCCAGACCCCTTAGCTGGAAAGTGACCAGCCCGTTGCCGATCTCAATGAGGTGGACCAGGGCATTGAGGTAGTCTGAAGCCAGGATGAAACAGTCTCCAGCGCTATAGTTGCCCCATCGGCCCAGCATAAGGTCACCACAAAGGGAGTGCTGCAGCGATCGAGTCAGGTACTCATAAAAGATGGAGTTTAGGTTGCTATCGTCACACCCTACGAGAGAAGGACAGTCAGGTGGACGGGTGGGTGTCGGGAAAGGACTAAGATTGTGCCTTCCTCACAATATTGACACCTAACAAACCTATTTTAAGAGCTGCACAAGTAACCTCATCACTGCTTGATTTAGAGAGGACAGGAAATAAAAAGATGCAGCTTGTACCTGATATAAATGCAGTTAAAAAGAACTCACCTGTCTCTTTATCCACCTGGGACACCAGTCTGCTGTTAGAGTTGTCAATACGCTTTGTGCTGCAAGGGATGACAAGGTGACAAAAAGACTGAGACTGGGAGAGCCTGACAAGAAGTCAAAAAGTACTTTATGCTACGGTGACAACACATTCCAAAGAGTTTGTTGTGTAAAATAAGATTCAAAGCAACGTTACAGCTGATGTTTTGACAGTTTTGAGTCAAATTGCAACCAATTTTAAATGAAGTGGTAGAAAACAGTTAATATGGATAATGTGAAATCCTTCTTATTGCCTAAACTCACATCTGACATGTGACTCCAGCAGAAATGACTGATTTTAATGTCACACGTTTCAGGCGATGACATCTAAATATAATCACGCGGGCCGCTTCAGGGCAAATCACTGAAGTTTGCAAAACAAAGCTGCAGCAGTATTTTTAGATTGCTCTCAGCAAGCTGATGTACAAACAGTCTCTCACATCAATAAGTAAAAGGGAACAGAGGGGCTACGTTGTGTAAGAGAGAGCGAGCGAGACAGGAGGAGGGAGTCCATCTGCTTATCTGCCTGGCTCAGCTCAAAAACATGGGCTTGATTTGTCCTTACGCAAATAAAAATCTCAACGTTATTGTAAAGAGTATGGAAGAAAACAGACAATTTCTCCGTTCTTCCCCTACCATGTCTGTTCACTCTTTAAAAACAATTCACACATATGTTCTTTTGTGCTTCTTTTTATATCTGTCCATACTGTATATACGGAAGCACACTGTATTTGCCAGGAAATGTTTTTTTCTCATTTTCACGAGATTATTTATCTTATAATTATGAGAAAGATCTCATAATTACAAGAAAAAGATCTCATAATTAGCAGATAAGTGGTGCCACAGTGACTGCTTTACTCAATATTATATATATATATATATATATATATATATATATATATATATATATATATGTATAATAATATAATAATAATATATGTATGTATAATAATATAATAATAATATATGTATATAATGTAATTATATATATATATATATATACACACACACACACACACACACATATATATATATGTATATATGTATATACACATACGTATATATACGTATGTGTATATACATATATACATATATATATGTATATATATGTATATATTACATCGGAGACATGGCCAAATCTTTATATCACCACCAAGCCAGCCTGGATGTATTTCAAATGCATGAGTTTATATCCATGAAGCACTTTGTATTGGTTTAACTGCTCCTGTAGGAAGAGAGTGACCTCCAGCTCGTCTGACTTGGCTTTCCATCTGAACAAAACCAGCACCTTGACATGCCTACACAGTGTTTCTTGCTGATATTAATGCCATCTTCATTTAAGTAGCATTAACATCTCCCAGCGTCCCATGCCGATCATTATTCCTGGTCTTAGCCACGATTGAGAGAAGGGAGCTCTGGACATTGGTTTTAAAGATTTATCTTGTAATTACAAGATATTTTCTAGTAATTATGAGATCTTTTCTCGTAATTATAAGATAAATATTTTTGTGAAAACAAGAAAAAAAATTCCTGGAGAATGCAATGCGCTTCCGTACATATGAAATCTGTGGATGAAATTTGTTTTCTGGCTATTTTCAGCTGCAGACATTTTTCGTGGCAGGATTGTGTATGTGGGATTGACTCAAAATAAACGACAGTGCCTGTGTTCACAGTGATGAAGGTCCAGTCGTACAGCATCCAGTTTTAACAGTTTTTGGACAAAAATGGAGGTCAGTGAGCTGTATCAGGTTGGATGACAGCCTTGTTGCATTGGTGGATTTAGTCTTTTCAGAAGATTTAATGCCAATTCTTTAACCAGCAGCTTTTCAAGATTTCCCCAGTCTGGACTCACTATGCAAGCAAATCATCTTCTCACAGCACCAGGACCTTACTTACTTGTAGTTTCGTTCCCAGAACTTGATGGGCCGTGGATAGGAGGAAATGAAGATGGCGCTGCCCAGGAATGGAGCCAGTGGAGTGTAGAAGACTGTGGTGAGCAGAGTCTGCAGCAGCAGCATGGCTGAGTCTGGACACCAGTAAAGGAAAGAAAAGCAGGCATTTCTGCACTCAGACACACGCATACATACATACAGGTGTTAGGGAAAGGATACGAGGCACAGCAAACGGCTGAGCAAAGGCATGGAACGCGCTGCCCCAGGCGATCTGCCAAGGAGCGATGTAAACCAGGATGAAATGGAGCTTCAATAACAGCTCACGCATCTGGACAGAAACAGAAGCAAGAACGTGGTCAGTCTCCTGTAAACACACCTCAACAGAAGAGTCGATTATTTATAACAACCTTTGTCACAGAGCAAAATAAATGTCTGTATAAGTTCTCAGTCAACCAGGTCGAGCTGACTCTTGTCTATCACATCCCTCCACACCACTATAAAGGTTGGTAAGCCCTCTGTGGTCCAATGCCAGCAGATACAATTAATCTCTTCCACTGAAAATGTCATATTTCAGATGTTTTTATTGTTGGACAGTATCTTGTGATTGAGATGGGACTATACAAATAAAATTGATAAAGCTCCTCCAGAGCTACAAAGCACAGAGCAGGACTCTCCATGAGGCCAGGGAGAAGTTAAGTTACTCAGATAGATGTAAAGATATGTGATAACTATGACTAGACCAGTCTGCCTGTTTGTGTTTGTATCTGAGTGCTGCGTTTGTTTCTATTTCTGTTGGTCTCTGTTTTCACTGTGTGAGAGAGACAACTATATATCTATCTCGATCAATACACATGCACAAAATAGAATGGAATAGAATTACTTTATTGATTCTAATAGCTCACATACACTGTCTCCATCAAACTCTCACCTTGTGGAAAACAATAGACATGATGAAGAAGTCCAGCAGGAAGCTCTCAGAGGCGTGCGGGCAGTCGAAGTGGAAAAAGACGAGGGTGAAGAGCAGGGTGAGAAACTGGAAGCTGGGGTTGCAGAAGGATGAACGTAGGAGCTTGAGGCCAGCAACGGTCGTCAGGAGAACATCACAGCTGGAGGCAGAACAGATTCAACATCTGGTTCATCACACACATACTGTCTTATGATGTGTGTGTGGGGATGTGTCCACTCACTGGATTCCCAACTTCTTGCGGTGACTGAGGGCGAAGCCGTCGTTAGTGAGCGCGCTCAGCACGATGGCGGGGTACACCACGTACTTCTCAAAGCACAGGAGCCCCACATACAGTCGCTCAAACCACATCAGCACAGCGTCCTCTGTAAGTAGAGTAATAAAGGACACCAGCAGATCAGGGTCACAGTTTACCTTTGACTAGTTGGTGGTCAAATAGTATATTTAGAGTAAATGTGTGGCGTTGACATTTGGAGTTGTTTTCTGGATAATCCGTTGCACCTTCTGTACAGTTTTGTCTCAGTTTTTTTATTTATTATTTGGATTCACCATTAGATACCACAAATATGCAGCAGCTATTCTTCCTGAGGTTTAGCTGCCATATCGCAGTATATTGTCTCCGTTTTATCACATAATCTGAGTTTTTCATTGTTTGTGCAAACTGACTTAGCAATAAACTTGTTTCAGATGCTGACTCTGTTTTAATACTTAACAGGCAACTCCCAGCAGTATACAGTAAACACACTGACCTCTGGGTTCAAACTGGTGGTACTCCTTGGTTTTGAGGACCGGATGAGAGATCCACAACCAGGGGTGATGCTTCCTCAGCTGGGGGATCAGGTAGTGGGTTACAAACCCCACCGTCCCCGCCAGAGCGTACAGCACGATGGTCACAAAGGGCTGGATCCAAGTTGGAAAGAAACAATGAAAATAAATAATGAGAAAAAACACTTGCTGGTATTTCTGCTGCCAACTGCCACATGGATCAAAAGTAAAAGACAGAAATAATGTGCTGGATAGAGACGGGGATCAATCAGAGATCTCACCTTGAGAGACAGAAACACAGTACTCGCAGTGATGGCGAAGGTCAGGATGTAGGCCACAGAGCACACAACTACATCCGACAGCAGGATCTCCTTCTGTAGAGCACAAAAGGGACTGCAACCATTAATAATCCACACTGAATGAAAACACATTTGTTTATCACACTCATGTAGGTGTGAGATTATTCCTGTCTAATCATTCTGAGCTTTCAGTATTTGGAGATCAAAGACGCAGCAGCTCGAGAGGACTTAAGAGCTCCATGAACCCAATTAATACTGTAAAAGGCATCAGGAGGCTTGTTTTCTCCGATCCATAATTCCCTGTAATCACACCCTGTGATCGACAGCTAACACTGCCGTATTATCTCTCCTGTAACGCTGACTTTAAAACACTGTGTCCTCTACACAGCATACAGCATATAGTACAGTGTGGATGAGTGTTGATTTGCTGGTGATAATAAGTGTGAGCTGACATGATACAGCTCATGGCTGCTGCCATGTAGTAAAACTAACATCGGAAAAGCTCAATAACTTGATCCACACTCATCATCTTACACTGATAGCATTATCAATGAAACAAGACAACATAAATATTATATCATTTGATTTCTGCATAGTCATCTGTAGTTACCATAGAGTTCTGCAGTTTCTCCGGTAGTGGATCTTTACTGTCCATGTCTTCCTCTTCCTCTTCCTCACTCTCAACCAAAGCAGGCATTATCTTTGACTTGACCAGAGATCTGTTAAAATGTCACACATGTAGGAAAAGACAGCAGCAATGAGAGCATCTTGTCAGTGGAATAACATGGAGAGATATTTTTGTTACAACCCCCCTGAAGCAACTGAATGCAACCAAAAAAAAGGAAAAAAGATTTTAATCAACAATATTTTTGAAATATTGAAATAAGGTGAACTTCTGTTTTTTATGGCTTTGCATGTAACAAATTCACTTTTATATTTCGAACATGACATTACAATAACTTTTTTTGTCTTTTTGTAATTCACTGATTTTCAGAATAAGCGAAGAACTTGTTATTAAGTGTAAAAAAAGTACATCAACCATCTGACTCAATGAATTCAGTTCTATATTTTTCCCGAAGCGCCTCTCTAACCTTAATTTAAAGATTATTGAGAGTTCAGTGCATGGCAACCAAACACACACACACACACACACACACACACACACACACACTGTACAGGGACACTCACAGCAGTACGGAGGGGTCGCTGCTCTGTCGGCTGAGGTGGTAGGAGAAGACCACCAACAGACCACAGAAACCAGAGAACAGTGCTGGTGTGTGCTGCTCATCCCACGGCTCCTGTAACCCCACACACACACACACACACACACACACACACACCGGTGTGAATCATAACAACACTGTATTTCGCTTCAGCTCTACTCAGCTCCATGAGTTAAACTGCCTGGCTGCACACTATATTTCCTTCTATCCCTATACCCAAGAGGAAGAAAGGGTCATATACACTTCTATTATCTATGCTCTGATTTGTTTTACATCCAGTTGATTTGTACCTTGAGAGCTCCGAAGCAGAAACCGTAGAGCAGAGAAAGAGCGATCAGACTGCGCAGGACGCCGTAGACCGCAGAGATGAGACTCGTAGCAGCTAGGATGCACAAATTAAGAGTGAAAGCACATGCAGGAGTATTAAACAATGAGAAACAAAGCCACACATGTGCTGTAGTCTCTAAGAATATCCAAGGCCCTGAACCTGTATTTTCTCATTCACTTTTGATTGACATTTACAGCAGCTTTCAACAATGAATGTATATTACATAGTATATTTATGCACACAGGCGTCAAACATAGCCACAAATCCACAGCTGCATCCATAAATTACCGTTTGCAGTAAAAAAATTAGAGTTAGCAGTCACACAGGATCTGTGTTCTAGCTTTTGCTGAGAATCTATTTTAGAGCAGTCACCAACCTGTCCCACCAAAAAAGTGCATGTCAATCTGCTCCAGCAGGTAGATGGTGAAGGTGTTGATCTGAGGGAAAAGGCCCACCAGGAAGGTGATTGGGAAGCAGTAGGTAAAACCTGTTTTATCATGAACAAAAGACGCTCCTTAGTACCTGTCAAGGACACATTATTATTGGAAATAAAACATGTTATTTTGTGTCTCTCCTGGTACATTCATCCCTACCTACTAGCAGGTCTCGTAAGAAGCCCAGTGCGTCGTGGCAGGCGATGGTGACTCCGTACAGGGTGGAGATGGGAAGGTCTTTCCTCCGCAGCAGCTGCTCCAGCATCCAGATCAGAGCACAGAAGATGCAGAAGTAGGCCGCTCGGCTGTAGGCCACCAGCTGGTTGTGACCCTGGAGACACACACGGGTTAGGATGGTCGGTCTTATAGTTCTATTTTTTATCTCTCATATTTTATCATAATTTGCACCTTGCAATTATCTCTCATATTTTCATTTCATCATCTACGTATATCTATTATAATATATATTTTGGTACTTTACTTGTTTGATTTTCCTGAACTCTGCATGCATGTGTGTTTCCATCTTTCAAGCTTCTGGAACTGTGAATTTCTCTGTGAGATGAATAAAGCATCTATCACAAATATTTGGGCATTTTAGGTTGAATGCCTGTTTGCCAGCAACATGACATGACTAAGAAACATCTGAAGAGGTCATATCCTCTGTAGCCACATTGCTGGGGGATTATTCAAACACAGCAAAATCATTAGTACAGAAAAAAATGTTTTCCATAACAGAGGAAGAGGAGAAACCAACAGGGTTGAATGTGCGTATATTACTTTAACACATATTAGTAATTACCACACAACCTGATTTGATTATTTTGAGTTTCGGCTGGCTTTAATCTGAGAATATTTCCTCTGAGATTTAGTAAAGAAGTAACATTAAACTCACGTGTGTTGGTGAAGCTGCGTCTGGTTGAACACTCTGTAAAACAAAACCACAGCAGCACATATTCAACCACCATTTGTAAAATAACGTGAAAACAATGTTGTCATGCGCAGAAACTGAGGTGTCTGACAGTTTTACTTTTAATCTATACGTTAGGTCACCATGACACCATGATCATTCTCTCCACTACTGTATAATACTGTAGATACTACACAGTATATCTTATATGTTATATTATAAAATATATATACTTTTATATATACTGTAAATAGCCTATAATCCTGTATTTGTATATTCTTATTACACATATATTATCATTTATTTATTTTCTTCTGGTTGGATGCATTCTGCATTTCTTTACCTCGTACTTTTGACATGTGCGAATCTAATCTAAGAACCAGCAGGCAATTTGGTCCAACTGTAATGGCTAGACAAAATTCATATAAAGATTTAGTATTTCTCTCACCTTCAGTAAAGAATACTGGCAGCTGGCGATGACCAGGCAGAACTGGAAAACCCAGAAGTCTTTGAAGCAGCCGTGGTTGAGAAGCACGAAACCCAGGAAGGAAACCAGGAAGGCCATGAAGACTGCAACTAGATTCTCCAGAACATCTTGGTTTCTGCACAGAATCAGCACAAAGTCATCCACAGGTTACAGTTGTGCAGACAGTATGTTCTCACACACAGAGAGCACCATTCCTGCACAAAACCAACTGATGACAGAATTAAATTACTGCTCAACTGATGATTTAACTGAAAATATATGATGCTTATTGATGTAACAGAGAAAAACGATGCTAAAAGGACATCCTATTGATGGAAGCTATGGTGCTCTAAGATCTGAGGGGTTTTAGATTTAAAGAGAGAGGAAATGTCCAGTGACTGACATTCTTCTAACACTGTGTATTTAATCTAAATGTGTGGGCACAGCAGGTGAAAGAGTTCACAGGCAGTTTTTAGTGTATTACCTGTCCAAAAGGGCGAGCAGGGTGAGTCTATCATATAAAATGTTGATCCACTTCCCAGGAAGCAGTTTGAGTTTGTAATAAATCTTCCTGGTTGGTTTCTCCTGAGTGGACGTCTCTGATGACTCATCCAAAGAGTCCTCCTCCTGACAGACAGACAACAAACAGTGATATTTTCAGTCAGGATCATTAGAAGCAGAGAGTAGAACAACATATTTTTCACAGCGTGCAACACAGAGTGGTGCTTTAATGATTCAGCAGAGAGTCTGTTGTTTCATCATCAACAACTGGTCCAGGCAGTGTGTTGTGTGTCAGCCCTGCTGGTCTGCATCCAGCAGCGATGGAGTCTGATTCAGGACTGAGCATTCGGCAGCAATCACTTATTAAAATGTGATTATCCTTTATGTCAATCCGGATACTTCACCAATCAACTCTTTGATGTAAAAATAGAAATACATCATACTGTTTTGTTGTGTGAAATCAGTTTTTGTGAATTCAACTAAATCAGTTTATTGATTGTTTGCTAATTGGTAATCATTTAAAACCATTTATGAATCTTTTTTTAACTTGACAGTTTCATTTGATATATTATTTGATTGAGTTTATCACATATATTATGGATTGATATTTAACGATCTAGCTAATTATACCCTGTGGAGTTTTTGGTTTGTAAACAAATATTTACACTATTTCACCAAATCAGTATCCTGTAACAAACACACTGAAAGTATCTGTGTCCTGATGATTTTGGATAATTCGAAACCTTGATTGTTTTCATCCACTTCTGCTTGCTAACAGGCTTCATGTTCACTTCCTTTGTTGGCACATTGCTGCAGCTCTTGGCACGTTACCACCACCAACTGTCGATAAGTGCACTAGCATGAAACAGGAGCTGAGTATCATGTCACCCGCATGCATGGATGTGCATGTGGGTCCTTGTGTGTGCGTACAAGATACAAACAAAGCAGTGACCTGTTCCAATAAACAAGACTCCAGAGCAATTTTAAGACCAACTAGTGGCCCCACGAGGTACCTTTAAATAACAGCATTATTACCCTTTGGAAGACCTCCACCATGCTTCCATGTGTCTGTATAGTTTCATAAACATCCTGCCTTCAGTAAATAATTATTTAGTAAATAGAAAGATAAAGGTAAAGCAGATGGACACCTGGAATATCTCAGGGTGTGTCCTTCGTGGCCGAAGTCTGTGTGCAGGGATGATGCGCCGCTGAAAAGGGCAGTCAGCATGACCCCCCACCAGGCCGTCCTGACACTCCGAGTTGGAGGAAGTCGACAGCAGGTCACTGAAGACACACACACACACACACACACACACACACACACTGATGTCAATCTGTGGAATAAACCTGATAACATATGCAGTGATGACAGAGAAAGAGTGAAAAGGCAATGAAGCAAGATGAAGAGAACATAGGTAGACCAAGCAGGGAGAGGAAAAAACGGGGAATGAAGAAAAGGTAAATTAATGTTAGCGATGATGATAATGGAGTAGAGGGGGAGGACATGATTTGACGGCAGTACCACATGTTGCCAGTGATGAGCTCTGCTCCGAGCGGCAGGTTGAGAGCTCTCTCTGCATACAGCTTACGAGGCCTGTCTCCTGGTGAGACACATGCATAAAACTCACTTACACTGTCTTTTTTTGGATGAATACTGTGCAAAACACAACATCCAGCTGGTGAGCAGCTAAATCTAGTACAGAGGATTTTTTTTTCGACAGACAGAAAAGACTAAGCCATAACTGAACAGCTGCATGTTTTGGAGCCACTCCAGAAAAAATGTCATTTAATCTACAAGCTTTTTTCTCAAAAGTGAAGCCATCAGCTTCTGGCAGAGCCTTCAACACATACTGTGCATTTTTCCAAAAGATCAAAATGTTATACGACCATCTCAGCACAAAAAGGCTCCTATTTGTTTTTTATTTACTATTGTTTTGCTGTGATTTGATGCTGTGATGTCCATGGCTAATTTCCCACTGAGACAATTTATCCTAAAACCATATTAGACTCATCTTAGTTTGTCCCTCGCACAAAAAATATGACATTACATTTTAACTGCTATCCGTTCAAGGGTGAGTGCTTACTGTGTACAGTATGGAAGGTGTATGCCTCTTCTTTACTGGTGGCCTCTGGTCTGCAGATGACCTGCAGCATGGAGCTCTCTGACTGAGAGGTTTGTGAAGGCAGGGAGTCGTAGTCTGGATCCTTCTCTCTGTCAGTCTGTGGACTGTAGACAGGAAAAACAAACAACTGGAGCTCCTGATGGATGAACAAATTCAGCAGGTTTGTTCTGAAGCATGTAGGTGTGCAGGCGTGTATACCTGTCAGGGGAGACGATTGGGATTTGTGTGGGTGGTACAGCCTGTAGTGAGTGAGTAGGCAGACTGGTGGGTGGTTTGGGTCTCTCTAATTTGTTGTCCATGTCAGTCTCTGTTATTATCTCATCTTGTCTGGAAGTCACACTCAGATTCTCTGCAAACAAATCAAATGGAAATGTTTCTTTTTTATTAAAATTAAAATGACAGGAATAGAACTGTGTTTTAATGAAAATAAATGTGAGCCCCAACGTATTTTATTTACTGTTTCAAAGTCTTAAAGCGGCACTAAACACTATTTTCATGTTAACGATTCCAAATGAATGCTAATGTCGCTATAAGTCTACTGGATGTGCATCATTAGAGCATAGCTGGGACAAAAGCTAAAAAAATGAAAGGTAGCAGAATATGTTGTTCAAATGAATGCATTATTAGCATAGTATTAAAGTAGAGGTTTCACCTCATATATGTAAGAATGTATTGCTGCTAATAAAACAATGATGACACTGCAGTCAAGTATGCACTTATTTATAAATGTGTTGTATTCTGCATTAACTCTGAACCCTTATAACAAGATAAGAGCTGAGATTCACCTTCCTCTGCAGCTCCCACTTCCTCTTTGCTGTCTGGCCCCTTGTCTTCCTGTGTGTTAGCACCTCCTGCTCTGGTACTGAGGGACCCCAACAAGGAAACAAACTCCAAAAAGTTGGATTCATTGGGAATCTGGCCCTCCTTCGCTTCCAGATCTGACTTGGAAGTGGTCATGGTCTGACGAAGACACAAATGTTTGTATGTGTGAATAAACAGGTGAATGGATGGAGATAACTAGAAACAGAGACAGAGCTTAACTGCCAACATACTGCGTTGTGTGAGCGGTCTGAAAGTAGCACAGCATCTTTCCCGCTGTCCATGCTCAGTCCACGGATGTGAGTCCTTCCCCCGGGTCCGTAGCGGCCCAGAGCTGGCGGCAGACGCAGGAAACCTTGTGGGTCCACATTAGGATCCAGAGGCTCTGTGTCGTCACGGTGGGAGTGGACATCAATGCCAGATGAGCTATTATCATTTGTCAGCTGTGGGCTGGGTGTGCTGTTGTCAGTCAGCTGCACACCTGGGTGGTCCTGGTCTGGATCTGGACACTCCAGTGTGGTGGACTCAGAAGTGGTTGTTTCTCTGCACAGGTGAAACTCTTCACTTTGGCTTGCAGCCTGTTGCTGTTTCAGGGTGGGCTCGTCCTCTGAGCCAGCCGAGTCTTCTCCCTCGTCCACCTCGTGCTTTTCCTTCTCAGGGGAGTCGAAGGTGATGACAGGGATCTTGATGTGACACTCTCCTGCATCCTTCTGAGCCTTGTAGGACACATGTCACACACAAAAACACTGTCTTTCACCACAGACAGATTGCTCATCATTTTGGTAGCAATCTTACCATGAGCAGCAGTCATATCTTACACCTCAGGACAATTGATTGTTTTTCTACAGGAGCTTTATTCTGATAGCTACATAGGGTAAGAATAGCAGACAGAAACAGCTTTCTTCAACATCAGCAACTGCTGTCACATAATTTTACATTTGCAGCAGCCATTATCTCATATCAGAACTTGTAGGGATTAAAATAAACCTAGCGTGGAGCAAGAAGAAAAAATTTGAAGTGTACTTATTACATAACATGACATGCTGAACGCTCAGTCACTGCAAACTTATGTTGTGTGTTCAAACTCACAGAAATCTTTTTCAAATTGTTGTACAGACCCCAACGTTTCCAAAGATACCAAATATGACCGAGGAATTAATGCGTAAATGTGTGTAAAATAAAAATGAAATACAGTTTGCTTGTCCTTTCTTGTGGAAAACGACAAGAATGTGAAAAGTGACTGACACTGGTCTTACCTGTGCGTTCTCCAGAAGGCTCTGCTTGACGCTCTCCTCCAGCTGAGCAGCAGTCTGGGGGTCACAGCTCATGGTGATGATGATCTTCACTGTGTCGCTGTCGTCCAGGTGAGCAGACACTGGCCTGGGGCCAGAGTTGTCTACCAGCACCACCTCAATCTCATCAGAGCAGTATGTCTCCTCCGCTGGCTCAGCCTAAGAGACAAGAGGGAGCAGGTTCTACCCACTATGTGCAAAATGATCGGATTCATACCTGATTGCACCGCTTTCTGTTAAGATAAGGTTCACTTTGAAACCTCCCAAATATAACACCTTACTCCTGGGTGTTACCTGCGCAGGAGGCTCTGGGATGTTGATGAAATCATCCTGGTGGTCCTGGGGAGTCTCCGGCAAGTTATTGTTGGCATCTGGGGACTCTTTTTGCCCCTCGCTCTCCTCTTCGCTCTCCTCTTCGCTCTCATCTTCACTTCCCTTGGAGGGAGGCAGACCTTCATCAGCTGTATCTCTGTCTGCAGTCTCTTTATCCTCACAGTCTTCTGCTCTGTCTTTCTCCATTGCTTGCTCTTGCTCTGATTGCTCTCTTTCTTTCTTTTCTATCAAAGATCTCTGAATGTCCATCTCTTCTTTAATGGCAACAGTTTCAATTATTTCTGCATCGGTTTTCTCTGTCCCACTCGCAGATCCAGGCCTTGTCTCTTCTCTTTCGGCTCTGGACGGGGGCCTCTGCTGGGCCTGCAGCAGGGGGGCGGCCTGGTCTGGGTTGGGGCTGGAGAGGTCATCTGGAGAGGGGCTTGTGTGCAGGCCTCCCTCCACAGCCCTCTCCTCTGCAGCACTCTCATCCTGTCCTGCAATGAAATGAAAAGAAAACACTTATTTTTTTTAAATATCACAATATAATGTGGTGATAAAACTGCACTAAAAAAATAGCACTGTTGTCTGTAGCTGCATTTGCCAGAAATAAATAAATATCTTCCCGGTGCAAAAAAATTAAATGCATAAGGGGGACTGATCCTAATCATCTGATGCAATGCTCCATAGCCTTTTTACCCTTTTTACAATAAGTTGACTTTGTTCTGACTAATCACCCGTGCATTAGGTCACATTTATTGGAAGCAGTCAGCTGGTCTTGATGGCTGGCTACTAGTTCTGTGCTTGTCTGACCATATTTGATGTGTTTGCAAAAAAGGAGGTTGTCTTTCTACACTGAGGAGCCATTAGGGAAGAGGAACAGAGCTGGCCTCCAGCACAGACTGACTGTGACAATTCACTATGCACGTATTCATACCACATATACTATAAGATCCATTAGTATGTTTCTCTAGAATCTGAAAAAAAGTGTACAACTACCAATCATTTGTACCCTGATGCCAGGCTATGGGGAATGTCAGGAGCCAAAATGACTTGTGTCAATGCACAAACTACAGAGTTGTTTCCTCATTTCTGTTGACTCCACTATTCTTTCTTGTTCCCTCATCTCAGCAAAAAAAAAGATTAATATGCCCATATTGTAAGAAAACTACTGCCTCAATCTTGTCCCAATGTGGCTGGATATAAATACACATTTAGAAAAGATGTGAAATACAATCGACAATATCATATAAATGGAAAAGATATACAAGAGGTGGGTCATACTTGCATTATCTTATTTTTTTCTTCTACTTCATTGTCATTAATATAATAGATCCTGTGGCTTATTGTTTGCTAAACCAAGCAACAGCTGAGTCATTATTATTATTATTACTGTAAGTGAAGCAAGCTATATAAAAATGTATTTTATTTATTTAAATTTACCCTGAGACTGATTTTCCACAGTAAACAATGAACCAGAAGATCTTTAACTCATTTCTATACAGAGTAACAAGCACCTGTGGGTCACAAATGAAAGGAAAACCAAGCGTGAAGTGTCTTAGTGACGTATGGGTCATAACAGCAAGCAAGAACAGCTTCAGTGCTCCTTGTTACAGAGTTTCTGAAACTCTGCTGGACTGGATTCAAACACTGACCAGTGCCACCAGGAAAAGAGGAAAAAAAGTGGAAAACGTGTCATAATTTGTTTTTTAATAATGTTATGGGGTGATTAATGTGAAGGAAAGGGTTTTTCGATATGGAAATAACCTGCTGGAAATAAAGAGCAGTCAGAAACTGCCCAGAGCCTGACTGATGAATTTGCAGAAATACTGACATCAAGAAGCCACAGCATCTCATCCCTGCTACAGATGGCTTTGGGGTTTGTTAGGAAGCCTCTGCATTTGCCCCACTTCTCCACTCATTTATTCAGATTTGTTTCCTTTAAGGGTTACCCATCTGTCTATCTCAGTCAAAACCAGAAAAAAATTGGATTCACCTTCCACAGTCTTCCCCTCCTCTGACTTCGAACAGTCCTGTGTTGAAGAGAATTCAGAGGCATGTGATGAACATCGACACAGTGTAGATCACAGTGGTTTATACACTGTAGGTCCACATCTTTTAATGGTCACTCACCACCCCAATCAGTCCTGGGTCAGTTTCAGTCTGTTTGACCGTCACCTGAATCACCGGACTGGTACGTTTTAGAGCCAACATTGTCATGGCAACACTGTCAGGGACTGTGCTGCTCTTCCTATAAAAGAAATTAAACATATTCATAATTAATGAATTGAACAACATTGTGAAAGAGACAGAGCTATGGAGGTCCACATTGACATGCCATTTCCAATCTGTCGTGTTTTCAATACTAAAACCTGCTTATTCACTGGGACAAGGCAGCAAAAATAAAAGAAATACTTGCTGCTTCATCTCTACACAGGCACAGAAAAGAGTGATGGTTTTTCTTTTATTAGTCTCTGCACAGATCAAGTGCATCAGAGTAGAGTGACCGGCTGAAGATCACTGACCTCCCTCATTAGCTCGCTCAGTCTTTGAAATGAAGTCGAAAGAGTCTGTCCCACTCTGAGACACTTGATCATGAAACCAATTTGATATCAAAAAGAGAGGAAAAATAGACACTTACGGAGGGTGAAAAGGAAGACTTGTCATGTTAACAGCATCAGTGGCATTACTCTCAGGTCAAATGTACAATGTCATGTTAATAATTGAACTTTATCATTAGTGATTTAGCCCTCTGGCCTAGATTTTGTAAAAACAAAAATGCCAGTTTATTGAGTGCAAATATTCTGTATATCTCTTTGAATGCCCCCCAATACATCCATAAGGGTGAGACCACTTCAGGAATGTTTTAGCTACTTCAGATCGATCCTTCAGACTGTAGTTTCTGCATTAGTGAGTGTGAGACGGTTTACCTGATGCTGGCAGGCAGGCAGGAGTCTGAGGCGTTGCTTTTCTTCTCTGGAGCCTTGCTGAGATCAGAGAGGCTGCTCCGGACCACCGCCTCGCCCTCGTCGAACATCAGGTGCAGCCGATAGTTGGCCAGCTTGATGAGGATGAAGAAGACCGTGATGGAGGTGCAGTAGATACTCAGAGCCATGGTGGTAGGGGGCAAGGCCTGTGGAGAGGAAAGGAGAGCAGCGTCATCATATTTAAATCAACATCTCCACCGTCTCCTGACTCAGTGTTTGATTCAGTGCTTCACGCTGTGACATCTCCTCTCATCTCATCATTAGTAGGTGGAAGTGTGCAAAAGCAAAGCTTATTTGCAACCAGACAGTTCCCTTAGCTCAGTGATCCACAAGTTCTTATTTGATTAACTGGTGGATTCATGAAGTTTATTGATTCCCTGGGGAGGAACGGCCCATAGTAAAGAACAGGAAAACTGACAACAAAGCATCTGCATCATGCTGATGCACAACTCAACTTGCCATCATTAATCTTGTGTTGTGTGTGACCTTCAGATAAAAAATCACTAATAGGCTTGAAATTTGAAACATCTCTTGTTGTTTGTTGTCAGGGAAGCAGTGGGCCTTTTCAAACAGATTGTGAACACTGTCAGCAACAACATTTTAACATAGCTTTGCTGTCAACATTCCTAAATGTCTGAGCTGTCTCTTTCACTTCAGAATATGTGTCTTTGTCTCACTAGATCTCATCCACTCAGAAATACACTTCCTGCTAATTAGCCCTGGTTTATTGCAGTGAAACTGGACATATGTATGCAGGAACAGGAAATGAATTGCCATGAAGTGGTCATCGTTTCAGTATGGTTGTTTTTGGCATCATACTCGTATTTGACTTTTTAGCAGCATCTCTCTGTATGACTGTGCCAGTATGATTTTGTATCAAGGTTTTTTCTCTGTATTTACATGTACTACAAAGGTAAAGGTAAATGTCTGTAACACATCCCAGATGGAAGTTCCTTAGTCGGGATATTATCAGCATTGCAGTTTATGTTCCAGTATTTGGAGATAGGGCCAAGACGTGAAAATATCAGTGATCCACAGCTTTTTCACGCCTCCTGGTTCTCACTGCCACGTCCAGGAAAGCAGTCATGCAGGGAAAAACACTGCGCCAGTGCTGCTTTCTCTATTTACCTCAACCAGACAATGAGGAACGTTGATTCTCTCACAGCCACTGCATGGTTATTCAATACAGGACGAAGGTGCGCATGAAAAATGGTACCATGAGTACTTCACATCTCCTTCGTGGCCCTGAACGTCATGTTGCCTCATAAAAAAACTCACCAGATGTAGAGACAGGGGCAACATCAGGAGAAATATCCACAGATAGAGGTGGCAGGAGTTGTTGAATTTGTTCTGGTCCGGGTCGTGGTACCAGCCTCCGGTCACAGATGCCCAGACTCCCTGACGCAGGGTCTGCACAACCTGGGAGCCCATCTCCCCTCCTCTGTCCTCCTCTCCGCTCAGGCTGGACGGGCGGATGATGCTGCTGCTGCTAGGCTACAATGGAAAGATGTCCTTTAATGCATGCTACTGTCGCTGCACCTCCATATTGGGGCGATGCAGCGCGTCTCCAGAGCCTTTTCTTTCATGCCTCATCGGTCTTTCTTGGTGCTGTCCTCTCGTCCGCCTTTCCCCATCCCAATGTCGATTCGTCCATTGGTGCTGCCACTGTCCTCATCTTTTCCCGTTCGTCTCTGTCCTTCTCCCTCTCCTTTCTGGGTGCCTGCACAGATGCGCAGCTCTGACCGCCTCCCCTCCCTTCCCCACTCCCCCTCCACCCTCCCTCTCCATCATTTGCCATTATGTGAATCACACCCTAGGTGTTTATCGGCGCGCACCCAGACAGTTTTCAGGCAAAATAAGTCATACAATTAATCCACGCTGCTCATTGCATGTAGGCTAGGCTTTATGTAGATTGTATGCAAGTCTATGTATGCAATAAACTATTTACGGGCATACTTGGAGGAAATGAGTGCATGCGTAATATAGGTTTCAGTGTTTCCATAAATGACATTTTTACAAATAGGCTATGTTACGGTCATTATTATTATTATCATTATTATCATTATTATTATTATTATTATTATTATTATTATTATCATTATTATCATTATATAATAATGATAATAATAATAATAATAATAATAATAATAATAATGCTTATTATTACTATATTATCATTATTATTACTATTATTATTATTATTATCAGCCTATATTTTTATGTTTCAGATTAAATGAAATTGCACTCTTTGTCTAGCAGCATGTCTTCCTGAGCATTATCTGAGTAAGAGACTAATCACCACAGTCAGATTCCCTGTACGTCTAAACAGCAGTAGCCCAGCTGTAGTTGTTGCATTCTCACTTTAAAATTACTTTCTTGTTCTCTTGGCTGGCGTTTGTGTCTTATTTTATATGCCCACTATTCCCGTGATGTCCCTGAAGGCGCGCTCCCCTCACACATTCCTATAGTAGCTCCTCCCTCCCCCTCCCCACTGCTGCGGCGGTCACGTGTCGTGCAACCCACCAATCAGAGAGCACAGTCATCAGCAGCAGCGTCCCTGGGATCCTCCGTGGAGCCACTACCACTGCTGGCGACAACGGCGATGGGGGTTGTTTTGATTAAAATTGACGGATTTTTTCCACGTTTTCATTCCCGCATCGTTGCGCTGAAAATCCAGGATGTTTCATGTGCTTTGTGATTGTTCAATGGTCGGCTTTTCTCCACGTACCCGCAAGAGAAACAAACTTTGGAATGACCGATATTAAAGCTGAGAGCCTCAACTTTTCCAGCACTGCTTTACCAGTCAGTGGGCTGACCTATGCTAAGCTAACCCGCTAGTTGATGCATTTGAAATTCCTGTTAAAAGTCCAGAAACGAGAAGACAAACTTTACATTTCGGGGTTCAGTGACTGGGCGAGGTCATTTTAAGAGAAACCCTCCGGTGGAGACTCTCTGTATCGGCTCGGAGTGGACGGGGCAGGTGCACCTCCTGTGGCACCTGCGGAAACTTGGTATCTTGGCTCCATCGGTAGAGAGCTAACTTTAGCATGGAATTAGCATAAAGTGGCAGATAGTGTGGACCAGTAGGCTTCTCATGGCAGAGGTTATTTCATTTTCAAACTTTATATTACCATTTAACCGTCAGAGTATAAATTGGTGATATTAGCTACGAAGTATTTCGGCTAACCGTCGTCAGTAACCTCGCTAGCAAGTTCTTGACCCTCAAACACCGGAGTAGCGACGTGGATAAAGTTACAGGATTGTGGACGCTCCCTCTCTCTCCCACAGGACTTTGGACACACTTCCCGTGGGCTGCGCAGGGAATGACCCTCTTTTCTCATCAGTTAGTCTCGTAGATGTGACGGCATGATGATTTCAAAGAAACACAGTTTACTGTTTTAAAGTTTTTGTTTTGCTACTAAAGCTCTGCACCCTATGGTGTCGCTACGGCCACCGAGAAATGGATGTCTCGCAGGCCGCTTTCCCAAACGGTGAAGGGCGGCCGGGCGGCGGTGGGACGGGGCACCATGCCTGGACAGATTCCCCCACAGCTCGGGCGTGGGCTCATTCTGCCCCGCTGTGCCCGACGCGGTCCCTGTGGACTGCCGCGTATGACTACGAGGCAAGCGGCGAGGACGAGCTCAGCCTCAGACGAGGAGACGTGGTGGAGGTGCTGTCCAAAGACGCAGCGATCTCTGGGGACGAGGGCTGGTGGACGGGTAAAATTAACCACCGAGTCGGGATTTTCCCCTCGAACTATGTCACCTACCAGCCCGCTATTTACCGTATCCCTGCCACGAGTGTCTCTGTAGGGGCTCGAGAGCAGGTCCCGAGCTCGCCTGTGCAGATCCCTTTCAGTGAACTGGTGCTAGAGGAGATCATAGGCGTGGGTGGATTTGGCAAAGTTTACCGGGGCACATGGAAGGACCAGGAGGTGGCCGTGAAGGCGGCTCGGCAGGACCCAGATGAGGACATCACAGCCACCGCCGGCGGTGTTAAACAAGAGGCGAAGCTTTTCTCCATGCTGCAGCACCCCAACATTATTAAACTGGAAGGAGTGTGCTTGGAGGAGCCCAACCTGTGCCTGGTTATGGAGTATGCCCGAGGCGGGACACTGAACCGGGCCTTGACCGGAAGGCGCATCCCTCCACACATCCTGGTCAACTGGGCCGTGCAGATCGCACGCGGGATGCTCTACCTACACGAGGAGGCCGTGGTACCCATCATCCACCGTGACCTGAAGTCCAGCAACAGTAAGTAGAGGAGCGAAGTGTGTCTATGTGTTCATGTTTGAGAGAGCTGAATCAATGTGAATAAGTAAAGGAGAAAGCCTCACAGGGAACCATCCACCTGGTGCATGTTTCATATCACATTAATGACATGAGGTATTTGAAAATACTTATCTGTAATGCTTATAGTTTATGAAAAACACACAGTTGTGCCATTACAGCCTAAACTGAGGTCACGGGAAATGAATAAATCCCATAGATTTCACAAAAGCAGTGCTGCCATTTTAATCTATTCGAATTTGAAGAAATGTAAAAAGTCTGCAGGGGTATGAAGTGGCGGGGGATACCATCAAGAGGATGTGAAATAAAGAGTTTGCTCAGCTGGGTTGCTCATACCCCATCCACTCCACCCCCCATCCTTTAAAAACACACACTCATCTTCCCAGCCCCCTCTCCAATCCAGGCTGAAATGTTGTTCAAATAGACTCAGTGATTTACCAAACACGTAAGCAGCCACACAGTCCACACTGTCAGGCCATGTGCTTGACCAACCAGAGCTAACACCAGAGGTCCCAGGGTAAAAGGGAGTCAGGCAGAGAACCTAAGTATAAAAATAGAGAGAAGTATTCACTTTTTTCATTCACAGATGAAGGAATGTCGATTGAGCATTTGTACATCTCACTTTTTACTGTAGGGTCATGTAATTGGGACGTGGCTCTGTGCTAGTTCTTCCACAGACTGGTAGCTGACAACAAGCCAGCAAACTTTAGTTTCCTAGGACTGAATAATGAATGGGCAAGACTCGATGAGAAAAGCAGAGTCTGAGTCACATACCCACTGAAACAGGCGACCCACTCAGGTGTGTTTATGTGTGTAACAAGACTCCCAACACTATTTCTCCCTTTGTGATCAGAGACTTATTAACCTGGGGCCATGTGGGGAGCAGCTCTGTTGTTCTGATATTTATCTGCAGCTGTGAGGGTTAGTGTGTGAAGGTGGATACAAACATGTGAAATGTACACAGATGAAAAGAGATGAATAATTTCTATTCAGTGCTTCACAGACATGAATGGGCCTGTGTTGATTAACTATGAAATGTTTGTGAATACAAGTCAAACACACATGGCCAATGATCATGACGTGTGCTAACATAACCTGTATACAATATAATCCAAGTTGAGAAAAGGCACAGATGGTGACAAAAAGTTTTACAACTAATTTACAGTCCAGTTACATTTACAAACTAAGTTGTGATAAATCTAGAAAGCTCAACTGAAACCAGTAACTTTGAACATTATAATTAAAAAAGAAAGAAAAAAATGATTCACCCTCAAAGTGACATATTTTTGAATGTGGACAATCAGTCGTGCCTGGAGAAAGAAAGTTTTGAACTTTGAAATAATGCACTTTATGTGCACATAATTCCCCAGATGTGATGAACAGTATAGAGAAGCACAACCCTAAAAGTAGTCTTATTTAAGATGGAAGATCTGTTAATTATAGGGCAGATGGAGAGAAAGGATTTAACTTCCATTTAGACCGTTGAAGCTAATCGGATGTTTGGGACCATACACAAACTACCCCGAACAGGCACTGTGCTGCGAAAACACAGTCACTGTGTTTGTTCTGCCACTCCGCTGTGACTTATACACACAGCATTTAACTTAAAATAAAGAGGCAGGATTAAAATAAGGATTATGTAATACCGTCATATTATCGTCATAATGTGCCATTCAAGGCGCTAGTGAAACTTGATGCAATGATTTAACCTGAAGATTGTAAGACTAGTGGAATAAATGTCTTTTTTTCTGAATTTATTCCTGAATCCAGCTGCTAAGCTGTCAACCACAAATTGAGGTCAAGAAAGACTTAAACAACGTCTAACCACACTATCACTAGTTGCAGGTAGTTGCTCATCAGGGTCAGAAGTCTGATCATCTGCTGTCAATACAGGACCTTATCTAAATAAAGACAGAATGAAAGGAGCTGTATGTGTTTGCTTTGAACTGGGGCAGTGAGTTCACAAAAGACTCTCTCCTACACACAAACGGCACCCTGTGGTGTGTTGGGTTGTTTTCCCAGTAAAAACCAAGAATGATGCAGCTTAGAAAAGTTGTTGCATCTGCTAGCGAGGGCCTGCTGTCTGTTTGTCTTGGCGGTGTTGTGTGTCGGTCGGTCGAAAAGGATAAAAGGAGTGAGAATTATCCACAAAAGGAGTTAAAAGGAAATGGATACATGGCAGTAAGTGGTTGTTAAGCAGCATAGTTCACTTTCTAAATAACTATTGAGCAAAATGTCGGCACTGTACTGTGTCTTTTCTATTTTGGTATCTGTGTTGTTTTCCTAAACCAGGACAGGTATACTGCTGTAGTCCTCCACCTTCACTCAGCTACTCAGACTGCCATTTATCAAGTTGCAGTGTACACATGCTCTGTACAGACAAACATACAGCTATTTGATCAATGATTAGCCTGTAAAGTAATATGTTGGAAGTCAGCAAGATTTGTCCAATCTCTTTTGTGTTTTTCAACCTAATCTGTAAAATCCCAGCCCGCAGGGAGGAATGTTGCTAATGAGGGATAAAAGCTTAACATACGTTTGCACAATGGACTGGTCAAGCAGCGGTTGCTAGGCTACTGTGGCCAGAAGAATGGCTAGGACTCGGAGGGTCTCAAAGCCCTCGTTTTGTTTTGTTCCGTTCATATTTAATCTCCCAGAGAGCAGCGGTACTCTTTTATTGCCACAAACTGAGGGGGTTTCCCTTCTTACTTCGTTATTTTTCTCCTTACTTACCTCCCTTCCCCTCTACCTTTCTGTTCACTCTTGCTCCTTGTTATTTTTCTGCTTTTTGGCCAATGCAAAGAAAATGCTGGAGTTACTTTTTCTTGTATTAAGAATTTTCTTTGCCATCCAAAAAATACTATTTACTACTTGTATTGTTGTATTGGTATATTCAAAATAATTGTGGGTGAAATAGTTCTCAACATTTTTAAAAGAGTGGCTCCATGTCAGAAAGTATTTTATATTGTGGTTTACAACACTTTGCTTGACGAGCTAACAGGACTAAACTACATTTGGAATATTTTTCCATTAAAAATAAATATTTTCCCCTAACTGCAATATGATGTCAGTACTAGGATACATGCATTGCTAATGTTGGTCTGATAACAGGCTGTCAGAAAATTTGTTATTTATCTTAGTCATAATTATGACATCCTTTCACCAACCCATCCTTCCTTCACATCTTACAGCTTTGACTGAATCTCTCCCTCATGCTAATAGTGGAAGCGTTCACAGAGCAGTAGATAATATCAAGAAATCACACTGAAACCTGGCCCAGAGTCAGCACACATAACCCACATTAGCTGTGGAGTTTCACTTCTCTGCTGTGAACTATAGTATGCAAGGAATGTGTGCTTAAATGCCTCTTAAACTGACGGGGTTCAGTTTGGAACGTGTGCAACTGCATTCTCCCATCAATCTTGCTATTGTTAGGCTTCATTATTGCGCAGTATCTGGGAGAACGTGCCAACCATCACACCACTGATGGAGCCTTTTTTGACCTAGTTGTCACAGCAACCAGGGAAAAGTCCAAGGGCATGTCCAGATGACAAGTGCACCTGTTATTTCCATGTCTAGATGTGTAGCACACTGCACAAACTTGAGTTTAATTTCAAATATGAAGAGGAGGTTTGTTGTCAGAAATCTAGGGCTGGGTACCAAACTTCAATACTTTTGTTGCACTATGTCATGCTCTCAGATGGTTCTAGGACGGGGAGATATGTCCCCTTCAGATTCATGGTGACACTGATCCGTCCCCCTCTTTCCCAACATAAGGAGACAAACATCACCGCTAAAACAGAGGATTAATGTCACTGCAGCAGCATTGGGAGCCTAGCATTTGTGTTTTTGACTCATGGTGCATTCAGTTGTACACGAACGTTGGAATTTCCAAGCTCCAAGTCAGAATTTAAATCAGAACCCTCTGTGGAGTCGGATCTAGGGCTGTGACGGTATGGATTTTTTATTACCGCGGTGATAAAGCACCCAATCAATGCGGTATGGCGATTTACCATGGTATCCTCCGACACCCCCACCCCCCCCAACGGCAAACCCGCTATACCCGCCGCAATCCAACTACCTCCACCACCCCCGCTACCCTCCGTGATCACGGCAACTCTGCCACGCCCGCCGCAATCCCGCTACCGTCCTGATCACTGCAACCCCACCGATCACTCCTTGTCGTCTGGCATAAAATGTGCGACACAGTGTTCGGCTTTATGTAATATGTAATGAGCTGAACACCACGGCAGGTATCACATGACCGCGGTATTGCGGGGATGCGGTTATCATCCCAGCCCTAGTCGGATCTCCAACTCAGAAAGTCGGATTGATTTCACCAACCTGACAGAATTCATGCTATTTGCTGCTGATGTAAACAGTAGCTACATGTTTTGTTGTACGTCTGTAAGTCTGGGAGCACTAAACTTTGAGGTAACAATGATCTGAGCTCCAGGTTCCGAGTTCGAGTGAACACCATAAGGCAAACTCTCACTCCCCAGGGTCCTAAAGAGGAACTGGTAGCAGCCTGCGCCTGTTGATCATCATCAGACTAGTATGTCTACCATGATAAAGACCAGATTACACAAAAATAACTTATTGAGTTGACATCATAAAATAATAATAATAATAAGAAGAAGAAATTAATATTAATGATGAGCATGATTAAAGCCTAAATTACACATAAATAATTTATTTGAGGTATTGAAAAGTGGCATTCTAGAGCCAGTAGGCCTATCAAAACAAAGGTATTGAACGAAGTCCAGCCCTGCAGAAATCATAGTCTTAATTGATCAGTCGCATTCATGTCTTTTGCTTTTAAGCAACAGTCCAATCATAATTGAAACTGTCCATTCATCAAGTAGCTACTGTATGGAAGGTGACAAATAACCTTACTATAATGCTGAAAACACCTGCCAAATACATGATGTACAGTGATGAGTATAGTTCTGTTTATGTGATCATTCTAAAGTAGGGTTTTCATGTGTTTTTATTAATATCATGAAAAACTGACATTTTCAGTGCTTATGTGCATGCATTAGGGTGTAAGAAAACTGTAAAATGACAATCCTGTCAGTTTGTTGTGCGTTGCTGAGATCAGAAAAGAAAATATGATTCAGCAAGATTTGCCTCTCCTTCTTGTCACATACAAAATCATGTAAATTATCACAATATACCCCTTGTAGGTTTAAGGCAATTAATATTCACTGAAAAGAGAAATCTAAGGATCCACTACACATTTTCTGTCCTGATATCCAAATTAAGAGAATGGACAGACCAGGTCAATACCATCACTGACTGATCTGCATGTATCTTCCATTTTTATTTTGCCTGTCCTCCTACTGCTGCATTATTTGGTATGTGAACACCAACAGTCTGATAGATTTGAGTTTCCCTCTGAACAACTCTGCTTCTGTGGGAACTGCTCTATAAAAACCTCTTAAAACCTGTATTTCATTACTGGCTCGTAACGAGCTCTCCACAGGAGAGAGAACAGTTAGACCTGATGTAACTCAGAAAAAATATCCACAGAGAATCCTGTAATTTTTCCGTTGACTTGTTGTACTTCTGTAATAAGCAGAATCTAAGAGGAGAAGTTTGTATAGGTGTTGCAGGGTGACTTTTCTCAGGCTTCCCACAATTACCCCTGGTGACACACAGACAGTTACTGCCTGTCTTTTCTCTGACTAGAGAATGGGCAGAGGGGAGAGAGGAGGAGTGGAGATGCTTTCACTGTGTTTTTTATGACCTCTCCCTGACTGCACCTATTGTTGCAGGGCAGGGTGAAAAGGAAAAGGGCCCACAGCTGAGAAGAGCTGCCTTCTAAATCAACCAATCCCCCTCCACAGCTCCCCAGCACATTGATAGACGCTAATATAGCAAAAGGTGGCGTCTGTACACCTTTTAACATTTGTTGTGTTTTAATTAGCCTTGTTACGGGTTAATTTGAGCTTCAACAGACACAAACCAGGAGAGGAAGGGGACAGACAGAGCAAGTGGCCCGGAGAGACGTGACCATGATAGATGGATTTAGTCCGGCCATTAGTCCTGATCCTTTCCCATCAACCAGAAAGCCTGGGGGCACTCTCATTTCAACCGAGAGAGACAGACCAGTCGGGGAATGTTTAGCAGCCTTGTTTCTGCTTACTACAGGAAGCCCTCTTACTCTCATGCTTAGTCTGTTGGCACAGTTACCAAAATAGTGCCACGTCAAGTCAGGAGGCTGCACTCCAAATTTTTACAGCAACCCTTAAGCATCAATGCTTAGTCATACTGTCATCTGTACACTATTTGAACATTTAAAAAGTTGTATCATACTGTTGTACAACAACAATGATTCTGTCTTTCAGTGTCTGGGAGACATGTTTGTCTTTTGCAGCCAGGATAAATTCTTTGCGACACATGTCAAAACATTGTAAGACTCACAGAACTGTTTACTGATGTAAATGTCAAATGATGTGAAGACGCTTTGGTGTGTTTTCTGTGTGAGGAGCGCACTTTCCCTCGGTACTGTCTGTCGCTATAGAGACAGATAGATACAGAAATATGACTAGCTTTGTGGTGCTCTGCAAATTCATTGCTGAGTACTGCATTGTCTTGTTGTTGCTTTTCTATTTGATATCATATGTATGATATACTGATTTAGCTGAATTGAGTCTTTAGTGCAGGAAAAGTTCTTAACACACAGATAAACCTAACTGCAGACTATTTTATGTCGGATAGAGATCATGCAAATGTGATGTCTTCCAAAACTTTTTAATATTTTTTTTAAATGTTCATTAAGCACTCATTTTTACGGAGATGCAGGGAGTCAAACTTGAGCTTTAGTTTCTTGAAGAGGGGAAAAAAATGGCCATGCTTGTCCGACAAGTGAGTTTTTTTTTCTTTTTTTTGTTTTTTTTTTCTTTTTTTACCTCGAGGGGGAGAAAGCAATGGTAAGAAGCGTGGGACCTGCTTTGAAGGCAGCAGCTCTGTTTCTGATCTTCCCACTGTCCCACCATGAAAGATGGGTCTTCCTTAAGATCCACTGTTGGGAAGGGAGAATTAAATGGGGGTTGGACTGAGGGTGGGGTCTGCCTTCAAGGCATGTCCATCTCCAATTGCGTTGGACACCAAAGAGGTTTCACACGTCACAGGTAGATAATATAGCTGCTAGACCTAATAATCTAACAGTGATGATTAGGGCTATCCTCTTAGTTTCAGTTGTGGGCACAAATGAGACTAAGATTTACTGTAAACACAGTATTTTTTATAGCTAATACAAGTAGGCCTGTCACGATAGTCAATAAGTCAATTCATTATACGATAAATGAAAACAAAGTTGGTTGTTTTTCCAGCCTCTACCAAAGAGGCTGCAAAAGAAGAGGGTTCACTCTGTGCATCTTTCTCAACACGTGGGTGCGTTGGTCCCACAGCAGAATGAACAGAGTGAGACCTCCTGTCAGTCATAAAGTGTCTTTGTCTCAGTGGGAGGAGGAGGAGCTGCTAGCAGACACACAGGGAGCAACTGTAGCAGGTGAGCTGGTGAGGAGTAGAGAGCCAGGTAACAAGGACAAACTAGTAGGAATAATAAAAGAGATTATTTCAAAGCTGAATGCCTCAGCCCCATCCCCGATTACAATGTTAAATACCAGGGTCAGACATTAACGGTTGCCCGAAAGCCCGGGTGAAGTGAAAATAACCGGCGGGCCGACAGACTGTGTGCAAACATAAGCGATCTTGCCAGCCTGTGCCGCACAGCCCTGAGTCGCCGGTGACACAGAGCCTGGTGCTGTCTGTAATAATTAGTACGATAATTTGATTAGTTTTGAAAGGGCAGTGATTTACAGCTGGCTGGTGATGAATAGTTAAGAAGAGGCTCTATTGAGTAACATAGAGTCTGATGTATTTAAAACAGGTTGCTCACCTGTTCAGACAGGGCATGGAGGGTGTGACAGCTATTGATCAAATGTGAAATAGCAATAAATACTGCTTTCTGAAGGAACAAGTGTGATGTATTGTTGTATGCAGTCACCAGGTCATGGATTTTAGTAAAATATAAGTTATAAGCGAAAGTATGAGCCACATAGAGAGAAAAAAAATCATCTTAAGACCCTCAGAAGAATGCTGTCAATAATATCATGTATCGGCAATTAGTTGTGGGACAATATGTCCAGCAAAATTTGTTATCGTGAGTGACAGGCCTAAATAGAAGCATTGTCCCTCTTACTGTATTTAGGGATCCTTGCCAAATATCTGTGTGCTAGACTTAAGTTGAGAAACTTCATGTGGATTGACAAGTTAAATTGCTTGAGACATAAAGATATCACAGCATTCATGCATTCACCATACTGTACTGGCATGTCCTACTTTGAGAGTGTGCAGTTCTTAAAATATCCTGACATGGCCTACTGTATATTTAGTCAGGATTCAGATCATGTGATGTAATAATTAGGTTATCATTACTCCTCCTTCATATCCAAACAAGCTTTAGATTACTGTAGGAGTAAAGAACACTGAAGACTGATTAGACATAGCCTGATTTGTTGTACTAGCTCAGCTGTGAAAGCTTTACATGCACAGGATCCAGTAGAGGTTGGGGTTTAAGCCTGGTTCTTGACTTTTAGGATGATCCTGAAATGCCTGTATAGATTCAGTCATCCAGTTTGAGATCAATCTAAAGAGCATACAAGATGGACCTGCTTGAAGGTTTTGAGCAACAAATCAAAACCTCTAATCTATCTTTTTCTGCTGTCAGATTGATCCTAAACAGAAGTTTAGATATTGCACTTTTTGGAACATGAAGAGCGTCTTCTTTCCCCATTTTCCTCATTTTACAGCTTAGTCTCATCTTTACAAACCTTGTTATTACATAAAGTTTAATCTCATGATTAATTAAACAAGACTAGTCCAATTATGATTTTGCTCATTCTTTACAGCATTAATAATTAAGGTATGTCCCCTCAAAAATTGTATTTAATTTATACAATGTTGATGGGATCTCAGGGGATGTTTAAGTTTTTAATGCAGGTTATGAGAGTGACTGTGACATAACAATAACAGACATTATTTATACAACACAAATCTTGGATAAATTGAAACACTAAGTGGCTTGGGACAGACTTGATAGTTGTTAGAAGCAGCCCCAAAGCATTATTTCTATAAATTGCATGAGACAGGTTAACCTGCAGTGGTTGTTGTGTTGTTGTGCCATTAGCTTTGCTGCTAATAGAATCCAGTTGACAAAGAAAATGGCTGGCTGAGTTTTAAAGGTGATTTTACTACATCACGTCAGTGAGGAGTCATGTAGACAGGAGCCAGGTCTTTTATCAGAAATTTCTAGAGGGCTGACACTGAAGTATCATGGCGCTACAAAGAAAGTGTTTAGTTTGACATCCTATAGGCCAGTCAACACAGACGGGTTATCCCCAAACCACTGTTCTTCTTGGTTGTGTAAGTAAGCCATCGTAAGTCATTATAAACCTACTGAGCCTGATGGGAGGAATCTATGGAATCACTGAGCGAGGACTTGACAACAGGAAGTAGGAGTATATCATAGGTCCAGTGAAACCTGTTTGTAATGGAATTCCTTTTGTTGGAGCCTCGGTAGAGGATCCCCTCTGTGCCGCAGGCCAGTAATGGCACCAATACTCCTTATTAGTGGAGACCCATAGAAGTCACTATCTGGTTTAAATACTGCTTGAAATCATGTCACCCTATGAAAATATGTGTTCAATGCATCACATGCAGGAGCTGTCCATTATGTGTTTCCTGTGTTTGTTGGGATAATAGATGAAGGTGGTTACTTTTCTCTTGTGATTTAACACAGTTATGCTTTTCCTTTGTGGTTTTAGCCAAAGTGTCATATGCATAAGTGATTCATACATTAATGTTAACAAATACAAACTTGGATGAAGAAATGCACTTTCATGGGCACATTTTATTTACAACATTAATGTTGACTTTACACCACAGCATATTACAGCAATTAGTGTCTTAGTTTGAAATTAATTTGAAAATTGTGAAAAATGCTCGTCACAAGTTCCAAAACCCATGTTGACCAGATCAGATAGCTGTGGTCATGGTGAATGTTGAACCCTGAGCAGTATCATTACATTTACTTTCATTTTAATTAGCCTCAATAGAATACACATATGAACATCTTCACAAGTGAATCTGTGCAGTTCAGTGCTTCAGGTCTCAGATGGCTCAAATAAGCACACAGGTGTAATATAGTTGATTTTGTGACTGAGATTGAATTGTGGAAAAGCTTAGTGTGTCCTTATGTTTCAGCTCAGCTTAGTATCTGTTAGGTGCTGCTGTGGAGGAGGAAGTCCAAGGTCAGTGATGACGAAACCGTGCACACTGCACCTACTTCATGCAAATAAACTTGCACACACACACATCATCTCTCTTGAAAGCTGTTAATATGTATCTCTTAAACTGTTTTTTCCAACTGTACATTGTGATATTGTTGGTGAAGAAACTCCTTGATGTGTTTTTCCACACCTCCATGATGTATTTTCGTCAGTGTACCCTGGGAATGTTACCACAGAGTGTACAGTACGTCATTAATGCAGTGAGTAGGACTGGGTACTGAACCTTGTTACTTTTGTAGCATCAGGTATCAAAAAATGAATCATATTTCAGTGGCAAATTCCAATACCCAAGTACCCAAATCTGTAAGGCTGGGGAGTGCTTGGAGCACTCAACTTTGGGGTTATATTGATCTGAGCTCCAAGTTCCGACTTCCAGTGAACACACCATAAGACAAACTCTCACTCCCCAGGGTCCTAAAGAGGAACTGGAAGCAGCCTGTGCCTGTTGCTCATTAGACCATTGTCTAGTATATCTACCATGATAAAGCCCAAATTACACAAAAATAAAACAGAAATAACTTATTGAGTTGAAATCATAAAATAATAATATTAAAATTGAGTGCCACTGACATATATACATCAAAGTGTTTTTTCGGAAGCGGGTCACTGATTGCGGCCTCCTGCAGCCTGTGAGTAATATTGGGGCTTCTGGGAGATGTAGTTGGAGCATAAAGAGAAGGTATACGTCACAGAGATCAAAGCAGGAGGAAGTTTGAGACGATTGCGATTAGAGAGAAACAGAATCTGGACAAAAAGTGGTGATTTTGGTGGGAATGTCCTCTACCTCTGATAAAACAAGAATGGAACAAAATAAAAACAAACATTTTTTTTCATGATGTAACATCTTTCATTTGAGCTATTCAGTGTTTTCATAGACATAGTACAAAATATTCTGTGCATCATGAAATATGACTCAAAAAGGGCAAAAACATTGGACTGAAAAGTGTCACTGCTCTCCAGTTGTCACCTGGTCGAGGGCGGCACAGGTTCAAGACGCTTTAGTGTTCTCAAGGCATTGTTGTGTCCTGTGTGTATTAAAGTGTTTTCTCTCCTCTCCTGAACTTTTTTTTAACTTTAACTTTAACTTTACTTTAATTCATGTTTCTCTAGGTTACGTTCCTGTTTGTCTGTTTTGCTTCAGTGAAAGTGGTCGAATAAGATAGCCGTCTGTGTATGTAAGAGCATGTTGGTTGTTTGAACACACTAACAGGAACAGTAATGTTAAATTTTCAGACTAAAACTTAGCTGTGGGTTAGGGTTAGGACTCTCAGGACAGGTGTAGTGTTACAGGTAGGTTTGCAGGGTTCCGGCTGTCTTTAATGTGCTGAACAGTTTTAGGACCTGAGGATAGGTGCTTTGTGGTGCTGTCAACCTTCTGTTACTACAGTAATAAATGACCTGCAAAGCTCTGTTGAATATCGACTGTCACCTCCTCACCTGCATGGCCATCTCTCTCTCTCTGTTGCTCCTCCTTTTCTCTCTCACTTGTCTTACTCCTCTCTCTTCCACCCCCTCACCTTTGGCACTTTCATCACAATCCTGTCTTCCCACTTTTCCCTTTCTCTCAATCTTCCTCTTTTACCATCATCCCATTCCCGGTCTCTTCCATGGCCCCTCCCTGACGTGTCCTTCTCTCTTTTCAGTTTTATTACTTGAAACGATTGAGAATGATGACATTGGGAGGAAGACGTTGAAGATCACAGACTTCGGCCTGGCCAGGGAGTGGCACAAAACCACTAAAATGTCAGCCGCAGGCACCTACTCCTGGATGGCCCCTGAGGTCATCAAGTCATCTCTCTTCTCCAAAGGCAGTGACGTCTGGAGGTATGATAAGTAACACACGAGACACACACAGTGTTCTGCTCACAGTTATGGCTGACATCATTACTCATTCTTTTGTCTAATATTCATCCCTCTCTCCTTTCGTTTCCTTTTACTTTATTTCCTTTGTATGTGTGTCGTACACCAGCTATGGTGTCCTGCTGTGGGAGCTGTTGACAGGAGAGGTGCCATATCGTGGAATAGACGGCCTGGCTGTTGCTTACGGAGTTGCAGTCAATAAATTAACACTACCAATCCCCTCCACTTGCCCTGAACCCTTCGCCAAGCTCATGGAAGGTAAATAATAAATATGATAATAATAATACTGAAAGGTGTAGGCAGGCGTGACCAGAAAACATGACTCTGCGGTTTTACAATATGACTAAATCCTTGGGGATTTATTTGATTTCAATATTTGTTTCCATCATCAGGGACTCTTTCTCATTGAGCTTAACCATTTCAGAATCATAAAGCATATTTAAATAATCAGCAATACTGTTAATGTAGAGCAGCAGTGGTAAACTGATAGATGTACGGTAGTCTGATAAATTTGTTCAGCACTGTGTATGTATTCACATTCATTCATCAGTGATTTTTTTCTAAGAACTAAAACAGAACATGGAACTTAAATTGAAAAAAGGAATTGTAAATTCATTTTTTTCTCTTAATGGAGAATATTTCAGATTTGTTGTTTCTGATGTGACACCATACTTGTTATCCATCCAGAACTCATCAGACATGAAGGCCATTTTACAAAAAAAAAACTTTTTTCTTCAATATCCATATGATTAACAGGAAAAAAATAAAATGTACTTCAGTCTCCACAAGTAACCGTCTGTTTTCAACAATATTATTTGATTCCTGGGGTAATACACATACACTGTGTTCGTTAATGTGTGAATTTTGACATTGGACTGTGTGTGTCCAGAGTGCTGGGACCAGGACCCCCACGTACGTCCCTCCTTCTCCTGCATCCTGGAGCAGCTGTCGGCCATAGAGGAGGCGGTGATGGCCACGATGCCCCAGGACTCCTTCCACAGCATGCAGGACGACTGGCGAGTGGAGATCCAGGAGATGTTCGATGAGCTCAGGACCAAAGAGAAGGTAGAGCAGAGTAATGAAACGCACTGAAGTTATTCCATACACATAATATGAGCAGGTGGTTAGATCCCTCACCTCTCATAAAGGAGGTTAGAAACCTGACATAAAACCCTCTGTCATTCTCCTGTATTGTTTTAGTGATGCTACATGTTGAGTAATCTATTATGGAGATATGGTCTAACCATATAGCTTTGGACTGCTTTTTACAGACTGAAAGGTTTAATGGTTACTTTCAGTGGGAAAGCTAATCACGCGTTTAACAAAACGAGTCATTAATGCTGAGGTGCTTTAGTGTACTTCCCCTTGTTAAGACCTTAATCTGCTTCCTGTTTAATTCTCCCATTGCTGGCTTAAAGTGGGGGTTAATTAGTGTTTGGAGAAACAGCAGGATCAGCACACAGAGCTGGGTCAACTAATGCAGAACTGAAGAGTTTTTTTTTTTGTTTTAAGTGATTTAATTGAAAGATTTAAATCGTTTTTGTTTTATATATTTATGTATTCCACCTGTTCAGATATGCTAAACCACCAATCATCCAAACACATCAAACACTCAACTGATATAACCTGCGGCGCCTCACCATGAGATTTGCTTAGAATGCTTTCATAATTCAAAAGTAAAAAAAGGAATGATTCAGTACCATTTTCCCATCGCAAAGCTCCTAAGTTGTCCTGTCGAATTAACAACGACATCAGCAGATTTCCTGTAAATGTCCCACAGTAATCCACGTCTAGGTGGGTGGCTGAAGTGGCTTGACTGTAAAGCTGCTTTATGGAAGTCATCCAGTAAGGATTATTATTACTCAGCTGAGAGCAATTAAAGAGAAAATGGAGGGACTGAAGAAAGAGTGCGCCATGGGAGGAGACGAGACAGGTTAGCTTTGTAACGGCCTGAAACAGCAGGCAGTGATCTCCTGAAACCAGCTTGTTATGGAAGGAGTTATCCAAAAAATGGCTAATACTGTCGACTGTCTTACAGATGTGTTTGCAATAGCTTTTCTCTTGTTATATGGCAATTATGTCATGTGTTTCTACCTGTTTGCCTTGCTATGTAGTCTTTTCTGTTTTACAAGAGACAATTGAGACCATATCACCATCTAGAAATTTAAAAAAAAAACAAAAAACATAATGCCCACACTTTTATTTTGCTATTTCTAGTTTTTGTGCAAGTTTTGTATGTATAATGCTACATATAATGTTTTGAGCATGAATGAAATTCATTCCAAAAAACATTCAATCATCCACCTGTTGGCAAGTAGACTGTAATATTGTTAATGTAGTTAGTTGACTTTTGAATTGAATTTGGGACAATTTCTGTCCCTGGATGTAAGTTTTTAGGGGCATTCTGACTTCTGATTTCTGGGGCAGTTTTGTCCCTTTTGTACTCCTTGATTTTCTGCTCTGATCTAATGTGGACATCAGGGGAAATTCAATGTATTTAGAAGTTTAGCACAAACGATCTCCTCTTGGCTTATGTAGATGCTCATTTGTGGATGTCCTCTCTGGCTGGTGACGGTATGTTAGTGTACAGGGAGATTACAACAACAGACGTGTCTCTGTTAATTTAACCTTGTATAATTCCTGGTTCTTCCAGGAGCTACGTTCCAGAGAAGAGGAGCTGACCCGGGCCGCCCTGCAGCAGAAGTCTCAGGAGGAGCTGTTGAAGCGTCGGGAGCAGCAGCTGGCAGAGCGGGAGATCAACGTGCTGGAGAGAGAGCTCAACATCCTCATTTTCCAGCTCAACAAAGACAAACCCAACGTGAAGAAGAGGAAAGGCAAATTCAAACGTTCCCGTCTCAAGCTGAAGGATGGAAACCGCATCAGCCTGCCCTCAGGTGAGTGAACAGACCGAACCGTAAAGTGGTGGTCTGCCAGGACAGCCGCATGGTCTTGGAGAATGTTACCAACAGGAAGCATGTTGAGACTGAACACTAGAGGAATGAAGACCATTCTTTGTGTTAACTTATCAAGAATGGTAAAAAAATTACAAGTAGTATTAATATTTCCATTATTAATACTAGATGGGATACTAAATGGGCCTACATGGCTAGTTTCTTTTCTCTCTCTATCGTCTCTCTTTCTTCCTGCACTCTCTCTTCTGTTATGATACTGTTGTATTTAAAATATTAAACTTATTTTGGTCAGGGTGCTATTGCAACAAAGACTCAGAGTATTTTGAGATTAAAATGATGAAGAAAATGATCCTGCTTCTGCCCTGACAATGAATTAGATCGAGCTTCCATAAATAAACACTGAAATTAGAATTAATTTCCGTTTTAGATCCAGTCTTCATAAGTTGAGCCAGTTCCCTGGCAGTTACAACAGAAAACTGAGGCCCTTACTCCCTCACTTATAACTCCAGTGTATGACCTTTAGTGGGAGTCTGGCCAGAAGATGAAGGTAGAGAAGAATCAGCTTTATTGGTACCTTTCCGTCAACTCAAGAAACATTTTACGGTTAGAATTTAGGGGCCACTGTAAATAAAGTATAACATCAAGCAGGTATTACTGGAGCAGACATTAAAAAGTAACTTTAAAAAAATGGCCTAATTCAGTCAGGGGTCTTATTGATTATAGGTGGGATGAAGGAGAGGCTGAAGGAGTTGTTATGGGAATTATTTGGGTTTATATGGTATGTACTTTTATGCTTAATAAAGTCAAGTTTATTTGCCCAGCCCAAAATCACAAATTACAATTTTTTCTCAGAGGGCTTTACAATCTGTACAGGATATGACACCCTCTGTCCTTTACAAACGACCCTCACATTGACTAAGGAAGACCTCCCCCAAAAAACCCTTTTAACAGGGAAAAGAAACCGAAGAAACCTCAGGAAGAGCAACAGAGGAGTGATTCCTCTTCCAGGATGGACAGACATGCAATAGATGGGATACAAACATACGCACGTACGTTATTCTGAGATTGTAATGACCATACTGTTTGTGTGTGTTGTGTTTTGTAGACTTCCAGCATAAGATCACTGTGCAGGCGTCACCATCCATGGACAAGAGGCGAAGCCTTCATTGCACCAGCTCCTCTCCTCCCAGCAGCCCCACACTCATCCCCCGGCTCCGAGCCATTCAGCGTAAGTCCTGTTTGTTTTCCTTCGTGCCAGGTTTGATGGTCTCCTCCTCCTCTGTTAGTGTCCATGTGCTTGTGTTCTGTATTTCTTGGGTTGTGGATGAAGTCAAATCTGCTTATTGAATAATGAAACTATTCTAAAGAAATCACATCACCTCTCTCACCTTTCATGGGAACTGGGAACATGGAGACAGTCACAAAGACAATAGCCATGTGAACAAAAGAGCCAGAGCCACAGGCAGTCAGCCAGTTGTTTGAACAGTTTGGTGATGTTGTTAGTCGCGCACCAACGCCCTTACAATAACTGGAATAAATTCCTTATGAGCATTTCTGGTAGATGCTGAGGTCACAGGCTGTTTCTCACAATCATTATTTTTGTTATCATTCACCCTAGAGGTGATTGATCTGGACAGAATTCTTTTTTTTTTCTTACTTTGAGATAGATGGTCACACAGAAACATACAGATAAGTACAAAACATGAAATATACACTTTAATATGAACCACAGTTTTAAGATAGACTGATGTAATCCAGAGAAAAGCATATGTGGAACTACGAAAAATATACCCACAGACTTTGTTAGATAGATGTAGTATTATTGTCCCTTGGACATGTTTCAGTCTGCAGATATACCTGTCTCAATTGAAAGACATGTATCTATAATGCATGCTATATCTGTAGACATTAGTACACACCGTCACAGATACACTGCTTAAGCATAACATTCAAACCACTGACAGGTGAAGTGAATAACACTGATCATCTCCTCTTCATGGCTACTGGAATATATAAGGCATCAAATGAACATTTAGTCCTCAGAGTTGATGTTAGAAGCAGTAAAAAATGTTCCAGCATCAGGATTTTTCAGGAGTTTGACAACAAGAAGCAAACAGTGATGTCTAGAGGACTGGATCAGATCATCTCCAGACCTGCAGCTCTGGTGGGCTGTTCCTGGTCTGCAGTGGTCAGGATCTATCAAAAGTGGTCCAAGGAAGGACCAGAGGTGAACCAGAGACAGGGTCATGAGAGGACAAGGATCACTGATGCAGGTGGGGAGTGAAGGCTGGTCCTGGTGGTCTGATCCAACAGAGCAGAGATGTTAATGCTGCTGAACATAGAAAGGAGTCAGGATACACAGAGCAGAGCAGTTTGTTGAGTATGGGGCTGTTAGGGGACCATCACAATATTAGGCATAATGTTATGCCTGATCAGTGCGTCTCCACGTACTATCAATTTTAATTATACCTCATTTACTAGGGTTGGACCCAAATATTTGATGATCCTGATTTACGTTGGTGGGGTAGGTATTTGTTTTTAATTTTCATCATCAATATCCGTGGCCGAAGGCATTATGTTTTAGGGTTGTCAGTCCACCTGGAAGGAATTTCTTCTAATTTGGCACAAACATCAACTTAGACTCAAGGATGAACTGATTCAATGCCAATGTTCAATAGTCAAGGTCACTTTGTCCTCACAAAGCACGGTTTTGGCCATAACTCAAGAAGACTCTTCCATTACAAACATGCATAAAACACACTAAACCCTTTGGAACAAAATGCTTTTCTTATTTAATAACAAATAACAACAGAATCAACAATTACTGTGGAATAACTAAGTATAATATAGGATATAATAACAGACATGAAGCATGTGCACAAAATCTGACAAAGTGTCCGACTGGACGCTCCGTTCTACCTTCAGCCTTTGTCTAAAGTTGCTTACCCCAGCTTTAAATATACACTTTCTTTGTTACTTAGTATAAGTAAACCATACACAAGGTATTCCTCTTGTTTTCTGGAAATACTCTGACAAATCTCTGTGTTGTTCCCGTACTCTATTAAGTTTTATACTGTTTGGGACCTGTGTCTGAAAGCTGACACTCATGTTGGTCGGAGGTAACATGCACAGTATGTTTGCCTCCTCAGTGACGTCCCGCTTGCAGAGGGACAGTTTGTATGTTTACCATCAGGATGTTGATCTGACCAGTGAGCTCTCCACCTCCTGTGGGCTCAGGAGGAAAGGCAAGCTATGGGCTACACACATCATGTAGCGTGGGTGTAGCCAACAGCATCAAGCACTACATGTCATGTTTGGCTAACTTTGAAGGGTTTAGCACCTAAAAGAGGTTCTGAGCTGATCGACGTGGATCATACATAACTTTGGTGTTCACTGCTGTTTGAAATGATTTCACAGGTGCTCTCATAACACTGATGAGGTGATGTCACAGACTGGGGCCAGTGTGTTGGTTTTGAGTCATGTTATGTTGTGAATTATAATTGGAGCATTGTAAAACATACTGGTCGTGCAGTTAATGAACATGTGGTTGTTTGGCCCTAGTCTGTTGCTCCTTGCCTCACACCTTCACAATGTCTAACCCACAACTTTGTGATTTACATTTTCAGAAATGAATACATTGGTGTTATCTTTCTAGTATGAAAAGGTATCTTCCTGAATCAAACATAGTTTGATAATTAAAAGTAATCCACCCATTGTATGGCCTTAAAATCAGCTTATTGGTTTATTTCACATTAAAAGTACTCTTTGACTATATAGTTAGAGAGAGAGACAACTAATAGCATTTCCAGCGAAAGATCACTACTTGGATTTTTTTAGATGGCAAAACAGTTTTTTAATTACATGTCTACACCAAATTCCCTGAGGGCAGTGGTTTCTTTGTCTGAGGTAATGCTTGGCTGTGTTGACAGTGACTCAAGATGAGAGCAACCGTACATGGGGCCGCAGCACCCTCTTCAGGCCAGAGGAGTTTGATGACGTGAGGAAGGGAATCAAGAAGAAAGGAAGGACCTGGGGTCCCAGTTCAGTGCAGAGCAAAGAGAGGCCTGCTGCTGCCGAGAGGTGAGTGATCACTCCCACAGAGAAGAGCAGACGAGTCATTCTCTGTCATGGTGTCAGGGTGGAGTTACCACACAGATGAAAGCACTTTCTGTTTCTCATTTTCTCGTGTGTTGAATCGTTTCTCAGAGTGCGTCCTCTGTCAGACGGCAGTAATCCCTGGTCCACCAGCCTGGTCAAGTCCCAGAAGTCTGTCCCCCTCGCTGCCCTGTTTGCCGAACAAGGTCAGCTGAAATCCTTTGTGATCATGTGCATTTAAACACTTGAATTAACTAATTACATTTACCTTACCTAATGCTTTTTGTATATATTTATCATTTGAATCATTATTGGTTAAATAAATTGGGTGTCATTTTGTCAAAAGTCACTAATAATTGTAATTTAAAAGCTTATTCTTTGAGTGCTTGTTTACCTGTAGGATTGAAAACAGGCCTTAATTTATCCTACAGGTGTATCAGACAAGCACAATTAAGTCATTTGTTGGCAGAGACTCTTATATAACCAGTGATATTTTTTAGGGAAAGGGACAGTGGGCTCACCTGCCCCACCAGATGGTTTGTAACACAAGGTGTTTTAAAAAAAAAAATACAGGACAGGTGATTGGATGAACCAGCTGTCAATCAAACTCTCACTTTGGAGTAGAGGGAGCATATCTTTTCATATAAAAAGAAATCCTTGAGTGACATTTTTGCTCTTCTGTCAATGAAGCTATTGCAGCTGTGCTAAGCTCATCAGGATCTGTCTTTGTTTCGAATGAAAGGTGGTTTCTCTGGACTGTCTCACACATACGTTGGCCTAGCTGGCCGGCGTCAAATGCATTTTTGAAGCCAGGCAAGATGGATTTTTGGCATCTTGAGAATCCAGATGCTGTGCAACATGAAAACAGGGCTTGTATTCATTTGTAATGTCTGATTTCCACCTCTGTGTTTTCAGCGGGGGGTGGTCAAGACGAGGCATTCTCCCAAGAGTGTCTTGACAGCAGCTCCAAACCAAAGCAGCTCAAGTTCCCTAACCAGGTGTACATCGATCTACCTCTGTGGAGGGAGGAGCAGCAGCCTCAAAGCCCCGCTGGGCATTATGGGTCGGGCGATGCTGGGGTTATTGCAGCAGGTCAGGGTGGTCCTCCAGAGACCCCAGACGACCCCTACACCACCACCACATCCACCTCGTCCACCTCCACCACGCCACAGGTCACCCCCACGAACAGCCTGAAGCGGACATCGGCTCGCAGGAAGACTGACTCGGTGCTGTACAGCTGCGGCTCGTTGCTGGCTTCAGTCGTGCTCGGCTACGACATTAGGGAGGCGCTCAAAAACTCTGCCCCTGGTGAAGAGTGTGAGCCCCAGCGCGAGGAGAAAGAGAAGAAGAAGAAGGAGGGCCTGTTTCAACGTGCGACCCGTTTCCGCCGCAGCACCTCGCCACCAAGTGGGCGGCCCCGCAAAGATGAGGCATCGTCAAACCACACCGCTGCCCAGCCTGTCAATCTCATCTCCATGTCAGCCATCATGGAGTGTAACTCCACCAAGTGTCTCTTACAGTCTGTGGCAGAGGTGTCACAGTCTACCCACAGCCCCAGAAGGGCTGAGCTGGTGGCTGCGAACCATCATGCAGACTCCTCTGGACCCAGTCCTGCAGCCTCCACAGAAGTCCAGAGTGCTGCTGACACACAGACACCAACGCAAACCCAAAGCCCGCCACCAGAGCAGAGCAACCACAACACAGGAACCCGTCTACGCAGAAAGAAATACACCACTAACCACAGCAGTAAGTAACACCGAGCAGGGTAAGAGAAGCTAGCATGTATGTACAGTCTTAAAATGTGTCTTCTTCTTGTGTTTCCAGCCAACGGTCCTCCCACTCTACCTCCTCCAGCCACAGAGAAGAAGCATGAGAAAGAGAAGGATGTGTCCAAGAAGCCCTCTGGTGAGGAGGCTGTCTCCAGGCCACGGCCAGTGTCCTTCCGGACCAAACCCCACACCTGGGCCCTGCTGCGAGGACGCAACAAGAGCTACTCTCTGGGCCACTACTCTGGAGAGAAGACGGCACAAAACCTAAGTGTGGTGTTGTCATCGGAGGTGGGGGTGGGCTGCTCCCTGCTGGACATGGACACAGAGGGTCAGAAACGAGACTGCACCGTGCCGCTGTGCCGCATTCAGAGTTCCCCGGGACGGCCATCCGTCTTCGAGCTGGAGAAAGAGTTCCTCTCATAGGAGAAAAGTGATCTGCTGTGGTCATCGTTCATCCCATGGTGTTTCAGAACAATCAGACAGAATATTTTTGGCCTAAAACTCCTGGAGGGTTTAGAACCAATACTGCCTTTCCCCCATTTAAAAAGAAAATAAGTTTCATAACACAGAGCCCAGCTTTGTTCATGAACAGTTATATCAGTGTACAAGTGTGAAACTTGTGGCAGACGTTGGTGTCACAGGAGTGAATGAATGCACACCCTCATTTCTGTTTGAGAACGGTCTGAAGCCCAGTCCAGACCAAAGATCCACAACGACTTCAAACTTCAGTGTGACTGAGCAGGAACCTTTCTGATCCCTCGTCGTCGCCCAAGTGCAGCAGCAGCAGCTGACTCTGTATCAGCTCAGTGTCATCCATCATATGGATCATATTGCTTATCCTGCTGTTTATTCTTAACATTAATATGTGTGTGCACATAAGCTGCCATGTCATGAACCTCACACATGTTCATGTCCAGTCAAAGCCTCCATAGTTACCAGTTATAGATGTGTTTTTCTCTGCGTGAGAAAAAGGGACATAATGAAAGCAGATGGATGGAGCAGACAGGGCTGCTCCTCTCTCCAGCTGAACGTTGCCCTCTTAAACCAGCCACTGCAGTGCTTCAAAGTGGTTTTGGTGGTTCTCGTCTTGAATCTTTGGTCTGGACAGGGCTCCATACACTGCCTTGTCTCACTGAACACACAGGTCTGAAAGCTGAGCAGAACTTTCTGGATCAGTAGCTCCTCCTCTGGTCCCTCGGTGCTCGACTCCCACCCTCCCTTTTCTTATCTTCTTCCTCTCTTGACCTGTCGGTGCAGCTAAACGTTGACCACCGCTGCAGCTTTTGCAACACAATACCCTCACCTTTTTATTTATATATATATTTTTATAGGTAATTTAATATGAAGAGACTTGACCTTACCTTAGCAGCCAGCAGGACATACATTCCACGTCAGTTTCAAAGTTGTGCGATCACAGTTTTAGTTTTTTTTTTTGACTTGAGAATCGTGCATGTACCCTTAAAATGTTGAACAAAAAAAATCCACATGCCTTGTTTGTATATATTTCTATTTTATCCCATTATCAGGCTAATGCTGGCAGTTGTTTGGATAGTATATATGCTTTTTTTTTTACTGTTTTAAAAGTCAACAATGCTGCAGTACAGTCTGTATCCTAGGGACAGGTTACATACTGGATCATTGCAGCCAAGTATGCTTCCTCCCAGAATGCCCTGAAGAATTTAGAGATGCAGGTAGAAAAACACTTAAAAGCTGGATTCAGTTTGAAATGATCGTCGTTGATAATGTGTGAGTATGTTTCCTAGAGAGTGGGGCAACACTTCAGCTGCTCCAAGTGATCTTCAATATAATCACAGCTGATGAGCTGGAAGTGTAACGACACAGCATCATTTCAGATTGAAGTCATGGAAGGATTAATACACAGCCTGGGAGTGACCACATGGGGGTACATTGTTTAAATATGTATGCACAACATAGCAACACACGTACTGTAAACCTGACACTTTCTCATTATGTCTAATTTTTATGATCATATGCACAATTTTATAATTTATGCAAACAAATATTTTTCTCTCCCTTTTATAAACTCAACTTTGACCTGATTACTCATATACCTACTTGCACTGTAATGTTTAATTGGTTTCATTGAGTCATGTTCTTGTTTTTATTTTTATATGTAGCATTAAGCAAACCACTGTACAATTTCCCATTTCCTCAAGTGCCGGAGGGTCTGGAGACACATCCTGACTGGTTTTCTCCAGACCTCTATACTTGCCAGCATGACTACACAGGATTTTATATATATATATATTATATATACATACATAGACACACACACACTGTACCCAGTCCAATGATCACTCCTGAGCACTCTCTCTAAAGGATGAACAAATTAAATTAACATCTTTGTGACTTCTGACTGATTATTTTATTTCCCCCAGACTGTTTGTTTGAGCTTCAGGGGTTTTTTTTGGTTTTTTTTTGAGAAATTCTTTAGAAAATGTGTCCCACCTTCTGAAGGCCAAAACCAGGGCTCATTTCCAGATAGGAATCCCCAAATGGTGTAAATAGAAGTGTGATTCCTCTCGATGTGTATATCTCCGTGGCATCGTATGATGACGTAGAATGTGAAATAGCCAATGTTCTGTATTTTATGACCACTGACTGTCAATCCAACACTGTAAAGGCCTTACTAATCATCAAGCTGTTGAAGGGGCTGTTTACAAGCCAGGATATCACTGAATTTACCCTTTTCTATGAATTAAGGTTGTGTGTAAATACCGTGATGCGCTGTCTGGTGCTGTATATTTTATTTCAGTTTGAAGCTGAGGTCTGCAGCTTGTCGTCCACGGTAACAAAACTTTGTTGGCCAGCAGCTGCTAAAACAGTTTTGTGTATTTAGGTTAACAATGACCCAAATTAACATTCCACTACATTTGACAAACTGCAGCAAAATTATATTTGTGATAGCGGTTAACAGTAAGGTGCATTCAGGCTAAGGGACCAAATTCAAGTCTAGCAGCACTATGACCACTCTGTCTTCAGGACCAAAAGCATTAAATGAACTAGCTGCTAGTGAGGAGTTCTCACCAAGAAAACTACTCCACAGAGGAGCGCTGAAAGACCCATCAGCCTCTGATCAAATAACAAGACACTTTTCCTGTTTGAACGCAACACTTCCTTTGAATCACTGAACGTCTCTGTCACACTGAAGGTGTCAGATTTAGCTTTGAGTACCTGAGTAGTACGTTTTGTTGTCATTACAGTATTTGTTATTTCACACCTGATCGATCAAGAGTATCAATTTTCTCAACATTTTGAATAAAGTCTAAATCGAGACTAATGTTGTTTTTCTTGTGATACACAATTACACTTCTCACAATAAGTTAGGGATATTTTGAGGTTCTCAGTGGATTTCATACATAACATGTTTGTTTTACTTCAGTGATTTTTTTTGGGGATAGGGAGGCAATGGGTGCCATGAACACACAACGACACTTAAAGGACGAGCAGCTCCACCCTTCAGATCAGTAGCAGGCAGTGTGTCTGTTGTTGGCCGGGTAAACAATGAGCCAAACATTTTGAGAAAGCACCACAGCTGGTGGAGTGATCCCTGGGATCTTTTATGTCTTTAAAAAAAGAAATAAAACCAACTTTAAAATAAATTGTAAAACATGTTGTACTGTAATACTCTTAGACATTAGTATTATTAATAATAAGATTAAAACTATCAAAATAATATGAATGAAAATAAGCTTGAGGTGATTGAAATTGGGGCTTAACATTATTTCTTCATTATTTTTTTGGGGGTGGGGGGGGTTTGTGGTGAAGTGAGAGAGCGTGTGTGTTTGAATGAAGTACATTTTCTGAACTTGTTCTTAATGATGTTTAAGTTCTCAGTTCTTCTTGCATTGAATGACAGTTATGTGGAACAGTTTGTTAAATCTAACTGCTGCTCCTTTAAACACTGGCTCTGTGGGTGACAAAAGTTAACAATAATGTTATTTGGAATAAATTTGCCTCCTGTTTGAAATATGCAGAACTGAATAAACTACATGTTAATGTTAGTCATATGCTGGTACACGGACAGCTGACTACTTTCTCAAGTGGTACTTGGTGTAAAAAAGGTATAGAACCACTGGTATGGTACATACCAGTGGTTCTATACCACTATACCACCACTTTAATATTAATATTTTGTATATAAATCATGATATCCTGTGATTGATATGACTCTATAGTCACCAGAGCAGAGACATAAAAAACACTAAAAAGTCACAATAAATTATTTAAAAAAAAACAGAGGCTGAGCCATCAGTGGGCAGGCTGGCTCTGTGAACCATTTTGATCAGTCTGAGGCTTTTATTTGTAATATGACACAGCAAATACACAATACATTGTCCCGCGTCAGGATTAAACTCTGCGGTATTTTGGCACAAGAACGTTTTCTGCTCAAAGTTGAGGTGACATTCATAGAGCATTGCTGCACTAAAGGTAAAAGTAAACAGTACAATCTGAGGTCGCAGTGTTACTCAAACCACATCCTCCCCACTCCTGGTAGTGTTTCTGGGTAATTCACTGGTGTCATGTCATATATAGTTAGTGGAGACACTTATATGTTCAGCATCTCTGCTTCGCTGTGCTTGCAGTGTGTCCGTAGTGAAAAATATGCTGTGCTTCATGAAAACAACAAAACAAATCAAAATAAGATGAATCAAATGATCTCAACTCCACGTCCACTCACGAGCCGTTTCCAGTCTTTGTCATGATCAGCAGTTTGCTGAGTCATTCACTGAGAGGAAAACAGCAGGAATGTGGAGCTCGAGTTAAGACTCTGCACTATTTCTAATCAACTTTCACTCACAAAATTTACAAAAAATAGCTCTGGACAGTATGGTTTTTCTCATACTGTCTGTCTTTTTTATTTTGTGTCTGTCTGGAAAAGCCCAGTTTATTGGCTTGTGAGATTATGCTTGTGATGCACATAAAGCTGTGGGTGATATATCCTAATGAATCTGCATCAATTGATTGTTGAACCACGTGTTTTCTGATTGAAGCAAAAAAACCTTGTTTTTTGTTGTTGTTTGTGGGTTTCTAGGAACTCCAGATACATACATATATACATGTATGCATGGAGAAAGTTTTTTTCTGTCCCCTATGAATCATTCAAGTACTGCACGCACAAAGTGAAAGTTTACCTATACAGTTCAACATGTCAGATACTTAACGCGTTCAAGAATAAAGTGCATTACTTTTACTGGCATGGAGACCTGCATGTGGCTGCAGCCGTCGAGGTAGCGATGGATAAATGAAGCTGATGGCTGAGGAGTCCAGTCACTCACTTTATCTACAGCAAAGAGAGGAAGAAGAAGACAGAGGGAAAGGTTAAGGAATACCTGTCCAGAATCACCGCGACACACACCTGCCGCACACCCGAACCAGTGCAGAGGGTGGGGTTGGCAGAGGTAATTACAGTCATTGTGAGGAAGATTTCTGCTCCAGGAGTTTCATTTTCCTTCCCTCCCTCTGTCTCACCGCCTCAGGTGACTGTTGTGTGACACTTGACTTCTCCTTTGCTAAGCTTTTGTTACAGCATAGAGCTGGCCTTTCACTCTCTAACAACCCTGTCCAGCTCAGACACAGTTACACAAAGCAGACACTCAATGAGACCTTTCTGTAGCAATGACCTGCGCAGTAGTACTCTTCACTTTAGAGTCAACATATTAACAAACTGGAAATGTCTAGAAACGACCAGAACGAGAAGGATTTGCAGAATAAAGACACTTAAAAAAAATAAGGACATACATTTTCTAAGCCAAGTATGGCTTGACTATGGACACAGTGGGATCCACTGATGGAGGTCAGTCTGCAAAAAGGGGTAAATCTGAAGTAGTAGTCAAAAGTACTCAAAACAAGTGAAAATATTTGTCCATGCAGCCAGATTTCTCTGAATAAGATTTTTAAATCTAGAAATAAGTTTTTAGGTTTAAAATGAGCAGAATGCTGGTTTTAATGATAATAATAATCTTTGTTTGGCATATACACAAAATGTCCATTTAACCCTTCCCTCAGGGAGCAGTGGTGCCATGTAAGGGTTCAGTGTCTGGCTCAGGGACACTTAGTTAGCAGAGAGCAAGAGGGGGATCAAACCCATGACCCTTAGGTTCAGGGATGACCACTCTACAAAATGAGCTACAACCATCCCCTTAGTCAGACCCAAAGTAAACAAAATAGACTAAATATATGCATAAAATAAGGAGAAAATGCTGGTTTTAAAAATAGATTACTTAAATTTTAACTTTAAAGACCCAAAATATGTGAAATAAATACAAGCAGAAAACTCTTGTAGATGTTTTTTGTGTGACTCTTGGATCAGTCAACTTGAGTTTGTTACTGAATCTTAAAACAAGATTTATTTCAGGAGACTTTGGGGAAAGATGTAATATATCTTATCTTAAAAGTTATTTACCTCATTTTAAGATTTCCTGCCTATTTGAGACAAAAAGATCACAATGTATTTTCATCTCTGTGATGAACTGGAGACTTGTCCAGGGTGTACCCTGCCTTCCACCCTAAGACAGCTAGGATAGGCTCCAGCCCCACCGTGACCCTATGAGAGGATAAGCGGTAGATAATGGATGGATGGATGGATGTATTTTCATCTTGGTAAAAACCAAATAATTTGCAGTGTGGCCCAATTTTTAAAAAAATGTGCACTAAATTGCCCCCTTGCTTGGTAAAACACTAAATTACTGGTGGAAAAAACACACTGTTGGCTGGCATGATAAAATGCCCTCTTTGGAGGCTAAGATGCACACTGAAGTGCCCTCTTCAGTGGCAAAAACTTGCTGTAGGTGCCCTATTTTTCTTTTCGCCCCTGCCCTTCAAAAAGTATATGCACGCCACTGACATTTGTTGCAATATTTGCAGCTAAAATAGAAATATAATCAGATAAGTGAAAAAAAGAGGTCATAATATTACGCATGAGATCAGGGGCAGATGTGAGTGCTTGTTCCACCTGTGTGATTAGAGCGTAGTGACACATTTCACTGGGCTTCGAGCGCTGCTCTTGGGTGAGATCATGGTCTGGGCCTGGAGGCAGTATTTGGTCTGGTGCTCCAGCTTCGTCAGGGTCAGCTTGTTGGAGCAGCAGTCCAGGTCAAACACCTCCTGAAGAGGACAGAGAAGGACAGAAGGACAGGAGGGAGGGTCAATGCACAGCTGGACTCCTGTCTTTGTGTTCCTGTTTTAGTTCTTGTCACTCTTCCTCTTCTGCCACTTCTGCGTCTTCTTCTTCCTCTTCTCTTTGGTAACAGTACGAGTTGAATGTAATTTGTTTTGACTGGTCAAGTGTTCAAGGCGGCACGGTGGTGTAGTGGTTAGCACTGTCTCCTCACAGCAAGAAGGTACCGGGTTCGAATCCCAGGGCCTTTCTGTGTGGAGTTTGTGTGGGTTCTCTTTGGGTACTCTGGCTTCCTCCATTAGGTTTAGGTTAACTGGTTAATTTAAATTGACCGTAGGTGTGAATGTGAGTGTGAGTGGTTGTCTGTCTCTATGTGTCCTGTGATGAACTGGAGACTTGTCCAGGGTGTACCCTGTCTTTCACCCTAAGACAGCTGGGATAGGCTCCAGCCCCCCATGACCCTATGAGGATAAGTGGTAGAAAATGGATGGATGGAAGATTCTGTCAGGAAGGTATATGTGCAGTGAAGGCTGGTGTAATAATTATAATTATAGTAAAAAGAAATTCAAAGGATTAAAATTCAGCAATGACATTTTTTAATGTTCATGTTTAGTATTAAATTGTTGAGGTGTGTATTGGTCCATTGTTAGTGAACAGAAATTTAAAAAAATACACAAGTAGATGTGTGTGTGTGTGTGTGTGTGTGCGTGTGTGTGTGTGTGAGAACCTCCGCTCCATTGGGGTGGATGAGGTAGATCTTGTACTGCAGACTGTTTTGCATCTTCTGGATGAGCGTCCTGGGGGGCTTCACACGGACCACAATCCCTTGCTCCATGACGCTCAGCCTCAACACAGGAGAACTGATTTTGGCTGCAGATATATTATATAGGAGGATAGAAGGATATATTACACATAATATATATAGATAAGGTCCAAAAAAGCCAGGAAGGAGAAGGTAATTATTAATTTTGCTTCAAAAGAAACCAAACTGATCAAAGACTACTTTCTACATGACCTGTCTTCTATACCTATCATAATTTTTAATACTTGAAAAAATTCATTTGATACATATCACTAACTAAAAATAATTTCCACCTCTGCTCGCTCTACTCACAGATCTAGTTAACCAGTGTCTCTTTTCTGTTGGTTGTTACTTGGAGAAGAATGTAGACGAAGAAGAAGAGGATGCAGATGAACACTCACAGTCCCAGCGTGGGCTGAACCTCGGGGAGAGCGTGCAGGCTGATTTGCTGGAGGGCAGGGAAAAAGAGCAAACTCTGGCGTAGTACCACTCTCTGAGGTCAGAGGTCATGACGCTGAGGTCACACTGGTGGGTCTGGATCCCCTGACAGCCGTCCACATCCAACCACTGAGGCTCGCCATAACTGAGGAGTAGAGAGAAAATATACTTAAAAAGTGCTCCTAGTGCAGAACTGCCCATTTCATACTGATGGATCCCTCTGTTTAAAAATGACAAACCATGGAGCCCAATTCACAACAGACCTTTTATAAGTAATTATAAGTTGTAAGAAGAGCAAACTTACACCTGACCATTTTACTTTGATTTCCATATCACCGTAAACAGGTAAACTTTAAAGAGATAAAAGTTTAGTAAATCACAACTATGTTACTGAAATCAGCCTAATTCTGTGCATCAGTGATCCTTGTCCTCTCATGACCCTGTCTCTGGTTCACCTCTGGTCCTTCCTTGGTCCACTGTTCATAGATCCTGACCACTGCAGACCAGGAACAGCCCACCAGAGCTGCACTTCTGGAGATGCTCTGATCCAGTCCTCTAGACATCACTGTTTGCTTCTTGTTGTCAAACTCCTGAAAAATCCTGATGCTGGAACATTTTTCCTGCTTCTAACATCAACTCTGAGGACTAAATGTTCATTTGATGCTTTATACAGTATATCCCAGGAGCCATGAAGAAGAGATGATCAGTGTTATTCACTTCACCTGATGTTATACTTCAGTGTGTACACATTTTAAATACTTTAGTGATCTAAACACATAATGGTAGATTTAATGACTGGTTGTTTATATTTATTGAATATTGCTGAACAGAAAATATTGTAAACAGCTGAAAGTTTTTATATAAAATATTATATATAATATTACTAAACAATAAAATAAAATGAAAATAATATCATACATAAATGCTGCAATGATTAATGATAAATAATACAGATTAGAACATAATACTGTATTGTGATATTGTGTGTGACTGTGTGTGTGTGTGTGTGTGTGTGTTGCCTCACATCTTCCACTGGACGTAGTACTGCAGTGAGCTGCTGTTGGAGGGTGGAGTCCAGTGCACAATGTTTTTATAGTCCACTGAGTCAAACCTCACCTGGGTGGGTCGAGCAAGCATCACCGGACCTGAGGAAGTTATTGATTACACCATGGTTTATGAGAATATAACAGCATTCATTAAATCACTTCAGTAATACAGTAAATGAAAAAACACAATTAAAAATGGAGTAAAACACAATAAATGAGAGGTATTTTATACATTTTTTAAAACATTTGTGATTCATTTATCTCACTGCTTAATCAAGTCCTATTGTGTTGCTTTTCACATTGTTTGGTTTATATCTTATACAAGTGAGTAGAAAGTGGTATTAAATGAGTTATTGGTTGGCTTGTTTGTGTTTGGGACCAGTACATTCACAGTTACACTGCTTGATTTTCTAATGGCGCCTATGAATCTATGAATATGAATATTTTTATATATCTGAATTATATCTGAATATTTTTTTTCCAATTCAACACAATAAAAACATGAACAGTGATGTGATAGAAATGTAGCAGAATGTGTCAGAAGCTGTTATGTCTGAACTCATGATGATGTCGCTAGAAGTTATCTTGTTTAGAGAACAGTGTGTGTGCAGGACGCCTTTTCCTCACCATCAGGCCTGATAGACATGTGGACTCTGCCTACATTAAAACATACAGCATGTTTGTTTCTCACTATGACGATATTGCTTGTCAGCAGGAACTCACATACACATGTATGTATCAGACGTGCATAAATACTGTTTTTCCTGACATTCTGTGTGGGCATTCACTCACAACGCTCTGAGCTGTGTGTTTGAAATCTCATCTCTGTTCTGCAGACAGATAATAAAAGAGCAACTTTGTCTGGGCAACTGAATCAGTGAAGTTTATTCACTGGACCCTTGTATAGTTAAAGAACCCTGTGGAAATTTAAACATCCTGACAGAATATTTCCACAACAGTGATATGAGAGAGAAATCTGTGTGACTGAAATTAATCAAATCAATAACAATACACACAGAATATCATACATATAAAACAATATATCATGAAACCCAGAAATATGTCAGAGGATACCTTGAGCTGTGGCGCAGACTCCCAGGTTTCCCAGCAGCACGGCTCCAAGCAGCAGACTCATACTGTTGGGAGGACGACGGACACACTGGACTGACTGTGCAGAAAACACAGCCGCCTTTAAAATGCCAACAACTTCTCCTTTTAGAGGGGAGGACCCTGTACAATAATATAACATGATGTGACAAAGAATTACATATTTGTGCAACACATGACAGGTTGCATTACAAAACAGTGCCAGATCACTTTACAGATGTTCCAGCCTCACGTGTGCTGTCACTTTGTTTGTCTCCATATAACTCAGTAAAGCTCAGAAGGTTGCGTTCACTGACTGACAAGCAGCAGTAAAAGACTCCACCTTTTCTGAAAAGATGCTCTCCACCTCCTGAAGATTCAAAAGCTTCAGACGTGATTACTAGCTGATGTTGTCCTACCTTTCTGCACAGTCCATATTTTATTATTATTATATATATAGTATTTTAACATGCTGCCTTTTAAATTGTTTTCTTTGCCTGTTAAGCTGCCTTTATTTATCTAGTTATCATTTGTTATCCACAGTGAGCGTCTAGCTATAAATCAGTTTTATTGCTCGACGTTCACTGTGGATAAAAAATAAAGTATTTCATTGTGCAGGGAAACATGTTTCCTCACAGTTCACATGACAAAAACACTTTCAACCTTGAATCTTTGAATTTTCAAATGCTAATGGCATCCACTTAAAATACACACACACACGCACATACTTAGACATGACGCGGCAAGTGAGGAAGTGAGGAAAATCCACCTTTGAGAAACACTGGAGCTGAAATTTAAAACCTGAATAATAAATAAATATAGTATAGTAAATACAGTAAATATCTATAATAAACAAATAAATTGATAAGAATGAGATAAAGAATGAATAAATAAATACATAAATAGGTGGATTAGTAAAGGAGGGCATTTAAAGAAAAACCTGATCATGATGGATTAATGCATTCATTAATCATGATCAATGAGATGCTCATGATACACTGATGAAAACTGCTGCAAATATTATGTTCCATTCCTGCAAATAGATCCCACTAAATACTACACACTGTCCCTGTAAAATAATGCAAAAGTAGGCATGCCCTCTATAATGGTGCTTTCTCTCACAGCAGACGTTTTGTTGCTATCAACATTCTCTACTCATGTGTCGCAGTAGCCAGCGAGCCAGCATTCACAATACCAATACCCTGAAACTGATGCAGCTGCATCATTGATTGAATTATTTACAACAGAGGTTTTTGTCTTACTTTGAAAAACACTCCGGACACACTTACAAGAACAGCATTACTGGAGTAAGAGGTGATATCAGCTGTCCAGACATGTTAATGAAATGTCACTAGTTTACTGGAAATGTGCTGCATGATGAAGCGCAAGAGAGAAAGGAAGAGGATGGCATCTACTTCTTTTCTCGCACTTCATGGTTCCACTTTGTGTTAATCATCCATTAGACTGTTAATGGGTTTAAAAATACCTGAGTGTTGCCGAGACTACACTGATATGATTTATTATAATGTTCTGCAGGACACGACAGTGCAAATCATATAAAATAAAAAAAAAAAATCATATATTACATCAATACAATTGGATGAATTGCAGTTAGAGATATTTGACTTTTGGGTGAAATGTAAAAAGTTGATGCGACAGTGACATTATATCATGAAAGTAGGATATTTAAGTAAAATCATGCAATGGTGATTTCTTCATTTCAAATAATTTATTGAAACAAAAAACTAACAACAGTGGTGGAAATACCACAACAAAAAATGTCAATGTCTCAATAACATGTCGCGTCCTTGAGCATCAATTACAGCTAACGACGTCTCATGCTGTTCACAAGTGGACCTATTGTCTGCTGAGTCATGATATTCCACTCTTCTTGAAGGGCTGCCCTCAGGTCATTGAGGTTCTGGGGTGTGGGGTCACAACCCTCAACACAATGACTCAGCAGATCCCATAAGTTTTCTATGGGCTTCAGGTCTGGAGAAAGTGCAGGTCACTCCGTTTGAGGTACCTTCAACACGATGACTCAGCAGATCCCATAGGTTTTCTATGGGCTTCAGCTCTGGAGAAAGTGCAGGTCACTCCATTTGAGGTACCTTCAACACGATGACTCAGCAGATCCCATAGGGTTTCTATGGGCTTCAGCTCTGGAGAAAGTGCAGGTCACTCCATTTGAGGTACCTTCAACACGATGACTCAGCAGATCCCATAGGGTTTCTATGGGCTTCAGGTCTGGAGAAAGTGCAGGTCACTCCATTTGAGGTACCTTCAACACGATGACTCAGCAGATCCCATAGGTTTTCTATGGGCTTCAGCTCTGGAGAAAGTGCAGGTCACTCCATTTGAGGTACCTTCAACACAATGACTCAGCAGATCCCATAGGTTTTCTATGGGCTTCAGGTCTGGAGAAAGTGCAGTTCACTCCATTTGAGGTACCTTCAACACGATGACTCAGCAGATCCCATAAGTTTTCTATGGGCTTCAGGTCTGGAGAAAGTGCAGGTCACTCCATTTGAGGTACCTTCAACACGATGACTCAGCAGATCCCATAGGTTTTCTATGGGCTTCAGCTCTGGAGAAAGTGCAGGTCACTCCGTTTGAGGTACCACAGCTAGGTTCCCTGATGATGTGACCTCAATGAGCGTTCTGTCATGCATGAAGATGAAATCAGGCCTGTGTTGCTCATGGAGAGGCATAATGACTGCATTAATGATGTTATTCAGGTAGTGTCGGCTTGTCACAGTACCGTTCACAAAATGTAGGGCAGTTCTGTATTGACTAGACACACCTGTCCAGACTGTAACACCACCACCTCCAGAGGCTGATGCATAACGTCCTCCTTGACGTCTCCAGCAGCGTTGGCGGCCATCTTTTCTGCTCAGTGTGAATCGACTTTCATCAGAGAACAGCACTGAGGCCCACTGGTTCCTTGTCCAGCTCAAATGCTTCCTGCCCATGCCAGAAGATGACGCTGTGCCTGGTGGTGTGTTCAGGTACTCTTGCAGGTCGTCTACCACGCAGACAATGCTGATGTAAGCGGTTCTGAATGGTCTGACGTGACACTTAGTGCCTCTCACCTCCCTTACACGTGCCTGGAGTTGATGGCATTCACCATCTGGTTCCACAGGGCACTGTTCACAATGAGGTGGTCATCAGCATGGGATGTGACCAAAGGACGTCCACTTCTGTCTCTCTGTGTCTTTGTTACAACCTGCTGATGACACTCTGTGACTCTCTAAGCTCAGTGGAAACTTCCCTCTAAGAACATCCTGTTTGAAGCCTCTCAATGACCAGGTAGTGATGATCGATCGTGAGGCATCATCTTGGTCTCATGATGTCAAAATATGAACAAAATGATGAAGAGGACTGTTCAAACACAAATTGTCAAGCATAAAAATGTGTGCATATATATATATATATATATATATATATATACACACTCCTGAAGAAAATTTTAAGAACAGAAGAAAAATTGCAAGAATTTACATTTTGCACTGGTGGATCTTAACAAGTTCTAATTAGTGCTTCAAAATGGAAAAAGAAGAAATGGAAGCGATACAAAAAAAATGAGTAAGCAGTTTATTGCAAACAACCATTAAACTGAAATAGGCTGTTCATCAACTGACACGTGTACATATATGCATGTATATATATATAGTAGGACTGTCAAAATGAATGCATTAATCCATCATTTGTTTAGTCAACAAGGTTATATGATAATTTATTCAGATTAATTAAGGGCTTCTTAATGATGGAAACAGTTTAAATCAAGAGCTAGAAGTTAGAGACAAATAGCTATAAACAGTAACAATGAATTTTAACAACATACTTCTTCATATAATTAATAATGTTCAATGACATCTAGAGCATGAGGGTGTGGGATGTAATCTGGACTGTGATATATCTACAGCATCTTTCTTACATGCCAGATACTACGAGTAGTTTGGTGATACACTCCTGATAGTGAAGTCTGTTATTGACATTTACTGGAAAACATCTCCTTACTCCCACTCACACTGATGGCAAAGAGGAAGGTCACCTCATTAACAGACTTCACAAAACACTCACACAAGTCTCCCTTGTTGCTCAAATGGCTGGTTTCAGAACAAGGAACAACATGGGTTGCTCAAATGCCATGAAACATCATGACATGTTTGCTTCTTCCTTTACGTGGTGACATGACAGAGTCTGTCGCAGTGACAGAAGTAGTAGTAACAGTAACTGTGGTAATTGGTTCACTGCACTGAAATGCCAACTTCCCTTCCTTAGTTAAGCATTTCCCATCCAGTAATTTAGTGAACACGACACAAGATCTGGAACAGATGTAAGTTGAGTACAACATTACCTTATTAGAAGATGAAAACAACACTCAAAATACCTTTATCTTGTTTTACTGACACAGTTGTATGCTAAAAATGAGACAAAACAAACATAAAACAGTAGCTTAGAGACACAAAAGGATACATGATAAGAATGTCCTTTATTAATCTGACAAATGGGGATATTTGCATCATAACAAGAGCAAAGTGGATAGTGCAACATTACAAGAAGGGCCTTTAAAAAGTAAAAATGCTGTAGACGCAGGCACCAGATGATGGGTAATGAAAAGCTCGGCAGCTGAGCTCATCAAGCGCTCGGGTTTAAGGGAATGGCTGTTTTTTTTCCGAAATCCTGGTAAAACTGGCTCAAAAATTAAATCTGTCCTACCCTATTTGAAGTTGGTGGACAGAAACATTTTGCACAAATAAAAGCACAGCCAGCTACGCTTTTTTCGAAGTTAGCATCACTTCAAATAAACCACGTTAAGCACAAACATAAGTCCAAGTCCAGCCCAGACAACAGTCACACTCTCATTTCATTTTATCCTCTGGTGCAAAATTAACACTCATTTTATGAGAAAAAATAATTAATTGCAGTTTTCAACTGCATGAATGCATTTTAAGGCCATAGTTAAACAAACAAAAAAGCCTTTTTCCTCTGCTAATCAGCAGGGAGAGATGATACAGAGAGCTGTAAGGCTGTACAGCAGCACCGTCACCCCAGGCCTTTCCAAGCTGACGTTGAGCCAGTGGTGTTGCATCACTACAGTAGAAACACACCCGGTCAGTACCAGCCAGTGCTGAGCAGCAGCGTCTCTGAGCAACCAAACGCCACAAAAATCACACCACTGTAAGGGAACGGTAACAGGCAGCTAGCAGAATGATGGCACATGGAAGCTCTTCTCCTAATCAACCAGCAGATAAAGGAGATGACCAATCCTCTACAGATCTATGACATGTGAAGGGCTCAATCAACTGTGCTGCTGACATATCCCATATAAATGGCACATTACAGAAGTTAAAGATGCTCCAGCTTCCATTTCACTGAAACTCTAAGGTGCTATGATCCTAATGCAAACACAAGGATTCAATTCAGCTGGTAAACCCACAAGTGCACATAAGTAAGAGGATATTTGCAGTATTCATATGCAAAATACTCTGCAGTGGATACAGTATCATTTGTGAGCGACTGAGTACAGGAATGCCTGTGTGCATGCAACAGATGCAAATAGATGGTATGTATGATACAGCTGTTGAAACAGAAGAGAATGTTATTGGTTATTATTTCAAAATACACTAAGTAAGCAGTTATGTCCCAAAGAGTCACTGTTTGATGTTATTTAAAGCTAACAAGTGAGGATCAGATGGGTTTTACTAAGTTACAATCCTGTAATAACATGATTACGATGATGATGGGAGTTATTTTAAAACACTCTGGACACCAGTGTCTGCCACATGGGTGTAAAGTGCAGCAACATAATGAATCACATGCTAATAAAGGTGATGGCAGCACAACTGATCACAGGCTGCATTCTCTTTGATTGAACACACTGAAACAAAAGAAATGAAGAGCCATCTATTGGCATACTGCTAACATTCTGGTGACGGCTCTGATTTGGCAATTCTTCTGTCATACAAGTTTAAAGCAGCAACACCCTCAGCCACGATAGCCCTCGGCCAGTTCACCTGGTGCTAACTCAACAAACACTGGACGTTTCTCATAACCAGAGGAGGCCTCAGCGGAGTACTGTGTCTCATCTACATCAACATTTCTGCCTTCATCATTCGCCACCTCCATGTCATCCTCGGTAGGCACTCCGAGGCGCAGACGGAGGTCGGGCTCAGTGTCAGGAGTGACAGTGGTCGTGAGCTCCTCCTCCCCTGTGGACAGCAGAGGTGTAGGCGAGGCAGGCCCCACTTCTGCAACACAGAGCGGCTCTCCAACAACTCCAAAGGAGGTCCACTGCTTCAGCTTATTGGTGAACGTCTGAAAAACACAAGGAGTAATAGTTAAATTAGGATGGGACTTTAACCATCTGTTTCTTAAGTCAGTGGGTATAAATCTCCAAGCACATTCAAACACAAACTCCAAGATGATGACAGCTCCCTGAATCCTGGATGATTATCAGAGGCAATGCTTTAACACTGAATATCTTTATCCAGCACACACACACAGGTCCAATATTTACAGCAACAAAGTGATGTGTGACCTCAGATGACCCGGCGCCATCCATGAGATTAGTCTTAAAGAATCTTCTCACTAATTCACGACATTCAGAGCATGTAAAAGCATCTGGTCTGTGACAGTGGTCCACAGACTCGATCACACCCAGGAGAGCAGGTACATCCTGGTTCAGGGTCAACGTCAGAACTGAAGCTGTTGACCACAGGTTAAGGTGGAAACCACCCAGGCATCTGAATTGTGAGGGGACGATGGTTAGTCTCTACGGGCTGAGGCTGCTGGAGGGCAAGTGAGCAGGGTTTAAATGTGAGAGGACCGGCCTCTCAGTGGGGAGCTGAGATCTATGGGCTCCGTACCTGCAAAGAACTGCTGCCTGGTTGGACTTGCAGAGGGTCCTCCTACATGTTTCTGAAGGGTAACTATAGGACATCCAACAAACTATGAGACAAGGAATGGGAGGGAGCCAGACTCAGAGGCATGAGTGTGTTCCTCCTTAAAGAGCCATGAGTGGATCAACATTTCTTTCCCATACCTGTATCAGGAATGAAGGGTCAGGAGGAACGAGGGTCAGCTCAGCAGATCCAGCTCCAGATCCACCCTAGAAGACTTAGCTTTCTCTTTGAATAGAACCTCCTTCTAAACACAGATAATGATGACGCCAGTTGCTGGGGTCTACTAAAGTCAGTCTGAGTGAAAACAGACCAGGAAACAGTATATGCAGCAGGAGCACTGTGCAAACTGTGCAAACAAATGATAGGGTAGTGAGGACACACTAGTCTGAAACAGCATGTTGTCAATATTAGCAAGCACAGTGTGGACACACTGAAGTTAGGGCTGCGCAGTATACGCCGTATTTGCGGAAGACGGAAGAAAATTTGGCCCACTGTAGAGATTTGCACAGTATTGTCCTACCGTCAATGACGTCATCACACCTGCCTCAGAGTGAAAATGGCTGCTAGCACAGAGACAGACTTCTTTGGTAATTATGACTTTTGAGGCACCCTGTCGTCTCCTTCACTCGTTAAGTCGCGCTGTCTGTTGCGCTGTGCAGGCTTTTCTGACGGAGCAGCTGGACTGAACCATTGTATGTAAATAGAGAGGGGGAGGGCACTGAGAAATGTTTCCACAACAGTCAAACACTGACAACTAGGGGAGGGGGGGCACACACTAATACACACACAAAAGGAAAACCATCAGCCTACATTATGTTCTACTCTGTGTGTTGCTGCACTGTTTCTGTTGACTACAGCCATTTGTTTAACAAGTCACCATGATCGCAGTCGCGATGCTAATTTACATTAGCCCATCTATGGAATTTTCCATCATGTGTTAGCATTAAGCTAGCATTAAGCTTTGTGTAGCGATAATACTGAAGCCCGTACTGAAGTGTTAAGTGTGAAGTTACTTGTTTTATGTTTTCTACAATTACAATTTTGCACAGGACATTTTCTTGAAGTAATATTCTTGACATTTATGTTATTTAATAGTTTAAAAAAACAACTTCCTGCTTGAATGCTTTTTAATATGGTAACCATTAAGAAACTTTTGCTGTAATTTACATACCAAAGTATACTGTGAATTATATACCATCTACCATCTATGATTCAAATTATACTGAAATATAAATTTTAGGCCATATCACCCACCCCTAGCTGAAGTGCTCTGTTAACTGTAGAAAACAACAACGTTACAGAAAGTACACCATAAATGATCAATCCAGCTAATCCATTCAGCATAACATTATTTGGATCTGCCATCAGAGGTCACACAGTTCCTACATACAGTATATTGTGCAGGCAGTAACGATCAAATGGATATTACTTTGCATTTAAAAGATGAAATAAAACATTGGGAGAATGAACATACCATTGAATTAGGTAAAGAACTGGAGGGGGTGGTCTTTTTTTGGTACACCATGAAGAGGACTACAGCAACAACACCCAAGGCTGTAAGGCTGGCTATGACGCAGTAGAGGGTAAGATCTGGAACAAACAGAGATGTTTACTCACTCATAGTCATACTTTAGTGTGTACAGCCAAGATCCTGTGTCTTGCTTGTCACCTGCTGATTAAAGTGAAAGTAAGTGACAACTGCAGACTCACATACGGCAGACTGGATAAACTAGTGATTCCCATTTTAGTGACGAGCTGTCCCTCTGAGTTTTGCTCAGCACTTTTATGTTAACTGAAATTAAAAATGACTGAAATGTGGCCAAAACTTCAGAAAAGGCAACTGGCAAAAACCTTGATTATCTTAATTTAATGTGTGCATGCAGGGAGGTGTTGTCTTTATCTACTGCCAAAACCATGGTTACTCAGTGGAGCTGTGGTTTACTGTTTACTGTACAAGTAAACACTGTGGGGACTAGACTTCCAAATAAAACATATTCAGGCCTAATTAGCCTATTGTTTTTATATATTTTTATTTTTATTTCTCACAAAATGAACATTCTTCTTGTTAGCCTGTGTAAATAAAGTCATAGAAATAGGAGAAATCCATAAAAACTAGATACTTAAATAGAAAATGCGCTCAGACCTGTCAAGGTGGCAATTCACCAAGCAGCCATGGATACAATCTGTAACCATGACTACTGTCTATGTTATATATGCAGAGATAAACACTGCAGTAGTTTCACTGACCTGTCTGACATGATGACAGACATAAGGATAGAAACCCTGAAAAAGAGTGAAAGTCGTGCTCGAAAATTTCTGTTCTACAGTTATAATAGAGGACAGCCTTGAATCTTGGAGGGCTGGCCGTTGTCCACAAGGCACCGATCACTGCCTTAGGTTTTAGGTGTTCTGTGTAAAAACTGAGCATATAGACTCACCAGCCACTTTATTAGGTACACCTTGCTAGTAAAAGGTTGGACTTCTTTTTCTCTTCAGAACTGCAACTACAACTTTCAACCAGGCGTTGGAAACATTCCTCACAGATTTTGGTCCATATTGACATGATAGCATCACTCAGCTGCTGCAGATTTTCCAGCTGCTCAGCTATGATGAGAATCTCTGTTCCTCCACATCCCAAAGGTTCTATTGGATTCAGATCTGGTGACTGTGGAGGTCAGTGGAGTCCAGTGAACTATTTGTCATGTTCTAGAAACCAGTTTGAGATGATCTGAGCTTTGTGACATGGAGCATTATTCTGCAGGAAGTAGCCATCAGAAGATGGTTCACTGTGGTCATAAAGGGATGGACATGGTCAGCAACAATACTCAGGGAGGCTGCAGAATTTAAACCATGATCAGTTGGTACTAAGGGGCCCAAAGTGAGCCAAGAAAATATGTCCACCATTACACCAGCAGCAGCCTGAACTGTTGATACAAAGCAGGATGGATCCATTCTTTCATGTTTACTCAAAATTCTGACCCTAACTCAACATGTTGTGCTTCACAGATGATATTCTGCATTCCTTGGTTATAACCAGTGGTCATTTGAGCTCCTGTTACCTTTCTACAATCTCCAACTAGTCTGCTGCTCACTGGATATTTTCTCTTTTCCAGACCATTCTCTTCTCTCAACCTTAGAGATGGTTGTCGTGAAAATCCCAGTAGATCAGCAGTTTCTGAAGTACTCAGACCTGCCCATCTGGCATCAACCATGCCACGTTCAAACTCATTTAAATCCCCTTTCTTCCTCATTGTGATGCTCCGTTTGAACTTCAGCAAGTTGTTGTGACCTCGTCTACATGTCAAAATATACTGAGTTGTGGCCATGTGACTAGCTGATGATATATTTGTGTTAACAAGCAATTGAAGAGATGTACCTAATAAAGTGGCCGTTGAGTGTACATCAGATTTTGGCATCAATTCTTCCACTCAATGAGCAAAACTTCAACATATTCTCTACTAACTGTCAAAGATGACATAACAGCATGACTGTTGTTATGTTAAGTGAAAAAAGGATGAAAGATAATAGAAATAAAAGAGAACTCAACAGCTTGGCGTTTCTTCTAACGGCAGGGCACAGTAGTCTTGTGTGGCTTTAACCAATATTTTCTGCAGCTCTCCCCTGATCTTCACACAGTGTTTCTTCTGTGCGGGATCCACAGCTAGCGTCTCCTCACACACACTGTCCACACAGTCCAAGCTGTGGTGTCGCTCCTTCTGCACACAACAAACAGCGAGACTCCTTTTCAACACAACTTCACATTTGTACACTATATCACATAATTGTATTGTACGACTACTGAGAAATAACATTTAAGCAGTATTTCCCACTTCTGCCCATGCTAAATTTACTATTACTGTTTGACTATGTAATAATTATTTGAGGAAATTCACACAAGTCTGCAGCTCCTTTCCTCAACATTTTAATAACAGTTGTAGTAGTATTAGAAGTTATGTGCAGTCTGACCTGGTTGATGATCACGACATTGTAATGAAATACAGGCAGTTGTTGGCTGAATTGTGCGCCGTGGCTTTTCTTCTTCCTAGGCTTTGTATTTGGACTGCTGGGTAAGCTGTAGACTAGCCAAGGGTGTGTGAAGCGCAGCAGGACAGTGTCATCCTGCTGGGCAGTGACGTTAACTGACGGGAAGTCCACAAAACCTGGAAACCAACATGAATATAGCTTAATGGTAAGCTCAATTATAAGAAACAAACAACTAATCATAAGACATTTTATAATCTATGTGTATTCCGTGCCAAATGTGTGATTTCATCTCTTATGTTTAACGTCACAACTTCTCTTAAACAAGTGAAAACAACATTTGGACAGGTGCTATCAAACTTTGCAGCTGGTCACAGTAGTGCACATTTGTTCCACAGGACACTTGTGTTCAAACTCTCTCAGACTCAGCCACTGACATCTCTCTGCTGGGACTTCAAAGCAATTTCCTTATAAATATCACTTTTTAAAAGGCACCACAATCATTGAGTGAAATGTCTCAAAACATACTCAATGGATCACTTCAAATTTGGTGTAGATCCCTCAGGATAACTTTTGTGATCCCTTAACAATTAAATGTAGCCCCATCATCAGGTCAGATGTTTAATTTTAATTATTTAGTTTATAACTCAGTAAACAAAAATAACATTTTAACATCCTCTGCAGACTTTCAGTGCTTATTAGACAACTATATCATGCTAGCACATTGAACTAAGATGGCGATAATGGTAATCTGGTTAATATCAGACATTAGCATTTAGCTCAAAGCGCCACAGCAGAGCTGCTAACATGGCTATACTCTTTGGGTCGGGTTATGCTAAGTTATGCTATAGTTGGTCAGAACAGCTACACCTGAAGGCAGAGTGAAAAGCTCATCATTGACTCCAAATGTAACATACTATTTTTGTCATTAATTTTCATCAGATTTGTTCTACTTTCTCAGGTGCTGGATTACTGAATACTGACATTAATACTCACACTTCTGAGTTGCTAGAGAGTCTTTGAAATAACTGAAGGTGATTCCATCATGAGGTGCAGCGTCAGACTCGTTCAGTTCATTCACAGCAGTCACAGTCAGAAAGTAGTCCATACTTGGATCAGACAGAAATGACACGTCAGCTTGTAGCTGAGCTGGTGGTGCTATCCAGAGCTTATTAGGATAACTGCTGGAAACAAAGAAGAGAGACTTAAAGAAACAGGCAAAAAGCTCAAGCTAAAATCATGTCTAAACATATCTTAAAAAAAAAAAAAAAAATAGTAATAATGCTGCCGTGCATGTGTTTAAACAGTAAATGCTTTGGTAAGGTACCAACTCTAAATAAAGTGTTTAATATATATTATTTCTTAAATTATTGGTAAGGTAAGAAAAGGGTATCTTTCATGTCAAGTACTAATCAAGTGTGTGATTTGTCTACCTCCTGCAGTTATGAATTACTTTCCAGTAGAGTGCTGTTGGCCATGGATGTAAGAGTGAGTGTATATTATCTAGTGAGAATGACATGATCTGTATATTTAGAACCAAAACCTGATCCACGATTACAAGTTATCAGGACATCTGTTTTAAAATAAAATAAATATGAGTATAAGTGTTGTTGATTTGTTTGTGCCGTTTAAAGCAGAAATGATCTTAAGCATATTCAGTTTGACAAACAGCAGCAGATAATGTGCACAAAAGACAACACAAACCCCTTTATAACTCCTGTTGAGCCGATATCGACTCTGAATCTGAGCCCTGGAGAGATCTGCCCATAACTCCACTTCAGGACATTAACCAGATTGTGACACTGCAGGGTCACATTGGTCGGCGGCTCCACTGTGGAAACAGAGCCACAGCTGTCAGATACTCTGTAAAATGTCAGACACCAAAACAAAACCAGGACATATCTGACAGCTAAACTGGTGCTGCACATGGAGCTCCCTTACTCCTCTTACAGAAAATATTAGAAAGAAATAAGTGGTTGATAAAGTAGTAATTTTAAATGAGAAGAAACAGAAATGTTTTCATGAACATGAACAGAATTTTCACAATGCCATTCTTCTCCATGAGCTTGTAATGGCCAGAAAGGCTTGGTACTTCCCACTAGAGGGCACTGTATGCCAGTCAGAATCAAAGTTCATTGCCTTTGTATATACAGTGATTTTGACTAGTACATTAGGGCACAACATTAACATAGTTCAATTATACATTACAATAAAAAAGAAAAATGTGAGGAATGAATAAATAAAAAGAAATTTAAATATAAAAAGAAGACTGAGGATATTTTACTCTATGTATTGTATTTTTTATCACATTGCTACCTTATATGCCTTTATTTATCCATTTTTATCATTTATCTATTTTTACATTTTGATTCATTGTAGACAGCAAAGAAATTATTTCATTGTACAGGGAATCATGTTTCCTTACTGTTCACATGATAATAAACAGTGAATCTTAAATTTATTTCCAGTCATATGACAGTGAAACAACTGCTGCACAATATACTCAAGGTAAACCTCTTTCAGTGAGTCTACATACTTTTCACACACAGGCACAGAAGCCTGTACAACTGGAAAACGAGTCCAAAAGAATAATAGTTTATCAGGAAACATTTTGACTTTCAGGACAGACACAAACATTTGTATAGACTCTGTGGTAGAACTGCAGATTCGCTCTATGCAGCTATTAGAAACATCATGCAAGGTCTCTTTTGAAGCCAGACAGAGAAAAGAAAAAGACAGCCCACACATGCTTCCTCAAATCTAAACTAAGAATAGCAGAGAATAAAAAAAACAAAAAACTGTTCTCCCTCTTAGTTACCCCCATGTTGAATGAGCCTCACTTCAGTGATGTGACTTATGGTTTGATGTAATTTTAGCTCCATGACAAGAAAATGAAATGATGTTCATGGCGGGGCTGATAAGCACTGACTAGTTTTTTTAATCCAGAGCATGTTTTCACAAGGCTGACAATGTCCCTCTGTTAGAGGAAGCAGTCATGTTTCAAAACAATGCACAAATATATGGGTCAGAATAACACAGACACCCACCACTAACTTATTTTCCTCAAAAAAATCCTTTAAATTTTTTGATTCCTACAATCTCAATGAAAGACAATATTATTTTGCAGAATTGTATGTAAGTTTTCATAAGTTTAGTTGTGGTTTACCGAAGCACTGCAGTACCAACATGATGTTTGCACATTATAATATTGTATAATAATTACAATATTATTATTAATGCTAATATAATAATGGTGAGGCTGCCTGACGTGAGACTACAGCACAGACAAAATGTACATATTTTCTCTTTGAGTATATTCAGGAAAAGAAAGAGCAAGAAGAGAAGAAAAGAGGATCCAAAAAACATTAAGGCCTTTAAAGTTCAATAAAGCAGACAAACAATGCTTCAATAAAGCTTTTTCAATGAGTTACTGAACTTGAAAACAGTCATTTCTGTTATCATCACAGCGGAAGAGAGAAAATATCTGCACATTTTAGTTTCATTTCCTCTGAAAACCTGCTTGTACATGCATGTGAGGACACCTACGCAAATACAGAGAGGTTCGAAAACAATTTTGAAACGTGAGTGTGAGAGAAAAATCACAGATGGAAGTGTATGTATGTGCTGTAAGTGATAACCGCAACAGTAGAGTTGGTTGCTGAGGGTGGTCACCACAAGGTAGCATGAGACCCACGCACTAGAAACCACACTATTTCATTTCACAGGGTTCACTTCCCTTTATCTTGTTGCACTTTGAGAGTTTTTAGACACTAGTTATTGTGCATTGACAAGAGAAAATATATCACTCTAACCTATCAAGATTTATAATAACAATTATAGGTTATAAAGACTCATTATAACCTAATCTATTCGGGTTGGGAATGAGGTCCAGAGAATTATTGTTATGATACCTGAGTAGTTCTGAGTGCAGCAGGTTCTTCACATGGACAGAAAACAGAAGCAACTACTGCTGACAGAAAAAGAAAGAACCTCCCTCCAAAGCAGGAAGAGAGAGCAGATGCTATCTGATGAAAACAAGGTCACTGATGACATGCAAAACACTTGTCACAAAAATTACAGAAAATGTCCCAGAGTGCTGCAGCAAAACACTTTCAAAATGAGTTATCATGTGACCAACATATATAGATATACAGGTGGCGTGAGAAACGTTTAGGCTGCACAGCAAGTAGGGGTGTCCTGATCAAATATTGATATCGGATATCGGTCTGATATCAGGAAAAAAAAAAAAAAAGTAGTATTGAATTCAGTCTGCTTCTAAAATCTCTGATATCATTACTCTGATAGCATCAGTCCATTCCAGACTCCAGTCCAGCTCTTCTATCCAGCAGCAGAGCCCACTGATCACAACAACAGCTGTGCTAAGGTGCTAACAAAGTAGAAGGAGGAGGAGTGATGTTGGCGCTGTGGCTGCATTTTTAGCTGAAGTCTGAGGCCCTGTTTACACAACAACGGTATTAGTAATTAGTGCTGGGCGATATGGCTAAAAACTGTATCACGAAGTGTTTCATATCAGTCTATATCGATAATTATTGATTTTTTTTTCCATAACCTATTTAAAAAAAAAAAAAGGACATGGGAAAAAAATCTTAAATTAAGCCCTTTTATTGTAAACTTAACTTTCCTGAGGTATCAATCTGTACAAACAGGGAAAAGAAATCACAAACATGAAAAATCCTCAAATGTACACTTAAATCTTAATGAAAATTAACATTACAATGGATACTTAATTATCTCTTCACATTAAGGTGCAAAAATAAACATTAAAGAAATGCTTCACAAAAGGTGCATAAATGTTTTAACATCTGTGAGACTACGGTGGTCTGCCTAAGAGCCTCAGAGCCGTTTCAGTGATCACCGTAAACAGCGATTATTTGCGCTAGGAAACAACGAGCGGCTCATTAATTAACCAGGGATTAACTAGAGGAGGCTGACTGGACAGCAGTGCGGCAGTCAGACACGCCTGTAGTGTGAACTAGGGATGGGACTTTTTTTCGACAAAACGACCGACAATCAACACGCGCTCCCCTCGACAAAAAAATAGTGTGTCGAATCGTCGTGGGCGGGGCTTGAGGGATGTCATTCTGAATAATAAATACATGTTTAAATGCAAAAAAAAAAAAATCAGAGTGTAATGTTTCATGTTTTTTTATAGAATAATTAATTGTCCTCACAGACGAACACGTGTGTTAAAAAGTCTTTCCATCGATGTCTGTCAGCGCAGCAAAATCCTCGCCTGTGACTCCATATCTTCCCTCAGCGCTCTAGAGTTAAGGCGGCCGCTTTGACAACAAATGCTTCCTGCTTTGACTACGTCCCTCAGAAAAAAAAAACAAAACAACAAAGCCGTATCCCCACATGCACAGACGGCTGGCTAAAATAAGGCTGCATTGCGATGAGGCTGAATAGCGGCACCTGCGCTACCTATCACCTGCTGTCAACATGATTTTTTCCATCAGGAGAGAAGAGAGTAGCCTACATGCTGAATCGATTTGGCCGGTGCCGCGGCGGAGCACAGCGGTACCGTGACTTCACCTGTTGCTGGCGGAGCACAGCCGGTACTGCAGCTTAACATTCTATGAGCTTAACCCGTTACTACGGTGGAGCTCGCTGGCGTGGCCGACCCTGGCATCTGTGATTCTTTATTGACACGATAATTTGATTAGTTTAGGAGTGGCAGTGATTTACAGCTATTTGAGCTGGTGATCGGCCATTAAAGAGGTGGCTCACCTGTTCAGACAGGGCACGGAGGATGTAACTGCTATTGATCAAATATGAAATAGAATAATCAGATTTAGAACAGCTTCAGCATTTGTTTTGAGCCAGACATGAGGTGATGAGCTGGTGCAACCGAACTGAAACTGTCACGTGTTCGCTGACAGCGAGTCGCTGTTGCGTCACATTTGCATGTGATTGGATAAAGCACTTGTCCGTCATCTTTAGTGGTGTGCTACTTCAACCACTCACATTAAAACCAACCCGTGATGCTGATGAGAGCGATGCAGGGAAAACCAAACAGCTGACATCCACGCCACGTCACATCTATGAAAATCCCACCCGGTGATCCTTGAAGTCTTTCCCATGGAGTGCGAGTTCAGATGTGTGGAGCTAGGCGGAACGACATCCAGCTGGCGAGAGTCAGATTATTTTCTTGCAGTGGAGTTCTGTGAAATTATCGACCGTTATATTGAGCATATTTTTTGTTGATACTGATGACGTGTCTTTCACGATATATATTGCTCTCATTTTACCGCCCAGCCATAATCAGTATAAAACACAAAGTGGTTTTTTTTGCGTTTTGGCCTCCCGTTTATACAACCTAAAACGCAAATTAAAAAAAAAAAAAAACACGGCCTCCAGAGTGTAATTTTTCTCAAACGCAACAACTTCTCTCATCGCCAACTACCGGCCTGGCATACATAGTACAGCTTTTTTTCCCCGTTGCGTTTTCGTGTGACGTTGTTGTGTAAACAGGGCCTGAAAAAGACATTGAAGCTGAGAGAAAAAGTTGTCATGAACCAGTTTTTCATTCAATACTACAAAATGAGCAATAAAAGTACGTATGAGTCATGCTGGTATCGTATCGGCTCAGTATCGGTATCAGCCACTGCACTGCATGCCAGTACAATGAGTCTCTATTACTCCTTATTGTTTTGGAGTTGCAAAAGTTAATCACTTAGTTGTCAACTATTACTTGCCTACTATTTTGATTAATTGATTGTAGTTTTTTTTTTTAAGAAAACCAAATTCTCTGATTCCAGCTTCTGAAACGTGAATATTTTCTGACATGATTACGGACTACTTTTGAATTTATTTAATTAAAGCAATCCTCAGTTATTTAACTCATGTGGCCACAGTTAAACACACGGTCCTGCATTATACTGGTGGATATCAACCAGTATAATGAACTATTAGGGGAGGCATGTGTGTGAATGAAAGCAAACTCAAAGGAAAGGGGTGTATTTTCCTGGGAAGCCCAACTCATTGTCCTGTTGTATAGAGTAACTCATTGTTATTGTTACAGAGCTGCAGCATATTGACATATCTCAGTTCTGTGGCCTCTGCCACACATACATCATTTATTTTCTGTCCTATGTGTCAAATGAAGTAAAATAACAGATGTATGTAGGCTATTATAGATACATGATGTGATACTAGACTATAAGACAATTTTGCATAAATGCATTACAAGTGTACCTACGTGTCTTAGGTAATAGTGAAAATTACAAAGAGGAAATACAGAAATCCCCAAAATAGTAAGCATATACATACAATAATGATGTTTGCCAGTCAATTTATTATTATGTGGCACGTTAAAGGGTTTTCTAAGTATCAGCTGTTCACAAGGGAGAGTTTAAGTTTAAACTGAAGGTGTGAGCTCATCATTACAATTTAAACCGTTTATAGTTATTTACGAGGAGCGTCACAGTAGCAATGTTTACAATCGTATTAGGTAGCCAATGACTCAAAAAAAATATATGGTTTTAACCTTAAGATGACACGCTAAAACAGAATAAAGACCCAGTATGTGGATACGTTAAGGAAAACACCCAGTTACCCAGTTAGCAGCAGGACGTGGTTAGCTAGCAGACCTGTTTCCCTGTGCGGACTCATTCCCTCAAACATTTACAGGAAGCCACACAGCAGTCAACCCGATAAATGACATTTCTTGATTCATGAGAAAAATGCTTAATAATTGGGCGGCATATACATATTCAAACAGGTTAGCAATACGCTTTAGCACATGTTAAAGTCAGCTAACGCACGTATGTAAGCTAGTAGGTTAAGGTAACTTACCGTAGGCTACCACGGCTTGTAGCCAGACGAGAAGGAGAAAAACTGGATGACATGTAGTCCAGTCCATGCCCAGCTACTAACACAATGCTCGTTTTTCTGCCTTTCAGAGTTTGTACCAAAACCGAACCACTAACTAACCTAATATTTCATTTGTGAAGCTGCAAAGGACTAAAAACAGGCGCTTCCCAAACCCGCTCTGTCGCTGCAGGCTGCTGGCTAATCCAAAAGCAGAGACGACCTTCCAATCTTGCGTTGCATTCCATTAACCTCGGAAATTTTACTTTCCAAGAACTTTATGTGACAATTTTGCCTGTTGGAGCAATGATTTGAAAATAACTGTTCTTTAACAGCACAGTATGGAGACAGATGAGTACAATATATATATATGAGGGGTTTTTTTCTTATTCTTTATCTGCTTTCAGTTTTGTGTTACAAAAATATACTTATACCCTTATCATTCAACGAATCCTTTCAAATGAATATACCCGTGAGACACAACCTAAAACAGTAAATCTACTTCATTACTAAGGGAATTAAGTACGCCAATATCATACTTATACTTAATATCTTACAAATCCAAGTGCCTTTTAATTCCTAATAAAATATGTTCGACAGTCCGGGAAGGCAGCAAATGTTGGCGGGTGTTAGTGTCAGGTTTCATGGAAATTACCTTATTTCCTATCAGTTATTTTCTCCAACAATACCTCTTTATTTCCTGCTGGGAAATATTTTTAATTAAAGTATAAAATTCTTAAAAAGGCATTTGAAACAGTTAATCTTAATTTCACACATCCATTGTGCGATTAACCCTCAACAATAAATGCACATTAGACAGACCTCCAGGTGTAGCCTACCTTTACTGCAATTGAACAATTTTAGATGTGCAAACTACTATGTCTGTGTAAGTTCTCAGTCATCTGAGTTGAGTAAATGAAAAAGCAAAATAGAATCAGCTGGTCTTACTTGAGGTTTGTTGAAGACGCCTCACCTCTCATCCAAGAGGCTTGAACTGAAGAAACTCCTTGGGTAAGAGGTGAGACATCTTCAACGAACCTCAAGCAACACCAGTTGACTCTTTTTCATATACTATATGACCACAACGGCCAATCAGAAAATTGACTGTGGACTTGTCTTTGGTTCGGGTTTGTTCTAGTAATATCTAACACCCATGTTTGTCTGTCTGCAGTACTTGAGGCTGAGCTCAGTGTGCACTTGATGTGAGTTACACAGCTTCCTCTGTGGGACACTTCCCCCATTCTGACGTCAGCTGGATGTGTGATTTTTCCTCCCCATCCCAGCCTCAGCCTGACGCATTCACATATCAGCTCTTCAGCAGCAACTTGAGGTGAGTTACATCAGAAAACTGTAAGAACTTACTATGCCTGTATTAGCATTGATGCCCATTTATTGTGCTTTCATGACTGTTAAAAATACATGTGCGTCCTTAAAAGGAACAGAGAGCCAAACCAAACTTTGCTGTATATTCTCATATTACATTACACTGTGCATTCCTGTGTCTGTCATGGTTATGTAATAGAAACATTCTTGCAAATCTGTGAAGGGAAAATGTAAAATGTGTCAGGGATAAACACTGGAACTATGTCACTTGTCATCTTGTGACCCTCTGATATGTTTTCTCCTGTAATTGCATGTGAAGCAGTGGATGTTCCATCAGGACAAAACCTCACCCCTGACCCACAGAAATGAGTCTTTAATGTTTGAGTTTTGAGTAACTCACGTCCAAATCCGTGATTCATAGCTAAGCCACATAGACGCTCATTCCTTTTTATCTTAGTGGGTGGAAAGACAATAACACTACAGCCAGGACACAGAAAGAATGTACTCTTCACATAACGATTCAAAAGATTTCATGCCTTTGGGGAAAAAGCAAAAAAAAACAGTGGCACTCTGAATCTCCAGGTCTTCCTCGCCTACCTGCCTGCCCTTTGCTCTCAGTACTTACATAACAACATAAACATAATGTGAGGCTATGGTTTAAGTGTCTTGTTAAACAGACACATTTTTAAAGGAAAAGCGCTACCTTTGGGTAAATATGCTTGTTTGCTTTCTTTGCCGGGATGATGGGAAAGTTGATCTGTTGATCTGTTATACGAAGTTACAGGCAAAGATCTGTTATTAGTGAGCTTCAGAGGTGCAGGTAGGACAGAGGACAAAGCTAGTTGATTCCTCCTTTTGTGTAGCTTATTTATCATTCAGGTAAATTCAATATCATTCAGGCTAGCTACATTTTTTTTCAGTAAAAGCATAAATGTGTTTGGTTTAAAATTGTTAATTTGTTATGGCCAAGGGGATCTTTGTCAAGATGGTTGCAATAAGAAACACATGGTTATGGATAAGAAACAGTTGCTGCCATGCTTTTCAAAACAACATCGACTTGTGGTCCCTTTCTGCTCCCATCATAACTGCTGTGGCTGCCAGAGGGCTTTGCCACTTCAACGTAAACAGAATGTCATTTTTGAGGCACTGAAAGAAGTGATGCTGTCTGTCTTCTTGGGAGCATGAATCCACTAGTCCATTGTGTTCTGGATACTCCACCAGGATTACCTTTAGATCATCAAAAGCTTCCTGTCTGCACACCTGAAATGTGGCTCTATAAAGTCTGTGGCTACTCAGCTTGGATTCACAGCAGTAAACTGCATTGATTCCAATAGTGAGGGCAAGATAACATAATAAAGAGAAAAGTCTATAAATGTCTTCTGTACAATAGACCACTAATCCAGTTATTGGAAAAATACATTTTTGAAATAAGTTTTTTGCTACTATTTTTTTTATTATTTTTGCTGTTTCAAGGACAAAACTGGCAATATTTTCTATTTTAGATATCAAACCAAGAGAGTTTAAAACTTCCTTTGAAAGAAAGAAGAAGAGATTCATGGATGTTTGGTGTTCATGGGATTTGTTAACAATAAAAAACAGGCAGAATATCATGAGATGTATCCCTTTTCATCATTATGAACACAGTATTTTACCGTAGTCAATTTTATAAGCAACAAAAAGCAGAAAAATAAACAACCCTAAAAAGCCCCTTAAAACTTCCCTGATCTGCTGGGTCAGTCAGTACAAAATTGCTCTCTGTAGTTAAAACCCATAACTGGAGATCTCAAAGTCTCCAACTATACAAATGATGCATAAACCATCTACAATAATTCCACTTCATCAAATGGTTCATTGAATATTTCACTCAGTGTAAACATGACCTGAAACAACATGACAGAAAATGTGACATTATTTCTTTTACTTCACTGCAAAATATAAAGGCGTAAACTGGATGTTAAACAAGTTTAATGTCACATGAGTCCAAAGGAGGAATGTAGTGGTCAACTCTGACCTGACCTCATAATGAGTCAGAGAGTCTTTTTCCTGGCACTGATATTTTATTGCCAAACCAGAAAATCCAAACCTCTGCTAGAGCCAAGCTTTCAAAACAATGTTTTCCCTGGAATCACAAAGCACAATTATAATTTCCTAAATGTGTGCAGGAAGAACACACCCATCACAGACTGTGTGTGTGTGTGTGTGTGTGTGTGTGTGTGTGTGTGTGTGTGTGTGCGAGACAAAGTAGTGATCCAAACCAGCTGTCAGTGTGTCCACATCGCCTCTCTTCTCATCTTGGTAAGACAATACTTAATGGATGAGAAACCCGCCGGGGATCGACCTCACTGTACTTTACTCCAATATCCAATAACAAGATTCTGTATGAAAGTTGACCTGAACTGAAAGAGGCCTGGGTTTGTCCACATTACCCACGTGTTTTATTTTCATATGGACATTTCACTCATACCTCCTGCTGGATTTAACTGGAAAAGAACATTATCTAATGCCAAGCTCATGAGCTCAGGTTAGCATTTGTACTTTTACTTTTTTATTGGTAAAGGGTCTCCGTACAGTACTGCTGCAGTGTGATCAAAGTTAGTTGGCATCCTTGAGATATCCTTTATTCTTTTTCTTATCTTGACATTTTCTGATCTGTGTGTTGTCTCTTCTGTATTTTCTCAGGTATGTACCTGAACATCCACACATGACCACCACCATCAGTATGCTGCCTGAGACTCTGACCCAGCAGTGATGCCGTCCTTCAGCCCTCCCACCCCTCTCCTCTGTGTGCTCCTTTGTGTGTCTCTGGCTCTGCAGCTCTCTGACCTGCGCCTGGCTTATATCACCCGCAGCAGCTTTTTCTACTACTCCTGCAGCCAGGATCCACAACCCTGCAGCATCTCGTCACTTACGGACTGCAGATGCAAGGACATCCAGCTGTCCACACTGCACCACCCCCAGTCGCACTCATCTCCCATTTTCCGGATGAGACGTCTAACAGTTTGGTTCACGTCACCTTTGAATGTGGCGCACCTACTCAACAACTCAGAGGTGAGGCACCTCACGCTGATCCACTGTGGTCCTGGGGGATCCAGGGAGACGCCTTCTTCCTCCCTGGTGGGACAATTTGCCGTGCAACACCTGGAACGGCTGACGGTGGTGAACCTGGCGCAGAGGATGGCTCACCACGGTCCAGGTGCAAACAGAGCCAAGAAAACAGATAATGGTGCTCACCTCGACACAAACAGATACAACAGGGGTAAAGACACAAATATGGATATAATTCTTGACATGAAGAGAGATCCCTTGGGTTTGTCCTCACCCCAGATCCAAGACATCTTCCTGGGTAGGGAGCTGGGGGCGGCGTTTCACGAGCAGGCCAGGCTGGGAGTCATCCACAGCTCTGTGCTGGAGTGGGGAGCTGTGGCCAAAGCCTACACAGTCCAAACACACATAGACAATAATGGAGTGCTGCCCTTCCCTGACCTCCACCTGTCAAAATTACCAGAGACGTCAGTCATATATGTCAGCTTTGTGTACTGATGGGTTTCAGGAACATGCGGAAGATGATCCAGCTTCAAGTTCCTATATTTTGGATTAAGTTCAAGATTTTGGGATATCTTTTTTCTTGTCTATGCTTCTGGTTTACATCAATAACAAACACAAACACACACACAAAACTACATTACATTAATGCATCTTGTCCTATAGCTTTAATTATAATTCTTCTTCCAAGTGGCTTGAAAAGATTTGCACAGCTGTTAATCAGCATGTTAGAACATAATATGCCAGCTAATGAGGGGCCCTGCAAGGGCCCAGGATGAGTTCCAGCTCTGCTTTGTCATTTCTATAGCTGGCTCTGACCTCTGACCTCTGGACCCAGGCAAAAACAAGCAAGACTTTTTCCTCTGGGATCAGTGAATTGTTGTAAAATGTGAAATGCATGTTAGCTTCCAGGATGAAACCACAAGGTGGCAGCAGACACTTTTAACTCAAAAACGAAGACTCAAGCTGAAGTGCTGAGGAAGGAGCACGGCACTGCACACGTTTCTTCTTTTTGTTGTTTCAGTCTGTTCATAAAAGAATCCAGTAAACCTTAAATTCAACAAATGTGCTGTGATGCAGCTCGGCACTTTAAAAGCCTTTAAAGGAATGTTGTTTGTTAGGACAGCGGTACATTGTTAAGAGTTAATGAAAGATGATTAAGTATTTATTTGTTTACAAGGAATAAATTAAATGATTTACTAATCTGTCATCACTTGTGAAATTAACATCATGATTTGTCCCAATTAAATCAACAAGAGTCAGACAAATAAAGTTAATGATGATACAGCTACTGGTCTGAAATTGTCATAAAGCATATCTTATATTAGAGTTTACAATAGCCTAGTGGAGGGAAATCTACCTAAAGTCACATTTTAAAGGTGTGGCAGTATGAAACATTTTATTTTTTGCTTTTTGATATTTATTTTATATCCCTGATCACTGTGAGGTGCAGCTGCATGGTATGTCAGGTTAAAGCCTTGTGTGTTGCTGTAATGACCCAGCTTAAACACACATGTGCTGACACCTGCTAGAGAGTCGCTGATTTGCATGATAAACATGCGGCCCGTCTTGTGAGGCGTCCCTGTGAATGCAAACTGATGTCGCCTGTTGATCCTGCACCTGAGAGGTCAGCGCCCACCCCCGACACACAATTACTGGAGAAATCAGTGGGCTACCACGGCATTGGTGAGGCAGAGAGGCCTCTCAGAGAGCTCAGCGCTCTCCTTATGGAAATCAAGCCCAAAGGTCAGCATGAACCATAACCTCCACTTGGGATAATCTGGAGACAAACTACTGCCTGTAAAAACAAATCAATTATACGTTCAGTCTGATACTCATGATGTATTGCTCACTGTTAATGTTTATGTCAATCTAAAAAGGTGGACAGGCCCAGACTAAATCGGATTGATTTTAGGCAGGCTCTCCCTGCACTGCACCCCTCCAAGTGAGTCTTTAACCACGCTGCTGCCGTCTCCTCACCGGCAGTTTAGCAGTAAAACATTTTTATAATCAGACGTTATTGTTCGCCGCCTCCTTGTGGGAGATGCGCCCATGTTCATTTTTTAAAAGGGCAAATCAGCCATAATTCAGTTTATAAACTGCAGCGCGCAGGGGAGAAATGCCTGGATGAATATTCATTAGAGACCGCCTGAACTGCCACGCTCAGTGATTCATTGGGCATATGTAAATATCACTCACTTTAATTGCCCCTAAACTGACTCAACATAATGTTGTCATTAGCAAATTATTACTTATTTGTGATACTAATGGTACGGTATGGCACACAGTGCTGAAGCTCCACATATATGATTGCAATTACAGCTCCTTTTATTCACAGGGTGACTGCTGATGGATCTGGGTGTGTGTGTGTGTGTGTGTGTGCGTGCGTGTGTGTGTGTGTGTGGTGGTTAAGGTGCCAACAATTAATTTCCCTGACACATGCACGCTCAACTTCAGTCTTTCCAGTCATTAGACACAAACACATGCACATCACATACAAACTGAACTCAGGACAGTTTTATGGACGTTTTAGTGCATTTTAATGTATATATATCATCTGGACTAACTTCAGATTTAACAGGAAATTATTTCTCCCCATGAAAGTTAAAAAAAAATGTTTCTACATTCAGTAATTCTTTCACAGTAGTGGTTGTGTGGTTGTAAAAATAATATTTTTTTACTTAAAGCTAGAGTTGCTAATCTTCAAAAACATTTTTGGTATATAAATTGAACATAAATAGGAGAGAAGAGAAGAGTTCCTGTGTCAGTCTGCCCAATCATCTCATTCGACTGAAATGGTCACGTTAATTATGATATGTTTGCAATGATAATTTTGGGGTTGTGGCTCTGAAGGGAGGCTTGACGTGATGGAATGTCAGTGTTAAAGACTTGGTAACTTTTCTTTATATTTAGGGATTTTGGAGATGGTGCTAGTTGCTACTTTCAGGGTAAAAGAGTTTGCATTTTAGGTTGATTTAAAAAAAAAATATTGTACTCTTGCTAATTTGCTAAGCTTACCAACCCTAGCTTTAATGATTACAATATACATGTATTTGTGTGTATAGTTAATTTTGTATTAATAGCAGCAAAAATAAACTAATGGCTTAAAAAATGGGAGCTGTGCAAAAAGATGTCTTTCTTTTTAATAAATGACCATGGATTAAATTACAGATTTTGAACTGTAATTTCTAATAATGATTTTTGTATCTTAATTATTTGGAAATAGATGTTAAACTGATTTAAAAGTGCAGTTCAATTAAATTTAACTTGAATATGCATAAAAAATGCAACATCCTTCCAGTCAACATTTTGATCATGGACAGCTGTTTTTCCATGTTTTGATGAAGTTTTATGGTACCTATGGAAAGTATAAAATTACAAATAAAGAAAACACAACAGAAAGTAGGATCCTCCCTAATTATTTTTGCAAAATAGTATGCTCAGTCCTGATACTGTTGATCTGAAATGACCATTCAACACCCAGTGTGTCTGCACTTTCAGTTGAGAACTAAAACTTACCAAAATAAATGTTGGTATTTATCTTAAATCTCCCCAGAAAAAAATAAAGTGACTCATTTCATGTTAGACTGAAGAAAAACTATCACTGATTAACGACACAGCAGATTTACAGTTGTGAGATTTATTCACCTAAACACAAAGAAAGTTTTGCTTCAGGAAACAAAAGCTCGGCATCAGATTGGAACATTTGCCTAAATCCTCTTGCTCCATAAACTCCCTCATGATTCACCCTGAAACTGGAGACTGTCGCATTTTTTAAAACAAACTGTTGTATTTTTCAAGAAAAATCCCTCCCTGCTTGTCACAGTCTGCACAACACGATGCGGCGTGGAGTTGTTTTATCGAGGCAGCAGCAGTTTGAAACAACAACCATGACAAAACAGGCCCACAAAACAGAGGGAGAGAGAGGAGGACAGGCAGCGACGAATAATGGTGGTGTGTGTGTGTGTGTGTGTGTGTGTGTGTGTGTGCATCTGTGAGAGACTGTGAGGAAGATAATAAAGTAATGTGATGGATGATCTCCTTTCTCCCAGAGGGACCAGCACCATGTAAATTGGCCCACACAATGCATTATGGATAAGGCAGTTGAGATTATAGCTTGTTAATGTGTCCCTACTCTCTCTCTCTCTCTCTCTCTCTCTCTCTCCATCCCTCTGCTTCGGCTCAGGCAGTGACATGGTCACCTCATTGTCGGGGCACATGGGTCTTTTAGGTGCAGATGGAGAGGGAGAGGAGCTGCAGCGGTCTGCCAGGCGCAGTGGAGGAAATGTGTGTGTGTGTGTGTGTTCTTATATTACCAACATTGCTGGGATGGATATTTGTTCTCTCAGTCACATTATGGGGACTTTCCTTTTATGCGTGGACAAAACCTGGTCCCTGCAATGTGAACTACCAAATTTTAGGGTTAAGATTTTATTTGTGTTTGCAGTGAAGATCAGGTTTTGTCAGTGTGTGTGTGTGTGTGTGTGTGTGTGTGAGAGAGAGAGAGAGAGAGAGACAGCCACCAGGCAGCTAGCAGAGACAGTCCGTCGGCTGGGACCTGGGCTGTGGACATATGTCCGTCCTTCCTCAGTCCTGCTAAGGGGGTGCCAACCCCCCGCAACTTCCCTCCATCCCCCTTTAGCTCCCCTATCCTCACCCCTCCACCTTGCAGGCCTGTCCAGGGACCTGTCAGACCATCTGTTGAAGCAGGACCAGAGGAGCTGGTCTAGAGCAGAATGATACTGTTGCATGGCTATGTGTGTGTGTGTGTGTTAGAGGGATGAAACGTGTTGGTTACACACTGTGTGTCAGGGCATCCCAGGGTAGATGTTCCCTAGCATATTTATCCAACTAAAATAAATAGTTGTGTATTTTTGGGAGGACATTCGCCATTCAAGCTTGGTCGTAAAGGACTTTACCATTAAAACGTTAGCCTACATCACTTATTAATGAGAAAAAAAAAAACATTATTGCTCTCTTATGTATGAAAAACGTAGTTTTTAAGCAATTAAACACCAATCTAACTAGACTTAGAGTATTTTTATGCAATCTAATCCCTGCAGCCATATACTGTACCTCATTACATTAATCTGATTTGGTCTCATGTCTGAAAATACAAACACTAGCTCTCTGTAATAAGTGTACTATCACAACAATAATTGTCATGCACAAACTCAGTTTGTCATCTACATTGTCGAAGAGAGACTTGTCGATCTTCTCATGTCAGATTAGACTAAATCGGCATTGATACATATTCCATGTCTGAAAAGGGTTTCCTGCTTGTTTGAGGACTAAGGTTTGCTACTTAAACTACTTACCACGTGACTACGATGGACACTATGAGCTAAACTAATTGTTGTTTTATCCAATTTTTAAAAAGTTTATCGAACATCTGACTGATTTCATATTAACGAGTTAGTCATCTTTAATTTTTTTGTCAACCTTTTGGTGTTTTGTTTAATTTAATGACAGACAGTTTTTAGTAAATGAAACATTTAAGACAGCAGTAATAATAATAATGTGAGGGCTCCATTCTGGGTAGAGCCCAAATAAAGCACTCAAGATAGGTGAACGGTGCAACCAAAGAGGTGTATTTATTAACAAACAGTGCAAACTTCAGGAAACGAGGGACTGGCTCTGGAGACGAGGGACAGGTCACAACAAGACGATCTCGCAACAAACAAGTGACAGGACTATTTATACATGAGCAAGGGGAACAGGTGGAGACAATTAGGGAAGGGTTTCACAATCACAGACGTGGGAAGACACAGGAGGCAGAGATCAGGAGATCTGAAGAGAGAGAGACAGGGTTACTTTCAAAATAAAACAAGAAGAGACAGGACACCACGCAGGCACAAGACTAAAATGGTAAACTTTACAGAACCAGACTGACAGAGCCTGACAAATAATAATAATAATAATTTGGGCATTATGGAAAAGGACAGTGAATTTAGCATCAAAACGTACAGACAGTATTTGAGCATCTTGTAGCTGCATTTCGTTGTGCCCATAAATAAAGGGGATGCATTTTTACCGTGGTGTATCACTTACTGTAGGTCAAAGGTGAAACAAACAGCCAACAGGACAGTCTCTCATCCAAGAGGCTTCTTCAGTCCATGCTTTGGTAAATGGTCAACAGGGGTGTAAAACATATGCAACCTGAACTCAACTGGCCAACAGCATTCAAAAGCAGCTGTGTGGTCCTTCAGGCAGTCTAACAGCCAAGTACACAGGACCCAGCAGGAAAATGGCTGAATGATCCCACTGAGAGCTCAACACCTGCACACACTCAGCTCCCCAAAACAGCTGCTCTGCTCCGCCGCCATATTCTGCTCGGTAGCTCTTTGTTTACTCTTTGAGACTTCAATGATGTTCTTTCCTGCATGGGGATCTTTAATTATGGAGAATAACTGAGGCATCATGATGTTGCGATCATAATAGTTAATGCAATTTCAACCAATTGCCACAATACTGGTGGCGGCTTGCAATTATTCAATATTCCTGTGATTTCCTCAAATTATTTTGAAAAAAAAAATAACGGAAATAACATTGCACTGCAGATGAAAACTAAATATTTGTATCTGTTTCTGTGATATGCAGTTCGCTTATTATCATATATACAACTATGTTTTCATTAGTAGTTTATTTTTTAAAATCCCAATTTTTCTTGACTGGCAATTTTTGCCAATTACTGCAATTTTTTTTTACCGCAAAAAAAAAACAACAACACAACAACAATCAAACCTGCTTCAAAATCAATCATTTTTGATTGTAACAATCACAAAAAAAACCCTCTGCAAAATCCCGGAGGGACTGAAAGACATATCTCGTGTCACGCCCTACAGTATGTATTAAAAAAAATAAAAAAAGAGATGTAAATACTAGACAATTGCCCATTGTAGTTCCTGAAGATAATTAAAAGTATCTTCAAATTTGCTTATTTTCTGTCCAAATATAAGAGATTTTGTCGGTTTGTAATGTCTGTCCATATTGACAAAGTAGAGCAGATTATTCCAGATTATCCACAACCTTGAAATGGTTTATAATAGAAGTTTGAATCATGTAATGCGGTCCCCAACCACCGGAACACGGACCAGTACTGGTCCTTTGGTACCAGGCTGCACAGAGAAGAAAAAAAATAATGATCAGTCTGAAAGATGTTTTATTATGAAAAGTGACTGGATTGTCTCCAAATTACATCCGTCCATGCTTCTCTGCCTCTTGACACAGGGCTCCCACTAATTCACTGACCATTAACTCACCATTAATTAATGGTAAGTTGTATGTGCTTTATATTTGTTTATGCCAGTCCTATGATTTCTCCACCTGCAAAAAAAAGTTGATTTAGTGGCCTTATTCTGGCAATCTAGACTAAGCCAAGCAAGTTTAGCAAGGTCCAGTGTGTGTGTGTGTGTGTGTGTGTGTGTGTGTGTGTGTGTGTGTGTGTGAGTGTGTGTGGACCCTCCTCGGCCCTGTGTGTGGGTGGCTGCCTCCACTCATTAGAACGGGTCATCTCTCTCTCATGGAGAGTTTTCACGGCTGTGGAGCGGATTAGGAGCAGGGAGAGAGGAGGAGGAGGAGGAGAGATTATTGGGTAGGCTGGAAGGAGGATGGAGAGAATGACAAAAAGAGAGCATTAGCATCTACACTCCAGTGTTGTCTGTGTTATCGTGGCTGACACTCATCTGGGTTTACAGTGAGTACAAATGGAGGAACAAGCGAATGCTGGCATCTACTCTTAACACAGAAAGAGAAGAGGTCTGGAAAGAAGAGAGAAGAGTGTGTTGGGTTAAAGAGCGACTATCCTAACGCAGATATAATTACATATTTATAAATAAAACAGAAAATAAGGCCAGGTCCATCCAACAGTCAGGTTAATTCAATGCAAACATACATTTCTGGGTTTAACTACACGTTTGTTGATATTTCATGCTTTGATTCAATGTTCAAAGCCAAAAAATGTGTGTCCATGATATTTGTAGAGGTTTACAGTAGGTGGTGTTTTTCTCATACTGTGAACAATTCAATATTTTTTGTTAATGTTTCACATTCCAGCCTTTCCAGTCGTAAACACTGCATTTTAAACAGATGAGTTTTCAACTTTTTTATTTAATTATAATTTATTTATTTATTTAATTTAAATTTCTTATTTATGTTTGTTGATATTTGCAGTAATATTTGTTTAATTTTTTCTTACTATGTTTGTGACCATCATGCACCAAAATACTAAGGCAAATCCCTTGTATAGTATGTAAAATTGTACTTCGTAATAAATCTGTTTATTTTTTTAGAGGATTTTGTTTATGACCAACACTTCATTTATTGCTCTTTGAATCAACTTTGATAAGCCAATTATTTAAATGAATTTAAATGAGTTTTTGCATTGCTGTATTTTGGCATTCTTTTTTTATCATTTATCAAGTAATAATTTATTTCAAAATACACTGAATTCACTGAAACAAATACGTATCTTTTCCAGTTCAAGGTAAGAGGCTGATGGCCATGTTGTGGGTGACGAGCTCCTTTTATCACATGGTTAAAGGTGCAATGTGTAAGATCTGGTCACATGCTCCAGACGACTGAAACTCTGAGTGCCTGTCAAAATAACCCCTCTAAGTTATCATCTGCATACCGTTGGGCTATACTGTGTTCACCATCCCACTAACGGGGGCCAATGTATGTTTTGTTTATTGGATTAAATCCAATGAGTGTATTTTAGTTGCATCCTCCAGCATTGGGGGAGTTAGTGGTTAGCGGGAGCAACTCCAATTTGCTATCACAAACCACGGTGTCTGAACTTTCAGGTGAATATTAAAACACCTGTGAACACGTCTCATCCCACAGTCACTGTAAAAACACAACAGACCACCTTAAAGTGCCATCATGTCCCAAATCATCTTCATAATGAATCGCTGCTTTGATCGTCTGAGATGATTTAATGAGAATATATGAAGATTCTTTATGGAGTGTTTACTTCACATCTTTCTGTTTCTGAATGGAGCCTGAAGGTGATTAAGACTTAAAGTGAGCCGAACATTAAACCAGACAAAGTTTCTCATTTACAATTACAGTTTCTTAACTGCACACACACACACACACACACACACACACACAAGGAGCGCCAGCCGGCAGTTGGTCTTAAAGAGGCAAATTCCTCCGCAGCATTTTCTCAACATCGTAAAGCGTCTGCCGTTAAAGCGATGTTTTTTCAATCCGTCTGCTCTCCCTGACATTTCCAGATAACGTTGGCGTTAGGTTGATTTGGGGGAATTTGCACACCATATGCTCCTGTGTCAAACACCTTCATTTAAGCACGCTATGGCTCTGCATTCCCTAATAGCAGCATCATTGGAGCTTGTTTATCTAATGTGCCTGTTAATGTTATTTATTGAGAGTCTGCCCGCTTTCCAGTTCCTCCATGCATGCTAAGGAGCCAGACATAAGATATGCAAATGCTAACGTCGGCCCAACTTCACGGCAGTAAAACAGAGCATTTGCATTTGATGTAGCACATAATAAACTGGTTATTAGCATTTTAAATGCGTCAAACAAACTTGAAAAATGTGGCCCGTGCTGGTGTGGTTTTTATTATTGCTGCGTGCGGTCAAAACACACATACTCATGCTACACGCACCTTCAAACACATACAGGAAAGTGTGCATGAACAGACACATAAATATAAAACTGCTGTACACAGGAGCAAACTGGTGTCACAAGGCAAAGCGTCACAGGACAGATGATGTGTCTGATGGAGCTGTTTCCCTGTCTTTTCTTCTCTCATGCCATAAAGTTTCTCCCAGAGCACTAAAATATGCAGGCGATTCATTTCATCGACGATTCATCCTCCAGAAAAGGAGGTCTGGTTTCAACTTTGATGAGCAATTTGACTTAACCACTGTTGTATCACAAAGCCTGCTGGTGATCCACTAATGGGCCTCGAGTTGGAGAAATGCTGAACATATTGAAACACAAGGTCAACCTTTGAAAAACTGATTTAAGAAACATTTGATTCTGTAGCGTAAGTAGAGATGTTTATTTGACTACATGCATAAATAACTGAATAAGGATAAAACAAAAATAAAGAATAAATGGATGAATAAAGGAATAAATCAATGAATACATGAGTGTAGTAAGTCTGACAATGAGCATTTAGGAATAGCATTAACTCAATGTGACCAGGTAGATTCAGTGAATGATATCAATTAATTAAGCAGATGGACTCAAATACATTTAGTTGAGGTGTTGTACACTGTTCGCCAGGGGAAATTGTGATGCGTTTTATCATTCTCAGTTTATCTTAATTTAAATTTGCCCTGCATTGGTTTAGCTAATTTAGTGGTCAAACCATCAAAAACCCATCTGTGTCATGTCACATTGGCTGCAGCTTCTGTCTGGATCTGCTGGACCTCACAGAGTCACTTCTCTCCATCATCTCCATCTTGCATGTTTTCAGACATGGTCGGCTGATATCACACTGCATGAACAGTTTTTTCCCATCTCTCTCTTGTTCTTCTTCCTCCTGTCTGTCGGTTGATCTTGGATGTGATGAACTGTACTTATACAACAATAGACTTCACCTTCTCCATCAGTCTAATATTGAAAAGAGTGTGATTTCTTAAGTGTGATTCTTTCTTATGATAAATCAGCTCTAAGTGTTAAATAAATACTGTATCAATGATCAACCCACAGATTGAGCCTGTATTCAGAAGGTGTGCCTTTAAACAAGCCACCAGGATTTCTGTAACTTTGTGATGTCACAACGACACAAAATGTCATTTTTGGATGTCAACACTCTAAATGTGTCCTGGTTTATTTCTGAATGCAGTTAATGTGAGAGCATCAGTTAACAGGAAATGAACATGGACCCAAACTGTAGCCTTGTAATGCTGTTTGAATTGCACTAAATCAGAGCGTTTCAGTAAGAGAGGGAATACAGGCATATTCAGATAGACAGTATGAGGAAAATTTCACCATGTAAACATTTTCTGTATGAAGCACAAAATATGACAATATCAGTGTGAACCTGAAAATGAGTATGACACGGGACCTTTACTCATCAAGTCAATTGAGTTAGATATACAGTATATAGCCTACCACAGGGGTGGACAGATTTTTTTGACTTGTAGGCCACAATGGGTTCTAAACTTTGACTTTTTGGGCAATTTGTCCAATTAGACTTAAAGTCCCGCATGCCACCATGGATTGTGTTCACTCAACAGTAGCCCTAAAAGTAATATAATTGAATTTAATAATATTATTTGGACAAGTTTGTCAGGCCGGATTAAAAAACACAATATATAAGCCATTTAAGGCCCGCAGGCCGTATGTTGCCCATGCCTGGCCTAACCCAGTATCACAAATCACAAATCACATTTTTTTCTCATGAGGCTGTATAATCTGTACAGCACACAAATTCAAATAAAAAAACTTTAACAGGGAAAAAATGGATGAACAGTCATGCGATAGATTGTTCGTGCAGGCTAGCCCAACACATTTTAAAATTACAGATAGACTGTAAACAATCAATAAGTTTAGAAGGTACACAACCTGAGAAATGAAAGCAAATGAATGGTGAGAAATTCTCAGACTGGGTGAGAGAGTGAGCACACAGCGCAGGAGGAGAGCTGCCTGAATTGGTTTTTCATTAGCAGCTAATGATGTGATAATCTCTCTAACAGTAAGGAGGCCTTACACCCTGCAGGCTGCAACACTCCTCTGATGGTGTGTGTGTGTGTGTGTGTGTGTGTGTGTGTGTGTGTAGCCCCACAGACTATGTTTGTTCATATGAGAGCAGTGCATTTGTGGATGTGTGCATGGTTACAGTGCTGTGTATTGTGGGGACATTACATTGACTTACATTCATTTCCTAGACACTTCCCTTGACCCTAACGATATCCACTACCCATGTAATCCTAATCCTAACCAAAGTCTAACCTTACACTAACATTAAATGTTCTCCAAGTCTTCAGCCTAAAATGTAACACTTTACATTATGGGGACCTGCATTTTGTCCCCATAAGGACAGTGAGTGAACAAATGTATGTCCCCACAACACACACACACACACACACACACACACACACACACACACACACACACAGGACAAGCAGGACCTGATCAGACTTGCCTCTCTACATGTAACCTCACCCACACACCCTCACCCCATCAGATCCTACATGTTAATCTCTCTCCTTTTCTCTCTCTCTCTCTTTTACTCAAAAGCACACAAACATACTGGCTTTCATTCTGGGCTTGCGGAGACCCCTGCTTCGTTTTCTGGTCATGTGCACCCATTACGAGGGGGCGAAGCGGACACAAAGTGACACAGGGTGCAGGACGGGGAAGAGAGGGGGACGAGGCTGGAGCTGCAGTCTGAAAGGAGACGATGGGAGGTGTCCGATTGTCCCTCGCTGAAAGGGACAGTTAAAAGGAGAACCTTGTTGCAAAAGCTGGTGGGCCGGGCTGGAGGCTGGTTATGTGCTGCTGGTGTGTGTGTGTGTGTGTGTGTGTGTGTGTGTGTGTGTGTGTCTAATGAGGAGGAGGCTGACTGATGGCCGAGGTGAAGATGATACTGGAGATGATGACTATGAAGGTTAAAGGAAACTTATAGATAGATTGATACTATTCTAATATGAAGCTACACTGTGCAGCTAGTTAACTTAGCTTAGCATAAAGACTGGAAACAGCAAAGCAGTCCAAAGACAACAAAACCTTACTGATAAAAACAACAATTTAGGTCAGGTTAGGGACTATTTATAGACTCTGAGCAGTTACCAGAAGAATACAGGAAGTTACCAATAAATGTCCAACATGGCCTCCTGTTAAGGCTGTTGCACTGAGTCTGCATTTTTCGTATTTCTGATTTTTTTTTTTTAAATCCGTCATGACATAAAAATCAGAACACACAGAACCATTGCACACTGAGTTTGATGGATTATATTAATGTCTATGTTGCAAAAATTTGCAATACAACATAATAATACATAATAGGACTAATGAATGAAGGAAATAAGAGAGAAGCCATCGTCTGTCTGAAGAACAATAAATAATATTTTCTACCTCTTCCAAGCTGTTTTTTCACCTGCCACAAATAATCAATCATCAATCACCATTCCTGTGATCTCTGTGCTTGGAGACTATTATTGCTAATGATCTAGCAACACAGTATGAGACTCTATTACTGTCAGTTTCCAGTCTTTGTGCTAAGCTAAGCTAGCTAAGCTATTTAACAGTCAAAATTGATACCACTCTTCTTAACTCTCAGGTAGAATGTAAATAAGTGCAGGCCTACACGCTATGCTTGAAAGTTCAAAGATTTATATCATGAATTATGTGAAGCTGAATTTAGCCAAAGAAAGATTTTTGCTTTGTCAAAAATGTGTTAAAATGTGACCTTGCCTAAACTAAAAAGGTCTCTTTTCAAAACACATACAGTCCACACGAGCAGGCATGAAAAAAATCCATGATGAAATGATGAAAACTTACTTCTGTTTGATAAAACTCATCATCAACATGCTTCAGAAAGCTTTGAGATGTCAAATTTGTATCAGTGCACGTTCAGACAGAGAGGAATAAGAACATGAAGGTATGTTTCTTCATTACAGAAATGTTAATTTGACTTGTTTTTGCCTAATTAACACCACTGTCTTCCGAGAACAAAACAGCCCCACAAATATTAATTAGGACCTCAATAATCATGTTGGCGGGGATGGTTGTGAGGTCTGTAATTAACAAGCTTTTAATTGTTTGATCGTCTCCTTAATTAAAGACTTGCTGTAATTTGAAGGTTTGTTTACTTTCCACCAAACAGAAAAGAAAAAGACAGAAATCTTATTGATATTCTCTTTAACAGAAAATGTGCCCAAAGAAGGAAAAACAAGTCTTTTAAAAGTTAGCAAATATTTCTGAGAGGTGCTGTACATCTTTTTTTTTCTTTACTGCTTTAATTTAAAATAAATGAGCTACTTTTGATGGAGTCTGGAGGCCTGGAGGGTAGATTTCACTTCTTGCGTTGCTGTCGTCCATCTGCCGCTCGAATGCTTCAACCTTTGTGAAATCTCTTTTTGTGAAACTGTGATTTGATGGCGTCTTTGACGAGCCAAATGAAAAGAGTATAGATTAACAGACAGACATGTATTTAGCATAATATACTGTAGGCCTGATCAAAAAATTAAAAAGCATAGTTCATATAATACTAAAGGAAACACTATCCAAAGAGAGCGCAAACATTCTGTAAATCCCTTTGGAGTTTACCATCCTGAAGAACGTTTGCTCATTCACTAAACTGTCAGATTTTTAAAACTAGTGGCTTATCATCAACAAAAACATATGTCCATATTTCATGTGTTGAGACTTTTTGACTTGCTTTTTATTCTGTGGTAACCCATATGAAAGTGGGCAGCAACACTTCTACAATATAATACAATATACAGTATTATGATGCATTTATGAAAAAAGTGATACGTAAACAAATATGAGGATTTTTTAACACCTATTTACATTTAATGAATGAAGAATGAATTATTGCCATTTTATATCTCCCTGATTTGCCATCTATAATACAATAACCTGTTATTCTATTTACTTGTAACATGTTTTTGTTCATTTGTTTGAAAAGGAAATTGTCTAAACCATCATCAGAGTGTCAACAACAAACCTGTAATTTGTTAAATTTCAAAATAGATGGAACAATGTCTTGTAGCTTTTCATAATTTGTATTATTTGTTCGGGGGGTTCTGATCTGATATTGATATTGAATATTGGTCCCATATCAGCAAATAAACTGAGTATCAGATTATATGGGCCTGCATCTAAAATCTCAGATCTAATCACTGTGATAGCATCAGTCCATTCCAGACTCCAGTCCAGCTCTTCTATCCAGCAGCAGAGCCCACTGATCACAACAACAGCTGTGCTAAGATGCTAACAAAGTAGAAGGAGGAGCAGTGATGTCGGCCCTGTGGCAGCATTTTTAAAGTCCTGTGGTGGCACACAGAACCAGGAAGTTTAATACGACCAACCTGATCAGCATTTGAAACAGCATCACTAAAAACAGCAGGAGGATTTTCAGGGTCTTTTAATTTCGTTTTCATTTATCTTTTCAATTGTAAAATATTCTTATGTTTCAGGTTAAAATTGATGTAATCCATTGGTTAATAATTAATGGGTCAGTTTTCCTTAGACCTGCTATTGTTCTCTGAGTAATATCACTCGATCAAGCCTTTTCTAATATTCCGTACTATAAAATAAGTAATAAAAATCTGTATGATTCCTGCTGATGTTGTATCAGATTGATATCGGTGTCGGCCAATACTTAAGGCTGCAATATGACTATCTTATCGGAAGTGGAAAAGTTGTTCAGGACACCCCTACTATCTGTTCAGTTAACAGAAGGCAGCATGACACATTCTTGACATTCAGCCACTTTATTCCAGGTGACTTGTTGCTGCCTCGAGCTTTTTATAAGCTGGAACAGAATGTTCCTTATCAGTGGTAACTCAGCACATCCATACTAAATAATGGACTTGTCGTTAACCTCTACATAACACCTTTCCAAAGGCAAAACAGGTTGATTCATTAAAAAGGGAAAAGATGACAAACAAATTACATGATATACTGAACAGCTGTGGTTTATTTATGAGGTGAATATTGAGGAATGTTTTAATAGTTGTTACAAAGCTGTGCAACTTTCACTGAGAATACGCAAACATGATAAAGACAATTCGCTGGCATTATTAAAACAGAGAATATGCATACTTACATTAACTAATTTTCTTTCACTTTCATACAGAACACGTAAACAGTGCTTCAAGGGAGACATGCTTGTATTTTATGTGTCTACGAGAACATGTTTACATGCTTTAATGTTCCATAAACACATTGTTTTTCTCATGTTGGCTGTCTGAATATTCCTGTGTGCTACCTCTGTCTGAAACACCCTATTTTATCCATTCTCTTTAAAATAGACTAACCCCATTGTGTGACATCTTGGGCTGCAACCTTGACCTTGTGTCTCCCTCTGAGTGTGCATCATGTGTGCAGTGATGATGAGACAACCGACTATTGCCTTCACAAACTGCTGGAGGGATGCCTCCACTGACTGTTTACTGCCAGGAGCTTAGTGGAGGTGGTCTAGTGGTCTAGCCCACCCAGGAGGGAAAGACAGAGAGGAGGCTAAGTGTTTCTGGAGGGCACTGATTTAACCTTAAATGTATGGGTGTCTACTTACCTTGGATCTTCAATCCTGTTACTCATGTGGCACAGACTGAGGTGAAATTTTAATCAAGAAGAAGACGAAGCAACACTATTATTCATTTGGATTTGTGTTTGTGTCCAATATCTCATATTCACTCTCTACATTATAGTGGGCTTTTGGATCCTTTTAACTGAAAACTGCCTGCTGCAGCGTAAGAGTGTGAGAGTGAACCTTATTTTTACTGCTACCTGCATGATGTGAAGGAAAGAACTCTACCCTCTTACATACCTCGGGTGAGAAACATAAGAAAAAACTGAACTGAAGATTATGAAGGCATTAGAGGGGGTGCGTCAATATCCATAAATATATAAATAAATTCAGAATAACAAGACTGATGTATTGATGTTATAACAGCAAACTACTGACATCATGGTAATACAGTAAAACAGCTCCTCACCAAAGGAGTTACCATCCAACCTTTCAATGTAATTCTGTCAAAAAAAATAAGCTGTTTGAGTCATGTGAGCCAAAATAATATCTCCCATATGATTAATCTGAATTTTTTTTGTCTGTGCTTTTCAAGTCAATTAAACAAGTGATAAAACAACAAAACATGCAAACTTGCAAGTACACTGCTTTAAGTGAATCAAATTAATTAATTAACAATCAGTGTCATGCAAGTTTAAAAAGAGCTTGATTAAAACGTCTCAACCATAACATAATGCATTAACAGCATAACTGAGTCATAGCAACCCACTGTCTTGAGCAGTTTCCGCCTCAAGGGTTACCCCATTGACCCAAATTTTGACCCAGTGACTATTTTAACTAGCTGTCCTTTAGCTGCCTGGAAAACTGATGTGAGAGGGTGAGAGCCACTTATGACAGAGAAAATTAAAATTGGGAAGAGAGGAAGCAAGGAACTGGAAAGAAGAAGTAGAGACAGAGTGAGAGGAGGAGAGAGGGTGAGAGATAAAAAAAGACACGAATAGGGGAATAAAAAGGAAAGCGAGGAGCTTACGCAGTGAAAAGAGCACATTAGGGGCGACCTGCTGCGACAGCAGTGTGGGGAACGCTGAATAACTGCCAACATTTAGACCAGTGTCCTGGTGGTGGAGAGCCAGGGGCCTCAGATCAACACACACACACACTCACAAAACACCAAAAATGCATAAATAAAGCAAAAGAAACTCATTCAAAAGCATGTGTTCCTGCTCAAACTGATACCTGGCTCACCCTCCTCTGTGAGCTCTCCTCTGGCCCTCTCATTCACACATTTCTCCACATTGGCCGGATTAGGAACACTTTCTCTTGGATGTGCGAGGCTGCCCCGCACACAAAGAAACACTTGGGGACAGGATTAGTAGGCTTACAGCGGATTCACATATGTCCAGTTCAAGCAATTGGTATTCAAAGCTTTACACTTTCAAATGCCACCAAGAGAGAGCAAAGCCGACTAGCGCTTTTCTTTGCATTGGCAGCACCTTTATTAGAAGGGCTCTTTTGCTGGGCCAACAATGAGGCCGTGAATACACATTTTCACTGTTCTATCAGGGCGATCTCACTGGCAAGGGATAGAGCAGCAAGCAGGGTTTGAGGTAGACTTTATTATCCAGGTTTGAAGTGCTGGGTGGGTGGGTGTGCAGACGGTTGGATGGGTGGAAAGATAGACAGATGGATGGATGGATGGAGGGATGCTGATGTGCTGGTCAGAGGAAAAGTGCTTCAGTTACTTCCACATTATTATTGTTCCTCCACTCCACCTCCACAAAACAGATCTGGAGGAGACTCTTCAGAGTGGAGAGAGCACTCTGAGCAGCTCAACAGACAATACATAGAGACAATACTGACTCAATTTAATGCCTTCTTCCAGTGTTTCAATACAGAAACACCTTCAGAGGTCTGTTTGTTCGCTTGATTAGTCATAGATACATGTTGTAAATTGGTTTATTGGATTGTGAAAACGTAGCTGATTTTAATTTATTTGTATATGTTTACTCCAGCTTTTCATGTTTAACAACACTTTTTATTTTCATTTTTAGATAATTTTCATTTTCATTATTAGATTGTATATTATACAGTACTACTACTACTACTACTACTACTACTAGGCTACTGACAATAATAATAATAATAATAATAATAATAATAATATTGTTGTATATTATTGTTGAAAAATGTTATATTATTATTATTAGATTGTATATTATACAATACTACTACTGCTGATAATAATAATAATAATAATACTAAGAAGAAGAAAAAAAATCAATAAGAGCTGAATTATTTTAGGGATGAAAAACTCAGTTATAAGTCTGTAAGATTTCACAACTTTATAATTTTTTCAAATAATAATTGCTGAATACATATATAAGTATTAAAAATGTACTTCAGTAGGACATGGAGCGATGTGAGTTTTTATGGAGGTCCAGCAGACATGAGGCCCACATGCTGCCATATGGCCAGCAGAGTGCAGGGTGTCTGAGCGGGCATGTCCCCTCTCTCCCAGCGGAGGCCACGCACCCCTGCGGCAGCAGGAGACGCTGAATAGGAAAGCAATTTCCCTTCCCATTCCTCCTCATTCCCTCAGGCAACCACTGGCGGAGTGCTGAGGAAGTTTCCCCTCCTCTTGGTGCATGTCATCAACAATTTTGGTATCAAAACGTGAAATAAAAAGAAACGAATGTGACTTTTACAACAAATATTTTGTGCGTAAAATCCATTGCGCAGCTCACAACAATGCAGACAAAGCAGGGCACAACAAATAAAGTTATAAAGTGTTGGTAGCTTTTAAAAATGAAATGTACAATAAAACTTCTTCTATGGCATGTTCAAGTTTTACAAAAATACTTACAAAAGAAGCAATTTTTAAACTGACCAGTTTGTCCCATGGAGAGCAACTTTCTGATCCACCAGATGATGATGAAGAAGAAGAAGAAGAAGAAGAAGAAAAAGAAGAAGATGAAGAAGAAGAAGAAGAAGAAGAAGAAGCAGAAGAAGAAGAAGAAGAGAGGCGCGCTGTGCGCCCCAGCAGAGTCCTGACAATGGCAGTGAATGGTTACGCACCGCGGTCACTGGGACAGTCAAAGCACACCGCCCCTTTTCTAACGGGCACGTCATCCTCCTAACTAGATGTTATGAATAGGAAAGCCGCTTTTGTTTCCCCGCATGTATAAATAGCCACTATCAGTGTCCCCCTCACCGCAGAGACACAGAGACAGAGAGAGAAGAGAGAGAGAGTCGGCAGTGGCAAAGTGGACACCGATGCGATAAGAAGAACAGACGCGCGGGACAGAAGGGATACAGACAACATCAGGTGACCAGAGTGACTAAAGCCTCCAGAAAGAGAGAGAGGAGAAAGAGAGAGAGAGAGAGAGAGAGCGAGAGAGAGTAAGAGAGTGAGGGAGAGAGGGAGGAAGACAGCAGCGACCTCCTACCCAACAACCTCGGAAGCGAACCCATAAAATGAATTCAGACTCGAGCCCGAGCAGCAGAGCCTCAAGCCCGGACATGGACGTCATGTCTCTGCGAGACCACCACCCTCACAACCATCACCATCACGTCGGCTCCTCGGTGTCCTCGTCTACGCAAAGCGGCGAGCTTCGGCAGAAGCTACAGACCGCCAGCGATCTCCTGAGGTCTGGAGACCCCAAGTCAGTAGGAAGCAGCAGCAGCAGCAGCAGCAGCAGCAGCAACAAGTTCAAGCTGAAGAAACAAGTCACTGAGGAGGAAATGTACCACCTCCGTCTCAAGATTAACGGCCGGGAACGGAAGCGCATGCATGACCTCAACCTGGCCATGGATGGTTTGCGCGAGGTGATGCCCTACGCGCACGGGCCCTCGGTGCGGAAGTTGTCCAAGATCGCCACGCTGCTCCTCGCCAGGAACTACATCCTGATGCTCAACAGCTCCCTGGACGAGATGAAGCGGCTGGTGGGAGAGATTTACGGAGGGCACAACTCAGCGTTCCACTGCGGGCCCGTGGCGCACGCCGCCGGCGCAGGAGGACACTCCGGGAGCCCTGTCGCCGCGGCCGCTGCCGCCGCGGCCGCCGCCGCCGCTCATCAGGTGCACCCTCTTCTCGGGAGCGCGCTGTCAACCTCCACGTCCTCCACTCTGACGAGCGCGCTGCCGGGGCTCACGTCTATCCGGGCTCCACACGCCCTGATGAAGGGCTCCCCGGCTGCGCCCCCGGCCCTGCAGCTGGGCTCCGGCTTCCAGCACTGGGCCGGACTGCCGTGTCCCTGCACCATCTGCCAGGTGCCCCCTCCTCCACACATCCCCATCACCTCCACTGGCCTCACGAGACTCACAGCGGAGGGCAAGGACTTGATAAAATGATGTCTGACAGACACGCAGAGACTCGATGATGATGATGATGATGATGATGATTGTAAATAGAGAATTCAGGGCATGAGGGTGGATTTGGCCTCACTTGTGCATGTTGTTGTTTAGTCTGTTTTTTTGTTTGACGTATGAGAAAAAAACGTTTTTTCCTCCTTGTAACAAGGACTTATAAAGACTGACGAGTTTGCCAGTTGAAGGTAAAAAGAAAAAGTTGTGTGTCATGCAACAAGACGCTCTGATCCTGTCATGTCTGAGTTTTGGTCTCACACCACAATGTGAAAGGAAGGAGGCTGCATGAATATGTTTGTTTCATTCTTATAATTTAGTTTTTTATCTGGCGTTATTTTGTGAAAACGAAGAATGCTCTCTGTGCCTTGTACCAAGGATTTTAATCTTGAGTTGTAAATGAAAATAATGACATTTATGTGTTTGGCTAAAATTTGTTTTAAAATTCGTTAGATTTATTTTTGATTTGTGGCTCACTGTATACCCATTTGTGCTCTGATTCCCATGTCTGTTTTTTTTTTTATTATCTTCTTTTTGCATGATGGTAATTATCACAGCATGATTGCTTTTTGCTGAACTGGATTTGTTATGCCCAGAGACCCCGGGTCTTTATTTTTGTACATTGTTGATGATTGATGAAATATTTATTATCGTCCAGTGTCCCTGGATGAAATTTCAATAAAATGGAAATTATGGATCATATCTCACTGTCTTCCTCTCGATCTTTTTAAAAGTCACTCTAAAACATTTAAATCAATATTTAGTTATAGGTTTAACATCCCTAAGTCTAGTTTAGTTTTTTATTTAGCGTATCATTCCTTATTTTTAATAGGTGAACATTGATGACCATAGCATCCAAAGATATAACAAATATACACATATACATTTTTACATATTTATTTCAGAACCACCTTCGACCTTCCTAAATCTACTTCCGTTTCTGAAAAAAACATTTAAAGGTTAAAATATGTGTGTAATATTCAAATCTAAAGCAAGGCCTCAGTTTAAAAACGCAACGAACTTTTACAGACTCTTATTTCTCCTGGTCTCTTATTTGGTCTTTTACAAATTTGAAATACACGAAGATAATTTGATTTAATATAACACAGCAAATGTACAACAATAAATTTGTCAAAAAATGTTGATTATTATCAATAATAAATAAAAGAAATTTTCAAGGGCTGGACTAATGTGCTCTCTGATAATTGTTTTTTTTTTTAACAGACATTTTCTGGTTATATTACAGCAATTAAAGCTTTGGTTTGACTGCCTATTAACGTGCATATTTTGGACACAGCTCTCTAATTAAGTGAGGAAAACCCGAAATCTGCAAGGGTCGATTTTCTACTTGAAAACATTTTCAAATATGATATTTTATCATGAGTTCATTTTATTTCCCTCTGTCTCATTTTTGCACCAGCAGGCCGCATTATGCACAATAACACCAGCTGATGGTCAGGCAGCATTTATTTAACCAGGAGGGCCAAAGAAAAAGGAAGGCGAGGCTGCAGCCTAATGGAGCCGCTTCAATGGTTCCCTGCAGCGGATAGAAAGTGATCCGCCTCGGGGAGCGCAGAGCAGTTTGTCCGTCGGGTCCCTTGGGTGTTTCTCTCCGTCTCATCTCTGCAGCGACAGAATGTATGTTTGTGGAGATTACAAGTTAATTGTTCATGGGGGACCGAGAGGAGAAAATCACATCACAGAAAAGCGTTGGGATTACAGGCTACTAAATGCAAGAAGATTATACATTCAGACCCCCTCCTCGGCCTCGCCGCATGCAAATAAGTGTGCGGATTAAAAAAAAGAAAGAAAGAAGGACAGAAAGGGAGAAGGAGAAGCCCTTTGTAACTAATTCGGAGGGAAGAAAACACAAGTTCTGTGACTAAGTTGAGAAAGAGTGAAAGAGTTCATTTTGCACTTCTTCTTTTTTGTCTTTAGGAATGAGCAGGTCCTGTCTGTCCGTCTCAGGCTGCCAGATGGGATGTAAATAGCTGCTAGCTGCATGGCCTTTTAACCACACAACACTGAGGAGGATGTTGTCAAGGGAAGCTGGTGGTTTGCGAGTTAATAGTCATGAGGTGGGGTAATTACTTAAGGTTTATTATGCTCCGATTTCAAAGGAAATGGACTCGTCAATGGGCCGAGAAATACTTCTTAATTCTGGCTAATTAGGAGCCGAGCAAAGCAGGGACTGCTGCTGCTGTCATCCAGCTCTGGTACATTCATGTTGTATAAGACACAGCTTAATGCACAAAACACTCATGCACATGCAAATAGCATGCACAAGACAAATGAAACCATGGCAGTTGAATGTTAAAGAGATGAATGTAAATCACTGCCTGTCTGTTTAGTGTAAATCTTGCAGTTTGATGATCATATGGTACCAGGAGTATTTATTGTCACTGATTTCCACTCTGAAGTTTAAGATTTTTTTTGCAATTAAACTAAAAGCAAAAGAAAAAGTATTCATGGTACTGTTTATCATAATAGTGGGGCTTATCTTCCTAGAGTTCACAAAAATGATCCTCATTAGACTCTTTATTTCCACTTTTACCTAATCTCACTGAGATTCAGCGTCCCTCTTTTTCATGAAGGGTTGGCCAGCCAGCAAAGACAGCAAAGAAAGTTGGTAATGATGATGCAAGAGAACAAATGAAACTAAGTAAAACAACAGATTATGTTAAATAAGAAAAGAGAGACACAAAACTATGAAAAACTTATTAAATTCAGGAATGTTTTTTTTCATAGCTATGTGAGCAACCTTTTTATAAAACCAGTAGCCATTAAACGGTTCTTCTGTTGATCAGCACATCTAGATTTTTCTTTTTTTGTCCTCTTGTTCTGCTTTGTTAAAAAACTGCAGCGAGCCATAAAACCTCAAAGATAGATGATATGATAATACATGGATAAAGGAGCCACAATAAATGAGTTGAACTAACTTTATTGTGATCACTCCGCCTGCCTCTATGGGCTCACTGTGTATAAAGGTCAAAACAGCAAAATAAAACCATCCTATACAGACCAACATATTAAAATAATTAAAATACATGATGTAGCATAAACAACTGAAAACAACACACAGACTGGTGAGGTTTAACACAGGAGTGTCAATGTGTTTCTGTTAATCTGTTCAGGTTTCAAACATGTAAATGATACTGACAGATTTCATTTCTCCAGAGATCCAGTGTTTTTTTGTTTTTTTTTATATATATTTTAGCTTTCAGACTGGCTCACCAGCTCCTCTTTTCATGACGCTTGACAAACGACTGGTTCTCTACAGCTCTGCACACCTGTTACTGGGGGCCACTGGAGGCTGATCACCTGGAGCAACACTGCTTTGTTCGGGAAGGCTTTTGGACACAGACATTAACCAGTACACTTCAGCTTCACTCACCATCCCTGTGACTAAGCTGCTTTCCAAAAACCTGACTTCAGAAAGTTGGATTTAATTAAAACTCACTGATGAGATGCTTGCAAGCTCCATCACACACATGAGCTTTGCTATACTGCAACTATGAGGCTTTACTCAGAAACAGTCGGGGCATTTAATGCTTTTATAACTCCAGAGTTTGTGCAAACATCTCATTTGGCAATCACAGACTGATACTGCATTCAGTCTGAAGAGTCCTGCCTGGAGTGCGTGCATGGTGGTGAACTGCTGGTTTGTTTATTTGCTCGGTCACTGAGCTGCTGGGGCCGGTGCCTGAGGGCAGCAATTGAAAATAAATTTCAGTTGAATAAGGGGCAGCAGCCGCATCAGCCGAGCTGCTGCTAGAACAAAAGCAGTTGAGGGGATAAGTTATTGAGCAGGCTGACAGCCTGAACGAGGCTGATTATGACTGCCTGGTTGTGCTCCGTGTGTGTGTGTGCGTGTGTGTGTGTGTGCGTGTGTGTGTGTGTGTGTGTGTGTGTGTGTGTGTGTGTGTGAGTGTGTGAAGCAGGTGCAGAGGCCATTCCCTCTCTCTCTGTTTCTCTCTCTCTCTTCCTGCCCTCAGGGAAGCCTCAGGCCCTCTGCCCTCTTGTCCTCAGCTGATTCCACAGACTAATGTTTAACCCATACTGCCAAAACAGAAAGCATATTTCCATCATAAGAGCGCCCTGCCATCGCCATTAGCGACGGAGCTTATTTGCATGTTAATTGTGCAGTTAGAGAGGTGGTGTTGACACTTCCCTTTGTCCACACAGGGTCGCGGGAAGTGAGAGGATGGGTTTGAAGAACATGGTCCATCTGCTTTATCAGAGAAAAGTAATTCATGCATTTAATAAGGTGTTATTGTTACTATAAGATAACGGAAACGTACAGTATGTAAGATCTAATCTAATAAAAAAGTTAAAATGTGGAAAATACAAAAAGTGGTTGTTAATTTACTCAAGCACAGTACTGAAGTATATTCACTTACTTTATATGACACATTTTACTATTCCAATTAGTTAATGATTTACTTCCTTTTACTTACTGTACCTGAACGAAGCAATGAAACAAAAACTACTACAACTAAAAGTACTGCATTGAAGAATACAGAAGTATTATTAGCAACCTTACATTAGTATAGTATTAGATTATTATGATAACAATGTAAAGTGATCAAGGTGGCTAGTTTTTCCTACTTTAGTAGCAGAACTTGTAACTTGCTTTCAGATAAAAGCAGTTAAATAAAAAGAACATTATCTGTGCCAAAATTGTAATTCAGTAGAATTATAAAATGGCAGCAAATGTATTTCAAAATCATACTTCAGTGCAATATTTGATTAAATATATTTTGACATATGCCACCTGTTAAAATTACCTCCCTGACCAGCTGCAACATCATCATTATTATTATTATTATTAATAATAATAATATTAAATAATCACAATAATATTAATGATAATATTATTATTATTTATAACAGTACAATACTATGACCATATTGTTGGTAGTCACGGCCATGGACAAAAGATTTTTTTTCTTAAAAAAAATGCAAAACATTCACTCACTTGTTTCAGTCTCTTATACAGTCAGAATTTGGTACTTTTAGTTTATTTCGTAAAATTAGAAATTTAATTTTGGGGGTTTTAGACTTAAAATTGTAACTTGAACACCTTGGCATTTGTTCAGTTTTATGTATTATGTGGGCATTTTATACAACAATAGTAAAATCAATGTATCAAAAAATAAGATAATTAGCTGCAGCCCTCATTTCTACTGCGATATCATGAGTACTTTTACTTTTCACGCTGTCAGTATAATTTGCTAATAATACTTTTTGAATCGTCTTTTACTTTTGAATAAAAGTTTTTATGAGTTCTTCTTCCAGTAAATTATCACGTGAGCACACTCACTGTCAATTATGGGCCCGTAAATGAAAGAAAATTCATCAGCCAGACAAGCTTCCTGACAAAACGGACATGCTGTGTTTACACAGCAGTCAAAATATGCACAAGAAGACAAACTAGTGTGCATACAAATACACTCACACACACAGAAGCCAGTTTTGGTGTGAATTTTGTATAATAAATACAGATTCAGCCAGACAGAAAGTGTCTGTATGTGTGTGTGTGTGTGTCCGCAGTAATATCCTCCTACAGTGACTGACAGATGGCGTTCAGTGTTTGGCCGTAAATGTGCTCTCTGAGTGTTTGTCTGTGTGCCAGTCGCCTGTAGTTTGGAGACTCCCCGTGAGAGTCTAACTGTCCTGACACTGCTCAAAACCAACTGTCCTTGATTGTCAACCATGGATGAACTGTAGTGTGTGTGTGTGTGTGTGTGTGCTGGCCTTCTGGAAAGAGCAGAGCAGGCCAGGGGAGCAGATGTTAATGGGAGAGATATATCTATCTAAATCTCTGGCCACCACATGCTTCAAATCTGCCCGAAGGAATGAGTCTCTCGGTAAGATGACACGAGGAAAACAGAGCGGGAGAACTTTTGTTTTCTTAAATAAGTGTGTGTGTGTGTGTGTGTGTGTGTGTGTGTGTGAGAGAGCTGTGGGCCTGGCACAGTGCTGGGTGACAGTCCCCTCTCAGCGGGGAGAGTTGTGGAGACAAAGTGAAACATGGTCACGAAGAGAGAGAGAGCCACGACTGAAGCCAAGAACAGACAACACGAAATAGAGAGATCAGACCACCTCTCTGTACGGTCCAGTCCAAAACTAAATTAAAAAAAAAACATGTTTGATTCTGTTCCTTCACTGAAGACAAAATGAAAACAGATGACAAAAAAAGTTTGGAAATGACGGGAGTTTGAATGTGGACCAAGTTGTTTTGGCTTCGAAGGCGACATGGCGTCCTTATGTGGACAGTATACTAATGTCTTTAGAGGTTGATGTTTGCTTTTCTTGAATTAATATCATCCTGGACAAACAACACGGTGACAGAAGAGTCCATTAATATCCATGTCCATCGAGTGTAATATTATACCACAGCCACTGACATGCAAAAAGGGAAGCAGTCAAAATCCTCCTTTTCTTAAAAGTCTATTTGCACTCACTGAGATTTAAATGAGGTATAAATCCTTTCACAACAGACAGCCCTACCATGTGTGTCTTAATTTCAAACATGCCAGGCTCATGTTTCATGCCCCTTATTTCCCCCATAATGCATTGCACAACAGGCTGTCTTTGTCGTTTAAATTATTTGTGGCAAAAAGCGACCATTTATTTAAAGTGAATGACTGTTGTGACCCTTTTTTTAAGATCGTCTTTCTTTTGTAAGTGAAACCAAAAGAAGAGGGTTTCAAACAGGCCTTTGGGAGTTGCACAAACATCTTTGTTGGCAGCCGTGTGAAAACAGACATTACACCCCTCAAACTGGAGCTACGTGGCTTGGCATCAGCCCACATTTACACCCTACAGCCAGTCTAACCTGTCTGTCTGTCGTGCATGAGTTGGCAGCAGCAGTAACTTATAGATTACACCTCTCCATTCTCTCTGTCCAGATGTCACATCTACCTGCCAGATGACCTGATAAAAGTAGGTCTAAAGAGATCTTTAACTAAGAAACGTATCACCTTTATGATTTCTCAGAGGATTTAAAACCTTTTCATCACATTTCCTCAGGTCTGTCTCTGAGCATGTGATCTAGCAATGACGTTAACCCAGGCGTTAGCCCGCTACCTAACCCTCTCTGTGAGCTGGCGCTGATGTTAAAGCAGACATTAGCCTCCTCCCTCTGGCCTGGATTCAGCTGGCACGTTTGGACCTCATTGATGGCGCTGCCAGGCGGACTCCATCACAGTTGGCGATTTTGATCAATAACAGCGTTAACAACACCCAGACAGCTTGTCGGAGAACAAACAAACATGTAAATAATGCGTCAACACGTTCTCGCATCCTGGACGAGGTGGTTATTGGTGGAGAGGGCAAAGAGAGACACATATTTATTTCACCTCAGAGATCAGCGTGTGTGTTTGTGTGTGTGTGTGTGTGTGTGTGTGTGTGTGTGTGTGTGTGTGTGTGTGTGTGCGCCACATGTGCATCTTAATACTCTTCTGATAAAACTTTGTCACTTCATGTTATTATCTTTTCAAGGGAAACTCACCTTATAGTAGCAATTAAAAACACACCAAGAGACATTTAACACTGTATATGGTTTCATAAAATACTTGAATGTGATGGGGGGGAAAAACGACAAATGCCTCATAAAAACAAACTTAACTAACATGACAATGTGATTCAATGTGATTTAGGATTTAATCATGCAGTTTTCAGCATTTCTTAGGTGAGACATGGAAAGGAAATACTCATATTTATTGTTATTGTGAAAGGTAAGGATGGATGGAGTAGATCTGGTCTGCGAGTGAGAGCAATAAATTTTGCAGGTTTGTCAAATTACCAGGGAATCATATCTATCCAGTCCTTCTCTGTCTGTTAAATATTTAGACATTAACATAACCCAAGTATCCTGACTGTATAAACACTCAGTGACCATTTCATCAGGAACACCTTGCTATAGTACTGACTTGTCCTTCTACTTCAAGGCTCCAGAGTGAAGTCCAGTGTTGTAGGGTGGCTACTGTACGTCTCAGTGGGTAGAGTGGTCGTCAACCAACTGCTCCTCCTGTCGTTGTAATCAAGACACCACGATTCTGCCCCAATGCTTTGCACAGCATGCCCCTACTCCTGAAAGGCGAAGGCTAAGGGTGGGTTAAAAGCATCATACATTTTATGTATGTATGTGCCAGATAATAATAAAATCTATGTGGTTACTGTTGCCTTTCTATCCAATCATCTCCCAATCTCAATTATCATCTTCTCTGACTGCATCAAGGCAGAGAACTGTAAACCCTAGAGATGGCTGTGTGTGGTTTATAAATCACTCAGTCCAGCACATCAGGCACCAACAACCAAACACAAGTCTAAACACAAGTCTGTAACCAGTCAGCTTTTTTAAACTGTACCAAACACAAAACTTTAGCAACATATATCTGTCCAAAGAAAGGAAATAAAAATCGCTCGCCCACCGTCCCTGCAATGTGCAAACATTGATATTTCCTGAATGATCCGTATTTTGATGCTGGGTTTGAGCCTCAGCAGGTCGACATGCCTAAATGATTGAGTTGCTGCCTTGTGATTGGCTGATCAGATATTTTGTTTGTGTTAACAAGCTGTTGAACAGCAGCTCCTAATAAAGTGGCTGGTGAGTGTATAAAGATGGACGACATGAAAACACCCCAAAAGTGGAGCTAAAACATCTCAATCGAACAGTCAATGTACATATCAAGTGTTTTTTTTTCATAAAGATGGTTTCTGTAATTTTAGATAGTTCTTATCATGCTGATGTACGTACATGTTCAGGTGTTCATTTCCTGATAAGTGTGTTTTTAGTTTAGTTTTAGTTGTTAGAGGTTAAAAAATGGGTGAGTCATTGTGATTGGAAGCTGTGACTCTCTCTCGTTTACAAGCTGTGGCTCATAATTGGTTCAGGCAAGCAACCTTGACGCCATCACCTCCAGTGATGGCGTCATGATGTACAAATGTCAGGATGGTAGCTCCTTTATCTACGGTGTTTTGGTGTGAGTTGTATTGATGTGCAGGGCAATGTAATGCACATGTGCTTTTAAAATTTCCTGCAGGCAGATTAATGCTACCACTGATCAGACATAATATTTTTGTGAGCTTCTTTCTATTTTCTGTGCACTGTGCTATTTAGACTTTCATAATCAGCACTGCTTTTTGACTCACGTGTCTGAAAAATGATTTCTTTCAATCTGGAATCAATTGTCAGGTTTAGATCTGACTCTCTCTCTTCTACACAATATTAAATAATAACATACTGTACAATTTTTCAATGGTGATACACAAGCAGAATGCCAGTGAGCAGGATCATCAAAAATTGGATCCAGAAAGGCATCAGTGCTACACAAAGCAAAAGCAGACATTTAGGTTCACCAAAAAAAAAAAAAAAACATCACAGCACAAAGATTGCTGAGAAAAAACCCACGATCTCATCACGTTACAGTGAAGACGGCCAGACCAGGCCGCTTGGCAAGACTCAGCAGTGTGAACACAGCAGCGACAGGAGAGGGAAACACACGAGGAAAGCACAGCTCTAATTATAAACAGGCATTATCGTGGGTGTGAAAGCAGAAGTGACAGTAGCAGTGGGCAACCAGGCACACACACACACACACACACACGTACGGGCCAGAGTCATCATATGGACAAATCAAAACTGCTCTGGCTCAGTAATGTCTGGCAGATGTTAACGCTTTGTACTTAATGACTCCCTCGAGACCTCACCCAATCAGACAGGATACAGTGGTAGGCGTGTGTGCGTGTGTGTGTGTGTGTGTGTGCGTGTGTGTGTGTGTGTGCGTGTGTTCTGCAGTAGTGTTGTGGTGAAAACGATGATGTTCAAATTCATACATGCATTAAAGCATGTTGAACATCTGCAATATTTGGATCTTTTTTGTCTCACTTTAATCAGAGGTTTCAGATAAACCATAGAAAGTGATTGTGTGTGTGTGTGTGTGTGTGTGTGTGTGTGTGTGTGTGAGAGAGAGGAACCCTTCTGCTTCCACAGAGTAATTTCATGCTTGACTACGGTATATTTCAAAGAATAACTAGATTTTTTTTAACTAGTTCTGTAAAAATTAAAATGATGAAATCAAACAAGGCGGGACACAAACACATTTGCAAATCTATTCTAAAATGATTAAAGCTCCCTGTCTCTCTGTCTTTTTTCACTGTCATTTCTTAAACATCATTTTGGACTTAGCTCTCCCCAAACTAATCACAAGTTTCATTATAATTATTTTCCAGTATTTTGTTTGCTTCTCTTGGATGAATGAACAGCTTGTTACTTTAAGGTAGCAGATACGCTCCTTTCTCCTTTAATTGTTATGGAACAAGGCTGTTTCTCTCCTTATCAGTGATAATCATTGTTTTTGTTAGGATGTTGGTGGGACAAGACTGAATGAAGCAACTCAATAACAGAGAGAGATTCATTTTATTTCTCTACATTATTCATGTTTGTAGGTTTGAACTAATTTAATTTAATACCTAATTAATAAAAAACCAACTGAACACACCCATGAACCATAGTACCCACCCCCCCCACACACACAGACTCACACACAGTCCTGTTAAAAAAAACTAAAGTAGCTTTATTGTTTCTCTGCAGTACATCGTGTCATAAAAGCAGCACCGCTCTGATTTGCTATATTGAAAGTGTCAGCAGCAGCAGATGCTGTGCTAATAGCCACTGGATGCTGCACTGGAATCCAGCAGCTGGTAACCATGACACTAACTACCACCAGGGAGGATGGCCAAGCTATCCACAACCCTGTCGCAGTCGAGGAGCAGTACACAACACTTCATCGCACTTTTTTAGGCTAATGCAAGACATAAGCCTCAGTTTATGCTGAGAAAATGGCTTAGTGGAAAGTTGTTGTGGGGTTTGTTAGTCATATTATTTGCTCGAGGCAGAAGAACCACAGATCTCGTATTTATTATTCAACGCATTTCACGTCCTTGTCAAAACTTGGCACCTTCACCCGCAGTGCAACTAGCTGACCAACAGTTCAGATGTGATTCAGGTGCTATAGTGAATAATGTCACCTTGTAGCTGTTCATTAAACCTCTCTCAGTGAAAGATAAATTGCAATTTTCTTTAGAAGCCCAGTACCTGTTTCATCAGTAGTGTAAATACAATTTTTACAGAGCAATAAATCCTTAAATAACCTCTAACCTGTTCAACCCAACTTCAACTTGTAGGCTAAAATATTTACTTAACACATCTTCAAACTGTCACTGAAAGAAAAAGTTGCCCCTCAGCAAAATACACAATCACAGCACTGTCACTTTCTGATGCCCCACCAAGAGCTGTCACTCATCCCACCCCACCCCGTTCATCACAACCTAACAGGAAGAGGGCCTTCCCCCCCTCCATCTGTTATCATCTCCCCTTCTGCAGGAGTGCTGGGGGGTCGGTGTGGGCCGTCCGTGGGCTGGTCATCCCGTTAGAGGCCTATTAACAGTCCCAAGGCTCTCTCCTGGGGCCTACTGGAGGGAAATCCATATCAATACCTGTCTGTTATGCCTCCCACCGCTAGACACAGCCAGGCTGCCTGCCTGGCACAGACAGCACTGCATGGGCCTCCTGTCGTGATAGAGGAGGCAATGGGCTTTCAATGCGAGTGTGGCACTTGAGTGCGGACCTCCTGTCAGTCCTCCTGTTGCACTGATGGACCTAAGTAGACAATGCAGAGTTTGAAAAGGCACACTTCCTAGTCCTGTTGGTGTCTTTAATACCATCCGTTGCCTCTTTGGATCACATCTGGCCTGCAGAGTTTACAGCATGCCGCTTCCTGCGACAAGCTGAGAGAAAGGAGGCTGCAGAGGTGTGAGGGCAAAGACACACACAGAGAAACAACCTATATGAAACATGCAGTGACTCACAGAATGCTTCCTGGAAAAGACAGACAAAATTCTGGCAACACCTTCAGCCATCTTTGTCCATTCTCTGTCTCTGTTTTCACCCTTAGTTTTGCTATCATCCTGAGACTGTCATATTTCACAGACTGCAGCTTACTCAGTTTTAAACTTGCATATTTGTGCCTGCTGCAGATTTTTAAAAAGTGGCTTATGGTACAACAAGGGAAATTGTGTTGTGTAATTTGCGACAAAACTCAGCAAAAGAAAGTAGAAAATATTCATGGAAAATCCTGCAGCAGTCACTAAGCACACAATCATATTTCTTTTTATTTTTATTTTGATGCCTCCAAATCTAGCCACAGAGAACAATCAGAGCCTTTCTACCATCTAACCGTTATATCAGTAGGAAGTTTAAAACCAACATGTCGTATGTGTCCATCTGTCTTGATGCTAGGTCTGTTTCCTCATTAGCAGCTTATTAACAGCCCCGGCCCAGCAGAGAGCACTCTCCCTGGAGGACAGCGGCCCAGGGGGAGGGCATTCGAATGGCACAGAGTGCTTTGTTTCCAGGTCTGGCCTTCCAGACCGGCCCCCTGTCCGGGCCTGCCCAGGGGACGCTGTGTTATGCATGGAGGGGATAAGGAGAGCCAGAGAAGAGGGACGGAGCGAGGAGGAGAAGGGAGGATGGAGAGCAGTGGAGAAGGAGAGCTGGGTGGAGGTCATTCATCAAAGCTGCTGCCACTTTTCTCCCCTCCTGCAGAGACACAGAGAGGACAGAGACACATGAAATACTGTCAGAAGCTGAAATCCCTTTTTCTACATTTATTAATATTTTTTTTTAAATTGCTGAAAAGATATTTGAGTTTTATTTGAATTGTTGGTTGGAGTTGCAGATGAGGAAGCAGGTGTTGAAATAACCAAAATAACTTGTGGTGGTCGCATTTAAGGATTTAATAACCATTCCAATAGCTGTGATGTTACTTTTAAACAGAGAATGAAGCTGGTTTTTTGAGCTGCAATTTGTCCCCAGATTTGAATAACACATCTGTTCAGAGTGTTTTTGTGCCAGCACAGACATGTGCTGACCTCAGACCAGAGCTGGACTCTGTCTCATGGTATTTGTTGGGCTTGCACTAGCGACAGGGTTCAGGTCTCCATTGATTACACCCATGCAGCACCCCATCTGTTCGCTGTGCAGTGTGTATACTGTACTTGTAAGAACACTGACAGATGCATAAAGTATGAAAATAGACACACAGGCAAAATCACATTAACATAATTTCTTGCACAACTTTAGAAACACAAATATGGCCAGCTTCCCGAGGAACACACATTTTAACAAGGAAAACACCATATTCCACTAATTAACCATCTCATTATACAGTCATCGGCGTATTTACAGTATTGTAAGTGAAAGGCAGATGACACAAGCTGTCAGCCCCTCACAATTCTTTTACCAGCTCTGCAAGGCAGCTGGTTAGCAGAGGGCCTGAGGAGGAGGAGAGAACCAGCAACAGCTACTGGAATAAATGTGAGTCTTCCAGCGTCCTCCTCTGTGTTTGGAGCGATCACCTGAAGCTTTATATTCCTGCACAATGAAGGAAATAAGATGGAAATGCATTGTTTGTAACTGTCTGAGATTACAAGCTAAACCATTTTCTGATCTGACACGCTCCGTTGTGCATCACCATGGAGAAACAGTCCTGTAAAGAATACATAATATTCTTATTTCCAGAAGAAATGTTGCATTTTCTGCAGCACCTCCATTTGAACCACTCCCAACGAAGGTTCACTGTTGTGATTGATTAACTGAACCAACTCCAATCCAGCTCCACTCTAGTTAGCTTTGTTTGAGGATGCACCAAACTTGCCATTAGGCAAAGTGAGGAAGGAAGAAATGGAGTGATCTCAAGCAAACTGTTCCAGGCAGTTCAGGAGCTGTTTCTGTAGTGGAGAGGAACTCTCTGGAATGATGGCTGGATTATAACATTAAAAATTTGCAGATCTTTTAAATACATAAAAAAACACAATAAAACACACTTAAAAAAAAGGGGAAAAACACAAAAGCAAAAGAGGTCCCCTTAAATGACTCCATTAAAACAACTTTTGGTAAAGGTTTGGGTCAAATAAATAGTTTATATAATAATATAATAATAATAGTAATAACTGCAGCAGCAGTTAAGGAACAAGTGACATTTTGCCGAGTCACTGTGACTTGAACATAACAAAGGTGATGTTTTGGGTACTTCTTACGACTGATGCTGTTGTGCATCCTGGGAGGACAGTCTTTTCTGATATTCTGGTGTAAAATGAGTAAATAACAGTTTATGAGAAGAAGAGTTAATGTTTATTAAACTGTAATTTGTGTTACTGCTGTCTCCTCCCCCTCTTAAGGTCGCCCTTCCCTTCCCAGCCTGCTTTGCAGTCCCGGAGGCGCCAGCCGTACCCTGTCCCGCGCAGTCTCCTGCCGTCCCGCTGAAGACCATGAAATCGGCATGATTAATAATTATAATTATTGGCAAACGTGCCAGCTGCTCTGTGGCAATGGGCACCTCTGATTTATGGTTCTGTAAACGCAAACAGTCATTGTCCATATTCAGAGAAGAAAGGAGGGAAGGCAGGAGGGGAGACGGAGGCAGACGGGGAGTTTTGGACGCCTGCCCTCAAAATATGATTTTATCTTCGGAAGTCAGCAGCCCTGTCCTGCAGGCATTGTCCTCTGTCCCTCCCTCCTCGCTTCCAGCCATTCGCCTCTTGTTCTGCCCTTACTCCTCACCTAGTCTGTCCTCCACAGAGCTTTGCTTTTTGATCTCAGTGGGCTTCAAAGGAGTCTGGGGCCACAGGGTTTCAAGCATTGTGCATGTAGACTGCTGGCTTTATGGACAGCCTATCGTTAGTATTGTAATACAGCAGCCTTAGCTGTTAGTGTTGAGGTGTGTGTCCACAAAGCAGCTTGCAGAGATTAAAAGACACTTATTGATTCAGAAGGAAAGAAGAATTTATTATGAATCATCAATTATCTGAGGATAATTTGATTTTTCAAATCCAATAATGACCTGGAGTACAACCAGGAGTCTGTCACTGACGTGGGGTGTGTTACCTGCATGCGTGTGTGTGTGTGTGTGTGTGTGTGTTTGTGTGTCGATGGAGTTGCACAGTCTGTTCATCAGGCTCTGGGGGTCTGCTGATGTGTCGATCATTGACAAAACGAGACTATGGATTACCTCGCTCATTAATCACCATTAACATGGCAGCTTGCACGTGGCCCATCGCATATCACATATATACGCGTTAATGCGAGCTCACATAAGTATGCCTTTGTGCAAACACACACACATTAATCTCTCCACACACAGACAGAGTAGTTGTGACAGCTACTGGCCACCAACCTGCCTGCAGCCTAATCTCATTAGGGTCCTTCTGGCATCTGGGCCGGTTCTGCTGAGGGATGGTCTATGATGGAGTGAAGAAGACAAGGCGTTCAAGCGTATAATAGATGTCTAAATCATCTGGCATCAGCCAGCAGGTCCTCTCGCTCTTTCATGTGGATGCTCTGAAAGTATGAAGGACAAACTATCTGACACACACAAGATACAGGGAGGAAGAAATGAAAACAGATTTCTGTAAAGTTGGAGTTTTAGGTGATGGTTCAACAGGGCAGCAGCCACTTGGCAAAAGTGTTAAACTCCATGTAACAGTGGCTGGTAGTGGCACAGTGACACTCATCACACCTGTCTGCCACCGCTGCAGTCCTCTCCTGTCTGCTACTGGAGTGCAGTGTTGTACCTGTCAGTGTTGTGCAGATGGGCTCCAGCTCCCCAGGTACCTGGGCTAAATACCCGTCATTAATCACCACATAAAGCCTCCCCAGCGGGAGATGCCCCAGGTTAGACCACATCAAGAAATAAATTGGCTGAAAAATGGCTCTGGACGAAAGCTCTGTCCCTGGAGAGGAAGAGGAGAAGAGAGGGGAATCTGAAAGCAGCCTTCTCACGCTCACTAAGTGATCTGTCAGCGAGCTAAGCGACATCATCATTCACTTGGCCCAGGTCGTGTTCCCGCGGTGCTGACAATCTCGGCTGTTTGCTTTCAGATTTGTACACATTCATCTTCTTTATTTGCCAAAGTGGCTATGTGCTCAGACGGAGGGCCGAGCTTTAACACTTGGAGTGTGGGAGCATGTAGGTCCATCAGGCTTTGAATAAACACTCGTGGAAGATAGGAAGATGAACACGAAAACATCAGCAAAGAAAACACAGATGGAGGAAAGATGCAGATGAGAGAAAGAGCATCAGGACAGGAATTATCCTCTGATTACTTAAGCTCAGAACAAAGTGGTCACTATTGGATTCTTCGCGATGTGTTATGTGTTATTTTTCAACTTCTGAAATAATCCATATTAATATTCCTGTGACCCACCTCGAGGTCACAGCCTAATCTTAGAACAACTTTGCTTGAGGGCTCACACTGATTTAGGCATCAATAACATCAGAAAAGCTATATGGGGGCACTGCCCTCTGTAATATGAGGTGAAACATGTCCTCTTTTCACAAGTAATCAATCAATCAATCAAAATGTATCCGCACAACACTCTTCATCCATGGAAGTGAAAGAAAATGAGCAATAAAATAATACAATCATGAGTATAGAGAAACAAATGATTTAAAGAAAAAAAAACCTCAAGAAGAAAGTAAATAAAAGCAGAGATAAGGTCAAGGACATGTTGTCCAGTGTCCCAACCTGTCCACCTTAGATTGTCTTTGGCTGTCCGACCTATGATTAATGACCACTGGAGCTCTGCTCTATTGACATGGGTCCACCTTTCACTGGTGATATCCTGCAGCACCTCAGGGCCTCGCTGAGGACAACCTGGAGATTAAATATGTGATGATAGGCATCAGAGCTACACTGTTACCTCTAGTCTCTGTAATGGCACCAGGTGTTCTGTTATGTTGTAACGGCTGATTCTATTTTCTGCTGATTGAAATCATCTCCATGTCTGTGGTGGAAAGTAACTGAGTGCCCTACTTAAAGGCACAGTGTGCATTTAGGGTGCTCTATCAAATCAGAAGACTGACATTGTTATACGGTATATTGTGTTATAGTATATACTGCAAACACGTTGTACACATTTTTACAGCTTATATCAGTTTGGCTTTCTGATTAAAAAACGACAGGTAGAAGCCAAGTGTTACAAGCGGTTCACACATTTTATTTTGATTTTTGATGTTTTATCTTAGATGCTGAAAATGTTATTCCCTGAAATCCATATATTTATACATATTTTTGCATGTCTTTTAGAAACTTATTTTTTCACTCTTAATGTTGCGTTTCATACCTTTTTGAGGGTTTTGGAGACAAGACATCATGTTAATATAAATGGAATAAAAATCAATACACGGCTAAAAATTAGCCTAAATGAAAGCACCACTCTCTGAAGTTCCTGTGGTGTGTGTGTTTTAAACTCTGTGCACAGCAACTCACACCACAAGCTAGTGCTGACTTTGAGCTGAAATCTTTACCTCCACATCTTGACACAACACACTTAAAATGCATAGTGGAGGACCACGGGCCATTATGTATTTTAAAAAGAGGGGCATGGTGAGCAGCCAGGTTATGCTCCTCTATTCTTCTTATTCTTCCCTCACCAGAGCGGTCGGTGTCAGTAGGAGATGGCGGGACAATGGAGGTGATCTCTCTGATCTCAGTGCTTCTATTGTGGCTCGCCATATTATTAATGTTCATCTCTGAGAAAAGCCACGGCCTCTGCCTCGCTGCTTCTGTATCGCTCTGTCATTTGCTCTCTGCTGGATTTTCTCTCTTCTCTCTGTACTTTTATCTCCATGTAGCTCGGCCGTCTCTGTGCAGTAGTCTCTCTGTCAAACACACATGCACACACACACACAAAACACAAACCACCAAAGGAAATAAGCAAAGTCTACATCAGTCAATGTCCCTTTTTTTTCCAAGCCACAGTCATCAGTTGCAATAATAATAATAATAAGACAATGTCTTCTGTAGACATACACATGTATTATGATATATTTGCAAAAAAGACAAAAGACAGAATTCATTGTTTCCACCAGCTGAGATCCTTTGGAATGAGCAAGCAGATTAATGTTTTTTTTTTGTTTTTTTTTTACTTCTGGGAAATGGCTGTCGCTTTGAAGTCCAACAACTTAGCAGAATCTTTGTGAATCATCCGTTCACAATGATATATTAACGGAAAATTCATTATAGATTGATACCATCTAATCTCAGATAATGGAGATATATCCCATGATATAATAAGGTTAGACTTGTGCACCAGTTAATTTTAGAATTAAACATGGTGCTTAATCTCAGATCAAACGCACATTAGGCTTGAATGAATCTCCTCTACAAATGCAGTTTATTGTTATTGGTTTGTCTTACTTGTTTGTATCGTAATTGTCAATGAAACTGCTGTGACACAAGACAAATTTCTCATTCTGACAATAAAAGTATCATCATCATCACTGGCGGAGGAGGGATGACTTCTTTAAAGTCATTCCTTTCCATGTGTCTTTGCTTACAAACCTACATTCAGACATTCCCACTCTTTGCTGACGCCATTGTTCTCCTGTCTCCATGTCTACTGCAATTGTGCCAAACTGGGAATACTTGGAAGGTATGTTGCCCACTCTCCTTTCAAAACACACAAACAAGAGAAGCCACAGTAGCTGACGTTCATTTGTCAGCAGTGCCGTGGGCTGCCCATGCCTTGCTGTGCTGTGCTTGGGGTCAGGCTTCCCTCACTGTGGACTGGGAGTAATTATTAACCGACTGGGATTGTGTCGCAGTCCTCTGGTCATCTGGGACTGCTGAGTGTCAATCTGCAAAGGTCATGACAGTGATGAAGAAGGAGCTGGAGATTGAAATTAGAGAGAGAAAGAGAGAGAGAGACTGATACACTAAACTGGAAACTTTCACGACCACTTTCATAACAAAAGACATGAATTGGATCATGAATTGGATCATGAATTATACAATTCCTTTCCCTGTGCACTCAATTAAAGGAAAATTCCTGTTTTTTTCTTATTATCAGCAAATTAAATAAATTGAATTTACTGACAATCAGAAACTAATAGAGCTTATTCTTCTACTGCTGTGCAGTAATGCATGACCAAGCAAACATTTTATCCACTGATGAGAAATGTAAGGGATTACAAATTTGAAATTCAGTGAGCAGGCTGCACTCATGGTTATAATCACATTTTTTTTTAAAGTAAAGTCAAAACTAAACATAGTTATATTGCTTTTGACAACTAGTAGCTTTATTACATTATCAATGAATAAGTTTATAGTTTATTGGTTTATTCATAGTCAATCCCACATGCACCATCCTGCTAGTGGAAATTACTACAATTCAAATCCACAATATAGTCCCCAACAATTAGTCTACTTAGTTTTGAGTAAGTTTGGGGTTTTTTTTGCAAATAATTTATTTGCTACCTGTTTTTGTATTTACATCCTCAGTTTCATGAAAGACCACAGAGCAGATAGGGATGGGGTGTACTGATAGATGGAAACTTCCCATTTAACTTATTAACAAAAAGAAAGTTTAGACAATCCTTTCTGTTGCATTGTTGTTTTTAGTAGTTTCTCAGCATTGGATTTTTTTTGCGAAGGATGACATGGATGATTTTCTCTGCAACTCATGCAGTTGTGACCACTTCACTACTCCTGCTACCAAATACTTCAGCAGTGATTGCAAACCTGTGATCAGTAATTATCAGTAGTTACCTGGTTGTTGTTCCTGTTTCTTCTTAGTCTTTCTTACCATGTGTTTCCTTCTTCCTGCCAGACAAAGAGTAGCTTTGTGTTCAATCAACTCAAGTAAAATGTTCAGGTTTGAGTTTGTCCAGTTGAAATAACACAAAATAAAATGATTTTTTTTTTAATTTAAAAATAAGGATGAGAATCATTGAGGTTTTATTAGACACTGGTACTTTTGAAACAGTGCCGGTGCTTAAAGAATATAAAATATTCAAACTTTGTCCAAAAGCGGTTCATTTTTATTTTTAAGGCATTTTGTGATGCAAAAATTGAACAAAATATTAATTTAAATAACATCAATAGAGCTAAAGGGGCAGTAAGTAAAAATTCAGTGGCACCAAAATGAAGCGCTGAAATCTGGCTGCTTTTTGTTCTGTTTGTATCAGCACCGATGCCATTAACGTATCACGAGCCTTCCCTACTTAAAGAACTTAAATTAGATGATTTCTGCAGTGAAAGTGCAAACAATCTGCAGTGAAAGCAATCATTAGTTGCCTCTTTTTTATGATCCATATAGAATAAAAACATGTCCCTATGTCCTTCATAACTTTTATATGTTCAGGTTTACATTTCCCCAAAAAAATGTTAAAATGTCATTTTGCCAAATGCCATAGGTTTGTGTGATTTCAATCTCTTTCTACTCAAACTAAACATAACCAAAAATGACAACAACAAAAAGCAAGGACCCACTCGGCTTGACCCCGTGTGATATAACCTGGGAAAAAAGTGTTTTTTTATTATGGGAACTAGAGCAGGGTCTGGACGTTCACCACATAAAACCCACCACCTCAAACTGAAGGTAATTTATACTGCTGCTGTGGCATTGTGGCCTACAGAGCCTTTGTTAGGCAGCGCACAACACATCTTCTAAAGATGTTTGCGTTTCGTGGGGAATAAATTGTGCTGTTCGTCTGCGCCCAGTTCTATATCATATTCGGCTGGCTTGTCAGTGCCAGTGGGGTGGTGAATGGCCCGCCAGAGGCCCAGCCACTAGCGGGTGGTCTGACACCGAAAGGTTAAATATGGTTCAGCCATGGACGCTCTCAAAAGGCCTTGCTGTTAAAAAAAATAAGTTATGTGGGTTGTACATCTTAACGCAGTCGGGAAATTGACAATACTGGCACAGTGAGGCACAAGGCTGTCCCAGGGCTGAACTTCATGCTTGACCGTCCAATTGAAAAAAAGAGTCACAACATCACTTGTTTCCGGTGGATTTATTGACGGCTCATCAAAGCCCTGGCGAGACGAGAGGTGTAAAATCAACACAAAGACCATGCATATATAAAGCTTATATTCATCTTCAACTTCTTTGAACTCAAAACTGGGGCGGTAAACTTGAACTCTTCAGTGACAGGAAAAATGGAGGTAAAGACGGATGCTGCATTTAGAGAAAATAAATGGTTGAAACATCACATAGTACAAGCATTATGTTGCTTACATAATGCGCACACATTACTATAGTGATCTATTACTGCTTTTATGGTTATTTACTTGTGTATTTAATGCTTTGTGGGTCAGTTCACCAAGATAACAGAAAAGTATATTTTTACACTGATATTTTAAACATTTAACCCTTTAATTAACCACACTGAGCAGCACTGAGACACTTCTGAGGGGACCAGTTTGTATCAGTCCCTGTGTAGAGAGGTTCAGTATAGAAAGGATTACTGAGGGGGGTTGTGTGTGAGCAGATTTTAAGAGGAGCTACTGTTTGATCTCCCAGATACAGGACAAAGGGAAGTTGCTCATCTTCTCCTTGAACACCTCATCAAAATGCTCATTCTGGGCCACTGTGAAGACATTCTTCCAGTCACCTGCAGTACCTGTTCAGACATAAAACAAGTCAGAATGTACGTGTCTGTTGTTTATTTGTTCCCCACTATTAAGCATGTTTTCCTGTAAATTACAAACACAGAGGTGACAAACCTTTGCGCATGGTTTCATTCTTGTAGCGGTTGATCTCAGTTAAGTCCTTGTAGTTTGCTTTGGGGTTGGTCTTCATGTTTTGGAAAGTGGACATCTTCACAACAAGATCAATGGCTTCATCGGTCAAATCTTTTCCCAAGAAAGCACAAAGTTTCTCCTCTGAGGTCCTGTCAATCACAGACTTTTATTAATATTTTAATATGCATGCCCTATGTATGTATATGATTTGTACAATATAGAAAAGTGCAATGCTTCCGTGATGGGAACCCACATGCACGACTCTGGAGACAGGATGAACGGTGAAATTCTGGTGTTTTATTTAAACAGGCAACAGGAGAAACACACAGGCTCAGCGCTTCCATGCAGGGAAGGGGAGTGCACTTCTCCAGGCTGGTAGGAGAGTGCGCCCGGAGTCCCTACTCTGACTGCACTAAGCTACAAAAAGGGAAAACTCAAAACCTCCCAAATAAGATGGACTACCTACAAACCAAAAGTTGTTCTAACTCAGGGCTATTAATTTAAGACGCTCACTAAGGAGACTATCAAAATTCTGAAATAAAGATGAGCACAAGGCTATGAAAATTACAAAATAAAAGTCAGCTCAAGGCTGTCACAAATATAAACTAAAGGTGCTCACAAGAGGAATACTAATACTACAAAAACAAGGAAGGCATTCTAAAGAGGCTATGACAAATTACAAATCAAAAACCAACACTCATGCACAATGAGATAGAACACTAACAAATAAAACAAAATGGCACTCTATCTTTGAGGCTGTGAAAAACACTTCTGCTCAAGAGGGGAAAAAACTATAATAAAGAACTGAAATGCTACTCACTAGAAAGGATCAAAGGACTAGCAAGAAAATCAGAAAAATAGCTAAGGCTACAAAACCTACAAAACAAATTACTCAGGAACAAAAAGGGAAACACGTGACAGGAAATGCAATGGGACATGAACCATGACGATCTTGCAGCAAGACAGGGGAGACTATTTATACAAGAGGTAAGGGAACACAGGTGGAAACAATCAGGGTGGGGCAAACAATCACAGATGTGGGAGCACAGGAAGGCAGGGAGCAAAGCGATCTGAAACAAGAAGGAGACAGGGTTATTTCAAAATAAAACATGAAATGACAAGACAACATGCAGGCACAAGACAAAAATGGGTAACTTAACCAAACCAGACAGACGGAGCATGACAAAAAGCCCTGTGTTTGGACATGACTGGTTCTCAGTTATCGTGCCTCACATCTGTTGTATCCATATCATGTGGGTCTATTAGTTAACTATTGCGACAATACTCAAATAAATTATAGATAACATTATTATCAAATGTTCTCCTAAACAGACAATAGAAACACAGAGAAGATTACCAGCCTTCAACATGTTCTCATATTGCATAAAATGGATGTTCAGTTGGTGTTGTGCTTTGTGATATTCTTGCACGTGATCAAACCATGATCCCATGTAAACTATAGGAGAAAAGAGATGTGTGTCAGTGCTGAAAACAAATTCAAAAGGTGAGAAAGACTTGCTGGTATTGTACGTAGTTGTTTTATTTGAAAAGTGAAACACCTCATATCAAAGGATCAAGTCTTTGTTGCATTTTACAGCAAAATCTGATTCTATATGTAGAGATGTGAATCAGTTTTCATTTTTCCTTTTCTGCATTCTGTTTTTAAAAAAAATTAAAGATGCTATAATGTTCAATAACATATTTTTATTCTCATACCAGCTGTGCTGCAGCACTTTCACCCACTGCCCCGACATCCAAAAAGCCCACTTTACTATGATTGGTCAGCTAGTTAAAGGTCTCATACACTTTTTGGGCACTTACGTTTGCTTATAGATGCGCACTGGCACTGTCAAAAGAGGCTACTGATGTTACTGTGCAGTGCATGGACAGCACCATTAACAGGAGTCACCCAAATTACAAATGAGTGTATAACGTTAGCTTCAAATGAGCCTTGTGCTCACATGTTGAATGTCTCCTGATATTGATTACTCAAGGACACAAACTTTAGCTCTGCAGCAATCGCAGCTCCGACATCGGTCCTTGTAGCGTTAGCACTGCCGCTAACGGAGTTAGCAGATCTGGACTGTATAGAATACATTATTCTATGACGGAGCTCGGTTAGCTGCAGTGCTAAAGGAGCTCCGGAGCTTGGTTAGAAGACTGAAACTCTGCAGACAAACATTTTTACATTGCGTTTGCTTGTTGTGTGAGCAACGGGAAGCACCGCAAAATCCATGGCATAAAACCTTGATCTAACATGCGTTTCAAAGTACAACCATTTTGAATCGTAACATGTATGTAAAATAAATCAGATATTAAGTTTAGGGAACGTAGGATTCTGTACCTGATATAAAGTGGTAGCTGCTGTTTCCCACCGCTCTGTTTACTTATGATCGCTTCTTGCTCATTTTTATGGCAGTTATCCATCTCTGTCTTTGGGATTCCAGTAAAATGCTCTTCCCTTTTCTCGTCCTCAGCTGTGCTACCATCCTGGAGCACAACAGCTATCCACCATATCGCCAAGAAATGTTTATAGACGTATAGCTGCAAGCGGCAACACCCCTGGCAATACTTTAAACAGGGCGCCTTCCTGCCAATATGCCGGTGTTTTGGTTTTGGCCGTTGCATACCGGGATTGTGTGACATCAACTCCCGTAGCTCTATTGCTTCTGTTGAAGTCAGCAATGTAACAATAGGAACTATTGTTTGGTTCCGTGTTGACACACGGACGTTTTGTTGTGTGACACCACCAGACCGAACTGAATGTACGCCATGCACCAAAGTTTTATTAAAGGCTGTAACCCGGTTGGGTTGTAACAGGACAAACTGTGTACGCTTCTTGTGAGTACAGAACAGACTATAACATGGTGGCAGCAGTTGAGGACTCGGTCTGAAGTGTAGGTGCGTAAGTTTTCTCCCGGTGGGAGAGTATGCTAATTGATGTTAGCTTTAGCAGCGCTAGCATGCAACTGCCGTGCGACTCCATGGACGGATTGAAGCCACCACAGACGTTGTGTCTGGACTCCAGCAACCTTTCTAAAACATGGAAGAACTGGAGGGACGAGTTTGCTCTTTATGTGGATCTGGCAATGGCTGAAGCGGATGACAAACAGAAGGTGAAACTGTTCAGCTATCTTGAACGAGGCGAGAGCGGCAGAGAACTTTTGGATACGCTGATGGGCACTGCAATCCCAGCGTGAATGAGACTGTTGAACGATATCGTTTCTTCACAAGAAACCAGGGCACCAGTGAAAATATAGACAATTATGTCACAGAACTGAGACTACTGGCTAAAACATGCAACTTTGGGACTTTGAGAGATTCGCTCATCCGTGATAGGATTGTGTGTGGAGGCAACAACACAATCATGAGAGAAAGACTACTTCGGGAGAAAAACCTGACACTCGACACAGGTTTGCAGCTGTGCAGAGCCGCGGAGCTCTCCAATCATCATCGGACCGATGGCAGAAGAGGTGCACGCTGTGCAAGGAGCACAGTACCCGAGGAAAGCTAGCAACACAGTGGAGTGTAAATTCTGCGGGAAAACGTGTGAGAAAAGTAAACAGAAATGTCCAGCGTTCGGGAAAAAGTGTGCAAAGTGTGGCAGAGAGAACCACTTCGCAGCAAAATGCAAAGCAAAACTGGAGCACAGGAGAAAGAAAAATGTGAGTACAATAATAACAGAATGTGTGAGTGACGAATATGAAGATATTTCCTGTATCACTGTAAGAGAGATTGAGACAGTGGATGCAGCGGAGACAGACTCAGGCAAAGATGCGGACCCTGAGAGAGGGGATGTTAAAGGGACTGACAAAGTTAAAGGGGACACTCAGCTTCTCTATGCTGGCATGCTGCTAGACAAAAACATGGTGAAATTCCAGATAGACTGTGGTGCCAGTTGCAACGTCACCCCTATTAACCTGCTGAACCCAGACACCAAGCTGGAACACACCAAAAGTGTACTAATAATGTACAACAAAAGTAAGCTGAGGCCACTGGGGAAATGCAAATTAAAAATAAGAAATCCAAGAAATCACAAGCTGTACCGCTTGGAGTTTCAAGTGGTGAATGCGGATGGTGCAGTGCCTCTGCTGGGTAGGAGAGCCAGTGAGGCAATGAAACTGATTAAAGTGCACTATGAGCACATCATGGCAATAGACAGTATAGTCACAACAGAAAAACCTGCAACAGAACGGTGAACAATGGAACAAATCAAAGCAAGTTATGCTGATGTGTTCAGTGGAGATGGCTGTCTTGAAGGAAAATACAAAATGGAGGTGGACAACACAGTGAAGCCGGTGCAGCTGCCAAAGAGACGGGTCCCGGTGGCCCTGATGAAACCACTGAAGGAAGAGCTACGAGACCTGCAACACAGAGGAATTATCATGCCTGTAGAATGCAGCACAGACTGGATCAGTGCTATGGTGGTAGTGCAGAAACAGAACGGCAAGCCAAGAGTATGTATTGATCCTAAACCTTTGAACACAGCACTAAAGCGCAGCCACTTCCCACTGCCAACCATTGAGGACATCTTACCAGACTTGTCTAAAGCTAAAGTTTTCACAGTGTGTGACGTCAAGAGCGGATTCTGGCATGTACAGCCGGAAGAGGAGTCCAGCTATTTGACGACATTTGCCATTCCTTTCGGACGTTACAGATGGCTGAGGATGCCGATGGGGATAAGTCCGGCCCCTGAAATCTTCCAGCGAAAGCTCACACAAGCATTGGACAATGTACCTGGTTTGTACATTATTGCAGATGACATCTTGATCACAGGACAAGGGGAGACACAAGAGGAAGCGGAATAGGATCACGATGAAAAACTGAAACAGTTTCTGGACAGATGCAGACAAAAGAACATAAAACTGAATGCAGAAAAATTCAGACTGAGACAAAAGGAGACCACATACATCGGACACCGCTTGACGGCAGATGGACTCAAAGCGGATCCCGAAAAAGTGCGTGCTGTTGAGCAGATGCCGGCACCAACAGATGTAAAAGCAGTGCAGAGGCTAATAGGTATGGTGAACTACTTAACCAAGTTTTGTCCTCACCTCTCAGACCAATGCAAGGCGTTAAGGGACCTGACACACAAAGACAATGAGTGGAACTGGACAACAGAGCATGAGGAGGCGTTCCTCAAATTGAAAGAGACAATAGCAAACGCTCCAGTTCTGAAATATTACAACCCTGACGAGGAGCTGACAGTACAGTGTGACGCTTCAGACACAGGTTTGGGCGCAGCGCTCATGCAGAGGGGGAAGCCAGTTGCTTTTGCAAGCAGAGCACTGACGCAAACAGAGCGGGGCTATGCACAAATAGAAAAGGAGTTTTTAGCAATGGTTTTCAGCATGGAAAAATTCCACCAGTACACATATGGCCACAAGTGACCATGCAAAGCGACCATAAGCCATTAGAAACCATAGTACGAAAACCACTACTGAGCGCCCCCAAAAGGCTGCAGGGCATGATGCTGCGCATACAAAAATATGACATAGACGTCAGCTATGTGCCAGGAAGAGACATGTTACTAGCCGACACCCTGAGCAGAGCCTATCTTCCTGAGAGTACACCTGTGGAGGCTGAACTAGAGACTGTTAACATGTTGCAACACTTACCGATCTCAGCAGACAGACTACAGGACATAAGGTCCGCCACAGAAAAAGACAAAACTTTGCAGCTTCTCATTAAAACAATGAGCCAGAGATGGCCTAAGGACAAGTCACATGTACCAAGCGACATTAGGCCTTACTTCTCATTACAAGGGGAGTTGAGCCACCAAGATGGAATAGTCTTCAGGGGTGAACGTGCTGTCATTCCTGATGCACTGAGGACAGACATCACTATCCGGCTGCACTCATCACATCTGGGGGTAGAAGGATGCCTGCGGAGGGCTAGAGAATGTGTCTACTGGCTAGGCATGAATGACCAGATCAAGAAGTATATAGCTAAGTGTGACATCTGCAGATCAATGGACAATAAACAACAAAAAGAAACACTGATACCACATGAAGTGCCAGGCAGGCCGTGGGCAAAGGTGGGCACGGATCTGTTTGTGTTTGACAACAAGGACTACCTCATTACTGTGGATTATTTCTCGAACTTTTGGGAAATAGACTACCTGGCAGATACCAAATCTACCACAGTGATAAAGAAACTGAAGTCTCATTTATTCCAGATACAGTGATCTCGGACAATGGCCCACAATATGCATCCCAAGAATTCCAAAAATTCAGCAAACATGGGGATTTCAGCATGCAACCTCATCACCGGGCTACCCACAAAGCAACGGCAAAGCAGAATCAGCTGTTAAGACAGCAAAAAGACTTTTGCTCAAAGCCAAAGCAGCTGGACAAGATCCTTATCTTGCACTTCTTGACCACCGCAACACACCGACACAGGGCCTGGACACCAGCCCAGCACAGCGATTGCTCAGTCGCCGTACCAAAACACTGCTGCCGACGAAAGCAAGCCTCCTAAAGCCAAAGGTTATTCGGGTCAGACAGGATCTGAAGCACAAGCAGCAACGGCAGAGTGCCTATTACAACAGATCAGCTAAAGACTTAGATATGCTTGCCATGGGTGACTGTGTGAGAATACAGTCGCTCCCACCCCACACTGTCTGGAGATTAGGCAAGGTGCTGAAGCCAGTCGATGGGAGGTCCTATGAGGTTCAGTTGCACTCTGGGGGTGTCATTCGCAGAAATCGCAGACACCTCAGGCGTGCACCTGGGATGAGCTTTAGTGACCCTGCCGATATTGAGATCAGCATCCCTAGTCAGCCAGAGGCTGTGGGACATGAACATTCAGAGACTGTTCCCCCTTCTCCACCCAGAGACACTAGGGACACAGACATGCCTGCTACAACCAGAGCTGGTCGCACAGTGGTGCAGCCACAGCGGTACAAGGACTTTGTACTATCACGCAGATAAGTAAATCTGTGTCACTGATGGACTTTGGGGGAGAAAAATGACACAGGGACTGCTTTTGAAGGAATTAAATAAATAAATAACTAAAAAAAAAAAAAAAAAAGAGGAAAAAACAACTTCTGTAACAGAAAGAGCGAATTGATATGTTGATATGTACATGCACTTTGAATTTTAGGAAAGCAAAGGAGCACAAAAGGTTATGGTTTATAAATGTTTATATACTTATGTAGTTATTTGCACATTTCAGGCTCCTAGCTAATAGTTGAGCAATATCAAACTGTGGAAGAGATGCATTTCACTTGGATTGACAGTTAATGTTTACAGCATTTTCATTAGTTGCTATTCTCATCAGTTGCTGAGAGAAGATTTTTATTGCTAAGTTGAAGAACAAATGGGAATGTTTATGTTGTAGCAATAAGTACTGTTAGTATTAAAGAGTTTGGTTTGTTAATTACACCTATGGACAAGTCAAATTTTGAGATAACAGCTCTAACTCTCAAAAGAGAAAGGATGTAACAATAGGAACTATTGTTTGGTTCCGTGTTGACACATGGACGTTTTGTTGTGTGACACCACCAGACCGAGCTGAATGTACGCCATGCACCAAAGTTTTATTAAAGGCTGTAACCCAGTTGGGTTGTAACAGGACAAACTGTGTACGCTTCTTGTGAGTACAGAACAGACTATAACAATCAATGCAGCTGGAAAGCACCTGTCAGTTCACGTATGCATCCCTGAGGTGTGGCAGAGTACTGCCTGCCTCACCTGCTGACTTTTCTCTGTGCTTTATTGTACGACAAGCAGGAACAATTCTCACACATACAGTACATTAAAGACATTATACAGACTGTAGAGAGTCATGCTTTATAACAAGTAATTGTGAAAAGTTCATATTGGCGGATATACTGAGGAACAGAAATGGGCATGGGTCATACAACCCAGTTTGTATAGACCCCTTTACCGTTAGTAAACAGACGTGACGTCACCAGCATGCGCGCGCATTTTTGACCCAGAATCGACAATGGCGGACCATAGCGGATTATCGGATTATTGCAATTTATTGAATATGACAGACAGGGAGAGCTACATTCAAAAGCTCACGTTGAGCAACGGGGTTCGGCTACCAGATCCTTATGCGATTACGGAGTGGCAGTATGATCGTAGTAAGTGGCCAGATTTACAGTGGCCAGATATACACTGTTATTTGATCGAGAAGAGAAAGTGCGCGCATACAAGTCCATGGATGCTTACCAGTTTACCGTGTGTGGCCATGTACAGGAGGTAAAATATCACGATATCGATGAGGAATTTTGTGTGTTGGCTTCTGAAGTACTTCCCAACCAAAGACAAGGCGACAAGACCAACATGTACAATGCTTGGGCCATCATTAACAAGCGCGAGAACTACATCCTGACCGCCAATTGCACTTGCGTTGCGGGGTAAGTAAGCTATCGCAATTTAACTCGCGAATAACAGATGTGATGTCATCTAACTCAAATGCCTTTGCAGCAGTGAAGATTTAGCTTTTTACAAATGATATGGCATGATGCTAACAGGCATCCGATGCAATGTCCCAGTTGGCACACCCATGGTGGTAACTCCTGCAAATATAAAATAAACTCACCCCCCCCAACATTGTGATAACAATAACAATAACATCCCCAGCACACCAAACATTTCTAAACACAGTTTAAAGACATTAACAATGACAACATAGCCCACTCCCAGCATGCCCAGCAAATCATTTATTCCATCTGTTTCTCTTTATTTCAGACTAGCTTCATGTTGCAGCCATGCAGCAGCAATTTTATTTAGAGTTGAGCTCTATGTCAGGATGGGAGGAACAGAAGGGCCTGCAGTTACAGAGGAAGCATGTGCATGGATGCCTCCCAGCAGAAAAGCAGTAGAGCCAGCTCCTCTTAGGGACATCAGCTTCAAGAAGCCAAAGAAGCTAGACAGGCCACGGAAAGCGTCTAAATACACAAGGAGGGCCAGTGTCAGTCCCAAAGGCATGTAGTAGTTAGGCAGTGGTTATACAAGTTTCCTTTTGCTGATATTACATTATCCCATAATATACTATTGGGATGCAGATTTGCAGAGATGAGAAGTGCATAAATGAAGTTGGTATCTACAAACTACCTAACTATCCAGAGAAACAAATGCTTAACTAGACAGATAGATAGATAGATAGATAGATAGATAGATTTCACCACCATCAACAAAAACTTGTCACAGCCTAGACAGACATGAAGACAGAAACACCATTGAGCATTCAGTAGCAGATACATGTACACTCCGGCATTGCCAGGCGACCCAAGGACAGCATTGATGATAGTCACATCTTACATTCATAATCCACATAATAAATGTTCTTTTGTTTTCTTGTTGCCCTGCCATTAGCACTGACTGATGCTGATCTCCGATAGCTGAGGACTGTTGCCCCAGGTGCCCTAGTGCTGACGAGCTTGGATGACAGCGGCAGCGACACTGACACCGCATCAGAGGAGGAGGACAGTGATTACCAGCAATCAGGCCTGCCAGAGCCCTTGACAGCGTTATTCAGTCCTGCAAACCGTGATCTGTCACCAGAGGAAATCCAAGTGAAAAGTAGGGACACATTTTTTAAACTGAAAACAAACCTCACAAGTAACCAGTGTGAAAAGCTGGAGTCAGTGACAAGGCAACAGTCCAAATCGTCGAACTGGCATGAACATAGGGCTGGTCGCATTACAAGTACCAAATTTCACCATCTGACCACCACTGACCAAATAAGCACAAATAAGTTGATGAATGTTATGGAGTACAACAAAACCCTGTTAAATGTTCCATCTGTTGTCTGGGGTCAGGAAATGGAAGAAAGAGATTACAAGATTACACTGCACTCATGGTTCAAACTCACACAGAGTTCAACCTCAGCCCCAGTGGATTAGTTGTGCGGCCCTCCAAGCCACATCTTGGAACATCCCCAGATGGGATAACAACATGCACCTGCTGTGGCAGAGGGGTAGTGGAGATCAAATGCCCCTTTAAGTACCGGGAAGGTCTACAGGGATGTGTGGAAGACACACATTTTTGTCTGGATCAGTCTAACAGGTTGAAACCTTCACACCCATACTACCACCAAATCCAGCTTCACATGCATGTGTGCAATGTTGGTTACTGTGACCTTGTGGTTTGGACGAAGAAGGAGTTCGTTGTGCAGCGCATCCTGAAAGACCAAGACTTTCTTCAGAGGTCTTTACCAAGAGCACAACATGTCTTTGTCACATGTGTGCTGCCAGAGCTACAAGACGTCATGATCCTGCCATGGAGAATGAGAAAGCCTGCAAGTCCTGTGGGAAGCCTGATTTTGGCAAAACCATCGACTGTGCGGAATGCAACAGTCACTTTCATTACAGCTGTGCACAGCTCAGACGGAGGCCAGCAAAATGGTTATGCCAGGAATGCACAGGAAAGGGCTGCCCCAGTGGCTTACTTAACTTAGGCTCACTGCAGTTAATGGATTGCAGCTAATGGAGTCGTTTGGTTCTTCTTACCCTGATCACAACAAATCTACAATATAATCAATATACTTACCACCTTCCTATGCGTAGTTTCCCAGTTGCTGATTGTATTAAATTAATGACTTGATAATAATAATTAATAATAACTTCCTTATGCACTTAATTTAGATTTCCTATTGCTGATGGCAGTTGAAGACTGTTTGGTTCATTTGTTCCTGATCATAATGCAATCTGTAATATACACAGTATTCTTAGCAATATTAAACCTCTTTTGGACTTACTTTCTCAGTTGAAATGTGTGTTGTTTACTGACTAAATGTTCCTCTATTATCATAATGTTATAATTGTGCTCAAACACATATTTAGTTGGCTGTCACAGAGGGGAACAACAAAAAATATGCGGCACAATATTAGCAAAACTTGATTAAACATTTATTGATCTCAGGGAAATTAAATAGTCAAGGAAATACTTAATGCTTAACACTCAATTCATTCTCAGTCACTTGATGGGAAAATTAAAGTGTGAGGATTGAGATAAGAATTCAAGGGTAAGATGTAGTTAATAGTGTCATAACTGATTTGCTTTTACATTACTACACACTTTGATCTCCTCCCCAACCTGAAGGCTATTCAGAATTTATTTCTTTGATTTTTTTGGAACAACACTTCTGCAAAGGTTTGTAAGGGCACCACATACAATAACAATATCATCAAGAAGGTCGACCTGTGACAGTGGAATTCTTGTCTGCAAAATTATAACATAACACGTTCGACATGTATCCTTACACGAGACAGTTGTCTTGATGTGTCAACCTGCTGTGCAGAAAGTTGACTTTTCCCTTTAGTGAAAGCTGGCACACGAAGGGTGGCTCCACGAGCTGCAAGTTCCTCTGAGATAAGAAACCCCCTATCTGCTAGAATCTCATCGTTAAATTCCAAAAGATCATAAAACCCAGATTCCTTTGTAATCCTCTTGTCAGAAACCCACCCACCCCAACCCTCAGAGAGAAATGAAATGGCTCCAGCTGGAGTAATGCCAATCAAATATTTCATGGTGTTGTTGTGTTTATAGTTTGATCACGACTGAGACCTAGAAGTCATATGGCTGGGCCTATTAATGAAAATCTCCGTACAATTGATTACACAGCGGCACTTCCTGAATTTTTGCTTGAAGATTTTAGGCATACGTAGTTAAGCTTAACCAGATAAACACCTTCAGATGCTTGTGTTGCGAAATGTTTGGGGGGAAATCAGTCTGCCCGCCCGACGCACCACAAAACATAAAGCTAGTGCTAACGTTCAAGTTAGCAGTATCTAGGGTTGCCTCCTCCGTCTGACAAAAACCTGGACATTTCAAACTCAATCTGTCTTTTTGCCTGTATGCAGCGGAAGCCTCCATTCAGTGTCCAGAAAAGTATTTTCCGGGATAGACGATTAAAATCCGGGATAATCAGGATAAACCAAGACAGGACAGGGGGCAACACTACCACTAGCCCACATTTGTAGCCTACACTGGAGCTCACAGCGAGTTAGCTAGCCCACGATTCACGGATATTTACTGCACATGTTTAGACAAAACCAGACAGATGTTTATAAGATAAGAAACTGGATGGTCATAATAACTTACCAGATATGAAGTGGGCGCCACAAACACGGGCATTTCTGATAATGTCCTCTGTCCAGTCTGTACGCTTGATTGCTTGCAACCACAAAGCTCTCCTACTTTTCTGGAAAGGTCTGTTCCCTCTCGGAATTGCGAAAAACTTAATTTTTTTATTGTCCCTGTTGGTACAACCGTACACACACAAGATGGCATGGTTTTTCTTTTCTTCAACACGTCGAGATCTTCTCTTCTTTATCTTCGCTGGGGGTTTCAGTGATGACGTAGCTTTGAAAATCATCTATTGGATCGCGCAGTCAGATACTGTATGAGGCACAGGTCTCCACTGCCTCACCGGTGATTTCTGCCCTGTATTTGACAGCGAAATACTCAAATTAGGCGATTTTTACTTAATAAAATTTCAAAAATGTGTAGAGTCATACTGAAAATGCATCTATAGCACAGATCAGTGGAAAATTATTCTTTTTTATCATGATGGCAGGTGAGGCAGTGCCCTGACTGCACGTCACTGCCACTGTCGTAATTTGCTCTGGCTTCCTTGGACAGTGTTCCGCATTTTGCCTCAGGAATGGGGGTCCTTGACTCCAGCGTCCAGGTCCCGCCACTTCCAGCAGTGATTTCCCTCTCGTTATGTCATCAGCTGGATTATTTTGACTGTCATCATTAAGGAGGTCTGGATGGTGCCTCCTGCATGAATGGTAAGGTACTGCTCCATATGCCCACTCTGACGTGTCACAGAAGATATGGGGGATCTGTACCTTCTACTGGGACCGCTGAGTAACAGTGGGGAATGGAAACACTGCTGAGGTGCTTCAGTTCATTTTCCCAGGCTTCCCAGGCCTGGAGGAGAGTGGGGGCTAGATCAGAATCATCCCAACCTCTTTATTAGGACCATAGCTGCTGGATTAGCACTTTAGCGTAGGTTGTGAATGGTACCATGAATGCTAAGGGGTCATACTGACTAGCCAGCACTTGATAGGCTGTCCTCATTGTCACCATAGTGTGCTCCAGAATGTGATACTGATAGCCAAGGGTGTCAGTAGCACAGTTCCATCTCAGGTCTAAGGTGGGTTCAAAGTGGGTCTGTTCGGTTCTGGCTCAGCCACTGCTCTGTTACCGGCAATCTGGCACTTGTGGGAAGATGGGCCACCACGCTTGGGTGATTATTTTCCCACTGTCTGAGATCAGCCCTGTAATGAGGAGGCGACTTGTCCAGGGTGTACCCTGCCTTCCACCCTAAAACAGCTGGGATAGGCTCCATCCTCCCCACAACCCTATGAGGATAAGCGGTAGATAATGGATGGATGGATGGATGTCTGAGATCAAACCCTAAGGTGTGCAGTTATTTCACTCTTCGTGGGGCCCTAGCAATGGTGGGGGAACTTTTGAGACTGTTGTCAATGTAGAAGCTCTGTTGTACAAACTGGAGCACTTCGGGATGGTTCTCTTGGTGGTTGCGAGCATGGCTCTCTTGGTGGTTGTGAGCATGTTGTTGCAGTGTGACAATGGCACAGCATGGTCTGCTTGTTGTGTCAAATGGCAGCACCTGCCATTCATACAGGTCTGGTTGGTCTTCAAGGCGCATGTCTCTCCAAATGAACCAAAGTAGGGATCTGTCCTCAGGTAAGAGGTGAAACATAGCATGGATGTCCCCACTCACCGCCACTGGGTGTTGTCTGAATCAGATGAGGACACCTATCAGCGACGGACCCAGTGTAGGCCCAGGTAGGAGTTGGTTATTTAAGGAGATCCCTTGATGGCAAAGTTGTGGCAGACCAGGTGATGGGAAGATACCATGCTTCTGCAGGCTGCTTTATCTCCTTGGGTTGAAGCTTCTTGACATACCCAGCTTTGATGAGTTTGTGGATCTCAGCTGAGTAGACTGCTGCTTTCTCAGGTTCCCTCTTGAGTCATTTCTCTGTAGCCCTCAGATGAGCCATGACCGAATGGGTAGAACTGTTGAGCCTAGGTGCCCCAAAGCTTTCTCAAAAGTGGGGTTGTATCACGATGGACCCCTGCAACCTTGAGTCGCTGAGTTCTCGCTTCCAAGAGATTTAGGGCATCCTGATCCTCACAAGAGCGGACAGCCATCTTCTTGTTCTGGAAGGGGAAAACAATGAGTTTCCATAACATTTCCACTTTCCATTACAGGAGGTCATCAGGTCACTAGCGACTATAGTGAACAGGCACTGTTGCTCTGATGTCTGATCTGGTGCACATGCTGTTGCACATTGTAGATCCCAACCAAGGGCATTGTGGATTGTGGCTATGGGTCCACCATTCGCCCCTCTGCAAGTCGGCTCTGTGGCGGTGATGAGGTGTACATGATCTGAGCCGAGCAGCACCAGTGGCCGTACCTTGTAGAATGACTCCAGTGGTATTCCTCAAAAGTTTGCTCAACCAGATGTAGGCCTGCTGCAGTGAATGCTCCCTGCACTTTGTACCGCTTGTGTGGGTTGGCTTTGGGGGAGATTTCGAAGCTCACCTTTGATCCCTGGAGGTGTGTCACATCCGTGCGTACGGGCAAAGGTCTCTGACTCACTGTTCAGCCGGAGCTGCCAGACAGCTGTTGGTAAGATCATTGTCCGTTGTGCTCCATCATCTAATACAGCAAAGGTTTCTACTGCATTAGAGTTGTTGTGTGCTAAGACGGGAATCACTTTCAAGAGTTAATTGCTGGATGTTATACTTGGTGTGAAGTATACTCGGCTTTCTGAAGCTCTTGGCTGTGAGTCGTTAGAACGACATTGAGCAACACTGTGGAGAACCTGGGAAGGAATATCGCCACAGTCGCTGCAGGGTTTTTTAAGGTTGCAGGACTCAGGTGTGTGAGTATGTGCACACTTCCAACAGTGTTTTCCTGCTGTTGTCCACCTGTCCAGATCTGCAGCTGTTTGCTCCCTGATGTTAGGGCATCGACTTGTGTAATGTTCTTTGCTATCGCAGAAGATACAGTGCACTTTGAAAGGTTTCTTTCCGCCAGATGACATAGACTTGCTAGAGCTGCTTGGTTGGATGGGCTCTGCGCCATGGTAAACACTTACACTGACCTTTGCCCTTTGGTGAGATTTTCTCTTTCCCATAACTAGCAGATTTCTCCAGTTGGTAGCACTGTAGTAGTCTGTTTGACAGGCGCCGCTGTTGGGCTTTGCCTTGAAGCCAGCTGTTCAGGTCCTGCAGATTGTAAGGGTTGAGACTCGTGGTGTTGAGTTTTCCCTGTAACTGGAGGTATTCGATGAACCCATCTCTGAGATATTTAGGTAGCTTGCTGAGTAGGTAATCAATGTGGGAACAGCAGTTGAGATCTATCCCCTGAAGTTGCTCCAATGAGAGCAACATGCAAACTAAGAGATGGACTCTGAGGGCAAAGCTCTGTAACGTCCATGCGTCACCAGACTTCATGTCGGCTGCAGTCAGAATGGCTGCTATTTCGCTTTGCGCCAGCTATGTGTGGTTGACCATACTGTAGCTGCAATGCTTGCATGGCTGCTGAGTACGGGTGTGGGTGATGGCGGCATGACTGCCCAATAATCTGTGCTTCGGGAAACTTGAGATATTCCAGCAGTACATGGTACTTGTATTTCTCAGTCAGTTCAAGGTGAGGCTCCAGCAGGTTGTCCAGGGCTAACTTGAGGTTAGCGAACTCTGTCACACCATCTGTTGTGAAATGTGGGATTTTGGGCTTCGGCACACCGTAGATGGAGCGTTGTTACAAGCCCCAAAGTCATAGGGCTGTAGTCTGGTTTGTTGGCAGCTGTGACTGTGCAGCTGGGAAGACATTACTCACTACTGCAGCAGGTGGCTGTGACTGAGGTAGAACTACTGGTGAAGGCAAACGCAAATAGTGAGGTAACCCATAGATTGCAGCAGGTGATAGACAGCTCGGCACAGCTGAGTAGCTGTGATGTAAAGCTGTTGGCTCATAGGCAGAGACTGTGGTCGTTAATAACTGCTGTACTTGAGCCTGGTGTCTGGAAACAAATTCCCCACCACCGGGATATGGCTCTTTTACCTGGGACTGTAGGAGGACTGGCCCGATGCTGCCGAGGTTGGCGTCACCATCTGTGGATGGTTTGAAGAGGTAGGAATGGTATGAATGCAGATTTCAGTCTCTCACATTCGAGTGTAGCGGCGTAGTCTCACACCTTAGCTTCTCCCTCTGATGTCAAGATCACACTTGTTGTGTATTTTTTAATCTAAAGCTCCATGTGATGTGCCTGCCTATCTGCTGGCGGAGAATGGTTTGGAGAGTGGACACATATGGGGTATGGATCGATTACTGTGTTTTTGAGTTTGTTGGTGAGCTGAACTATTTCCACCCTCTCCTCCTTCTCATTCCTGGACATGGAATCAATGAGAGTGCTGTAGTGCTTAGGAGGTCACCTGAACTGGAGCTGTGCAAAGCTCTGCTTGTGCCAAATGAAAACCTGCATCTGCTTGTCTACTGACTGCTTCAGCAACTGCTCCTCTCTGCTCCACATGTCCCCTCTCATCGGGCTGGAGGAGGGAGCAGGCCTCTGGGGATTGTAGGCAAGGATGTAGTCTTCTAGGTGTTTGGGTGTATGGTGTTGCCTCCCTGCCTCGTTCCAACACATCAGTGAGGGATGTTGAATATTCTTTTGATGACATATTCTGCAGTATATTGAGCCATTCTTCTTGCAGAATAGTGGCCAGGTCACAATGTGATTCTAGTGGAGGAAAACATTTCCTGGCTTGCTTCTCCAAAACACCTCAAAGTGGCTCAATAATATTTAGATCTGGTGACTGTGCAGGCAATGGGAGATATTCAACTTCACTTTCATGTTCATCAAACCACTCTGTCACCAGTCTTGCTGTGTGTATTGGTGCATTATCATCCTGATACACAGCACTTCAGGATACAATGTTTGAACAAGTGGGTGCACATGGTCCTCCAGAATGGTTCGGTAGATCTTGGCAGTGACGCGTCAATCTAGCACAAGTATTGGGCCTAGGGAATCCCATGATATTGCAGCCCAAACCTTCACCGATCCACCCTCTTGCTTCACTCTAGGCATGCAACAGTGTGGGTGGTACGCTTCTTTGGGACTTCTCCACACCATAACTCTCCCAGATGTGGGAAAGACAGTAAAGGTGGACTCATCAGAGTTTTGGTGGAAACAGGAGAGTTGAGGTGCACATTTAATTCTGCAGTGAGTTGGGCAGCTGTGGTTTTATGTTTTTTGGATACAATCCAGGTTAGCACCCGGACATCCCTTTCAGACAGTTTCCTCTTGCGTCCACAGTTACTCCTGTGGATGTGGTTCGTCCTTCTTGGTGGTATGCTGACATTACTCTGGATACTGTGGCTTTTGATACATTACAAAGACTTGCTGTCTTGGTCAAAGATGCGCCAGCAAGATGTGCACCAACAATCTGTCCTCTTTTGAACTCTGATATGTCACCCATAATGTTGTGTGCATTGCAATATTTCAAGCAAAACTGTGCTATTACTCTGCTAATTGAACCTTCACACTCTGCTCTTATTGGTGCAATGTGCAATCAATGAAGATTGGCCACCAGCTAGTCAAATTTAGCCATGAAACCTCCGACACTATATTGGCCAGTGTTTCAGTTTCATTGTCCAACCCCTGTCCATGTTACAACACATGCATTTTAACATGTCATTGAACTCACATCGTCAGTCACTTCTGTATAGCTGGGACTGCACATGAGGTGAAGGATGTAACACCGCTAACACCGGCTACAACAGAGAAGGAGCTAAGACTACAACAACATTGAGTCCCTTTTAAATTAAAACACAGACTTCAAAATAAAAGCATTGTTAACATACACACAGTTTTGCTTGAATTCTTAACAACTGTGTTATGGTAGCCTGGCAAGCCAGACTATAACATTAAATGTATAGTCCAGGGCAGTAAATAGGCAGAGTTGAAGCCTGTAGGTGGGACCAACTTGTTCAAACTGCCTCTGCACATAATAGGCCAGCGCTATGACAATCAGAGCAAAAGACAATGTGACGTATTCCTTTTAGCTACCGGCGGAGCCAGCTGGAATATTAGCCTTTTGTCGTAACCGGTAGGTAAAGTAGCTGGTCGGCAAAACAACAAATACATCCGTCCATCTATTTTCTACCGCTTATCCTTATACGGTTGCGGGGAGCTGGAGCACATCCCAGCTGTCTTAGGGCAAGAGGCAGGGTACACCCTGGACAAGTCACCAGTTCATCACAAGGCACATAGAGACAGACAACCACTCACACTCACATTCACACCTACGGACAATTTTATATTAGCCAATTAACCCAATCCCCATGCATGTTTTTGGATGGTGGGAGGAAGCCGGAGTACCCGGAGAGAACCCACGCAGACACGGGGAGAACAGGCAAACTCCACACAGAAAGGCCCGGGCCAGGAATCAAACCCTATAACTTCTTGCTTTGAGGTGAGAATGCTAACCACTACACCACTGTGCCGCCTACAACAAATACATCCTTCTTTAAAACGGATAACTTGAGTTCTTCTTTCTGCTCAACTTTTAAAGAAAAGCCCAAGTCTAACTCTTCCAAAATCTATGACAGATGACGGATTCGTCAGCGTCAGCCATCTTCCTTGTTGTGCTATCTCCAGCATCATGCAGCCCTGTCTTCATTGTGCTACTCCCACCCCAACGACTCGCTACGCAGATAGAGCATTGTGATTTGTCAGCCGGATTTTTGTCTGAGCCAGGATTATCTCCTATGGTGCGCCACTAGACCATCCTGCTAGGCAAAAATATTTTTGCCATTAGGGTGAGGATAGATTTCTAGGCTACTGTTACGGAAGAAAGTTTGTGACTTCCATCAAGGTGTCTCAGGCAGTTCAGGAGCAGTATTTCTGTAGGGGAGAGGAATTCTCTTTGTGCATCATAACTTTACAGATTTCTTATCTACATCAAAAAAAACTATACACACCAAAGGAAAGGGAAGGACTACAAAAGCATAAGAGACCCCTTTGACTAACCCCATAATACTGAACCTACCATCACCATCCAGAAACTGCTGAAAGAAATCTTCAAAGCTCTCAGGTGTTTCAAGCATCACCCAACCATGGGCAAAGTGATAGAGGGACACCAGGACATCTTTGGGGTTCCTCCAGACATAAACAACCTAAAGAGGAGACATGTCAGCCACAGATAGATGCTTGAATCAACAGTTGAGTAATGCAAATTATAAATCACCTTAATTTGTTTTGCTTCCACTTCCTGGGGCAACATATCAGGGGGTAGATGAGAGCCAAACATTCGGGGATCTGGCCTTTCTCAGAAAGGGTCATCCACACTTCTCTCCTCCAGCCAAGGAACTCGTTCCCTGTTGGAGACATCTTCTGCCAACTCAGGGTGTGCAGCATCCATGATCTGGACCAGTATCTGCTGCATCCCTGTTGTGCCTGCAGAGTCAAATAAAACAGAGGATTTCACAAACAAAAAAGGGGTAAGGTGACAGACCAGACATTTTTATAATCATTGATATAAATGTGGTGGACAAAATAATAGAAACACCTCTCTGTAAAACACAACAGCTCCACAAACTACATGCTTCAAAGTGATCATAAAGTTGAACTACAGACCGTCTGGCAATGTGCCAGGGCAATTCCTATCTTCCTTCCTTCCTAGCAATGGCACCCATGCTCAGACTACGGCCATCTTCTAAATTAGCCTTGACTTCAAGCCAAAAATCATGCTTATAGGTCAAAGTTCGTGACCATAGCGCTGCTCCTTTTATGTTGTATGTAAAACTTTTCTGTTTTGCCAATAAACACAGCTTTTTCTGGATTTTGGATGATTTTTAAGGTATTTTCAAAAATTTACTCATCCTAGGGATTTAATGCTGTAAAGCTGAAACTCCAACCACAGATACCCACAATAATGTATTATAAGTGATGTACAACTTTTGACTTGGATGCTCAGTTTGGCAACAGCACTCCCTCAAACAAAACTGGTGCTTTTTGCCATAGTGTACAAATGGCTGCCTCCAACAAACACACATTACAATTTTGATGTTATTTCTCCTTCAGTCTGTACTTCAGACCTTGGAAAAGATCATATCCAATAATCATGCTGTGGCTCAAAAAAAATTAAACCTGCAAACATAATTGAAAATATTGTGAAAGCTTAAATTCTCCTAAGAAGACACTAGAAATGAGCCTAACACAAGGCAGTAAACACCTTTGACAATGTTAATACAAATTCATCTGATGCATTGAAATTGCATTGAATTTAAATGTGATTGTAATCAAGGATAGTAAATTAATAATACATCCAAATTCACAAAATTTCATCAAAGCTTGTTGGCTTAATAAATAATTTGTCAGATATCAAAATACAGTATATACTTGCATGCATGTTGTATAGCATTTTAAATAGCATTAAATTCATTCACACAACATAATCAGGTGTGTGACAAAAATGTTTCACTGCAAACTGGAGCAAACAACTGACCAGACTTGGGGTATGTGATGAGAAAGATATCAGTAGGATGGAGCTCAAAATGCTTCAGATCATCAAGTTCGGCGGGTAGCATTTTGCCCTTGACAGGAAAGTTCCTCCTCTTATGCCTGAACAGGTAAGGGCTTAACAAGTCCAAAGAATCCATAGCTGCTGAATGAATGAAAGCTGCTGCTGTGTCTCACTAATAAGATGATGTGGAATGTTTAGGATGTGCCTTCATGTCTAAAAACTCAGGTTGAACCAGTTGCTGAAATTGCAGCTGAGTCTGTTATGAAAGGCCAAGTCCACAAGGAAGGAGCCAACTTTGTTTTGAAAAACTTTTCCATGAACACGGTGACATCTCAGGAAATGTTTGTGTCCCCACGAAAACCCTGAAATGATCTACCCTCCAGTCCTGCACTCCAGCCACCTCCTGACTCATGGTTAACACAAATGCACACATACCCTCCACCCACCACTCACCCCCACCCCCCACAACACACACACCTCACCATCAGCACCCCCACATCTGTCAGTAGAATAACAGGTCACTCACACCATCAATACCATCACTTTACACAGGCGGTGGAAACCCAGGACTGTTTTAGCACACTTCTCTGTGCTTCCATTCGAGCAGCCACCCACTGAAAACCTACCAGAAAAGGTGTCTGCCCTACGACCACTGAAATCAAATAAATCTATAGTAAACAGGGAAGTAATTGAACACAATAATTTAATAAAAATAAACTCCACTTCTGAAATAGCATAACAGGAGAGTTAAATGTGGACTCTTAAATATCAGGTCTCTATCATCTATAGCTCTACTAGTTAATGAATTAATATTACCTCAATGGGGTTTAAGTCAGAACTTTGGGAAGGCCATTCTAAAACCTTAATTCTAACCTGATATAGCCATTCCATTACCACTTTTGATGTGTGTTTGGGGTCATTGTCCTGGTGGAACACCCAACTGTGCCCCAGACCCAACCTTCGGGCTGATGATTTTAGGTTATCTTGAAGAATTTGAAGGTAATCCTCCTTTTTCATTATCCCATTTACTCTCTGCAAAGCACCAGTTCCATTGGCAGCAAAACAGCCCCACAGCATAATACTACCACCACCGTGCTTGACAGTAGGCATGGTGTTAAAGGCCTCACCTTTTCTGTTCCAAACATATTGCTGGGCATTGTGGCCAAACAACTCGATTTTTGTTTCACCTGACCACAGAACTTTCCTCCAGAAGGTATTATCTTTGTCCATGTGATCAGCAGCAAACTTCAGTTGAGCCTTAAGGTGCCGCTTTTGGATCAAGGGCTTCCTTCTTGCACGGCAGCCTCTCAGTCCATGGCGATGCAAAACATGCTTGACTGTGGACACTGACACCTGTTCCAGCACCTTCAAATTCTTGCAGCAGATTTGCTCACACTTTCAGTTGACCCATAATAAAGTCATAAAGGAACCAAACTTCATGAATGTTTTTGTGACAAAGAAGTATCTGCTCCAATCACTCTATCAGAGAAAAATCTGAGTTGTAGAAATAACTGGAAACTCAAGAGAGCCATGACATTATGTTCTTTACAAGTGTATGTAACCTTCTGACCACGATTGTACCTCAGTCATGTAAAGTAGCTGAAATCAAACCTCTTCTAAAGCCCAATCTTGATGCAGAAGTTTTAGCCAACTATAGACCAATATCCAACCTTCCTTTTCTCTCTAACATCCTTGAGAAAGTAGTGTGCAGTCAGCTGTGCAACTTTCTCCAGAACAATAATCTATTTGAGGACTTTCCTTCAGGATTCAGAAAATATCACAGCACCAAGACAGCGCTGGTGCTAATGACCTGCTAATTGTATCAGACAACGACTTGTCTCTTTACTCTCTTTACTTGTCTTGAGAGATCTTAGCGTGGGCTTCGACACTATTAACCACCATATCTGTTACAGAGATTAGAACATTTAATTGGCATTAAACTGGTTTGTCCTATTTTATCGGATCAATCACAGTTTGTTCATGTTAATGAGTCCCCCATGCACTCCAAAGTCAGTTATGGAGTTCCTCAAGGTTCTGTGCTTGGGCCAATTCTATTCACTTTATATGTGCTTCCATTAGGTAATGTTATTAGAAAACACTCACATAAACTTTCTCTGTCATGCAGATGATACTCAGCTGTATTTGTCGTTCAAGCCAGACAAAACCAGCCAGTTAGCTAAACTACAAGCATGTGTTCAGGACATAAAAACTTGGTAAACGGACAATTTCCTATTGTTAAATTCTGACAACACTCAAGTCTGTCACTGAAGGTAGTTTGTATCACACTGATATAGAATCAAGTTTTCTTTTAAGCTGATATAAAAAGAGGAGGGCGGCACGGCGGTGTAGTGGTCACCTTCTTCACAGCAAGGAGGTGCCGGGTTCGATTCCTGGCCCGGGGCCACTCTTTGTGGAGTTTGCATGTTCTCCCCATGTCTGCGTGGGTTCTCTCCAGGTACTCTGGCTTCCTCCCACCATCCAAAAACATGCATGGGGATTAGGTTCATTGGCCAAAAAATTAAATTAAATTAAAATGAATTAAATTGAATTAAATTAAAATGTTATGTCCAGGGTGCTCGCCCCCCCGACCCTGTGAGGATAAGCAGTAGAAAATGGATGGATTGATGGATAAAAAGAGCGTGAGACATCATGATTGTCAGGTTTAGGTTGTGTTGAGGGAGCCTCTCTCCAGTGAAAGGATGAGCAGATTTTAAGAGGAGCTACTGTTTGATCTCCCAGATACAGGACAAAGGGAAGTTGCTCATCTTCTCCTTGAACACCTCATCAAAATGCTCATTCTGGGCCACTGTGAAGACATTCTTCCAGTCACCTGCAGTACCTGTTCAGACATAAAACAGAATGTGCAGTCAGAATGTACCTGTCTGGTATTCATTTGTCTCCCATTATTAAGTATGTTTTTCTGTAAAATACAAACACAGAGCTGACAAACCTTTGCGCATGGTTTCATTCTTGTAGCGGTTGATCTCAATTAAGTCCATGTAGTTTGCTTTGGGGTTGGTCTTCATGTTTTGGAAAGTGGACATCTTCACAACAAGATCAATGGCTTCATCGGTCAATTCTTTTCCCAAGAAAGCACAAAGTTTCACAACTTCTCCTCTGAGGTCCTGTCAATCACAGATTTTTATGAATATTATAATATGTATGCCTTATGTATGTATATGATTTGTACAAAACAGAAAAGCCCCTAAAGCTAAAAGCTGCAAGAATCATTCAAATGTTTGAACATGACTGTTTTCTATTGTATCAAGACTATCTCTCCAACCCATATGTATGGGGAATTGACCCCACCTGACAGGCGATGTGGATCATTTTTTAAGACACACCAGCTGTGCTGAGCACGGGAATATAAGGCAAAGGTGTGTGTGATCACTCAGATTTTTCCATCTCCATAGAGCAGACAAAGCGTCTGATCAGACAGAAACAAAACTGACAAAGAACAAAAGCATAACATCCACAGGAGTAGACAGGAATTAATTCATTGCTTATTAATTCCTCTCGGGATTCTGTCACCTCTTTGTGCTTGGGTTGCTAAGGGTTAGCAAAGCTTGGCAGCTTTCCAGCACGGCGGAGATGCTCGTGCAGTGGAAGTCGCTGAGGTGTTCAGGTGTACCTCCGCTGTTTGATCTGGCGTTATCGATGTGCAGCAGCGAGCTGAGTCTGCCAGGGAGAGAGTGGCTGGACCCACTAACGCGTCCAGGTATAACTCTGTGGTGGAAACCGCTGTCACTCGGTGGAAACCACGCATTTCTCTGCCTCTCTGCTTAAAGTGACTGAAATCAACCCTAGTCAAAATGGCTGCAGGCAGTGAACTTATTTTAAGTGTGAGGCACTACAGAAAAAGAAGAGCCATCCACATCAGAGAGATGGAAATGGCAGGGGGCCACTCGTGTGCTGTGGGGTATGCATGCCAGCAGAGAATGGGCTTGATCAGTGTGTGTCTTTCCTGGGCCAAAATCATGCAAAGCGCGCCACCCTTCCATCCACCAGTAGGGGCATGGCAGAGATGGCAGCAGGGCTGCATCTCCTGCCTGAAGATATAGAGGAGGAGGAGGAGGAGGAAGTCGATGTGGAATCCCTGTTTCAAAATTCAGACAAAGAAAGCCTCCCCTGATCAGCCACAGGCTGGCTCACAGGAGGAAGAGGGCGAGTATGGCTCACAACTAATACATCTCACTGGATCCCTGGTGGAAAAGGCTTCTTGGGCCCTTGGGATTGACTCCTCAACAGAGGCTGAGCCTGCCCCTTCCCGCTTTCATGAGGCAGGGGAGGCTAAGCAAGCCCCCTTCCTGGCACACCTCCCCCCGATTTCAAGGAGGTGGTCCACCCAGACCTCACGTCTCTCTCGAGATGGCAGGCTGCTTGCAGCCCTGAGAGACCGGGAGAGCATATGCTGTGGTCAGTTTCCCCAGTAGATCAGGCTATAGACATTGATTTTACCACCAAAGTCAATCCTGGGCATGACAGGCACCCCAGTAAGAAGTGTAAGACCATGGATGCCCTGTTGGCTAAAACACATAGAGCCATGGTTGTGCAGGTGCAGCTAGCCAACACAGGAGCTATCCTTTCACTATGCCAGCGCGAGCTTACAGGGGAACTGCACACTAATTACAACCCCAGCCTTGAGTCAAAGCTGAAGCAACTTACTTGTGTGCTCCCCAGACTGATAAAGGAGCCCCCCATGCAGCCAATACAAAGATGCCTCCTCAGTCTGGGACTGCACCCACAGACAGGTTGCATGTGGCTCGCCAATGGTGGGGATTCCCTAGCAGCATGGACGGGGTGCAGCTGCAGCCGTTGGGCTTCCCAGCATATCAACATACTGGAGCTGAGCGCAGGCCAACTCACCTTACAGAGGTATCTGCCATACCTGCAAGGTTGCCGTGTGCTGCTGAGGACAGACAGCGTGGAGAGCATCCTTGTATTAATCTCTCGGACTTGATCACGGCATCCTATGTCAACAGACTTGGGCTCCAGCCATCTTTGCGGACTAGCTTACGAGCTGTGGCAATGGGCATCCCCCTGTCTCCAATCCCTCAGGGCACTTCACGTGCCAGGGGTGGAGAATCAAGCAGCAGACTGCCTGTCCAGCGAAGGCCCAAGGTCAGGAGAATAGAGACTTCACCCAGACGTGGTGACAGGGATCTGGTGATGCTTCGGGAAAATGGTTGCAGATCTTTTTGCCTCCAGGGAGTCAACACACTGCTCCCTGTTCTTCTCACTGGGGAGGGATGACCGTCCCCTGTGTGCAAATGCCTTGGCCCCTCCAGCTAGTCCTGATAGCCACAAAATTGGCCTCACATGATCTGGTTCTCCCACATCCCACCACTGATATGTGACACCATGGGAGCTCCTGGTCTGGACCCGCTTTCACAGGCACAGGGGTCCCTGTTTCACCCCTTTCCCCAGGAGCTAGGCCCAAAGGCAAAGGACCAGCTTTCTAGAGATGGGCCTGCCACAAACTGTTGTGCAGACCCTTCAGGAGGCATGTGCTCTAACAACCAGAGCAGTTTACTTATACCGCTGGCGGTTATTTGAGTTATGGTGTGGGGCCAAACAAGTAGAACACCTCTCATGTGTGTCTCAAGAGATACTGTACTTCCTGCAGGAACAATTGGACAAAGGCAAGGCTCTACCAACCCTTAAAGGCATGGTGGCTGCCATCAAGGCAGCCCATGTTGGGAGGTGCAAACTGTCTAAAGACTGTTGTGTGAAACTCAAGGCTTCCATGAGAGCCCCTGTAATCCCCCCGTGGGACCTAGAGCTGGTTCTAGATGCATTGCAGTAGATCCCCTTTGAGCCTCTACAGTCGGTGAGCCTCAAATGGCTGTCACAGAAGACAGCATTTCTGCTGGCAGTGACAGCTGCAAAGAGGGTGGGAGAGATGCATGCGCTATCAGTTCATGATCTCTGCAGGTTTAGGTCACATGACGGGGGAGTGGTGCTACGCCCCAACCTGGCCTTCCTCCCCAAGGTTCTCTCCAATTCACAGCTCAGGCAGCTGATTGAATTGTACCCCTTCTTTTGTTCATGGACTTATCGTGAGCAGAGCCAGTGCCCTCTCCGCCCTGTTAGAGTGCTGGAAGTGGATATTAGGGCCGCACAGCCCTACAGGGTTACAGACCAACTTTTTGTCTGTTTTAAACAGAGGTGTCAGAGTAGACCTCTACCTAAGGCCAGGCTGTCATATTGGATCACGAATGTGATCCAACAGGCATACAAGGGGGCAGGCGTGCCAGTGCCGTCTGGGTTATGAGCACACTCCACCTGTGGTGTTGCAACCTCCTTGGCGCTGTGGAATAGAGCATCTCTGGAAGAGATCTCCTCTGCAGCAACTTGGTCTAACCCATCCACATTGACCTGGTTTTACAGACTGAATGCGGCTGAGGGTTCTGCAGACTGCTAAGCCATGAGGCTCTTGCAGCCTTGCACAGGAAGTCCTCTCATCTTGTCCTGTCATCCTGCAGGAGCAGAATGGCTTTAGGTAGTGCCTTGCAACTAAGCATGCAGTGACAGTGGGGAGCATCTGGCTCTCCTGTCAGCTTTGTTACATGGACTAGCACTAGTGGTGAGTTGGGGAGTCTAGGTCTGCTGCTTTTCTTCATGAGGTGTCTTACAGAGTCCCTGTACATATGGAATATGGAGCTGGGTGGAGAGATAGTGTCAATCCGATTGAGAACTGTAGGTTACATTTTAACAGTGGTTCTCTGAGTGAAGAGACTATCTCTCCACCCAGCTGCATATTCCACATGTACAGGAACTCTGTAAGACACCTCATGAAGAAAAGCAGCAGACCTAGACTCCCCAACTCACCACTAGTGCACACCTGTGCTAGCACAGCTGGTGTGTCTTAAAAAAATTGTCCACGTCACTTGTCAGGTGGGGTCAATTCCCTGTACATATCGAATATGTTCTACTAAGCAGAAAATAGAAACAAAGAAGAATACAAACCTTCAACATGTTCTCATATTGCATAAAATGGATGTTCAATTGGTGTTGTGCTTTGTCATATTCTTGCACATGATCAAACCATGATCCCATGTAAGCTATAGCAGAGAAGAGATGTGTGTCAGTGCTGAAAACAAACTCAAAAGGTGAGAAAGACTTGCTGGTAATGTATGTAGTTGTTTTATTTGAAAAGTGAAACACCTCATATCAAAGTATCATGTCTTTGTTGCATTTTACAATAAAATCTGACTTTATATGTAGAGATGTGAAACAGCTGAAACAGTTAAAGATGCTGTAACTCTTTTTTTATTCTCATACCAGCTGTGCTGCAGCACTTCTTTTCACCCACTGCCCCAACACCCAAAAAGCCCACTCTGTCATGATTGGTCAGCTAGTTAACTGTGAGGCCATGCCAAACTAGTCACGAGCCAAAATGTGCTACTTGGTGACATCACAGTGTTTCAGAAGAAAATCTGTGACTTCAATCAAGGTGTCTTAGTATTTCTGTTGGGGGAAGAAGTCCCTTTGGGCATCATAACTTTACAGCTCTCTTACCTACATCAAAAAACTATACACACCAAAGGGAGGGGAAAGACTACAAAAGCATCAGAGACCCTCTTAACTAACCCCATAATTCTGAACCTACCATCACCATCCAGAAACTGCTGAAAGAAATCATCAAAGCTCTCAGGTGTTTCAAGCAGCACCCAACTGCGGGTAAAGTGATAGAGGGACACCAGGACATCTTTGGGGTTCCTCCAGACATAAACAACCTAAGTAGGAGACATGTCAGCCACAGATAGATGCTTGAATCAATGCTTGAATAATGCAAATTATAAATCACCTTGATTTGTTTGGCTTCCACTCCCTGGGGCAACATGTCAGGGGGTAGATGTGAGGCAAAGATCCGGGGAACTGGCCTTTCTCGGAGAGGGTTGTCCATAGTTCTCTCCTCCAGCATAGGAACTCGCTCCCTGTTGGAGACATCTTCTGCCAACTCAGGGTGTGCAGCATCCATGATCTGGACCAGGATCTGCTGCATCCATGTTGTGCCTGCAGAGTCAAATAAAACAGAGGATTTCACAAACAAAAAAGGGGTAAGGTGACAGACCAGACCTTTTTATAATCACTGTCATAAATGTGGTGCACAAAATAATAGGAAAACCTCTCTGTAAAACACAACAGCTACACAAACTACATACTTCAAAGTGATCATAAAGTTGAGCTGGAGACCATTTGGCAATGTGCCAGGGCACTTCCTACCTTCTTAGCGACGGCACCCATGCTCAGACTATGGCCATCTTCTAAGTTAACGCTGATTTTGATTTCAACTAGACACCTCTTAAGTTTTGTGATTATGATTCAAGTCAGGGTGTAAAGTTGGGACGTAAAGTGTGTGGAGAGGTCACTTTTAAAGTTAATCTGTAAAGTTTTATGACAGTTTCTGATAGTTTAACTAATTGGTAGAAGTCAAAGCAGAGACAGATTTTAAAGAGTTTATTAATGCACCAAGGCGGAAGGGAACGGGGTGAGCGGTTGGGACATGGAGGCTGGAGGAAGATGGAGAATGCGATGGAAGCTTGGCCAGAGAGGTAGGTTTGCACACAAGGAATCCAGAGCAGCATGAAGTGACGAGGCACAAACAGAACCCACTACACATTAGACGTCTTATGGACATGCAGATCATGTCTACATTGCAAGACCAATTCTGGATTACTAAATGACGTGCAAATTTTGTCGACGATTTGGATGTCTACCTACTGTATGATCCCACGCCAAAATGCAGCTGAACATTTGAGCCGTGGACTAGGTGACTTTTTGGACATCACGGGGACATCTAACACAAGCGCAGGATTAATATAATAGTTTTTTAAGACTTATGAAAAATATCAGCATTGTTGTTATCAATATGATTCATGAAAATTCATTTTGATTATTGTGATAAAACATTTACTACTAATTATTTATTTGAGCACATGGTATTTTATTATCTGTTTAATTAACTAATTTAGGCATTTATTTATTTGAAAATGCAATTTGTGGAAATTTACACCCTACTCATACAAATATGATTATAATTCTATGGGCCTATTATGAGTTCAACCAGTCAACACCACTTTGATTAGCTGGAGCAACACTGTCACAACTGAGGTTTGGACCAAAAACAGCAAAAACAGAAGTTCAGTTTTAAGTTTTAATTTCAAAGTTCACAAGAGTTTCTTAGACGATAACCAGGTGGTGAAGACAAGAAGCAGGCTGGCCATGTTCTCGAGGGAGCAGGCAAACAGGCAAGGCACACACACAGGTCACAATGGTAAATTATCTGGCAGAGGGGTGAAGTCAGCCCAGGTTTAAGTAGAGGTAGGGTAATTGCTGGTCAGGTGTGTATCATTAGTCTGAGAGGCCGGCCACGCCTCCTGTCACAACTTGAAACACAAAGGGGAAGGGGAAAACAGAAAAGCGACAAAAAAAAAAAAACAACCATCACAAAGCCATCATCATAACTAACCAGTAAACGGCAGTCTGATTGGCTGAAACACGCCAGGCCTAACTCCTGTTCAGGAAATGGAAGGTAGTCAAGTTAGTTAATTTCATGTTCATTTATGTACACTAACCAAAACTTCCAACACAGCACTCCCATGGTTTATGGATATTGTACCAAATTCAAGTGACATGCTAATAACATGTATCAGATATGAAGTTTAAAGTCAAATGCAGTGTAATAGCGTCACAAATGAAAAACAAATTCGTAAAAAGTGCAAACTCATAGTGTCCATGCAAAGTGGGATTCTGGATCCTGAAAGTCAGTATCTTGTATGGCCACCTCTGGCATCACACACAGCCTGCATTCTGCAATGCATACAGTTGATTAGTCCTCAGATTTCAGCCTGTGTGATGCGATCCCATTCCTCACAAAGTGCTTGGTGCAACTGTTGGACGTCACTAGGTTGTGGATCACCCCTTCTCACTCGACGATCCAGAATATCAATTAAGTGTTTTATGGGGTTTAAATCGGGTGAAAACGCTGGCCAATCAAGACAACGCACATTGTTCTGCCTCAGGCAGTTCTGACAGACCCTGGCGACGTGTGGTCTTGCATTATCCTGTTGCAGTGTGAGACGATAGCAAGTCACCAGAGGAACTGCGACAGGGGCTAAGATGTTATCAATGTAATGGACGGCATTGAGGTTTCCATTGATAAAAACAAGCTTGCTCTTGTGTCTGCTGCTCATTCCAGCCCACATCATGATGCTGGGACCACCCCAGCGGTCATGTTCCAGGACATTAGCGTCATCATAACATTCTCCTCGTCTACACCAAACACATACTCTGCCGTCAGCCACACAAAATTCACAAAAACAAAAACCACAGGTACCCACAATAGTGTATTATAAAAGCTATGTACAACTTTCTACTGGGAGGCTCAGTTTTGCAACAGCACCCCCATGGTGTTTTTGCCATAGCATTCAAATGGCTGCCTCCAATGGAAACACCTTACAATTTTTATGGCTCAAATGGCGTCACCGTGACGGCTCTCCAGACTGTCATTTTCAGAGCTGATGACTTGGTTGACACCCAGCTAAGATTGTCTCGGGATGCTTACTCCTTGCCAATGATGCAAGGGTCCTAGTTCTAGTTTAGTGTTTGCCTTTATTCAGTATATGCCAACCAGTTTCCCTGTCTAGTGTTTATATTTAGATTTACTGACCTCTGTATGAGCGCTTTTAGTTGAAGTTCAAGGTTTTGTTTTTGTTTTTTCATTCCTGTTTTCTACTCATTCTTCCTCAGGGGCACCTGAGTGAATAGAATCTGAGCTGCCTTAATTATTATGTTGACATGATTTATTACACTATCACAATAATCAGTTTTAAAAACTGATTAAAAAATAAAATAAAACTGATTAAAAAATAATTAAAACTTTTTGGACATTTTCCCTGAGTATTGCCTCTCAGGCTTCATAAAGCCGCTCTATTCTCACAGATCTACAGACTAAATAAATAAATAAATTAAATCTGCAAACATAATTGAAAATATTGTAAAAGCTTCAATTCTTCACTAGACACTAGAAATGAGTTTAACACAAGGCAGTAAACACCTATGTCAATACAAATTCATTGAATGAATTGCATTGAAATTGAATTTAAATGTGATTGTAATCAAGGATAGTAAATTAATAATACATTAATTTTCACAAAATTTCATCAAAGCTTGTTGGCTATATATAAATAATTTGTCAGATATCAAAATACAGTATATACTTGCATGCATGTTGTATAGCATTTTAAATAGCATTAAATTCATTCACACAACATAATCAGGTGTGTGACAAAAATGTTTCACTGCAAATTATAGCAACCAACTGACCAGACTTGGGGTATGTGATGAGAAAGATATCAGTAGGACGGAGCTCAAAATGTTTCAGATCATCAAGTTCGGCGGGTCGCATTTTGCCCTTGACAAGAAAGTTCCTCCTCTTATGCCTGAACAGGTAAGGGCTTAACAAGTCCAAAGAATCCATAGCTGCTGAATGAATGAAAGCTGCTGCTGTGTCTCACTAATAAGATGATGAAGAATGTTTAGGGTGTGCCTTCATGTCTAAAAACTCAGGTTGAACCAGTTGCTGAAACTGCAGCTGAGTCTGTTATGAAAGGTCATGTCCACAAGGAAACTAAGCCAACTTTGCTTTGAAAAACTTTTCCATGAACACGGTAACATCTCAGAAAATGTTTGTGTCCCCACAAAACCCCTGAAATGATGTAATACACAAGCTGTAAGCTGTAGACAGGGATTTATCCATTTTGGGGGGCGGTTTCAAATATTTACATATACCGGCTCCCGAAAAAACGGTTTGGTGTGGACGAAACAACCAATCAACAAAAAATCTTGGCCTTTACTCCTAAACCCATCTGCCTGTGGATGAGCTAAGACTGAACAAGAATGAGCAGCTACATAAAACAGTTGGTGGTTGAAGTTGATCTTCTCTTTATTATTTGACGCAAGAATTCATCACCTCTGTAATAAAAACACAGGGAACTATTAACTATTTATCTTTACCTTGTAGTTACCTTGGTGGCCCTGTTATGCCATGCTTCATGATATCAAAGTAAGAATTTCTCCATGACCAAATATCTGCAAAAATAATATTCCCATCAGCCTCAGCTGTGATTGTACTGTGAGACTGTATAAACAGATTGACTCCCCAAAAATGAAGCCAGAAATCTGAGTCGATTCTCTCGGTCATAAAGCCCCCTTCTCAAAATATTTTTTCCCAAAGATGGTGTCAGTCATTTAAGGTAGTTCTTATCATGCTGACATATGATCAAGTTTTCTTTTAAGTTGCTATGAAAAGAGGGTGAGACATTATGATTAACAGGTTTAAGCTGTGTTGAGGGAGACTCTCTCCAGTGAAAGGATGAGCAGATTTTAAGAGGAGCTACTGTTTGATCTCCCAGATACAGGACAAAGGGAAGTTGCCCATCTTCTCCTCGAACACTTCATCAAAATGCTCATTCTGGGCCACTGTGAAGACATTCTTCCAGTCACCTGCAGTACCTGTTCAGACATAAAACAAGTCAGAGATGTACATATCTGGTGTTTATTTGTTCCCCACTATTAAGTATGTTTTTCTGTAAAATACAAGCACAGAGCTGACAAACCTTTGCGCATGGTTTCATTCTTGTAGCGGTTGATCTCAGTTAAGTCCTTGTAGTTTGCTTTGGGGTTGGTCTTCATGTTTTGGAAAGTGGACATCTTCACAACAAGATCAATGGCTTCATCGGTCAAATCTTTTCCCAGGAAAGAACAAAGTTTCACAACTTCTCCTCTGAGGTCCTGTCAATCACAGATTTTTATTAATATTTTAATATGTAAGCCCTATGTATGTATATGATTTCTACAAAACAGAAAAGCACCTAAAGCTAAAAGCTGCAAGAAACATTCAAGTGTTTGAACATGACTGGTTCTCAGTTGTCGTGCCTCATGTCTGTCGTATCCATACTATGTGGGTCTATTAGTTAATTATTAACTATATTTTATTTTGAATGACACTGAACATTTCCAGCAACGCATTTCGTGCATTTTACTGGCACAAATGGTCAGTTGATCCCGTTAGTGACAGGAAGCAGAAACAACCAGACTAGTTTCTACTACTGCGTCTCCTCTCAGTGGAGGCTACAGAGCCTCTGAGTCTCTATGAAGACGCGGTGACGCTCACCACAGTGGTTGATCCACACCACGGCACTCTGTCTGCCTGTGAGTGACGATGCAGCTTTTGGATGAAAAACATCCAGTGCCGGTCGATGTGAAAAAGACATGCCGAGCAGCGTTTTGTGTGACTCTGCACGGATGTACAATGTGAGCTTTGCGTTAACGGAACGTGCAAACGTCTGCTTTCGGTATACGCAGACCTTCGCGGAGTCCGCTCTGAGTCCGCTCTGCCTGAGTATATTTATGCCTTTATATCGACTAAGAAACACCGTCAGTCCCCCTCATTGATCACTGTGGCTGCTCTGATGTTCACGTGTTGCTGATTGAGGCTTCCTGAGCAGTTTACCAGCTTGACAGTGGCCAAATATCCAGTCCACTTAGTCTCCAACTGGAGGAGACGCAGCGCTTAATTCAACCCTGACTGACGATTAAAGTGGAGCAGATAGACGAACAGTTGTTGATTGTGGATAAATGTTTGTTTAAAACCAAGAGACAAAACATTGTACAGTTGTTTCAAGTTATGTTGTTTAAACTAGAAGAATTGGATGATTTTTATTCTCATTATATCATTGTACAACCAAACTGTAGAGCTTCTCCCTTTTCAGTTTACAAGAATAAAATAAGTATAAAATAAGAAATAAGTATGAAAAATAAGTAAATATATCTCAGTACAAAAAAGTATCAAAATTGTCTTATATATAAATATGATTATGAATATGGATTTACACCAAGGAAAATTACTGAATATATAAAGAGGAAATGTCCAAATGTATTTCACTAGATGTTAGGCTACAGAATAAATAAATTATATTGCACAGGGGAACGTAATTAAAAAAAAAATACAAAATTTTAATTGTTTCACAGCCCTAATTATTATCAAATGTTCTACTAAACAGACAATAGAAACAAAGAGAAGATTACCAACCTTCAACATGGTCTCATATTGTACAAAATGGATGTTCAGTTGGTGTTGTGCTTTGTGATATTCTTGCACGTGATCAAACCATGATCCCATGTAAACTATAGGAGAGAAGAGATGTGTGTTAGTGCTGACAACAAACTCAGAAGGTGAGAAAGACTTGCTGATGTAGCGTGATGATGATGCTGATGATGATGATGATAAAATTATGAACTGAACTGATAATGAAGGCATTCTCTAATTGCTCAGTATTTTTCCAGGAACTCCATCGGACCTTTCAGGTTACTCGTACCCCTTTTCTGCTGGAGTGGTTCCAGGGCTGGTTCGGGGCCAGAGCCTGATTTAGCACCAGTTCTATGTGTTTCCACAGCCTAAGCACTGGCCTCTGGTGCTTAAAACTGGGACCAGACAAGTACCAAGTCTTTGCTGGTCCAGAGCTAAGCACCGATTATGTTGGGGGCTTGGGGCAGGGTTATTCAGACCAACAAGAACGGATTAAATACTTCCTGGTTTGATCGCAAATTAAATGTATTGAAAGCACTCCAGGGACACACAGAGGTTTTGCACAAAGTTTTGCTCACTGAAATCCAGAACAATAGTGTCCCACCAGCATCATGATCGTGGATGTGCCCAGGCAATAGATGACCTCTGACTCACTGGCAGCCGCGATACAATCTGTTCTGAAACGGAGCTGCCACTCGGTGCGATTATGACGGAAGGCAGCAACAGTTATATGGCGTTATATTTATGCCACATCCCTGAGTGATAAGTTTATAATAGTCAACTCTGCTTTAATTCTTCGGTCTGTTCTCATATAAGTACATATACAGCTATGCATAGATCTGCCTATTGTAGTACACCTACCTACATGCTGTGATTTCATGGTTCAACTGTGTTGTTTAATTTGTTGATTAATTTCAATTTAATTGGTCAGTTTTGCTCTGTGGTTTTCTATCATGAGTGTTTGGTGTCATTCAACAGCTGAGTGTGAGAAGCGTTCAAAAAGAGAAGATTTAATAAAGTAAAGCAAAGTGGTGTTGAGATTAAAGTAAGTTAAGGAAAGAATGTCAATTCAGTTAACTATAGATGGGAGTGGCCAATGAACCCTCAACAGAGACCATAAAAACTGCAAGCAAGACAGCTTCATTGCTAATCTGATCTCCTCTCCTACTGCACTCCAGATCTGCTTCTCTGCACTTTCCCCTCTCTCTGGTCCACATACTGGAGAGCGGGGGATTGATGACCAGAAGACAGAGACATGCTGCTCTGCCCTCAGAATGGCCACAGGCCCAACGCATCATGCCATGAAGAGACAGCCTCTCCAGACCTTCAAACTCCTCTTTAGTCATACTAAAGACCCTGAATCCTGCACCCACACCAGCTCTCATCTTGATCAACTCCTCTGCCCAGACACAGGCTGCAGAAATGATTCCAGCCTCCATGAAAAACCTTCAAGAGAAGCAAAGAATGTCAACAGAAAACGTGTTAAACTGGTGCGATGCCAGTAGACCCTCCATCTACGAGATAGGGTTGAAGAAAGGGCACAGTGACTCACTGCACAGAAAAGAGAGAAAGAGAGAGAGAGATGGAGATGGGGAAACGATTCATGCTGAGCCGTGTCAGTCGACCATGTCCAAAGATGTCCAAAGATGTCCAAAGATGTCCAAGAGAGCCACTCATGGAGAGAAGCGACTCAAGCCGAAGTTGCCTCCGTGGGATCCAGCAGTTTATTTTATTTGTTTGTATATAATGCTGTAGCATAAAAATGAGTATAAGATAATGGACTTATCTTATAATGAAGACATTCTGTAATTTTCTCAGTATTTTCCAGGACCCTGACACTACCTGGCACCCAAGTGCTAAAGGCTTGAGTTTTATGACTGGCCAAACAAACAAACTGTGGTGGGAGGACACTGACCATAAGGAACTCCAGGACACACCAGAGGTCCAAGAAGGGGTTTTATGGCTACAACCTGCATTCCTGACACACAGAGACCCACAGACATACTGACCCATTTGTGTCCAAGTTGTATTTCTTTCTCCCTGCTTAGAACAGAACATTACATTAAGATTTTAATGGTCAACTCTGCTTGAATTCTTCAGCTTCTGTCATATATGTATCACTTTGACCATGTCAAAAGTCAGTCCACACACACAAACTCTCCTTCTTCTTAGGCTCTGACACAGACCAATAAGGTTAATTTTGGAATAAGCGTACATATATATAGCTATGCACGGACCTGCCTGTTATAGTACACCTACCTACATGCTCTGATATCATGGTTCATCTGTGTTGGTTAATTTCAATTCGGTTGGTCAAGTTTTGTTCTGTGGTTTCTTATTATAGGTTGGTTGGGACCAGTGGTCACACCCCCACTGGATCTTCAGCAAAGACCATAAAACAGCCTCAGATAGTCTGAGCTCTCTCTACTCTCCTTCAGTCCTTCAGTGAGTCAAGTTTTGGTCTTCCTCCTCTCCACTGCTCCACTCTCTCTCCCACATGCTGGTAGGCATGCAAGGGCTGGGAGGCAAGCAAGGGCACAGAGACTACGCTGTAAAGAAAAGAGAGAGACTGAGAGAAAATGAGATGGAAACGATGTCAACGGAGCCATGTCAACCGAGCCATGTCAACCCAAGATGTCCAGAGCTGTCCAAAGATGTCCAGAGTTGTCCAGAGCTGTCCAGAGATGACCAAAGGTGTCCAGAGCTGCCCAGAGATGTCCACAGATGCCCAAAAGAGCCATGGGTGATGAATCGAGTCCTGCAGAGATCAAGCAGATCCAAACTGAACCTGCAGCCACTCCTCACTCCCATCCTTCCAGGAACAGTGATATACTCCATATGCATCCTCAGATATTCAAGAGTTTGATGACACTAAATTAAATGGCTGGACTTTAGAGCTTAATCTAATAAAATTAAAAATGTACAGTAAGATATCAGTAAAATGCTAAACAAATTCTGAATAGTAAATTACTCACAGTCTTCTCTGATGCCTCTCAAACTCTCAACTTCTGAACGCCACCAAACCTAAACCAAATTTTAGTAACAGCCTAATTCTTGATTTGGTATAGATAACCACCACTGAATTTAACTGGTCACATTGAATTAATTAATCAGATATTCATCCTTTAAACTTTCCTTTTGTTTAATCATCCATTCCATTTTGGTCACAATGAGTCAATGCCATGTGTTTACCATCAATCTTCCTTTATTCTATTTTTTTTTCTATTTTATTACTTTCTGCCAGTAGCCTGGTCATTCAGTTTGTCAAATCAATCATTTATTATTAGTTATTTTCTGTTACAGTAGTAGTCTGGTTATAGTTTGTCAAATAAACATCTCATTAATAAAGAACTTGGTTATTTGATTTGTGTGTGTATATAAAGCAATTGAATCACTGTACACTAGGTCAAGAACTCCGTAGCACCCTGAGATTAAGAGACTATTAATTAATGTCACATCCAATTTTCCCTGTTTTAGTAAAAATGGGTGGCATCCTGATAATTTCAACTATTAAAGGTAATAGTGAATTATACCTGAGGCTGAGTGTCATCACTCTCCTTCACCTTTTATGACCATTTATGGTATATGATCAATAACTTCAGAGTTGTTGGTTATAAATACCATATTTGATATTAATTAATGATTGATTATTAAATCGGCTCCAAACAAGAGACCCCTTCAACTAACCCCATAATACTGAACCTACCATCACCATCCAGAAACTGCTGAAAGAAATCATCAAAGCTCTCAGGTGTTTCAAGCAGCACCCAACTGTGGGCAAAGTGATAGAGAGACACCAGGACATCTTTGGGGTTCCTCCAGACATAAACAACCTAAAGAGGAGACATGTCAGCCACAGATAGATCAACAATGAGTCAACACTTGAAAAATGCAAATTATAAATCACCTTGACTTGTTTTGCTTCCACTCCCTGGGGCAACATGTCAGGGGGTAGATGTGAGCCAAACATTCGGGGATCTGGCCTTTCTCGGAAAGGGTTGTCCACATTTCTGTCCTCCAGCCAAGGAACTCGTTCCCTGTTGGAGACGTCTTCTGCCAATTCAGGGTGTGCAGCATCCATGATCTGGACCAGGATCTGCTGCATCCATGTTGTGCCTGCAGAGTCAAATAAAACAGAGGATGTTTCACATACAAAATGGGTAAGGTGACAGACCAGACCTTTTTATAATCACTGACATGAATGTGGTGCACAAAATAATAGAAAGACCTCTCTGTAAAACACAACAGCTCCAGAAACTACATACTTCAAAGTGATCATAAAGTTGAAGTAGAGACCATCTGGCAATGTGCCAGGGCACTTCCTACCTTCCTAGCAATGACACCCATGCTCAAACTACAGCCATCTTCTAATTTAACCTTGACTTTGATTTCAACTACACACCTCTAAAGTTTTGTGATAATTATTCAAGTCAGGGTGTAAAGTGTGGGGGGAGGTCACTTGTAAAGTTAATCTGTAAAGTTTCATGACAGTGTTTTGTATGATAGTTTAAATAATTGGCAGAAGTCAAAGCAGAGACAGATTATATAGAGCTTATTAATGTACAGAGGCAGAAGGGAATGGGGTGAGCGGTTGAGGCATGCAGGCCGGAGGAAGATGGATAATGCGATGGAAGCTTGGCACAGAGAGGTAGGTTTGCACATGAGGAATCCAGAGCAGCATGCAGTGATGAGGCACACAAGGACAAACAGAAATATACCCAAAAACACCAAGAGGATTCTAAAACATGTAGTTTCTGCCACAGCTCCACCATGTTTCTCAGCTGGTAATCAGCAGTTTTATAAAACACTTTCAAACTGAACCTTATAACCTTTCTGACAGTTTGATGCAAGACTGCAACAAACTTGCAAAAACAATAATTTATTTTATTTTTTATTTCATTCATTGACTAAAATCAAAACAATTCAGTATACAGTATACACAACGATATTCAACGACATTAGGTATACAGACTCGTTATTATTATTATTATTATTATTATTATTATTATTATCATTATTATTATTATAAAACGCTAATTTGACCCCATAAATGGGCTCAAAAAGTCAGGAAATTTTGCAGGCAGGTTGGGGACAATTGCAAGGTTTTAATGTGTACATATATGGAACAAAAAAGCTGCTTGCTAGTGTCCCCTTTAGATTATCATGATTGGTGACAGGGATTTTCGTAGGACTATGAAATTTTGTAGGTGCGTAATACTCGTAAACGCACAGAGCTACAAATTTTGTCAATCATCACAGTTCACAATTAGATTTTTTTCATGTCAATTTTCAGTTGGTTCAGTAATAATTTGGTGTTAATTTGATGATGGTAACATCAAAAATATCCATTCACTGGCACACAAGTTAGACAACGATTTCCAAAGTATTAACATGTTATAACTCAGCCTTTGTTGCTTCAAAAAATCTCAAACTTTCTTGGATGAAAAAAATCCCCTAGAAAAGGCCATTTTGTTCCTTTTCATGTACAGCATTATTTACGTATTATGGATGTCAAAGCACCTCACAAACTCCTAGTAGTTGGTGGACAATTCATTTCGTAGCACCTTGCCAAAGGGTGTGACCATCTCTGCTTGCATAAATGTGGCCATAAGTCTGCTTTATGTTGTCCCACCTCCACTAGTTTTCAGACATTTCATAACATTCTGGCTGCAGACTCATTGACACCAAATTTACGTACGTATGTTGTAGTGAATGTGTTTTTTTTTCCGTTTCTGCCTTATATTGCTATATTGAAGTGATGCAACTAAGATTGCTTCAGGGCACTCCTCCTGCCACTCCTCCTGTGAGATATCAAACTACAGTATAAACAGTACTTGCGGGCATGTTGTATAGAATTTTAAATAGCATTAAATCCATTCACACAACATAATCAGGTGTGTGACAAAAATGTTTCACTGCAAATTATAGCAACCAACTGACCAGACTTGGGGTATGTGATGAGAAAGATATCAGTAGGACGGATCTCAAAATGCTTCAAGTCATCAAGTTCGGCGGGTAGCATTTTGCCCTCAATAAGAAAGTTCCTCCTCTTATGCCTGAACAGGTAAGGGCTTAACAAGTCCAAAGAATCCATAGCTGCTGAATGAATTAAAGCTGCTGCTGTGTCTCACTAATAAGATGATGTGGAATGCTTAGGGTGTGCCTTCATGTCTAAAAACTCAGGTTGAACCAGTTGCTGAAATTGCAGCTTAGTCTGTTATGAAAGGTCATGTCCACAAGGAAACACACGAGCAATGGGTTTCCACAAGGAAACCTGACATCTCAGGAAATGTTTGTGTCCCCACAAAACCCCTGATGTAATACATTAGCTGTAAGCTATACATATGGAAATGCCATTCTGGGGGCGGTATCAAAAATTTGTATCTACAGGCTACTGAAAAAACGGTTTGGTGTGAACGAAAAAACTTTACTTCTAAACCCATCTACCAGTGGATATGACCTAAGACTGAACAAGACTGGTGGTTGAAGTTGATCTTCTCTTTATTATTTGACTCAGATTTATACACACATATATATGTGTGTATATATATGTGTGTATATATATATATATATACACACATATATATATATATACGTATATATACGTATATATATATATATAGATAGATAGATAGATATAGATATAGACATATATATGTATATATATATATATATATACACAGAAAGAATAAAAACACACAGGGAACTATTAATTTATCAGTCAGCCTCAGCTGTGATTGTACTGTGAGACTGTATAAACAGATTGACTCCCCAAAAATGAAGCCAGAAATTTTAGTTGATTCTCTCGGTCATAAAGCCCCCTTCTCAAAACATTATGACATTATGATTAACAGGTTTAGGCTGTGTTGAGGGAGACTCTCTCCAGTGAAAGGATGAGCAGATTTTAAGAGGTGCTACTGTTTGATCTCCCAGATACAGGACAAAGGGAGGTTGCCCATCTTCTCCTTGAACACTTCATCAAAATGCTCATTCTGGGCCACTGTGAAGACATTCTTCCAGTCACCTGCAGTACCTGTTCAGACATAAAACAAGTCAGAGATGTACATGTCTGGTGTTTATTTGTTCCCCACTATTAAGTATGTTTTTCTGTAAAATACAAACACAGAGCTGACAAACCTTTGCGCATGGTTTCATTCTTGTAGCGGTTGATCTCAATTAAGTCCTTGTAGTTTGCTTTGGGGTTGGTCTTCATGTTTTGGAAAGTGGACATCTTCACAACAAGATCAATGGCTTCATCGGTCAACTCTTTTCCCAAGAAAGCACAAAGTTTCACAACTTCTCCTCTGAGGTCCTGTCAATCACAGATTTTTATGAATATTATAATATGTATGCCAGGTGTATGTATATGATTTGTGAAAAAACAGAAAAGCCCCAAAACTAAAAGCTGAAAGAATCATTCAAGTGTTTGAACATTTTTTTTTGTGATCAACTTTTTTTATTATTTATTTTGTTTCATCTTTGTTGACACACTGGAGGGGAAGCGCCCTTAGAAAACCAAGTAAAAGCATGAAGCTGATAACATCATCACTGAATATGTAACAGAGGCACAGTGAAGTGTTGCTGATTCTGATGCCTGCTTCCCTTCTTCTCACCCATTCTCCCACTCACTCCAACCCACCCAATCCATCCCAAACCAGTGTAAAGCAAACACTGTGAATGAGGGATGGATCCTTTAATGATACTAGACATGATAGTTGAAACACTAAGCCAAAATCTACTGACCTCTGGACACTGCCAAACCATATGATAAAAAGTAGCAATAATATTGTCTGAACAGAAATCACAATATGGGTTGTCTCTGAGTTTCATTTGCTGTAATCTTTGTGGAGTTAGACCTATGAATTGTAAGATGTAAGTCCTATGAATTAATTTATAATGTATCATCTGGTGATCAAAATTTCTGGATGATAGTGATATGTTGGACCATACAGTGCACCAATCTGGGTCTTGGAAAGTGTTAATATCTAACTTCCAGAGTTGTGTTAAAGATTTATACGAGGTTTTAGTTATAAACGTATATATGTCTGAGACAGTGCCACTGATTTTACACTTTGTGTCAAAAATAATATGAAGAGGATGATTACCCAACTCAGTACTCCAAGGAACGCCCTGAGCGCGCACTGCTATGCATAACTGTAAATAAAAATAAAAAGTACCCGCTAAATTATAAGACCTATCTGAGTCGTGGAATGTACGAAGACCCTGTCCCCCTGAAGGTTTTCCTCAAGGACACAGACCCCTCTTTTGCTCCACTGAGGGAATAGAATTGGTTTCTTCTCAGTTAAGAGAGAGTAATTGTTGAAAATTGTGGACCTGAGCAAAGAATGTCTTTGCGGATTTTGGCAAATCTGTGGACTTTATGCCATATTGTGAAAGATATGAAATTATTGGTCCAAAATCATGTTTTACTGAGGGGTATATTCGAATATACTAGACTAGACAAGCACAAACGTTCTTCAATGGGACACCATGACACCAAGATCTCTGGGTTCATCCATGTGACAAGTGGACGTAAAACAAAGCACCAACAATACCACTCAAAATTGAGCAAGTTGATACCTCCTGATATACTATGCCTTTGTACAGTAGATCCTTTGATTCTGTTTTTTTTTTTTTTTCTGTTCCATAAATAAGAGCTAATGGATGGATACTCTTAGGTATTCAAAACAATTAACTACTGGAATATTGAAAGGAAGTATCCGATCATCCAGTCCCCTTTGTAACATTAAAGCCAATTTAGTCCAGTTTATTGTATAACCTGAAATAATGCTAAAGTTCTCAAAGATTTTAAGAAGATGCGGGACAGATTTAGAAGGATTTTTATAAAGATCAGAATGTCATCTGCATACAGAGATATATAATGCAGTGTGTTGTGAATAATGATTGGTTCTGGAGCTTCCGACTGTCATATGGCCTGGGCAACAGGTTCCAGCGACAGAGAGAATAAAAGTGGGGATAGAGGGCAACCCTGATGAGACAAGCTTGTAACTGGGAACCTAGCTGAGCAATTGATACCTGTGATAATGACTGCAGAGGGGTTAGCATACAGTAACTTAATCATAGAAATAAAACTATCACTGGAACCCATTTGAAGAACAGACCATAAGTAATACCATTCTAATCGATCAAAGGCCTTCTCGGCATCTAATGAAAGAATGGCATTTTGATCTTCCGAACCTAGCCCCTTTGCTAGGTCATCATTTTTCCTTAGTTTGTAAGCAAGCAAACGACTGGGACGAGCGCTGCTGTAATAGTGACTTTACCTAGTGCCATGGATAGTGAATTCTGCTTCCCTTCTTAGCAAGCTGTTAAGTTCATCAAATAATTTCCGTCGTTAACAAATGTTTTCTGGAGAAATATTATTTAGCATTTTTTGTTCAAGGGCTGCAATTTCAGATTCCAGGCAGTTCATATGATGTTTTTTAGATTTGTTGAGATTAGATGCAAAAGATATAGTTTTACTCCTGATGCACCCTTTAACCACATCCACACGTGGATCATCAACTGATGGGCTATTTATTTTGATAAATTCTTCCAACTGAGCCTCCAGCTCGCGTCTAAATGTGTCATTCTGAAGCAGTGACATATTAGGCCGGTGCCCGGTGCAGTGAACATCAGCAACTTCATGAGGAGTTTTCCTTGCTTCGTTAAGTAAGCGGTCTCGATCCGTGAAGCAGAGGCACTTTACCATCAGCGGGCGCATGTGAGCTTTTACGGAAACAGCGGTAGGAGGTTGCCCAAAGCGTTGGCACCTCATCAGCTCAGGCAGAGAGGGTTTGAGGATGGGGAACCATTCCGTGATCTTCTCCATCTGGTAAGCACGAGCGTTCGCCCCTTCAGCTCCTTCTTCGAGGCTGAATATGAGCAGGTTATCCCAGCATGACCTGTCCTCTATTTCAATGACTTTAGCTTCATACGTTTGTAGGTTCTTCAGACATAAAGCTGTTTATTTTTCCACATTGGCAGTGTGCTCCTGAAGGCTCACTAACTCAGTGCGAATGTTCCTTATCTCTTCTGTATGCCACGAAAGAGTGGTGTGCATTTTGTCTATTTGTTTCTCCAGTCTGTTGATTCCTCGTCAGCCTCACTGAAGTATTTTGCCATGGTCACCTCCATTACTTTCACCAGGGCCGCATTTTGCTCACCGAGCTCTTTCTGAAGTTCATCTATCACGCTTTTCTGGTCAGCAATGGTTTGTCTTGTTTTTCACATTTACTTCTGGCTGTATTTTAAATTTAACTTTAATTCACTAAAAGTAGAGAGCTGACCGCACAGACAGTAGATTTTCTTAAGTTTATGGAGGGTGGACCCTGAGGTTTACTATGCTGCTGCCATGACACCGGAACTGTTTGAACATGACTGGTTCTCAGTTGTTGTGCCTCACGTCTGCTGTGTCCATACTACGTGGGTCTATTAGTTAATTATTAACTAAAATATATATAATTATCAAATGTTGTACTAAACAGACGATAGAAACAAAGAGAAGATTACCAACCTTCAACATGTTCTCATATTGCACAAAATGGATGTTCAGTTGGTGTTGTGCTTCGTGATATTCTTGCACGTGATCAAACCATGATCCCATGTAAACTATAGGAGAGAAGAGATGTGTGTCAGTGCTGAAAACAAACTCAAAAGGTGAGAAAGACTTGCTGGTATTGTATGTAGTTGTTGTTTTATTTGAAAAGTGAAACACCTCATATCAAAGTATCAAGTCTTTGTTGCATTTTACCATACATTCTGATTCTATATGTAGAGATGTGAAACACTTATCATTTTTCCTTTTCTGCATTCTGTTTTTAAAATTTTAAGATGCTGTAATGTTCAAAAACTCTTTTTTTATTCTCATACCAGCTGTGCTGCAGCTCTTCTTTTCACTCACTGTCCCGACACTCAAAAAGCCCACTCTGTTATGATTGGTCAGCTAGTTAACTGTGAGGCCATGCCAAACTAGTCGCGAGCCAAAATGTGCTACTTAGTGACATCACAGTGTTTCAGAAGAAAATTTGTGACTTCAATCAAGGTGTCTCAGTATTTCTGTAAGGGAGAGGAAGTCTCTTTGGGCATCATAGCTTTACAGATGTCTTACCTACATCAAAAAACTATATACACCAAAGGGAAGGGAAAGACTACAAAAGCATAAGAGACCCTCTTAAACTAACCCCACAGTACTGAACCTACCATCACCATCCAGAAACTGCTGAAAGAAATCATCAAAGCTCTCAGGTGTTTCAAGCAGCACCCAACCATGGGAAAAGTGATAGAGGGACACCAGGACATCTTTGGGGTTCCTCCAGACATAAACAACCTAAAGAGGAGACATGTCAGCCACAAATAGATCAACAACGAGTCAACACTTGAATACTGCAAATTATAAATCACCTTGATTTGTTTTGCTTCCACTCCCTGGGGCAACATGTCAGGGGGTAGATGTGAGCCAAACATCCGGGGATCTGGCCTTTCTCGGAAAGGGTCATCCAAACTTCTCTCCTCCAACCAAGGAACTCGTTCCCTGTTGGAGACATCTTCTGCCAACTCAGGGTGTGCAGCATCCATGATCTGGACCAGGATCTGCTGCATCCATGCTGTGCCTGCAGAGTCAAATAAAACAGAGGATGTTTCACATACAAAACAGGGGTAAGGTGGACAATTCATTTCATAGCACCTTGCCAAAGGGTGTGACCATCTCTATTTGCATAAATGTGGCCATAAGTCTGCCTTATGTTGTCCCACCTCCACTAGTTTTCAGACATTTCATAACATTCTGGCCCCAGATGGATTGACACCAAACTTATGTTTGTATGTCGTAGCACCACCTAGTGGCAAAAGTAAATGTATTTCATTTTTTGCCCTATAGCTCCTGTTTTATTGATGTGATGCAACTGAGATTGCTTCAGGACACTCCTGACATTTCATGTTACTGTGCCAAGGTGTCGCTATATGATATTTCAAAAAAGTTTTTTTACCAATGTTAAAATGGAGACGCACCCAAAAATGCCTTCATAGCGCCCCCTAGAAAATTTTAAAATTTAGCCCCACCCCTGTGTTTATCCCAGTAGGTTTATCTAAGACCCCAAGATGAACAAAAAAGCCACTTGGACCCATGGGCCATATCCAACCAGAAGTTAGCCATTTTTGAGGTATTTTCTCCGAGTAAAACTCCAACCACAGAGACTAGGAGGCTTAGTTTGTTATTTCATTAAGATTTAGCATAGCCCAGTACTTTCCTTGGGGTCCAAAAATAAGGTTACGTGAGTAGTTATGTGACCCAAGTGTGGTTGCACGTCAGAGCCAAAATGCTCCCAAGTGTAATTCCGCCATACATTATAGTTCTCCTTTTTATCTGCGTAGAAAATCATCATGTTTTATTTTGTGCAACCATACTTGGGTCATGGTTGCACATGGGTCATTGGGTCAACTACTCACGTAACCTTATTTAAATAGGGAAAACGTGGAAGTGCTTGATTGCTTCTAACTTCACCTCTATTTGGATCCCAAGGAAAGTACTGGGCTACGCTAAATGTTAATAAAATAGTGCCGTGCACCAGAGCGATTGAGTGCACGCGCAAAGACGAGAGCGGTATGTATGAACTAGTCTAAGATCAGGGAAGATTACAGTTCAGTATAGAACAATTGTGGCGTGTTCCTTTAAGCTTTTAGTTAAAGTTTAAGGTTTTAGCCTTAATTATTATTTCTACTTAATTTATTACTTTCACAGTAATAAGCTTTAAAAACAGCAGTGAAAACTTGTTGGACATTTTCCCTGATCATTGCCTCTCAGGCTTCATACAGCCGCTCAATTCTCACAGATCTACAGACTATGGGTAAAAAGGGTTAAAAAAAAAAAAAAAAACCATTAAATCTGCAAACATAATTGAAAATATTGTGAAAGCTTAAATTCTTCTAAGAAGACACTAGAAGTGTGACTAACACAAGGCAGTAAACACCTTTGACAATGTCAATACAAATTCATTAAATGAATTACATTGAAATTGCATTGAATTTAAATGTGATCAAGTGATCCTTGTAATCAAGGATCGTAAATAAATAATACATCCAATTTCACAAAATTTCATCAGAGCTTATTATTAGCTATATATAAATAATTTGTCAGATATCAAAATACTTGCATGCATGTTGTATATCATTTTAAATAGCATTAAATTCATTCACATAACATAATCAGGTGTGTGACAAAAATGTTTCACTGCAAATTATAGCAAACAACTGACCAGACTTGGGGTATGTGATGAGAAAGATATCAGAAGGACGGATCTCAAAATGCTTCAGATCATCAAGTTCGGCGGGTCGCATTTTGTCGTGGACAAGAAAGTTCCTCCTCTTGTGCCTGAACAGGTAAGGGCTTAACAAGTCCAAAGAATCCATAGCTGCTGAATGAATGAAAGCTGCTGCTGTGTCTCACTAAGAAGATGATGTGGAATGTTTAGGGTGTGCCCTCAGCTATAGAAACTCAGGTCGAACCAGTTCCTGCAGCTTTCTGAGGGCATGGTGCTATGTCGGGACATTTGTGTTCCCATGTTTGTGTGGGTGGTGGGGTTGGCGTATTCAAGAAAGATAGGCTGTACTCACGGAAATGCCAGGGTGGGTTTTAGGGATTTATCCATTCTGGGGGGATAGTCCTGTTATGTCATACTTCATGATATCAAAGTTATAATTTCTCCTATAGCTTGGCCTCTGATGACATGTTTAGTCGCATGTCATCCTTCCACCGCTGGCTGTTGAGGTGATGTCCAGTTAATGATGTGGGCTTCATTGATAACTGGAGCACCTTCTGGGGAAAACCTGGTCCGATGAGGAGAGACTGCATCCATCCTACTTTGGAAGGAGCAGCTCTCATTTGTAGAAACATGGCCAAGTTTATTAGTCAACCAAACCTGTGACAACCCAGGGTTGAGACCAGGAGACAGAGTTGTAGTTTAACACACTTCTCTGTGCTTCCATTAGAGCAGTCACCCACCCAGAACCCCATAAAAACGGTGTCTGTCCACGACCACTGAAATCAGTCAAATCCACAGTAAACAAAAGGGGAATTGAGCTAAATAATTTAAAAATTAACACCACTGCTGAAATAGATCATCAGGACAGGAAAATTCAATGTGGACTTTTAAATATCAGGTCATTATCATCTAAAGCTCTACTAGTAAATGAATTAATAACATATGACAGGTTTATTTATTTTGTTTTACTGAAACCTGTTTGTGTCAAGATGATTATGTCAGCCTGAATGAATCCACTCCACCTAGTCATATTAATACTCATATTCCTAGAGATACAGGCCGTGGAGGAGGAGTTGCAGCTATTTTTGATTCTAGTCTATTGATCAATCCTAAACCTAAATTAAACTATAAGTCTTTTGAAAGCCTGGTTCTTAATCTTTCTCATCTTACCTGTTTGTTATAGTGTACCGTGCTCCAGGTCCATATTCTGAAATTCTATCTGAGTTCTCAGAGTTTTTATCAGGTTTAGTCCTGAGAACTGATAAAGTAATTATTGTAGGTGACTTTAATTCATGTGGACGTTGATAGTGACAGCCTTGGCACTGCTTTTATCTCACTGTTAGATTCAATTGGCTTCTGCCAGAATGTTCAGGAACCAAGTCACTGTTTTAACCATACCCTCGACCTGGTCCTGACCTACGGCATTGAACACTCACGCTCCATCAGGTAAATCCATGTACACTAGATGTTTATCTGATATTGCTGTAGCCGAATTTAAGGATATAATTCCATTAGCTTTTAATTCAGTGCCTAACCTTGATATACTTGAGGGCGCAGACTTCAGTCCTACTCAAATTGATAATTTGGTAGATAGTGCTGCAGGCTCTGTGAGCATCACTAGACTGTTGCTCCCTTGAAAAAGAAGCTAGTAAAGCACAGAAAGTTGGCTCCATGGTATAACCCTCACACCCGCATTTTAAAGCAAGCAGCAAGAAGATTTGAACAGAAGTGGCGTTTAACCGGTCTGCAAGAGTCTCGTCTGGACTGGCATGATGGTCTGAAAGTGTATAGGAAGGCTCTCCGTAAGGCCAGAGCAGCTTATTATTCATCATTAATAAAGAAAAATAAAAACAACCCCAGGTTTCTTTTCAGCACTGTAGCCAGGCTGACAGAGGGCCACAGCTCTATTGAGCCATCTATTCCCATAACCCTGAGTAGTCGTGACTTCATGAGCTTCTTTAATGAGAAGATTATAACTATTAGGGAGAAAATCAGTCACACTGTGCCTTTAACTGAAACTGCTTTGTCTTTAAACACAGGAAGCATAGGACTCATTGAAGAACTTGATGTATACTTGGATTGCTTTTCTCCCATAGACCTCCTCAAACTGACTTCAATGATTTCCTCATCTAAGCCATCTACCTGTCTCTTAGATTCCATCCCACCTTCACTGCTTAAAGAAGTTTTACCGTTACTGAGCACCTTTTTATTAAACATGATCAACTTATCTTTGCTGTCAGGCTATGTACCTCAGTCATTTAAAGTAGCTGTGATCAAACCTCTTCTAAAGAAGCCCACTCTTGATCCAGAGGTTTTAGCCAACTATAGACCAATATCCAACCATCCTTTTCTCTCTAAGATCCTTGACAAAGCAGTGTGCAGTCAGCTGTGTGACTTCCTCCAGAACAATAATCTATTTGAGGATTTTCAGTCAGGATTTAGAAAATATCACAGCAACGAGACTGCTCTGGTGAAAATTACTAATGACCTGCTAATTGTGTCAGACAGCGGACTCGTCTCAGTACTTGTCTTGTTAGAGCTTAGCGCTGCTTTTGATACTATTGACCACCATATCCTGCTGCAGAGATTAGAACATTTAATTGGCATCAGAGGAACTGCTTTAAGCTGGTTTAAATCAGATTATCAGATCGATCACAGTTTGTTCATGTTAATGATGAGTCCTCCATGCACTCCAAAGTCAGTTATGGAGTTCCTCAAGGTTCTGTGCTTGGGCCAATTCTATTCACTTTATATATGCTTCCTTTAGGCAATGTTATTAGAAAACACTCCATAAACTTTCACTGTTATGCAGATGATACTCAGCTATTTTGTCATTCAAGTCAGACGAATCCAGCCAGTTAGCTAAACTCCAAACATGTCTTAAGGACATAAAATCTTGGATGACGGACAATTTCTTGTTGTTAAATTCAGACAAAACTGAAGTTATTCTAATCGGCCCCGAAAATCTCAGAAATAAATTATCTAATGACTTATTTACTCTAGATGGCATTGCACCACTGTTAGGAATCTAGGGGTAATTTTTGGCCAAGATATGTCCTTCAACGTCCACATGAAACAAACAGCTAGAACTGTTTTTTACCATTTGCATAACATTGCAAAAATCAGGCATATTCTCTCTCAAAATGATGCAGAAAAATTAGTCCATGCATTTGTTACTTCTATGCTGGACTATTGCACTAAATTATTATCAGGCTGCCCTAATAAGTCTATCAAGACGCTCCAGCTGGTCCAGAACGCTGCAGCACGTGTTCTGACCAGAACCAGGAAAAGAGAACATATTTCTCCTGTGTTAGCCTCTCTGCATTGGCTCCCTGTAAAATCTAGAATAAAATTTAAAATCCTCCTCCTCACCTATAAGGCACTGAATGGTCAGGCACCATCTTATCTTAAAGAGCTGATAGTGCCTTATAATCCAGCTAGAACTCTGCGCTGTCATAATGCAGGACTATTAGAGGTTCCTAGGGTTTATAAAAGTAGAATGGGAGCTAGAGATTTCAGTTATCAAGCTCCTCTTCTGTGGAACCAACTCCCTCTTTCAGTCCGGGAGGCAGACACCATCCCCTTATTCAAGAGTAGGCTTAAGATTTTTTGATATTGCTTATAATGTTCTCCCCGTGTCTGCGTGGGTTCTCTCCGGGTACTCCGGCTTCCTCCCACCATCCAAAAACATGCATGGGGATTACGTTAATTGGCTAATTTAAATTGACCTTAGGTGTGAATGTGAGTGTGAGTGGTTGTCTGTCTCTATGTGTCCTGTGATGAACTGGAGACTTGTCCAGAGTGTACCCTGCCTTCCGCCCTAAGACAGCTGGGATAGGCTCCAGCCCCCCCGAAACCCTATGAGGATAAGCGGTAGATAATGGATGGATGGATGGATATTGCTTCTAGTTAGGACTGATCCAAGGCTGACTCAGGCCTTGCTATAGGTCTAGAGTGCCGGGGGATTTCCTCTGACCCACTGAGCTTCTCTTCTTCTTCATTTCGATGCCTCCATTAAGTCATTTTACTAACTCAACTTCTTCCTCTCAGCTCTGAGCTCCAAGGTGTACGCGAGCTGAGGCTAGAAGAGGCGATGCTGCTCAGGTTGTATCTGTTAGTGGAGAAGAGGATGTGTTTACTCTTCCTCCCTTCAACAGATGCTGCAGATTGGTTTTGTGCCTCGTAGTCCCTGCGCGTTCTCATCTCACAGGTATCCATGGATCCAGTCTACCTGGTGGAGTAGTGGTTGTGTAGACCAGTCAGGCTTCATCTTCTGGTACTGAGTGATGTGGTGGTGACGAGGTCATCTTGCTCAAGCTTCTCCTGTTTGGTGTGGTGGAGAGGAAGACGTGCTTCTCATCCTTTGCTTATAGCTTGATGATGCTCTTCATCCCCTTGGACACTCTCATACAATTCTATATATACACACCTTATATTAGCTGTTGTCATATTGAGTTGGACATTTTCATATAATTTTGTATGTAGTGTTAATATGTTTTCATTGTTGTTATTCTGTACACATGGCATCTATTGCACGTCTGTCCATCCTGGAAGAGGGATCCCTCCTCTGTTGCTCTTCCTGAGGTTTCTTCCATTTCTTTTTCCCTGTTCAAAGGGTTTCTTTGGGGGGGAGTTTATTTGTGATACTGGGCTATACAAATAAACTTGACTTGACTTGACTTGACTAGAGTTTTGTATAAGACTAAATATCTGCAAAATAATGATATTCCTATTAGCCTCAGCTGTGATTCATACTGTGATAATGACAGACTGTAAAAACAGATGGACGACATGTCAACTCCCCAAAAGTTTTATTGGTCTCGTGGTTATTGGTTTTTGGTTATTGGTTTAGTGGTTAGCACTGTCACCTCACAGCAAGAAGGTTCGATTTTCGGCCCGGGGCCTTTCTGTGTGGAGTTTGCATGTTCTCCCTGTGTCTGCGTGGGTTCTCTCCGGGTACTCCGGCTTCCTCCCACCATCCAAAAACATGCATGGGGATTAGGTTAATTGGCTAATTTAAATTGACCGTGGGTGTGAATGTGTGTGAGTGGTTGTCTGTCTCTGTGTGCGACTTGGTAACTTGTCCGGGGTATACCCTGACTTTCACCTTAAGACAGCTGGGATAGGCTTCAATTGTCGTCATGATTGGTAGCACTGAATCTCTCTCGCTTACAAGCTACGGCTGCAGGCTAAAGGATGGATTAAATGCTGTAAAAAAAATTCTGTATATGTGACCAGTAAAAACTTCTTTGTCTTTCTTTAGGAAACATGATCTTGGGAGGAGAAAAAGAAAGGTTTCCAAAGCAAAGTTCCCTTGTTACTGCATTAATGCAACCTGTGTGGCAAAGTAAAAGTTAATGACTTGAATTGTTCTACAGAGGATGGGGTGGTAGTGGCAAGTGGAAAGAGGGTGTGTTCATGTATGTGTGCGTGTTTGCGTGTGTGTGTGTGTGTGTGTGCGTGTGCGTGTGTGTGTCAGGGTGAGGGGGGCCCACAGGATGGGAAGGATCTTCAAAGGCTGGGGAAGAGGTCCCTGGACCCCCACTGCAGCCTTGTTCACATGAGAATCAATCTGGTGCCAGTGTTTGATGTGAACCACAGATAAAAGAAACAAAACAAAGAATGACAGCGGGAGATATGGAAAGATGAGGCGCAAACAGACAGGGAGATTAATGAGTAAGGCTCATAAAAATGTGTGCTACGTCTAGGATACAGAATGTGAACAAGAACAGACAAGAATGTGCAGAGACATGGAAAGAGGGAACATAAAGATGAGACATAACTCTACAGGCACCAAGAAGGAGAGGGACCAAAAGTGACTGATTGACAGAAACATGTAAGTAGGAGGACAAAGTGAAAGACAGACAAAGTGTTGCAGTCAGACATGATCCATCAGTCAGTCAGACATCAAGGGCCAGGAAGGTTCAAAGCCAGGGTGGTGGACACCAGTGCAGCGTCTCCTTGGACAGTCTCACCGTGATGCCGGGACCTTGCATTAACATCACAATGCAAACTGCATTATCATCATTGCCATTACTATTATCATGAAAAATGCAAATCATATTGAGTTTGGAGCAGACCCTTCAGACAGACAGCTTTCAATAAATGATTCACTCCTCAGGAATGCAGAGGTTATCGCTCTGCATCTCTAGGCAAAGAGTTGTAAATTCACAGAAAACACAATGTTTTTATGTTGACGCAAAGCAATAATAAATCAGAAACACTTTTTAATCCTCATGATGAACTCCCCCTTTGCTGGCCCATCAACCGGTCGTCATGCTCCTCATGACACAGTGTAGGAATGTTGTTTTATTTGTACTAAGTTGAACAGAAAAGTCAGAGCTCTGTTATTATGGAGACAATAAGAGGCAGAGAGAGCAGCTTTTGGGTCTTTTCTTGTTTTTATTTCAGTCGAAACGGGCTCTGACATTGTTGTTCTTTCTGCTAATTAAGCTGTTAGAGAGAGGGGCTGGTCTGACAGGGCCATGCTTGGTGGGGAGGCGAAGAGTCAATGGGCCGAGGCCGAACAGGAGACATTTATGTGCTGCCTTAAGCCATTGTTTCCCCCCACCAAGGATCTTTTCAGGCCAACCGCCTCTGTCTCGGTGACCTGTACAATGAGAAGAATGCCACTCCGAGAACCCAGAGCTGGCCACAAAGAGCAGCCTCGCCAAATGAGGATTTCACGGCACTGGGCCGAATCCGGACGCTGCCAAGATTCCACAGATAGTTCTCACTTCTTCTGATCGTCAAACACCCTGAGTCACCCTGTGTACATGTGTGTTTATTTTACGAAGATGGAGCTTTGGATGTAGATGCTTTGCATGTATTCAATGACACTGGTAAATCGAACAAATATAATATGGCTGCTGCAAAAGCTCAGATCAGCTTGTAAATGTATTCAATAATAATGAAACTAAGACAAAATTCCAATTAAAAAACAAACACCCATGGTGGATTACTTGAGAAAAGTTTCTTTTCAATCAAAGTATTTCCTCTCAAGATTATAAAAGCATGTATTTCTGATTAATATGTTCAAAAAACTGAACAGCCTCTTGTTGGAGCCACCTGTTCCTGTTACAGAAGCTGTCGCCCAACCTTGCAGATTAAACAGGTGAGATTAAGGCAAAGCACTGGGCAGCCTGCAGAACATCCCCTAACACAGGCTACAAACATCCCTTCTGTGAGTGTGTGTGTGTGTGTGTGTGTGTGTGTGTGTGTGTGAGCGTGCTCTGGTCCATTTGATGGCCATCCAAGCAACTCTGTGTGTTTACTGCAGATCCTTCCTCTCTTGCTGAGTCACACAGCTCCATCACTGGCCTAGAGATAAATTTGTGATCCTCTTAGCTGTTGAGGAAAACTTTCTTTTTTTCAAATTGTGGTTTTCTAGTGACTTAAAACAAATCATTTCTGTGTCAACACCACCTGCTTATGTCTTATTAGCGTGCCAGTTTCTGCTCCTTTAGCAACTGCCATGTGTTGTCATAATGCAACTCCATTTACCACAAAGTGTTGAACAGCACTTTCAGACAAGCCAGCACCTCGCACAACAAAGCGGCCCAATTATAGAGCCATTTATGTGTTTGTCAGAGGCTTCAAATGGGCGCTGGTTTCTCGGGGTAGCCATATTGGCGAGGTCAGGCACAGCATCTGAAAAGGCAGCTTTATTACAGAGCAAGCCATCCCTCTCTTGATGAACACCCAAGAAGAAAAAAATGACAAAAAAGGGAAGAAATAAAAAATGACAACTTTGTTCTTTACAACAGTTTGGCTGAGCCGGCCTGTCTGGCTGCTCTGCGGAGCGCAGCAGCATGTGTTTCAGGGATTGTTCTGGAAGCGGGAGTGCAGAAACAGCAGGGAGCAGAAGACAAACAGGCAATTCGTGACTCATTAAACACGGCAACGGTGGCCAGCACAGTGGAGGGGTGTGAGGACCCGCGTTCCAACCGGGCGATAAACCCCCCCTGTACCAGCTGGAGCAGGCATCTGTCAGCCGCACGCCGCACCACGCCACGCCACCGATTATCAGCAACAAGCCATATCTGAGTGGCCAGCCGCAGCCATTTCCAAACACCCTACACTTACATAACAGCCCTGATTGGCTCACATGGGACCTGCAGGTCCACCGATGGGCCTTGCATTGGAAAGTTGCAGACCAAACCATGGAGCAAAGCAAAGGATGTCTCAATCTCTCTGCTATACCAGAGGTCAACACATCATTTTTGTCATTTCGTTATGAGCAGCAGGTTGGCACTTTGGTTTGGGAGTCCGTCTGCTGACAGTGGCCCATAACACCAAAGCAAAGACGGGACAGAATAACGACCCGCTCCCTGGACAAGAGTCCAGGTAATTTTAACTTTTGGTCCATATAAGTGAGAGATACTCCCAAGGCCGTTTTGGTTGCGTATGTCCTTGAAAAGTGAAAAGAAATGTGTGTACGTATTTTTATATTTGAGTGCAAAATGTCTTCAAGCTGCTAATCAATGATTTTGTATTGACAACGGCTAAAACGATTGTGTGCTATGTCAAAAGGGTCACTTATCTACATCTATATCTTATCCCTCATCTCTGCAGAGCACTTTAGCATTTTTCAATGGGATGTACATTTATAATAATAAACTGTTTACTAACAGTTTTGCCAAATAACCCCAATAGATGGTAATATGTCAGTGTTAACAGTATATTTTTGCTGCTCCTAAGTGGTTAATGAGTTATTGCAGGTTTAATAATTGCTAAATTCTTCCAAAACACCAGTTTAATAATTAGTTATTTCTCCGTCTCAATAAGAAGGAGAAATTTCAGAGGAGAATATTTTCCCTGAATAAACAAGGTGCTAAAGTACAAAGACAGCATAGCTCAATAATAACTTATGACACTGTGGATGCAAGGTAATCAAAATCCTCTGTCGTCTGGAAAAGCTCAACATCAGCACAACTTTGCAACGAGGTAAAAGTTTGCTCTCAGTAGAATTTAATGAGCTGCTAACTGCCTAATTAAACGCTGAGAGCAGATAAAAGCATGAAATATAGATAAGCTGGAAACGCTGCCTATAGCTCTATGGCCCGTGCTGAGGAAGACAGTGATGTCTCCTAAAGCCACCATCAGCAGCGCAACTAAACCACACCTCGTCCTCCACCCGGTTGTGAATGTTTAATAAGAACGAGAAGCTAAACATGCTGCTTCACAAGCCATGAATAAGGCTGAATTGTCTGCCACTGGACCAGTGTAAAAAAAAAGTGTCTAACTTCGCTGGAAAGCCAGTGTTAATGTGGTACTTCAGAAGCCCATGGCACTTTCTAGGACTGAGGGATTGGGGCTTTAACAGCGCTCGAGGTGTGACAGAAGGGGCCTCTCCCTCTCCTCACCAGTGGCAGCCAGGGTTGTAATTCTGACTTTAGCGGTCTTTACGACTCCCTCTCCTCATTTCTCTGGAATATGAAAACATCAGCATATGGCCGCCAACAGCACTGAGGCTAAGGAGTCAATTTCCCCCAAGTAACATTGGGACAGGGGTGACATTCATTTTGATACTGCCCCCATGGCTCAAAACGAGGACAGATGAGAGACACTGAGCTGCAGAGCGAGAGGAGACAGATGGTAAGATGCACAAAGACAGAAATTTTGGGAAAGAAAGAAAGACCAAGATGGTTTGACTTTTTTTGGTATCAGCAGGTCTTTTGCACCTCTCTGTCTCAGCTGGTTCAGTGTGCAGGAACAAAAAAAATGTCCATCAGTAGTAGAGTAGATGAAAACACCAGAACACCTGCTTTGATTGATAGCACCATACATAGTATAGGTCTCTGTTCTTTTTTGGTCCTCACTTAGGTGTCCTTTAAGTTGCTACCCTTAATATGGCACCAAAAATATTGATCGGTAATTAATATTTTTATTAATGTACACATTTAAATTAAACATTGTTATATGCTGTCCTGGCTCAGTATGGAACAGAATGAATCAAACATGATTGGTTGAAGCTTCAGCACTTTAAGTTAAGATCAGCTCAAGTATTATTATTATGCTATTGTAGCAAAACTATTTGAAAAACTATGTGTGTGTGTAATCCAATTTGCAAATGTGTAAAACAATCTGTAAATGTGTAGTAAGATTTGTGAATGTGTAATGTGTGTTCAGAATTTGTATGCATAATTTTGCAACAAGATTTGTAATTGTTTAAAAGAAAATCTGCAAATGCATGCATCGAGATGTGTAAAAAAAAGTGAATGTAATTCCCTCCGTGATTATTGAATTATTTCTGCCCAGTTGTAATAAGCTTAAAATCATTGGGTGCTAGCGCCAACTAGTGGCATGGAGCTGTACAGCCTCAGGGGCACACAGACAAATCTCCACAAGCATTTGATAATCTGACACTGCAGAAGTGAAGTCACATGTAGAAATCCAGCCAATAGAGAGCTGTAACTGATGACTTGTCTGTATTTCCTGCTCTTGCAAGCAAAATACTTTTCAGCCATTAATATTCAGTATTCATTTGCAGATTTGTCTACACATAGAGATCACATATTTGCAGTTTTTTTTTTTAATGAATCTGATTACGCATACACAAATTCTGAACACACATTTTCAGATTTGCGCACACTCACTACACATTTGCAAATCGGATTACAAACACATAGATTGAGATACATATTTGCAAATAGTTTTGAGACAATAATGACCTCATAGTTAAGCATCAGTTTCACATTTCATTTCATAATGACATATTCTGTTTCAGAAATGGAGCAGATATTGACTTTCTTTGTTTGCTAAAAGTGTTCCTATTTGAGTTCAGCTTTAAGTGTATATTCAACTCATCTTGTACAACCCAAACACTTCAAAACTGTAGCTTGCTTAACTGTTCTGCTAACTTTTCTTTCTTCTTTTGTTCATGGCAGTAGTCGAAAATCACATCATTTATATGACTTCCTGCCCCTTTAGGAAGTTATCATGGGAATAAGAGCAGACATATGTTGGACAGAGATGCTCTGGATGTCTCACAAGGACAAGGCACAAGGACAGAGAAATTCAAAGGGAAATGAAGAGAAAGACAAAGATGGTTTGACTCTTGTTTTCTGGTACCAGCAGGTCGTCATCACCTCTCTGTCTCAGCTGGTTCAGTGTGCAGTTCACAGAGTTTCATGTGGCTACCAGGAACAGAAAATCTGTCCGTCAGCTGCCAAAGGTTCCAGCTCTGCTCTGTTCCTCTGAGCGCTCTTAAAAACCCGCTGTTTCACTCCCATGAATTACACTATTTATGGCCCCGGTTAAAATGGGCAGTTTCTGGGCACGCTGCATGTGTGTGCCTCTGTTTCTGTGTGTGTGCGTGGGTGTGCCATGTGGCAGATGGGAAGCAATATGGCACACCTCTGCCCAGACAGATGCGGCACAGCACATCAACAGAGAGCTGGGAGAGGGATCGGAAAAGTCAGGAACATCTGGGATTGTGGCAACCTTCACCCTCAGCCAACATGCTAACTACATGCTAACTTTACCTAGCTGCTACAGACCTGGGAGGGGAGGACAGGAGGAAACATCCTAACATGTCCTTAGTCCCCTTGATCCCTCGCATGTCGTCTTCATCTCCAGTGGCATTTTGACTGACAGAGGAGGAATCCCACCTCCCTCAGTGAGGGCTGTCAATCAGTTGCTTTGTGGAGTGGAGCGCTGAGGCCTGTCCCAACATGGGCCTGTCATGGCCTGCTGCACAGGAGGACATTCCCACCACTCAGGGGTCAGCCTGGCTGGGACAAACTGAGGTAGTGGGAAATGGTTTTAGAGTAAGCCAGGGGAGAGTGGAAAGTTGTTCTTGTTAAGACACTGGAAGAAATGTATTCATGTTTGTGTCTCTCTCTGTGAATCTGTTTCCACATATCAACATACATCCACATATCATTTATTATGAGACTATTCATTACAACATGTCACTTTAGACAAACATTTGTAAGCTCTTATTTGGCAGCTTACTGTGTTTTTGTGTTCTGGAAGTGTTTTTGTACATTTTTATAGTGCTCATATTTTTGATTTTGCACTATATTGCATTTTTGCATTATTTGCACTATATGGACTGTTAAGTCAAGTCAGTTTTATTTGTGTAGTCCAATATCACATATTAAACAATCTGTACAGGATATGACACTCACATGAAGGCTGTGTTCTTTCTCCTCCACTCTTCTCCTTGTACACCAACAGCTGCACCTCCAGTCATCGGTCCGTCAGGCTGAAGTTTGCAGATGACACCACCTTCATCAGCCTAGAGGATGGAGATTGACCATCTGGTGACCTGGTACGCTGACAACAACTTAGAGCTCAACACTGTAAAGAGAGTGAAGATGATGGTGGACTACAGGAAGAACCCATCTCCACCTGCCTCCATCACTGTGTGGTTCTCCAGTCAACTTTGTGGAGTCTTTCTGCTTCCTGGGCTCCATCATCACCCAGGACCTCATGTGGGAGCTGAACATCAGCTTCCTAACCTCCTCCATCACCATAAACTGCTGTCAGGACAAGGCCAGGCTGCAGCAGATCATCCGCTGTACAGAGAAGGTGCTTGGCTGCAATCTTCCATCTCTCCAGGGCCGGCAGGCCTCCAGGACCCTGAGGCGTGCAGGAAAGATTGTGTTTGACCCCTTCCACCCTAGACAGGAACTGTTTCAGTCCTTCCCCTCTGGCAGGAGGCTGTGGTCCATCAGGACATAAGAACAGATTCTGTCCCACTGCAGCTGGCCTCATCAACAAAGCCCATGGTCCACCCTGCTCCATTAGACTAATTGCACATTTCTGAACATTCTACACCTTCTGCACAGTTCACTGTTTCTGTTTCTGTTTTATCACAATACCATGTTTACTCTTAGTCACGTTATCATCTTTGGGATCTTATCTCTGCACAACATTTATATGTTTGTATATGTATGTTTTCATGTTTATATGTTTATATGTCATGCACCCAGATACAAGTTAAATCCCTTGTTTGTACAAGCTTACTTGGCAATAAACTTGTTTCTGGTACTGATTCCAATGTCAGACAATACTTTCAATCACCTCAGGGTGAAGATCTCTGGTTTAAATATCATATGCTGTCCCTTCTCAGCATGGAACTGAATTAAGCAAATATGTGATTGATAGACGCCTCACATGTCACTGGAATGTAAGGCATCATTTTGTGGCTTCATGTCAGCCTGTTGCTGTAGCTCACTATGTGAACACAGCTTGGTATAGTAAAAGAAAATGTCGAACTATGATGGTAGATGGTCCCAGCAGCCAATGTGCCTGAGTCTGGAGCTCTGCAGTGGAGCGCTATTACCACACACTGTGTTGATGAGCCACATTACTAACCAGAGTGGACACTGGTGACATATTAAACTTAAACTTTGTCATATACATACAGGTACACACATGAAATTTAATCTCTGCATTTAACCCATCCTTAGGATTTAGTAGCAGTGAGCTGCTGTAAAGCACCTGGGGAGCAACACTCAAGTACACTTCGACATGCAGACAGTAGGAACTGTGGATCAGCTGCGTTTAAAATGTTTTGGTTATTGAATAAACATGATTAATGATTTCAACTGTCTGTTGTAATATAAGTATTTTTTTCAGACATGTTTAACCTTATCCAGTGAGTTGCACGATCTGCTGGATCCGAAACAAATTACAAGATGTAAATATAAGAAGTCCCCCTCTTGCCAAGGATGAAAAAAAGTATTGCAGAGTTGCAGTGCAGTGTGTTTCACAGATTATATTCTACATTAGGTAAATCATAATAACACCCTGAAGCTCAATTTAACAATCAAGTCAAGTCAAGTCAACTTTATTTGTATAGCCCAATATCACAAATTATGAATTTGCCTCATTGGGCTTTACAATCTGTACAGGATATGACACCCTCTGTCCTTTACAAATGACCCTCGCATCGACTAAGGAAAAACTCCCCAAAAAAAAAACTTTTAACAGGGAAAAAGAAACGGAAGAAACCTCAGGAAGAGCAACAGAGGAGGGATCCCTCTTCCAGGATGGACAGACGTGCAATAGATGCCATGTGTACAGAATAACAACAATGAAAACACATTAACACTACATACAAAATTGTATGGAAATGTCCAAATCAATATAACAACAGCTAATATACAGTGTGTATATATAGAATTATATGAGAGTGTCCAAGGGGATGAAGAGCATCATCAAGCTATCAGCAAAGGATGAGAAGCATGTCGTCCTCTCCAACACGCCAACCAGAAGAAGCCTGGGCAGCACATCTTCCACTCCACCATACCAAACAGGAGAAACCTCCGCAGGATGACCTCATCACCACCACGTCACTCAGAACCAGAAGATGAAGCCTGACTGGTCTGCACAACCACTACTCCACCAGGTAGACTGGATCTATGGATACCTGTGAGATGAGAACGCACAGGGACTACGAGGCACAAAACTAATCTGCAGCATGTGTTAAAGGGAGGAAGAGGAAACACATCCTCTTCTCCACTACCCTAAAAGATACAACCTGAGCAGCATCGCCTCTTCTCCATCTCACCACCATCAGGACAGACGAAGCCTGGATGACACCACCTCCTTCTCAACAAGTAGCCTCAGCTCACGGACACCTGGGAGCTGGGAGCACAGGGGCTCCGGGAAAGAAGATGAGTTAGTAAAATGACTTAATGGAGGCATCCAAATGAAGAAGAAGAGAAGCTCAGTGTGTCAGAGGAAGTCCGCCGGCAGTCTAGACCTATAGCAGCATAACTAAGGATTGATCCAAGGCAGCCTGAGTCAACCTTGGATCAGTCCTAACTATAAGCACTATCAAAAAGGAAAGTCTTAAGCCTACTCTTGAATAAGGGGATGGTGTCTGCCTCCCGGACTGAAAGAGGGAGTTGGTTCCACAGAAGAGGAGCTTGATAACTGAAAGCTCTAGCTCCCATTCTACTTTTATAAACCCTAGGAACCGCTAGTAGTCCTGCATTCTGAGAGCGTAGAGTTCTAGCAGGATTATAAGGCACTATTAGCTCTTTAAGATAAGATGGTGCCTGACCATTAAGTGCCTTGTAGGTAAGGAGGAGGATTTTAAATTCTATTCTAGATTTTACAGGGAGCCAGTGCAGAGAGGCTAACACCAGAGAAATATGGTCTCTCTTCCTGGTTCTGGTCAGAACACGTGCTGCAGCGTTCTGGACCAGCTGGAGAGTCCTGATAGACTTATTAGGGCAGCCTGATAATAACGAGTTACAATAGTCCAGCCTGGAAGTTACAAATGCATGGACTAATTTTTCTGCATCGTTTTGGGAGAGAATATGCCTTATTTTTGCAATGTTACGCAGATGAAAAAAAGCTGTTCTAGCTGTTTGTTTCATGTGGACGTTGAAGGACATATCTTGGTCAAAAATTACCCCTAGATTCCTTACAGTGGTGTTCGAGGCTGGTACAAAGCCACCTAGAGTAAATAAGTCATTAGATAGGTTATTTCTGAGATTTTCAGGGCCAATTAGAATAACCTCAGTTTTATCTGAATTTAACAACAAGAAATTGTGCGCCATCCAAGTTTTTATATCCTGAAGACATGTTTGGAGTTTAGCTAACTGGCTGGATTCGTCTGACTTAAATGACAAATATAGCTGAGTATCATCTGCATAACAGTGAAAGTTTATGGAGTGTTTCCTGATAACATTGCCTAAAGGAAGCATATATAAAGTAAATAGAATAGGCCCAAGCACAGAACCTTGAGGAACTCCATAACTGACTATGGACTGCATGGAGGACTCATCATTAATGTGAACAAACTGTGATTGATCCGATAAGTAGGATTTGAACCAGCTTAAAGCAGTTCCTCTGATGCCAGTTAAATGTTCTAATCTCTGCAACAGGATATGATGGTCAATAGTATCAAAAGCAGCGCTAAGATCTAACAAGACAAGTACTGAGACGAGTCCATGGTCTGACGCAATTAGCAGGTCATTAGTAATTTTCACCAGAGCGGTCTCGGTGCTATGATATTTTCTAAATCCTGACTGAAAGTCCTCAAATAGATTATTGTTCTGGAGGAAGTCACACAGCTGACTGCACACTGCTTTCTCAAGGATCTTAGAGAGAAAAGGAAGGTTGGATATTGGTCTATAGTTGGCTAAAACCTCTGGATCAAGACCGGGCTTCTTCAGAAGAGGTTTGATTACGGCTACTTTAAATGACTGAGGTACATAGCCTGACAGCAAAGATAAGTTGATCATGTTCAGTAAAGAGGTGCTCAGTAACGGTAAAGCTTCTTTTAGCAGTGAAGTTGGGATGGGATCTAAGAGACAAGTAGAAGGCTTAGATGAGGAAATCAATGAAGTCAGTTTGTGGAGGTCTATGGGAGAAAAGCAATCCAAGTATACATCAAGTTCTTCAATGAGTCCTATGCTTCCTGTGTTTAAAGACAAAGCAGTTTCAGTCAAAGGCACAGTGTGACTGATTTTCTCCCTAATAGTTATAATCTTCTCATTAAAGAAGCTCATGAAGTCACTACTACTGAGGGTTATGGGAACAGATGGTTCAATAGAGCTGTGGCTCTCTGTCAGCCTGGCTACAGTGCTGAAAAGAAACCTGGGGTTGTTTTTATTTTCCTCTATTAATGATGAATAATAAGCTGCTCTGGCCTTACGGAGAGCCTTCCTATAAGCTTTCAAACTATCATGCCAGTCCAGGCGAGACTCTTGCAGACGGGTTAAACGCCCCTTCCTTTCAAATCTTCTTGCTGCTTGCTTTAAAGTGCGGGTGTGAATGTTATACCATGGAGCCAGCTTTCTGTGCTTTACTATCTTCTTTTTTAGAGGAGCAACAGAGTCTAGAGATGCTCGCAGAGAGTCTGCAGCACTATCTACCAAATTATCAATTTGAGTAGGACTGAAGTCTGAGCCCTCAAGTATATTGATATTAGGTATTGAATTAAAAGCTAATGGAATTATATCCTTAAACTTGGCTACAGCACTTTCCGATAAACATCTAGTGTACATGGATTTACCTGATGGAGTGTAGTCCAGAAGAAAAAATTCAAAGGTTAACAAGTAATGGTCTGATAGGAAGGTATTCTGTTGGTGGACTGATAAATGTTCTACTTCAATGCCGTAGGTCAGGACCAGGTCGAGGGTATGGTTAAAACAGTGAGTTGGTTCCTGAACATTCTGACAGAAGCCAATTGAATCTAACAGCGAGATAAAAGCAGTACCAAGGCTGTCACCGTCAATGTCCACATGAATATTAAAGTCACCTACAATAATTACTTTATCAGTTCTCAGGACTAAAGTTGATAAAAACTCAGAGAACTCAGATAGAAATTCAGAATATGGACCTGGAGCACGGTACACTATAACAAATAAAATTGGTTTCTCTGTTTTCCATTTAAGATGAGAAAGACTAAGAACCAGGCTTTCAAAAGACGTATAGTTTAATTTAGGTTTAGGTTTGATCGATAGACTAGAATCAAAAATGGCTGCAACTCCTCCTCCACGACCTGTATCTCTAGGAATATGAGTATTAATATGACTAGGAGGAGTGGATTCATTCAGGCTGACATAATCATCTTGACACAACAGGTTTCAGTAAGACAAAATAAATCAACCTGGTTATCAGATATTAATTCATTTACTAGTAGAGCTTTAGATGATAATGACCTGATATTTAAAAGTCCACATTTAATTCTCCTGTCCTGATTAACTATTTCAGCAGTGGATTTAATTTTTATTAAGTTATTTTGTTCAACTCCCCTTTTGTTTACTATGGATTGAACTGATTTCAGTGGTCGTGGGACAGACACCGTTTCTATGGGGTTCTGGGTGGGTGACTGCTCTAATGGAAGCACAGAGAAGTGTGTTAAACTACAACTCTGTCTCCAATCAGAAAACCATTTCACAGTAGAGCACACAACATAGTAATTATAGTAAGCTGACTTTCCAGGATGAAGCAAACAATTGTATTTTGTTTTGATTTACTGCTGTAACAGGGCAGTTATGTTACAGCAGTTACAGTGACCATGTTGCATTATTTGTAGTATGACATGTTATTTACTGCCAAACAATCTGGGTGATATGAGGTGTGTTTAACTTGCATTTGACCGTTGGTGATGTTGTCATTAATTGTAATGTATTTTTCTTGCCACAGACAAAACAAAAACTAACTAATAGCATGTTTGAGTGACTCTGATTTTCAAAATGTACAGCACTTTAAAGTCATAAAAACTTAACTTGAGAAAATGGTTAAAAAGTATGCCTTACAGTGGAATATTCTTTCATCCAAAGGGTTAGCAGAGTCTTTGAGGAATCTGCAACTATCCTCACAACACAGTTTTGTTCTATGAAACTGGAGATATCATCCAGGTTACAGCCATAAAAGTATATTTTTAACCCACAGGATGGTTCATGATGGGTGGGTGTGCATAGAAGCAAACTAATATAATACAACAGAAATTCTGAACAACTGCAGAAACTTCTTTGTCTGTTTTTCATCGTCAACCTCTACATTGTTGCGGAGGTCAAAGGTCACATCATTTATAATAACCTCCTGCACCATCGGGAAGCTCCAGTGGGAATAAGATCAGCCATGTGTTGGACAGAGGTGAACTGGATGCCTCTAAACTGTGGCACAGATGCCCTCCTGTTCACACAAAGCACAGACAATATGGATCACATCCTCCCTCTCTCTCTCTCTCTCTTGCTCTCTCTCACTCTCTCTCAAACCAATGTTTTTTTTTCTTTCAATGAAAAAAATACAAAAACAATTAACAAATCATTAACTTTACATGTAAACGATATCATGGTTGGATGCTGTTAGGTGCTTGTTGTTGGATTTATTTGTGTGCAGTAAATAGTGAAACAATATTTTGCACAAGAATTGTTCTATAATATCATTTTTAATGCATTATTATTTGCAAAGTTTTACATTTATCATGTTCTCTGGGTTTTGGCTTTATGAAGTTGACATATTGAGAAGTCTGACTTTGTGTTGCAAGTAAGGATACCGCGTATATGTGTGTGCTGTTCCAAAAGTGCTAAACAGAGACACAGATGAATGAACCAAAATGAGTTAAGTCCCTTTCCTCTTGATGTTTGCACACCTTTCTCCAGCAGAATCATGACATTTCAGAGAGAAACCAGACCAACAGACTCCTTCCTCATCTCTCTCTCTCTCTCTCTCTCTCTCTCTCTCAGTCTCTCTTCTCTCTCTTTGAATAATTAGTGATGTGTGTCAATATTGTGGCCCATAGTAACCATATGGTGGGTGCAGGCAGACAGGCCATTGTTTGGAGCTGTGAAATATTGTGTATCCCTGCGAGGGCTGGAGCCAGCAGAGGCAGGAAGTGTTGTCAGGACTGACAGGGACATTGTGCGCCTGAATGGGCGAGTCCTCGGTGGCAGGGAGCACCACGGACCCAGACAGAAAGTCTTGACCCTGGCGAGAAAGGGCTGATTAGGCATGGTGCTACAGGCCTTTCCTTCATCCACCCCCACCACCACCACCACCACTCCCATCCACACCCCCCACTGGAAGCCGTTAGAACCAGAGCAGAATACAACAAGGCCACTTAACTCAGCGGCGCCTTTTCACTGCAGACATAAAAACACTCATATATTCATGTCAGGGGTGGAGAGGAGTGGAGAGGGACGGGGGCGTAGGGCTGCACCTTCAGTGTGTGATCCCAGGAATGATTCAAGTGTGTGTGATTTGTGGGAATGACGGTGTGACATGGAGGGTTTGAACCTAACAACTGATCTAATGCCTGTTTTGTACGGAACAGAATAATCATTTTCTTTCGGCACTTTTTAACATGCATCAAAACTAAACGATGTCATTAGCGTGCTGTGTAGAGGACAGATTGGAAATGATGCTAAGCTTTTGTTTTACAGTCCTCATATTGCCACAGTATAATCAGACAAACACATTAGTTCAGATGTAATCGAAGGAGGCCAACATTATGCTACCACATTAACAAGCTGTGGTGTGCAGGAAAACCGAGCAGCCAGTGCATCCTGACACTACACAAAGCCTTAAAATACACATATAACACCCCCAACAAGCATCTGACTCTCATCTTAGCAAACATTTAAATTCAGGAAATCCTTCAAAATGTCGAGGAGAGACATTTAATTGTGAGGCCCCTTTTGGCAAACATCTGAGCATCATGGCAAACATTTGATTTGTTAATGAAGTGTTTAACAAGTTGAATATTTAAACTTTATGCTGCAGGGAAAAAGTCTACGTCACTCACAGGATGGCTGAATAAATCAATAATACTTTTAAGAATATGTGGTGCATTTTAAATGAACACAGGCAGACTGAGAGAATCCAGCACTGAATATTTTTTCATAAAATGGATAATATTTTAATTATGGATGGAACTTATTTTCTGTCTTACAAAACAATCTGGGCAGCTTCAGCCAGAGGAGTGGTTTCATTTTAAAGTCCTGTACCATCCTGTTCCTCTCTGCTCCTTAACTACCTGCTCAAACACACCTCCATCCACATCCCCTCTCCTCCTCTTCTCCATCCTTTCCTCCTCTTTCATCCTGTACCCCTTTCTCCTCTCTGCCAATTATCTCTCCGTCAGTCTGTCACACTTTGTAGTCCAATAAAGGCATCCTAAATTGATGCCCATCCCGCCTTTATCCTCCTGATAAAGCACAACAATTAAGGCTCATGTCTCTTTGCTCAGGGCCTTTTGATGGCACACAAAGCTGCACCCAGAAAGAGGGAGAGGTGGTGGAGCTGCACTCAGCTCTTTCTCTCTCTCTCTCCAAACAAATGCATACACACATAACGCAGGTATAAAACCAGAACAAGCTGTCCTTTTGAATAATGATGACTTGAACTGGATTATTAAATTATTAAAACCTCTCAACTTTAACACCAGTGCCTCTGGACTTTAGCCCTTTGATTTTTGAATAACTTGTCAATCTTAAGCCTCGACAGGACCTTACTGAGGACCAGTAACAGCACACACAGCAGCAGCAGGCTAAAGGCATGTTTTCAGCCAAAGCCCTAAGTGTCTGTCATGGCCTGTTGTTGGTTTATACAGCATAACAGATCGTAATATGATGTTAGATGTTATTATATCAGAGCTGTGAAATGTGAAAAAAAATACTTTCCCCTGTGGAGAAAACAAAACTTTATCTTTTTGATGAAAAGAGAAAATTGTTTGGAAATTATTGCTAAGAGTCTTGAAACAGCAAAATGTAGTAAACAATCATATTTTCTCAGGGTATTTCAAATTTGGTTGATGAAAATGAAAGCATAGATAATTACTGAGTGAATGACAAACATTTAGAAAAAAAAAGTTGGAACATTTAAAAAAGACAGCATGATACCTGGAAAAAAATTTCAACATGTTAGCGCTTTGTTTATTGAGGGTATATGCACGACAGCAGGGGGTAAGCGGTAGCCACAATTTAAATTATCACTGGAAGTAAATGGAAAGGTGTGAAGGAAAACAGAAGACAGCATTGTTAAAATCCATCTGCAGCCTGTGAAGGATCCAGATCCACTGGAGTAGCACCCTCTTGTTATACCAGAGACAGAGCTGACAGGAAGTGAACTCAACATAATGTTACTCTGATGTATTTAATGCCTGTTAATACAGCTATTTCAATATATCATTCATTCATTCATCATCAGGCAAACACTGTTTATCCTGTTCATTCATGCCTTTGGACTGTGGGGGAAAGCCCACACTACCACAGGGAGAACATAAAGGTCCCAGGTCAGATTCAAGGAAAGCAGATTATTTAAAATACCACCGGTAGATAAAAGTCATGATGTCAATGAACTTGCTCAGTAATGTGTCGTCAATGTCTATATCTATGCAAAGTTTGCTAGCATTACTTGTTATATACTGGCCATGAAAGGACCAAGTGAGGCTATAGCAGCACAAGTCTCAAACGTATTCAGTTGAGCACCACTGTGTTTGGCTTTAAGTTAAAGTCAAGTGAGTGACTTATGCACAGTCAGTTGTTTTTAGTAAATTATTTTCTTTATATTTTAACACATAGAGCATATATACAGTGCTAATTCATGAGACCACCACCCAGTGTGTTTTCCCCGCTGCTCTAAATTAACAGTATTTCTGATGACCAAAATATTTAATGTATATAAAATGTTTCTGTAATGGTTAATCCACCAGTATGTGCAAGCACTTTAATCAAAATTATATATTTAATGCAAATTATGATTATTGTTGTTACCCATGAATTTTCATATTGACTACAAAAAGGCAAAAAAGCACATTATTATTTTTTGCCAAATAAGAGTTATTTTCTGACTTCTCAGTGAATTCCAGTGTTCTGGCTCAAATGTGGGTCTAAAAAGGTGAATTCAGTTTAAATTCCTCACTCCTGTTCAAAATGGTGAAGCATAGGGAACTCAGTGAGAAACAGAGAGTCCAGTTAAAGTGAGTGAAATGGTGCTGGAGGCTCTTTGAGACAAACAGAGCAGCTGTTAAGCTCTGTATATAGGATGAGAGTGTATGAGAAAGTCCTCCTCTTAAGTGGCTGGTGTGTTTTTCCACAGGCTGGTGCTGTGCAGAGGCTGCGTACAGTCAGCGCTGTAGTTACCTGGGAGGCAGGGCCTTGAGAGTGAGCAATGTTGCTGAAACAAAAGCCCTGACAGCAGAAGTGTGGAGAGAGTGATGAGCCCCCCTGCTGTAGTGTTAGCTAGCCTGGCCTCAGAGTCTCCTCCCTGGCTTTCCCTTTCAGACTCCTGCCCCTGAGGGCTCGGAGTCCTGGAGACACCCGGATCCTGCGGAGACCTGAGTCCTGGTTTTCCATCAGTCACCTCTTATCCAAATGTTAGCCAGCTTGTGCTTAAATCTAAAACAACAGCATCTATTGTACCGTATGCAGGCAATGTGAGGAGTTATTTCACAGCTGACTACATAACAGGAGGTTATCATCAGAAATGAAATTTGTACTTGAGTTAAGTTCAGTTTGAAGAATAAAAGAGAAGATTAAAGAGAATTCAAGATTTCCTGCTACAGTTATTTGCTACAGTGAATGAAACAATAATGATCTTGTAAATCGATTGTTAAACCTAACCAAAAGTATATAAATTACCTCCAATATCAACATTAACAACATCACTTTGTGTTTTAATGTGAATGCAATATAATGTACAAAACAAAAAAATAATCACTCTCCATGAAAAGTACTGAAGTACATTTTTTGCTAACGTAAGTACTTAATACTGTACATTTACACAGTTGTGTAACATTATTGTGTACATTTTACTTACAAAGTAAAAGTTATCAGTTGTCATTTGATCAGTAATTGATTTGGGAAGGAAACTTAATGATAAAACATCATCTGTTTTTATCTGTTAAATTTAAAAAAAAAAAAAAAGAAAAAAAAGAAAGAAAAAACTAACCTATCTAACCTATCAGCTTCATCCAAACACTGGACCTCAATGAAAACCTACAAAATAACTTCAGTTATTGTTAGCAGGCTTCACATGGTGGGAGACTTATATGGCATGAGGTAACACAACCCCAAGATACAAAGCTGATGTAATTATTTTCTCAAAGTGTCTGCTGAAGCTCACACATGAGTCTCAATGTCAGCTCTAACTGACAGAGCCTCTGCTGGCTAACAACAACCTCTGTCTGCTTCTCAAACTGACTCAGATCGCAACCAGGCCTACGTTGCCACCATGTGGTAGCAGAAAAGGAGGGTTTCCTCAACATTTTGGATGATTTTTCAGCTCAAAGAAAATAAAAGAATAGAAGGTGGCCGGTTGGATAGTATGTAATGCTTTTCTCCAACACCACTTACATGCAGTGCATTCCTCACTGTTTTTTAAAGTATCATGTATCAAGACTGAAAGACAGGAGAAAGTTCACAAAACAGCAACTCTTAAACTTCAACATATCCTGATTTGGTTTTAATCCCAAATTTTGCTCCCAGCTCACAGTTGATGTTTGCAACTGAACAGAGTAGGAAGATCTTTATTCAACTTAGGTCAAAGTGGCTCATAAACACTGCATTATGGTCCTGGTGGAGATCTTTTTGATAATATATTTTATATGATGTCATGAAAAACTGATGAACTACTGCATATGGATGTTATAATTAATCAACTATGTGTTTGTTTTCACATAGATATTGCTATTTAGTTTAGCTCTTCATATGCTGTGGAAATCTTTTTCAAACCAATGAATATATTAAATAATAAGCAGCAGGTTGAAGCACATTGTGTTTGATGTTGTGGGCACTGGAGGGAGCCCTCTACTTAGTCTCCATCATCTCCTGAGCTCAAATCCATGTGGACCTGCTAACGTGACTGCACTATGAAGCCACGGCACAGGCATTCAAAGATGACATGAGTTTTGATAAATAGAACAGGGGAATGAATAATCCCTTCAACAGTGTCTCAGGTAGGAGATCTAGACAGCCGCTATCACACAAACACATACAGTGTGCGTACTGTCCACACATCTGGAGCATGGCGCTGGTCTGGGGTTCTGTCACTGTCCTCTGACCCTCTCTCTAAATTTATCAGGACTTGTGTCATCATGTGTGTCTCTCATATTTCTGCTGGCCGATGGGATCAGCTAAGAATAGAAGAGCACTGACAGAGATTATCACACCACAACTCTCTCTCTCTCTCACTCTTTTGAAAAAAAAAAACCCTATTATTTCTCTCCTGTCACACTTACAACCATGAACCTCCTCCTTCTCTGTGTGTCTTGACTTTTTTGTGTTTTTGACTACTGACCTCTTCCACTGTATGGAAGACAGAGGGCTCTGCTGTCCATATAAAGAGCTATGGCCACAACAATCCAAACAGGGCAGGGAACTGGGCGAGGGTTCAAAGATCTGTATTTGGTGAGCTTTAAGGGGGTAATGGTGGAAGGTCAGTAACTTTCCTTTGGGACTGCTGAACCCAGATTCTGTAGTCCCAGATTCCCAGCAAGATCTTGAAATTCAGTTCACAACTGCAGACTCAATATTACAACCAGCGTGTTTCCTTGACAAGAGGTTGTATCAATGAATGTGAAGTAGCATCTGAGTCTGTCAGTGACAGCTAAATGTCACATCTAATCCAGAGACGGAGCAGGATCTCCAGGATATGTAGGGTTGTCCCTGACAGAGACACAGAGTGATAATCCAGACAACCAGGCACAGTGAGCCAACTAAAACCTGATTGGCTGATGTGCAGGGTTACTTAAGGTGAGTTTTGAATGCAAATATAATTTGACCGTGTGTGTGTGTGTGTGTGTGTGTGTGTGTGTGTGTATCCAGGGTCAGGTCAGTTAGAGTTTAGAACAGGAAAGTTACATTACCTCCAATAACTTTCTCCAACAGCAATGCCAAAGCAAACACACATCCCTGCAGCTAATGCAAACAGACCAAACAGGGCTGCTGCCTGAAATAAGCAAATTAAAGTATAAATAAAGAGTAAGTGTGTATGATCACACACACAGAGAGAGAGAGTAACACTGGGATCTGAAGGGATTTCTAAGAGAAAAAAAACAGAATGATTTGAAGTACTACTTTTTGATAAGGGTCACCTGCTGATCATCTGTTTAACATTTATTTATTTATTTATTAAATACTGCTAAGGTCCGTCTGACAGCTGCTGAAAAGTTTTTCTTTGTATCATGATCATCCTCAGCAGAGAAATGGACTATTCCCAGAGTTGTCAATGTTCAAATTTTATTTTATTGTTTTCATTCAATGAGCAGCATGAGGTGCTGGTTAAGAATGACTTTTTCCAGTGACTGTAAAATACATTATACATAGAAATACAGTGAAGATACCATGTGAGTAATGAAGCATAAAATGTCTTCAAACTACATAGATTATTCTGATATGACCAACAGACTTTGATGCCCCCAGAGGATGAAGTCTGATGACCTTGATGATGATCGTCTGACGTTTCTCCCAGTGTCACCATGAGGTTGATGTTTGCAAATTTTATGCTTCAGCTACTATTGAATTGACTGCAATGACACTCGTTCAGACCTGTTCTCTCCGGGTACTCTGGCTTCCTCCCACCATCCAAAAACATGCATGGGGATCTTATCTTAAAGAGCTGACAGTGCCTTATAATCCAGCTAGAACTCTGCGCTGTCATAATGCAGGACTATTAGAGGTTCCTAGGGTTTATAAAAGTAGAATGGGAGCTAGAGATTTCAGTTATCAAGCTCCTCTTCTGTGGAACCAACTCCCTCTTTCAGTCCGGGAGGCAGACACCATCCCCTTATGCAAGAGTAGGCTTAAGATTTTCCTTTTTGATATTGCTTATAGTGTTCTCCCCGTGTCTGTGTGGGTTCTCTCCGGGTACTCTGGCTTCCTCCCACCATCCAAAAACATGCATGGGGATTAGGTTAATTGGTTAATTTAAATTGACCGTAGGTGTGAATGTGAGTGTGAGTGGTTGTCTGTCTCTATGTGTCCTGTAATGAACTGGAGACTTGTCCAGGGTGTACCCTGCCTTTCACCCTAAGACAGCTGGGATAGACTCCAGCCCCCCATGACCCTATGAGAGGATTAAGCGGTAGAAAATGGATGGATGGACAAAACATCTGCAAAAAAAACATCCAAGTGGTACAGCCTCCCAAAGCTGCTTGCATGGCTGGAGACTTTTGTCTCTTTCATATCAAACTTCATATCCATATACTTCACTGTACTTAGTCAGTTAAAGCATATTGTATTGGTTTCAAACCCATATGTTACACAGCCAACTGTAACATGACATGGGATTAGAAAGCTTAAAGGGAAGCAGCCCTCCTGTTTCTGCATCTCTGACAGCAGATAGTCTTTCCATAATGTCAGAACATAATGCTGGATACCAACAGCTGCGTAAACACATGAAGTCAGTTTACCCACTGAGGTGAAGAGCTTTTATGACTTTTTGTTTTACAGTAATCCACGCTGAGAGCAGTTAAAACACCATAAAGTTAGTGAGCAGAGAACAACATATCGGTGCTGCATCACAGATATGTGGCTAAACACAGGAGATATGTGTTATCTTTACTGAGAGCAGTCTGCCTGTAAAAGCAAAATTAACCTTCATCAAGGGGAGGAAGAGTGGTTCAGTCAGTGTGTAGACATTATAGGCCACCAGACCTGCTAGGTGAGTGAATACCTGAGTGAATATTACATAGCAACCACAAAGGATATATGATAGGATCAGGTGTTCAGTCATTTCTAGGTCTAAATAGCATGGACAGGGACCACACAAAAAATATAGTCATGTTGTTTGCTTATGGATCAAACTTTGATTCACTTTATGACAGTTTTTCTTGATATTTTAAGATATGAAATATTAATGTTATTGTAAGATTTGAAGTTACACAACAAATATTTCTTTAGTTTTTTTTGTGCACCTCACTCAAAGCATTGAGAAACAATAAAAATAATTTCATGGTTGCACCATTACACCACATGAAGCAGACCTTTCATTTTCTTGATCGTAATTTTATAGTGTCATACTGGTATGTATCTTGATCGTAATTTTATAGTGTCATACTGGTATGTATCTTGATCGTAATTTTATAGTGTCATACTGGTATGTATTTTCTTATAATATAGCCTGGCTTAGGGCGACATGAATTTGACTCCATTAGTACATAGCCTACATAGAAATGGACATACAGTGCTAACAAATTTATTAGATTAACGAAGATGTTTGCCACTGCTACTCTAAATTAACACTAATGCTGCTAGCAAAATATTTTAATGCTCTTTAATTAAAATGATATATTTAATGCTAAAATAAAACTATTGATGGTATCCATTCATCCAATTTACTCTTTGCAAAAAAGCAGAAACAATAGCAAAGCACATTCTAATTTTTTGATTGAGATGCCAAACTACAAATATTTACACAGAAACAGAGAAAAATGTGTTTCAGTGGTTGATTGGTAGTCTGGATTTATTTCTGGCTTTAGCTCAAATGTGGGTCTAAAAAGGTGAATTCAGTTTAAATTCCTTATTCCTGTTCAAATTCCTGCGCAGTGAGAAAGACAGAGTCCAGTTAAATGATGCTGGAGGCTCTTTGAGACAAATAAAGTTGCTAAGCTCTATAAATTACCGGTGGATGTTAAAAACTAGAGTGGGGGTTATAGACTACGTATTGTATAATTTATATTTATAATGTCTGTATACAATGAACTTGCTTTAGATACTTAAAACCTGAAAATAAATGGTGCTCCAGTGAAATGAAAACATAACTTGCACTCCGGTGTGGTGTGGGTGAATTTGACCCACAGACTGTAATGACCCAGCTGCAGCAGCCTGAGCCTCAGCAGACAGCGTGAGGAGAAAAAAAAACATCCTTTGACGTCAGCCACGTCAGGCTTCAGTAGTCCAAGATGGCGGAGGTGAGCGGGTTGAGGAGCAGAAATCACTTCGAGCCCAACTTAAAAAGCCGAGTCGTTGACGAAGGTAAACCGTTGTTAGTTTTGTCAAGTCCATTCTCAAAAGTGTACAGTTTAAAGAGCACGAAGCTGAGGAAAGGAGACTCAGTCTCAACGTATTTTTATTTTATTTTTTTACTTACGTCGTCTTTGAGTGAGTGAAAAGCAAACTCGCTTTTCCGTTAGCTCCTGTACTTAGTGTTAGACTCTCGGTGTCCTGAAAAATCCGGTACCCCCTGCCAGAAAGTCCCCCTGACGTTAGTTATCAAACTAAGCGTTAGCAGTCCAAGCTGTGCCAGCTTAAAGTAGACGCGACTTGTCAGCGAGTGTTAACGCTTCGTTAAAACGCGTTTCCCTTTGAAACTGAAGCAGAAAGCTGTTGGGAAACGTATTTTGACATGGATTCAACAGTAAACCGTAACACCTGTGGGCTCGTTTGTTAGGACCGTCACTCTCACCTGCTCCTCAAACAAACCTGCCTGCCATGGCTGCTCTGTCACCCTGTGATGCCTTCACGTGCATCGTTTCTGAACTTTGAAACAGTCCGCTGTACGTTACGTTGAGCTGAACTAACAAGCAGCATACACCTTAATCTTTTCATCCTCCTAATGACTCGGATATTTTTAAACACTCTATTATTAGTCTGTTAAATTCGCCAGCTAACTTATCCACGTAACTGTGAGGCTAATTTTGCCCTGTTAATAACTCGAGTGTTTTACAAGTAATTATTAAACGAGGCAGTTGAAAAGAATTAAAAGTTGCTGCTCATGCTAGAATGTCGGTCACACCCAGTGCTGCTTTATCTTATATTGAGGTGTATATATATGTTTCAGGCAGCCTTTGTGTTGTTTTGAATATCTCATGATGAATAGAAATGGTCCACAAATGTGTCTCTTAATTTCAGGTTACAATGTTAAGGCTGTGTTAAGAGCAGACTTAAAATTGCAGTTTGTACACCACCATAATATTATAGTATTGTTTAACAGATTTGCAAGGTTTCATCTGTCTGTGTGCTGCCATTAAATAGGTTAAGAAGTGTTATGTTCACAAACAGGGAAAGAAGGCTACTGTTTGAAATGAAGGGAGCGATTGGAAATTGGCAACATAAACAATGACTTTGGTAATTGATTAATCATCAATTAGTTATTTAATGAAACAAAAATACCACATACTTTTATATACTTTTCACCCTGGGGACTTAAATCCACAGATCAGAACAGATATTTTAACGATAACACTTTTTGTTGGTGTTTTATTACAACACCAAGCAATTCATTAATCTGAAAAAATGGAACCGAGACATTAGGTTTTACGATGCGGAAAGAGAGAAATCAAGAAAGAGATCGTTTCCTCAGCCAGTGTGAGGATGGGAATTAAATGGGTTGAACAAATGTGCTCCGACACGCTCACTGTTCTTATAACCTTTCTCTAAACCTTGTAAAGATTGGAAAGTAAACAGTAAATTGTCAGTCTCCAAGGCTCATCACTGAGATATGATCTGGAACCTTTTATCATGTTAACTCTTATGTCTACTATCATGCAGGCCAGCTGACTCAACACCAGTAACAGTGTTCACTGCAGCTGCTGCTCTTGATCTGCACTTTGTCCTCACAGACTCCTGCTTGCTCTGCTTGCTGCAATTGGAACATTTACCCTCCTTGACTCTTGTCCAGGGGGGCCGTGGCAGGTTGTTCATTGGTGCTTGTTCAGGGGCATCAGTGTACCTGCATCTTAATAGGCTACAGTGAATTCCTTGTCCTCGTTCATGTCTCTGCAGCCCTGTTGTCTTGGCATGTATTGCCTGGTCACTGACATTGATAATAGGTGCTGCTACAACAGAGAGAAGATGTGTTTTCTCTGTGCTGTAAACACTAAAAGTGGGAGTGTTCCCTCTTACAATCCAATTGAAATGTTGCATCAGCAAATATTTAACTTAATCTTCCATTTAGTGTTTATTACTGACTAACTTGCAGTAGTGCATTTTCCTCACATGTCTCATCTTCACCCCCAAAGGTTTGTCCTACACTGTAAAGGCCAGGGAAAATGGTCTCTTTGTGTGAAAGTATTAACACTCCCATATTTAGACAGCTGGTGAGGTTAAGTGGTCCACGGCCTTATCAAAGTCTGCCTCAGATATAGTGCAGGAGTCCAGGGAGGGGAGAGCTGATTTGGGATGCAGCGCTGAGATGTAGGCTAGCTTGCGTAGGCACGCTATTCTTGCCATGCATATTTAAAGAAACACCGGCTCCACTACTTGTGTGTGCTTTATGTGTGAGGCTTTGTGTGTGTGATGTACTGCACACAAACTCACGTTATCCCTTGACAACTTTGTGTACGAGCATACGAGGTGCTGGAACACATGTAGGCCACTTAACATCTGCTGTGTCTCCAAACGATAAGAAGTCGTGTGGCTAATTTTAGTCCTGCCCTCATTTTCTGCAAACTGATGAGTGGGTCAGTGCATTAGCCACTTTATCGTGAAGTGTGAGTATAGTAGTAAATAAAAGCAGACACAATGTTTTTGCTCTGGCTGTTATGCTTCCTGGCATGCTTGTTGTGTTTTGTCTCAGACAAGTTCTGCTGCAACACACTCCTCACAGTCCCAGCACAATAGCATCTTTGTGCAGGTCCCCCTCTTCATCCTCATCCTGCTGAGTGCTGCTCTGGACTAGATGGGAACCTGCACTGCCTCAGACTAATGAAATCTGCATGGCTAATTTGTTTGCAGAGCAGATTACAGTAACTGCTCGCTAGCACAGTGTTGCTGCTGCCCTGTAGGGATTTGCAGCACCATGTTAGAGCACACCATTTCCAGTTGTCCCCTCCAAGATCTTACCAAAGTAAATGTCTGCATTTTCAGTGTAGCTTAACTTACAGATATATATAAATAATATATATAACATATAGTATGTTATTTTTGTCACAGGTTCCTTAGCTTAGACCAGCAGATAGTCAGCACCCAGCACTGTCTTTCCTGTGGAACCAAGCACTCATTTGAAATGTATTATGTGTTGATGTACTTGTGAAAAAATTGTGAGCTCTTGTTTGGTAACTTATGTTCTGTGAAATCTAATGTGTGTGTTCACTGCTAATGTAACTACCTAGGGCCATGCATGGAGGACAGGTTTGTGATAAACATGTTTATATAGCATAAGCACAAGACACAACTCTTCTAGAGTTCATCAGTGAGCTTCTGGAGGGGAAGTCTTAATGTCGTAGCCATCCAAGCTAGCTTTAATAGGCTCAATGAGATGGTAAAACCATAGCGTTTAGGGTGTGAAAGTACACATTGATCCAAACTATACTGTCTCATGATATGGCCACAATGTGCAGGCTGGAACTTAAAACTTTAAGTCAGAGGATGTGAGGTTTAGTCTCCAGCTCACACATGCTCAGTAGCAGCGAGTACCACGGTAAACAACCATGTAAATAGATCTGTTGCTATGGAGATGCCAATGTACTTGCAGTGGTGATAGTGATTACACAGTTTGGATCACTAGTAAATGGGATGGCAAAGTGAAGATGATCCTGTGTCGTTCAAATCATCAGTGTGGGATCACTTCAGTTTCCTGGTGAAATATGAAATTTGTGAAGAGCCCATGTTTTCATTATGTGACACATTTATGTTTATCTTAAGCCAACATTAATCACGTTGAATCTGTCTTCATTTTTGATCGACAACAGTCAGTTTTTAAAAGTTTTTCAGTTTCCAGACGTGGCAAGTTGCCTTTCTCAGTGGTTTATGGGATGAGCAGTAGTAGCAGCAGCTGGATAAAAAACAACAAAACAACCCACAGATGTTCTTTGTCTCATGTGCAGTGTGGTAAATTTAATTTTAATTAATTAATTTGATTTATCTTTGAGGTTTTCATCTTTTAGCCAAACCTTGGGTAATGGCTAATAGTGAAGGTCAAACTACTGAAGTGTCTGTGGTGTGCAATTTGGTTTGACTTTGTTTTAAGTAAACGCGGTCCCAGCAGAGTCGATTATATGCTGTGTTAGTTTCATGTGAGGAATCTTGCAGCTTTATAGGAAACGTGCTTTAGATTTAAAGGAGATACTTTCACAGAAGTATCAAACCAGTCTCCTCATGACTTCCTTTCCCTTTTGTCCTTTTTGCTGGCCCTTTGTGATTTTGAGCACAAGGCTATTTTTGAGCTCGACTGAGATGGGCAGATGACAGTGGAGAACAGTATTTAGTCGTTTGACTGCACTTCATGTTCACTTCTCAGAAAAAATGCAGTCTCTGACATAACAAACACTTGACAGTGACTCCTGTCCCTTAGAAAGGTGTTTCAGGGTTTTGTGTGTGTCACATACTCAGCTAATCCACAGTGTGAATAACTCTCAGCAGCATGAGAGGTGTAGTTTATCAGGAACCTCGGCCCCAGTGCTCCTCTTCAGCCTCTCTGCTCTGGCCCTCTGGCCACTTAACTAATGCTGCATGATGATATCTAACCAGTGTGAATTACTTTCTCTCTCGTTAACTAAAGGCTTGAGTGGTGTGGAAGATGTCCCCATTTTTCGGCATAAGCAGAGGCCTCCTCTAGCCAGACCTGAGGACCTGGAGGAGGAATTAATCCCCAGGTCCACAGCTTCAAACTCATGCAAAAATGCCAGCCTCAGCCCCTCACCAGATGAAGAGACTCTGAAAGAAGAGGTGAAGTGATGCTGTATTTCTCCCCCAATGAAACCTGCCTTATCACCACTGTAACCACTCAATTGCCTGCTTGATGCCAGAGGAAAGCCCCTGATTGGTTGCTCACTCCTGTCTTCAGGCTGTGGTGGAGGAGGAGAAGGCCAGGCCTGTCCAGATCGTACTGGCCAACGAAGATGAGCACAGCTTTGAGCTGGACGCTGCTGCGCTGGAGAGGATCCTGCTGCAGGATCACTTGAAGGACCTGAATGTGGTGGTGGTGTCGGTGGCTGGGGCCTTCCGCAAGGGCAAGTCCTTCCTGCTGGACTTCATGCTGCGCTACATGCACAATCAGGTGAGACGAGTCATTGTTTCATTATGCCATTTCTAGGCATGTAAGAGATCATTATCCTGTTAAGATTAAAAGAGAAAGTTATTCTGTCAAGTGCTGTATACATTAGGGCTGGGTATCGATTCAGATTTTCCAGATCAATTTGATTCGATATTTCAATATCGATTCAGTCAGGGATATTTCAGTTAAACTAAATGCTCCTTTATTTTCTGTGCATGTTCAGAGTTTGCTGGTAATTTAGGTGCCAGTACCTGCTCCAGGCTGGTTTGTTTGAGCCGTGCCGAGTCTGCCGACTGTGTTTCCAGGTGAAGTCTCGTCAAATGGTTGCAAAGATTTGTCGTATTGCCACTGTATTTTATCTTCCCGTTGCATATTTTGCATACTACTTGTTCTTTCTCCAACTCGTCATTTTCTTCCAACTTCTTAAATGCGAAATGCTTCCAAACATCAGCTTTTTAACGAGTTGGCAGTGCCTGGAGAGTTGGACTCGCTTCTGCCATGTTTGTTTGACTGCTGGCAGTAACATCTCACGAGATCTTGTTCCTTGGAAAGCGGTGGAAAGCAGCACTCTCCTTTGGTTTCAGCAGACTAGCCATGCAGACTAGACGTGTGTATAGCAATTGATGCCCTCAGACGAGACTGGCAGGCAGGTTTATACTTCAGGCTGCTTCTCCGCACGTTCAATGAAGAAAAAAAATATGCAAGTTAAAAGATTGATCTTTGGATTTTATGAATCCAAATTATCAACCATTTAAATGGCGATCGATTGAATCGATTTTTTTTAACCCAGCCCTAGTATACATGAAGGCTTGAGTTGCTTATATGATATTTTATAGTCAGGACAAACTGCACTAACTAAGCACTGATGCACTGATGATATTTTTCTGCCCTTCGTACGTGTCTTTGCACATATTTTCCATTTGGTCCTCAGAAAGTCCAAAATATACTGCCAGCTGCTGTTTCCCAGAGAGGTGACGTTCAGTCTCAGTTATGTTTGTTTTGTCCAGTCCACAGTGCAGTCATCTAATTCATTATTAGATTTATTATTATAAAACCTAATATTTTTAATCCTACAGTATTTCTAAGGAGATAAGTTATTGTTATGTAATATAGCAAAATGAGGGTTCCCATGCATCCTGGAAAACCTGGAAAATGAATGACCAATTTTTCAGTCATGAGAAAAATGAGATAAAGGTCAAATGTCCTGAAAATGGTTAGGTTATCCTGGAAAATTATTTATGCAAACTCATAAATAACATAACTTTAATGTAATTTTTAACCTGTTTGTATTTGTTCACAAGGCATGGGCAGAAAAAATAATATTCAAGGATAACCATTTCCAGAACATTTGACCTTTTTTCTCATTTTCCATTACTGAAAATTGGTCAATCAGGTTTTCCAGGACACATGGGAACCCTTGAAAATATTATATATAATTTCAAAACAAAGACTAATTTGTTCTGTTGAAGATTTACATATGTTTTTTTCAAAGGCACAGATGTTCAGATATTAACTCCAAATTGATATTTAAAACAGACCAGATGGACACAATTGTATAGAAATGGCATATAATGGCTAGAAAATGCTCTCTGACTCTCTGTCTGGAAACCAGTCAATGTCAGATTGGTGTGACACAGTTGGCTTGATTTTGATATGAATTCTGAACTGGTGAAGTTGGCAAAATAAAGTGTCCACACATGTACTGATTGTAAACAGCCCCTGCTGATGGTGTGTGTGCATGAGCTAAGTAATCATAAAACAGCTCATCATCAGCCCTCTGATGCTGAAACATTGTATAAGCAGTACATGTTGGACTGATAGTACAACAGCTGAGCTAACAGCCAGTTCTAGCATGTGCATCTCAATGTGACAAGCTAAGACAAGAACGTGCTTGTGTTTGGTGTCATCCTCAGATACTACACCAGGTGACTGAGACAGCAGAGCAGGTTAATCTAAAAACTTCAGACATATCCGACCTTACATAACGCTTGGTGCAGCTAGAATGTTCTTACCCTCTATGATTCTATCACACATTGAATATTGTATAACATGTTGGTCATTGACAGGTGCAAATACAAGCAAAATCATAGAATCACTATACAAAAAAAACCTCCTCCTCTAGAGAGGACTGTGAGGTCTCACACAGAAAAACAGCCTTTAGACAAAATGCTCTTTCTGTTAAGGCCAGTAAGATCTGGAATAGTCTACCACTCTCCATAAGGGAGTATCCAACATTTCCAACCTTCAAGACTCACCTCAAACAGTGGCTGAAAGAGAGCCTGTCCTGTGACCATTGATTTTTAACTTCCATTGTATTGTTTTGTGATGTGCTTTTACCATGATTCATTGTCCTTTTCCTTGTCTTATTGTATGGTTTGTGTTGCCTATCGAGGGACTGCGGATGCCACATTGCATGGTTGCTATAATCTGGCATATTTACGTCTATTTCTTGTTGAATAGATGTTCATTAATGTGCAATGTCCCTATCAAATAAATAAATAATAAATAGCCCTTCAGAAGCAGCCAGGATCACCTTACACTCACTTGTGCACATACTGTCTAACACACACACACACACACAAAGATGAACAACTGTTTTTCTAGCAGCTGTTGGGCATTATGAATGTGGACATTCAAGTCTTTCTCAATCCGCACATATCTGTTTGTCCCCCAAACACTGGTGCCTTTTGTTCAGGTTAGGGTTCTTTAATCCACAAGTTAATGTTACAAATAAGAACTTCCTCAGTCATGTGTTGATATGTTAATGTTGGACTGCAGGTGTTTCTTCTTATCAAGTCATGCTTACACGTCGTAATATTCCACTTGAGGCATTCAGCACAGATGTCTTGTTCTATAAACCAGGAATCAGTGTGTGCATACTTTGTCTTGCAAATCAACTATTTGTTTTAGGCTTGTTTACTGTGGTCGGTGGATCTGCCCACTTGGTCACACTGTGTTGCTTTAATTTAACATTATTTTTTTTTTTCTTTATAAAAACAAGTGACATAAGAAGGGCTTTCAGTGACCCGTAAAACATGAACAAAGTCTGTGCTGTGCTGCAGCACTGCCAGTCCTGTCACTCTGAGAACATGACGATGATGGTGGTAGACCTTGTGTTGTGTGATGCTTCCATGTTGTGGTGTGGATTAAATCGGAAAACTACAAGAACTCCAGAGTACAGAGCTTTTACCAAGGTCAAATAATCATTCCACTTAGCCATCACTTTCTCAGCCACCATGTGTCGCTGCTCACAGACAAGTAAAACGACCACTGACCTATACTCTCACACTACACCTTTCATCTGCCCCCCCATGCAGCAGAGTGAGTCATGGATGGGTGGTGATGATGAGCCGCTGACAGGGTTTACCTGGAGAGGAGGCTGTGAAAGGGAGACCACGGGAATTCAGATCTGGAGTGAAGTCTTTGTGGTCGACAAGCCTGATGGCAGCAAGGTAGACAGCTGTGAAACACAATACAATGAGCCACCACCACAACCTGGCCACCAAGCTGCAGTGGGCCACAGTTTTGTTGACTCTGTGGCATCTCATCCTGACAGGTTGCTGTGCTCCTCGTTGACACTCAGGGAGCTTTTGACAGCCAGTCCACCATCAAGGACTGTGCTACCGTGTTTGCCCTCAGCACAATGACCAGCTCTGTGCAGGTGAGCTTCACTGGTGCAAAATATGCCATTGCTTTCCATCTCTTCTTATTTTCAGTCTCTGTGTCATGTTTTGTTTTCAGGTGTACAATCTGTCCCAGAACATACAGGAGGATGACCTGCAGCATCTGCAGGTTTGTAGCATTTCTCCTCCTCCTCCTCCCAGGGAAAAGTGGCACCAAAGTCTGTCACAGTAACTCTTTTTTTCTTTTTTCTGATCATAACTTGTTTTTCTCTCATATGCAGCTCTTCACAGAATATGGCAGGCTGGCAATGGAAGAGATCTACCTGAAACCTTTCCAGGTACCAACTGCTTCTATTCACTGTAAACATGCATGCATGTGTAGGCCTGTCACAAAAACAAATTTTGCTGGACGATATATTGTCCCACAACTTATTGCTGATAAACAATATTACTGTCAGCGTTATTCTGAGGTTCTTAAGATGTTCTTTTTATCTCTATGTGGCTCATACTTTTGCTTATAACTTATATTTTACTAAAATCCATTTCCTGGTGACTGCATACAACAATACATCACACTTGTTCCTTCAGAAAGCAGTATTTATTGCTATTTCACATTTGATCAATAGCTGTCACACCCTCCATGCCCTGTCATTTCACCCGAGCTTTCGGGCAAATGTCTGACCCTGGTATTTAACATTGTAATCGGGGATGGGGCTGAGGCATTCAGCTTTGAAATCATCTGTTTCATTATTCCTACTAGTTTCTCCTTGTTACCTGGTTCTCTACTCCTCACCAGCTCACCTGCTACAGTTGCTCTCTGTGTCTGCCATAGACTATAAAAAGAATGGACGTAGCACCCGTGACGTCACCCATTGGTTTGGAGGAGACCGTTTTGTGCTCCTATCATGGGCATTCGAACTGCACCATCTTGGATTTTAGTGGGCTTGTACTTTCCATATTTGGTGGAGACGCGGTATATGGGTCAGTCGGCCGAGTGAAAAGTTAACCCGCCCACTGAAAAGTTAACCACGCCAAACTGAGCCAGCCGAGGGCTGCATTTTAAAGATCACCTTTTCAAATTGAGAGGTTTTAGGTGGAGCTGCAGGGTTTGGTGGAGTTGTGGGGGGAAATTCATTTGTACTATTTAACACTGCCTCCACCCACTAACGTTATCCACCACAAACAACATCACCCCCTTTCTGACGGAGCATCTCTGTCGTTGTATTCCCATATTCCCTGAACATGCTCTAGTCATTTGTCTATATCAGCAGGGACCATGAGTCTGCAATAAAGTCATTATAAGCCAGCGGCAAAATATGCCCATACAAAGTCTATGGATAAAATAGTACTAGATATTTACACACCAAAAAAAACACAAGATCTTTGACGGTCGGTTAGTAAAGTCAACAGCAAAACACGCCATCCATCCATCCATCTTCTAACGCTTATCCTCACATAGGGTCGCGGGGGAGCTGGAGCCTATCCCCGCTCTATAGGTTGAAAGGCAGGGTACACCATGGACAAGTCTGAGACAGAGACAGACAACCACTCACACCTACGGGCAATTTAAATTAGCCAAATAACCCAATCCCCATGCATGTTTTTGGATGATGGGAGGAAGCCGGAGTACCTGGAGAGAACCCACACAGACACGGGGAGAACATGCAAACTCCACACAGAAAGGCCCCGGGCCGGGAATCGGTTACCCTCTTGCTGTGAGGTGACAGTGCTAACCACTACATCACCGTGTCGCCCACAACACAGCATATTGCCAGAAAAAAATACATGAAAATAGGCATCCCCTTGGACACTCTCATACGTGTGTTCACACACGTTCAATATGATGTTGGTCCACCCTTTGCAGCTATAACAGCTTCAATTCTTCTGGGAAGGCTGTCCACAAGGTTTAGGAGTGTGCTTCAGGGAATTTTTGACCATTCTTCCATAAGTGTAGTTGTGAGGTCACACACTGATGTTGGATGAGAAGGCCTGGCTCTCAGTCTCTGCTCTAATTCATCCCAAAGGTGTTCTATCGGGTTGAGGTCAGGACTCTGTGCAGGCCAGTCAAGTTCATCCACACCAGACTCTGTCATCCATGTCTTTATGGACCTTGCTTTGTGCACTGGTGCACAGTCATGTTGAAAGAGGAAGGGGCCAGCTCCAAACTGTTCCCACAAAGTTGGGAATGGAATTGTCCAAAATGTCTTGGTATGCTTAAGCATTCAGAGTTTGTTTCACTGGAACTAAGGGGCCAAGCCCAGCTCTCCCACACCATAATCCCCCCTCCACCAAACTTAACCCTTGGCACAATGCAGTCCAACAGGTATCGTTCTCCTGCCAACCACCAAACCCATCAGCTTTTCAGATGAAGTGTGATTCATCACTCCAGAGAACACGTCTCCACTGCTCTAGAGTCCAGTGGTGGCGTGCTTTACACCACTGCATCCGACACTTTGCATTGCACTTGGTGATGTATGGCTTGGATGCAGCTGCTGGGCCATGGAAACCCATTCCATGAAGCTCTCTGTGCACTGTTCTTGAGCTAATCTGAAGGCCACATGAAGTTTGGAAGTCTGTAGTGATTGACTCTGCAGAAAGTTGGTGACCTCTTCGCACTATGCGCCTCAGCATCCACTGACCCCACTCCGTCAGTTTACGTAGTCTACCACTTCGTGGCTGAGTTGCTATCGTTCCCAAACACTTCCACGTTCTTATAATACAGCTATATATATATATATATATATATATATATATATATATATATATATATATATACATATAGATAAACGTTACATGATGCACTGATAATCACTTTGGAATGATTGGAATCAAATAGTGAGCCACAGAGCATTATTGATTTCTCTGTGATGTGGTGCTGGTGTGTTTCAGTCCCTGATGTTCCTGATTCGGGACTGGTGTTATCCTTATGAGCATGACTATGGACTGGAAGGAGGCAACAACTTCCTGGAGAAAAGACTCCAGGTGAGAATCTTTTCTTCTTTTTTATTTTAAATCAAGTTGAAAATGCAGATGGGATGATGGTTTTTTGAGAATCCAGAAAATCGGTTTCTTCCCTGATAGACCTGCACTGTTGTTGAAGCTACAGTAGGGAGAGAAAGTATTTAGTCAACCATCAATTGTGCAAGTTCTCCGTCTTAAAAAGATGAGAGAGGCCTGTAATCTTCACCATAGGTACACTTCTACTATGAGAGACAAAATGAGAAAAAAAAAATCCGGAAAATCACATTGGCTGATTTTCAAGAATTTATTCGCAAATGACAGTGGGTAATAAGTATTTGGTCACCTACATACAAGCAATAATATCTGGCTCTCACAGGCCTGTACCAACTTCTTAAAGAGGCTCCTCTGTCCTCCACTCGTTACCTGTATTAATGGCACCTGTTTGAACTCGTTATCATCAGTATAAAATACACCTGTCCACAACCTGAAACAGTCACACTCCAAACTCCACTATGGCCAAGACGAAAGAGCTGTCAAAGGGCACCAGAAACAAAATTGTAGACCTGCACCAGGCTGGAAAGAGTGAATCTGCAATTGGTAAGCAGCTTGGTGTGAAAAAATCAACTGTGGGAGCAATTATTTGAAAATGGAAGAAGTACAAGACCACTGATAACCTCCCTCGATGTGGGGCTCAACGCAAGATCTCATCCCGTGGAGTTAAAATGATAAAAGTGAGCAACAATCCCAGAACCACATGGAGGGACCTAGTGAATGACCTGGAGAGAGCTGGGATCAAGGTATCAAAAAAAAAAACCATCAGCAACACACTACGCTGCCAGGGACTCAAAGCCTGCAGTGCTAGACGTGTCCCACTGCTCAAGCCAGCACATGTCAAGGCCCGTCTGAAGTTTGCTAGAGACCATTTGGATGATCCAGAGGAGGATTGGAAGAATGTCATATGGTCGGATGAAACCAAAATAGAGCTTTTTGGTAAAAACTCAACACGTCGTGTTTGGAGGGGAAAGAATGCAGTGTTGCATCCAAAAAACACGATATCTACTATGAAGCATGGGGGAGGGAACATCATGCTTTGGGGCTATTTTTCTGCAAAGGGAACAGGATGACTGATCTGTGTGAAGGGAAGAATGAATGGGGCAATGTATCGAGAGATTTTGAGTGAAAACCTCCTTCCATCAGCAAGGGCTTTGAAGATAAAATGTGGCTGGGTCTTTCAACATGACAATGACCCTAAACATACTGCCCGGGCAACAAAGGAGTGGTTTTGCAAGAAGCATTGGAAGGTCTTGGAGTGGCCTAGTCAATCTCCAGATCTCAACCCCATTGAAAATCTCTTGAGGGAGTTGAAGGTCCGTGTTGCCCAATGACAGCCCCAAAACATCACTGTGCTTGAGGAGATCTGTATGGAAGAATGGGCCAAAATAGCAGCAACAGTGTGTGAAAACCTTGTTAAGACTTACAGAAAATGTTTGACATCTGTCATTGCCAACAAAGGCTATATAACAAAGTATTGACATGAACTTTTGTCATTGACTAAATACTTATTACCCACTGTCATTTGTGAATAAATTCTTTAAAAATCAGCCAATGTGATTTTCTGGATTTTTTTTCTCATTTTGTCTCTCATAGTAGAAGTGTACCTATGGTGAAGATTACAGGCCTCTCTCATCTTCTTAAGAGGGAGAACTTGCACAATTGATGGTTGACTAAATACTTTTTCTCCCCACTGTATTTGTCCAGCAGGACACACACCCTCTGCTCCTGTCAGACAACACAGCTCTTTATGCTTATGTCACCATCTGCTGCAATGTACTGTATGTGAGGGGTATGATGAGGAGAAAAAGCACACAACTTTCCCTGTGCGAGCAAATGTGTTGTGTGCTGACTCAGGTGAAGCAGAATCAACATGAGGAGCTGCAGAATGTGAGGAAGCACATCCACTCGTGCTTCTCCAACATCGGCTGCTTCCTGCTGCCTCATCCAGGCCTCAAGGTGGCTACCAACCCATACTTTGATGGCAGGTTGACAGGTGAGAAGACGGGAACATGTACTGATAAGACATTAAGGTGACCAGATTTCTGAAATGAAAATCGGGGACATTTCCAGCTCAGAGATGAGAATTAATGATTATTACAGTAGTGAGCGCTTACAGTAATAACCATTCTTCATGTTAACACGCAACATTTATTTTCTCAATCATAAAACACTGAAATCGGGGACATTTTTGGGGACAGCTTTAACTGTGGTCTGGTAATGCAAAACGAGGGCTTGGTATCGTATTGTTCAAAATTTTTGGAGAGGATGCCATTTTGTGATATCAACTCAATGGGTTATTTTTGTGAAAGTTGGGCTTTATCATGGTAGACCTACTAAACCTACAGGTCTGATGATGATCAACAGGTACAGGCTGCAACCATTTCATCTTTAGGACCCTGGGGAGTGAGAGTTTGTCTTATGGTGTGTTCACTGGAAGTCACAACTTGGAGCTCAGATCATCATAACCTCAAAGTTTAGTGCTCCCAGCTCTTCCAGCCTTACAGACTGTTTACGCCAGTAGCAGATAGCATGAATTCTATGTCGGGTTGGTGAGATTAATACAACCTTTTGAGTTGGAGATCCGACCTCACGGGGGGTTTTGATTTAAATTCTGTCTTGGAGCTTGGAAATTCCGACATTTGTGTAAAACTTGAATGCACCATGAGTCAAAACATACAAATGCTCCCAGTGCTGCTGCAGTGACATTAATTCTCTGTTTTACTGGTGATGTTTGTCTCCTTATGCCCTCCCCATCCATAGATACATCTGAGAGCATGGACACTTGGGTATCAGAATTTGGCATCCAAGAAAAAACAGATGATACCCTATAGGATCATAGCTTTTCAGTTGGTGCTACAAAGTAATGAAGTTCAGTACCCAGCCCTATACAAAACAGGGACTGTCCCCGGAAATCTTGGACATCTGGCTACCTTATAATATAGGCATATATTGATATGCAGCTCAAGACCTCTGGACTAAAACTCAGTTTCAGAGGACGGTCAAGGTGTGTGTTTTGTTTCAGACATCGATGGTGACTTTAAGAAGGAGCTGGCCAAGCTGGTGCCTCTTCTCCTGGCCCCGGACCGACTGGTGGAGAAAGAGATCGGCGGCAACAAAGTCACCTGCAGAGATCTACTGGAGTATTTCAAGGTCCTGCACGATTTCATTCAAGTCCAGTGGCTTTCACACTGACGTGGCCATCCACCTTATAGACATCTTCATGGTTTTTGCTATCCAGCTATGACTCTGAAAGCTTTAAACTTTCCATCTATTTTGTGAAATCATACTTGCAGTGAACTGTTTCAGCTATGTCTCCCTCCAGGCTGATAATAGGCTATATGCTCAGCTCCACTACTTCCTGAACTTCAGCCAGCTCCTTTATTTCCTGTCTTACATTATTGGACAAACTGATTAATCCAGGTGTGCCTGACCAACAACAATAATCAGACACATCTGGATCATTCCCTGTGTTAGCTGCGCGGCTGTGAACATTGAACAGGACAGACCGTGTGATAATGTTTTACATCCCTGCAGGCTTACATCAAGATCTACCAAGGGGAGGAACTGCCTCATCCAAAGTCTATGCTGCAGGTTGGTTCATGTCTTATTAAATGAGCGTCACACTTTTTTCGGTTGCATCTTGAGTCTTGTGGTCTTCTCCTGTTTGTCAGGCGACAGCAGAAGCCAACAACTTGACTGCTGTGGCCGGAGCCAAAGACATGTACAGCAAGAACATGGAGCTGGTGAGGACATGTCTTCTCTCTCACAAAGAGATAGTCTAAAGGTTTCCAAATACAACCAGGTGTCATTAAGAGATGTAGTCACATTCACAGGAAGACAACAGAATTGGTCAAATCATATTATATCTAATAAGATTGCCTCCTCTGTCACATTTAGGTCTGCGGTGGGGACAAGCCGTACATCGCCCCGGCCGACTTGGAGCGCTGCCACGAGGAGTTTCGTGAGCGCTCGGTGCGCTACTTTCGCTCTGTGAAGAAAATGGGTGGCGAGGAGTTTTGCCAGCGTTACCAGAACCAACTGGAGTCTGAGCTGGACGAGACCTACGCCAACTTCTCCAAGCACAACGATGGCAAAAACATCTTCTACACGGCGCGCACCCCTGCCACACTGTTTGCAGTCATGTTTGTCACCTACGTGGTATCCGGGGTAACGGGATTCATCGGCCTGAGCACCTTAGCGGCGCTGGCTAACCTGGTCATGGGCGTGGCACTGCTGTCACTCTGCGCCTGGGCGTACGCAAAGTATTCTGGAGAGTTCCGGGAGGTAGGAACGATGATCGATCTGCTGGCAGAGACACTCTGGGAGCAGGTGGGTCTGTGTGTGTGTGTGTGTGTGTGTGTGTGTGTGTGTGTGTGTCCACATTGGGGTCACACACTTGACTGAATAGCAGTTGATTGAGGACGGCATGTGCAACTGGGGACAAAGTCCATGTCCCCAAATATTCAACCCTTGATTTTGGTTCAGTGGTAAGAGTTAGGTTGAGGTTAAGCGTGTGTGTGCGTGTGCTTGTGTGTGTGTGTGTGTGCGCGTGTGTGACAGCTTAAGGCAATTTTTTTTCCATGTTCTCCTCTCCAGTGTTCAAGAAGAAGATTCCAGATGTTTGTTGTCATGTGAACAGGACAGAAACATGTTACAGTGAAATACTCGCTGTCATGGTTTCTACTGTAGTCTAGTCTTGGTTAGAAATCTCATTCTTTTATTTCTATGTGTTCAGAAAGCCTTTCCTTGTGTCCACTGCATGTTTATGTTTAGGGTTCACATCCCATCCTCCATCTGTCAAAGTCAAAATCCCTCCACGCTGACACGCTGACAGCACCTACTTTAATTTGCTCTCATTCCTCCACCAGTCATTATCCTACAGACTCAACACTCGGGAGCATTAAAAAATAATCGTTTCTTATCTGTTTTTGATTTTTGTGAATGTTTGGGATTCACCACAAATGCTGCCGTTGTGATATCTTCCTGCTTCCTCTGCTTTTTTTGTCTCCTCCCCCCCTCTGCTGCACAGAGGACAGTGAGAGAGGTGAGAGCTGTCACTTCCTGTTTCTCTGATCCTCTGCCTGCCGTCCTCAGCATCCTGCCTCATTTCCTTTTTCTTTACTTGGTCCACCTCCTGCCACCAGTCTCTCCTTCTCTGTTCCTCTCACTTGTATGGTTCAGCATTTACAGTTTTCTCAGCCTTTCATTTCTCCTTTTTTTATTTCTCCCTCATCATTTCTCTCCAAACGTCTTGTAAGGAGTTGTAAGACGTTGTAACCCTCTTCTTCCTCCTGCTGTCCTCTCAGGTGTTTTCCAAACTGTTGGAGGTGGTCAGAAACCGCCTGGCCTGGCCCGTCTCTCTCCTCTCTTCATTCCCTTCAGGATCAGAGCTGCGATCCAGAGCTCTGTCTTCTCTCAACAACAACTGTTACAAGAAGATCAACTAGCTGCTGGCCGCATTTACAGACAGTCTGTAGATTGCTGGCTTCTTCATTATTCATTTTCAGTCCGGTGGTGCTGGATGCTCATACTCTACCCTGACTGAATGCATTTGAACACCAGCAGGCCTGGACCAGCTTGACAGTGTTGAACGATCTTGGATGGCTGATTTTTCTTTTTTCCTGTAATATTTTGTTTGTTCAGTTGTGAATCATGGCTTGTTTTTCTTTGGTGGCCATGTTAGAGATACATCCTGTTTTTGTTTTTGTATTTATATTTACCTTGACTGTTTTCTCTCCCTAACATACTCTCTTTCATTTTCCTGTTTATTGACAGTTTTTTCCACAAGTTAACTTGATTTGTTCTCACACAAAATCCTTCTTTTGTCTCATCCCCGGCAGGTTTTGAAGCCACTAAGTGAACATTATATGGAAGACACTGTCAGACAAACGGTGGTTAACTCTATCAAAGCCAGCTTGACGGAGCCGAGCTCACAGCACACCAAATTAAAGACTCACTGACACTCTTCCCCCTCATCTCCCCATCATGTTCATCACCCTCACTCAATCCTAGAACTGTGGAACTAGTTCAACACCAAAGCTGATCCTTCTTCATCCCCCCACACCTCCTCTGTCTTCCCAAACGTGGATCATCTCATCCACACGGTTGCTCCATCTGTATTTGCTGTTGTGGACCTGTGGGCTCGCTGTCTGCCCTGCTCTCCATCGCCCCCCAGTGCCTCAGAGCAGAAACTGCATGTTCATTTGAGGAAGGAGCAGAGCAGCTGGCGGTGTCAACTTTTGCCAAAACAACCTGAAGGACTGTCATCTTTTCCAGTGTGCCATGCTGTGACAGAGCATATTGTGTTGTAGGCTCTCTCACACTCACTCACACACACACACTTGCTGGTAGTGGATTGCACTCGCTTCAGGGAAAACTGACACGGCCACAGGCAGCTGTTCTCAAATATGGATGCGAACTGAAACAGTTGTGTGCATTTAATCATTTTGTCTTACAGGCCAGAGCTCAGTTCACTTTCTCTCCTGTTTGTTGCTAAACGTTTCCTACAAGCACAAGTGACTAACTAACACTAAGGTGCTTGTCATGTTCTTGTGTTGTTTCAGTAAAATCAAGAAACAGATTCTACTGAAGTGAAAGTCAGTTGAAAATCCTGTCATGGATGTTTTCATCTGATGTGTCTTGTTATACAAGTCTGAAGTGAACAGAGGTGTGTTAACAGGTAATATAATGTCACTGTGGGCTCAGTTTGTTTCTAGATGTCTGTGTCTCCCCCTTTGGTACTTTCTGATTGCAATCCTGAAGAGACCTGTAGGAAGCCTCAAACCTCTCAGCTGATTTTGGATGTTTTTAATTAAGGACTGCTGTGTTTTATCTGGCCTGTAGTGGACCTGCCAGATGTTTGGCTCTCTGCATGGTGTTAAGAGCTACTGCAGTGTAGTATTAAGCTAGCTAAGAGCTTCTGTAGTCAGGTAGCCAGGGAGGACTGTTATTTGAACCATTGTCTCCTCCACTGCCTTTTATTAATGCTGCACCAGCCCTGGATCTCTTCCCTCATGTTTTAGGATCTCAGTTGTTGCTTTCAGGAGCCTTTTTTTTTAAGAGACGGGTTTTTTTTGTAGGATGAATATGAAGTTACAGCCAGCAGCTAAGGTGGTTAGTTTAGCTTAGCATAAAAAACTGGAGACAGGGTGAAACATACGAATACATGTAAAGCTCACTGATTAACATGTCGTGTTAATCAGTGAGCTTTTGTGTGTGTGTGTGTGTGTGTGTGTGTGTGTGTGTGTGTGTGGGCAGATATTTTTTTTTTACCTGCACAGAGCCAGACTATTTCCCCTTTTTATTTTTATGCTAAGCTAACTGTCTGTTGTGTCCAGCTTCATATTGGACTGACAGAACAGTATCCATCCTCAATGCAACAAAGTGAATAAGCATATCTCTCAGAAATGTACTGTAGAAACTCATTCTCTAGTTTTTCTCATTTATTCCATCCACATTATTTCTCACCTTCAGCGCCAGTCTCTTTTTGCGTTCACATATTACAAATCAGGCTTGTATGTTGGATTAAATATTTAAATAAACTTTGTATACATTTTATAGTAAATCAGTTGGTAATGGCTGTTTTTTTTTTGTTTTTTTTTGTTCTTGATCAGTTTAACGGTCTGTTGTTTAGGAATGATAAGTTGCTGCTGTAGCATTTACACTAGTTTATCTCCTTTTCATGAGGACAGAGGACATTAACAGGAACATGTGCTGTCCATATTTGGATTCTGACAAGAAAATCTTCTGTGCTGAATGGGTTGGGGACGGTGTCTTGTCTGCCTTTTAAAGATATCTCTGGTAATTTATTTTTGAATAAAATGTTTACCTTAAGAATAAATCATGAATTCAATTCTTTTGGCTCATTTTTGTCTTATTATAGGGAATTGTTTCTTTGTTAACCAAATGACCAAAAAGCAATGCAACATCTGTTACAGTCTTCAAAGTATTAATTAAACTAGTTTATCAAGATGAAAGCATTAAAACCCCCCAAAAAAACACATCTTGTGTGATATTTCACTTGTTTTGTCTGCAGGTATTAGTAAAGTGGAGCAAAAATGGAGCTTTAATGTGTCTTTAAGCAAATCAGTTTTCTCCTTATTGATAGTCTCAAATTTCTGCGATGACATTTTCATGGACAGTTCAGTCACATGCGGAAGGTTATCAGCTGGGGGATGCAGACAGTTTAAACTACGTTCAAGTGAATCAAGTAGAGCTGCTGTGTCCAGATGTTTCATAAACCTTGAAATTGACTGAAATGTCAAGCAGTGTGTTTCCATTAATGACCAACAGGAGGAGCCAGACTCTTAAAAATACAGCTTTATTTACCACAGAGCTGTTAAAGCTGCAATATAAGTAACATTTTAATGGTCCATGGCTCCCATACCAACCAAAACACAAAGTATGGAAGAACAGACCAACATTGTGCTTTTAAACAAACAGGCAGTTAGAATGTAAACAGCTCGTACTGTGAATAATAGAGTACAACTAAACTTAAAAAAGCATCATAAAAGGCCACAAAAAATATAACACTGACAGGCATACAGTCTTTTTTCTCCTCCACATTCATCACAAAACAAAGTCAGTGAGAGCCTAGTGGTAAAGACTGAAAAACAATAAAAGCTACTTCCAATACAAAACTTATCTTCCAGGAAAACATGTTTACACAAGAAATGTTCTCGGCTTGACAAAGCCAAATAATGAAATTTAACAAGTCCTAATCTCACTCAAATGGCACATTTCTCATTATGATGGCTGCAGATTTTTTTTTTTTGCTGTGTTCAAAAATAGGCTGTGGAAGACAGTAACTGTAAAAACTACAACATGTGGACCGAAAAATCTGTTTCTATATAAATCAAATAGTCCCACACTAATATACCTTATTTAAATCTACAAACACCACTCTCTAAGACAAAATATTCAATGGCCCAGTTTGATGATTAAAACCTCGTCTTTAGAATTCAGCCCATCCTTACATTCTTCAAGAATTTACCAAGTTCAAAAAACTGTCCCAAGCTGACACTGAAAGTGGAGCCAAGGAGTGAATCGATGTGCATTAATTAGCCGTTTGATGCGTCGTAACCTCCCTTCAGAGTTCATCACATCCCTGTGTTGTCTTTGGGGTCATCAGGGTTAATTTAAAAAAAAAAACAAAAAAAAACTGATAGGATAAATTTACCGGTTAATGAAGACGAGCTGCACACCAGAACCTAAGAGCCTCATTTATAAAGAAAACTACTATATTTACATGCCATCACAGCTTGGCAATGTGATGGCATGGCAAAATGATTTCTGCAGAATGTGATGGTTTCAACGAAAGAGTTACATCACATGACATGTGTGCAGAAGGATGTTTTATGAAGGAAACTCCAGGATACTACGTGTGCAGACAGTCTTCCTTAACTGTGAGCTCAAGATTTGTGATGTCTGAGAAAATTTCTGCTACAACTCATCTCTCGACACTTGGTTTTAAATCTGCTTGTCCAGCCGAACTCTTCAGTTCCTCTTAGAGAAACAACCAGTTTTGACCAACGGCATCGAGTTCACACGCTGTGCTATTCAGTAACATGTTCCAGGCTGAAAGGGACGAGTCTGTGCTGTACACTGGAGAAGACTGAGGTCCTCTAGTCTTCTAGTCTGCTGTGCCGTCTCTGCTCAGTCCACTGTTGTCGACCAGTAAAGAAAGGCAGAGGGCTGAGTGGGCTAATCCAGTGTTCCTAAACGCTGGTCCTCAGGACCCACTGTCCTGCACGTTTATATGCTGACAGTCTGAACAGAAGATGCAAAAGTGGTGTTGCGTCTTCACTTTTTATCCCACGTTTACACAAGCATTTTCGGGAGGAAATCTGCGTGCATATGGTGACGCAAAAGTGTGTGGAATTCAATAGGGTAGGCATGCTAATCGGCTAGTAATTACAGATCCTTCCTTCCAGTGTAGACAGGGCCTTAGATGTAACCCTGCTCCAACACACCTGATTCAAATGATCAGCTCGTCATCAAGCTCTGCTGAAGCCTGATAACGACTCACTGCTTTTAGGCCCTGATTACACGAGAATGCCTGCGGGAAATGAAACCACCCCTCAGAGTGGAACGTACGTACGTGTTCACGTCACATACATATGCGCCAGTACAGGGAAATAAACAAACATGTCAGATTATTTGCATGTGTTGCACCTTCAAGCTGCTCTGGCAGCTCTAATAAACACACAGGAGTCTTTCCATCAAACGTACAGAATCTGCACAGATAGCATTACTGAATAGAGAAGGACCTGTAATTAAGAACGGACATGGCGGTGTAGTGTGACAGTAAATCACAGCACAAACTAGCCACCTGGCATCCATACCCAATCGAATTCCACACACTTTTGCGTCACCGTATGCGCGCAGATTTCCTCCCAAAAATGCTTGTCTAAACACGGAATAAAAAGTGAAGATGCAACGCCACTTTTGCGTCTTCTGTTCAGACCTTAATCAGGTGTGCTGGAGCAGGGTGACATCTAAAACATGCAGGACAGTGGGGCCCGAGGACCAGGGTTGAGAAATTCTGGGTTAATCTAATCTACTGAAGGGTCTACTGGAGAGTTTAGATCATGGCCCGGAAAGCAAATGAAACTGCAGCTCCAAGTGCCAAGCCAAGGGACAAGAAGAAGGCCATGATGGCTCCTGCTGTCTCTGCCTCGTGCTGTGGCACCTTCCTGTACGGAGACAACAGAGGGACAACATTCATTAGGAGAGAGGTTCACCATTAAACACAACGGTGTCAGATAAGGCATCCCTTATGGGAAATATTCTTATTCATTTTCGTTCCAAGAGCTAGATGTGTCCAAGACAAGTGGGTGTGTGTGCAGGTCTTACTTTGGGCCGAAGCACATGCAGAGACTGGCCAGGTATCCATTGGAGAAAGAGAAGAAGATCATGAAGATGATGTACCAGGCGTCATGGCCAAACAGCACAGGGAGGTAATGACGAGGCTGAACGTTACACAGCATGAAGAGGGGGATGAAGACGACCCGCAGGCCCACCAGGACTGGAAGCCACATACTGTCTTTACCCGGCTGGAGAAAGAGAGACGGAACAGTGAATAATACCAACACTGTCACAGACTTCAGGCTGTTTTATTTGCCACCGATCCCACTGGACAGATTACTGCAGTGCTTTAGTGGGAAAAACAGGGACAGAGATGTTAGAAGACGTGTCATCTAAGGACCTGGAGTCCTGATCAGTGTCCTCTAATGAAGGCTAAATAAGCTCACATGGTCCTGGAGCAGCTGACTACTGTTATCTGCACTAATAAGCTGCATACCAGTGCAGGTCAGGCTGCGTTTACTCACTTGATTATTCAATTTGTTCACTTCCTCCGGATCACACGAAACTAGACTTCTTGTTATATTTTGCCCAATCAAACATCTGATCTCAGCAACAAAACTTGTCTCCTTTATTGACTGATGTTTCTCCACCATTCATCTCATGACCCAGTGATTTATTCATGTGTAAGCATCTCATGCAGCCAAAGGTTTCTATGAAAGTGGGTCTGGTGTCCATAGCACCACTTGCCAGACAGCAGCAGATCACATCAAAATATTTTGATGTGATCATCTGAAATGAAAACTGAAAATGCATTATGGGGCTATCCATGACGGTAACTAGAGGTCTTCTACCAAGCAGTTGTGACCAAATTTCTACTGATTTGTGCCACTAAAACTCCAGGAAACTTGCCAGATGGGACCAGACCTGTAGTAGGTAACAGGTTATATGCCCAGCTCCACTACTTCCTGAACACCAGCCAGCTCCTTCATTTCCTGTCTTACATTAGACAGGTGTCTCTGATTATTGTTGTTGGTCAGACACACCTGGATTAATCAGATTGCCCAATAATGTGAGACAGGAAATGAAGGCGCTGGCTGAAGTTCAGGAACTAGTGGAGCTGGGCATATAGACTATTAAGGCCTGAACTAAAGAGGAAGCCCAAAGCTCCACAGAGGATCAGAGAGGCCGAGCCCCATCTTCAAAACTCCACTCACCCACATACAGACGGCCGTCAGACTCCGGCCTGCCCAGTCCATCAAGTTGAAGAGCAGGAAACACGACACAGGGATGAAGTAAGTTTCTGCAAAAACAAACAAGCTGTTGTTAAAAACATAATATAGTAATGTATTCCAGAGTCAGCCTTAGAAACATCTCAAACTGCTTTTCTGATTGTGTGTTTTTTTTGTTTTTTTTTTGTTTCCGGAGTCAGCTGTAAATGTCTCACAGCTATACAGAAAGTCCACAGGGAAGACAGGATTTACCAGCAGACAGAGCTTGTGTGGAGTTAAAGATTTCATCTTTCATATTCATAAAAAGAGCCTCGTCCAGTGCGTTTTAACCGTGCTATGACAGGTCTCACAAAACCAGTGCTCTGAACACACACCACCACAATAAAAAAACACATATAAATATTTATAATATGTGCAGTAATCTTCAACTCAAATTAATGAATTGACTGCAATAGCAACAGCTGCTATCTTCACTGTAATAAATGTAAATAGCCCACAAAATGTTTGTATCTTTTTTGTTTTATCTACTGTTTTGTTTTTTTTTGTTTTTTTTTTAAATCTGGAAACTGCAAAGCATCCAGTTGGAGCAGCGCTGCTGATTTCGTTGGATTCACTGGAATACAGTGAGAATAAAGGCTTCTGATTTGACTGATTTGATCCACATCAAGAGAAGACAAATTATGAATAGAAAATGACAGAAGAAACAAGGGAAAGTGAGGCCTTCAAAAACATTTGTGCCTCTTCGACTTCATCCTGGCCTGTTAGTGATTAAATGTGCTATGAAAGCAGTGTAGCTTTGTGCAGACACAGTTAGAAATGGAGACTCACCCCAGGCGCCACCGTTTGCTACAGTCGACTGGACTTCCACTGTTACGGCTGGGAATGTCCCGATAGTGACGGTGAAGATGAAGCACACCGACAGAGCCATCACCCAGATCTGATTAGACGGAACAGGACCAACATGCTCAACATCACGCAACCAGTTAAAGCTCCGTCATTACAGGTAGACGGTGGGAAAAGCATGAGGAGGTCATCAATGAAGCTGGTAACACCAAGTAGTGATGTGATGTAGTTAACAGTGTCATCAGGTGAGTGAGTTCACCTGTTTGAAGATGTTCAGCACAGACACGGTGGGTCTGGCCTCATCCTCCATCAGACTCATCACTGGTCGCTTCTCTGCTGCACTTTCTGCTAGAAATAAACACCAACACTGTGACTCCATCACTCCCACATTTTAGTTGGTGCTCACAGAGTTCCCATTACACCGTCACAAACTGGTAGTTAACGCCACAGTCGAAACACTTCCAGTGGGTCAGTGTGTAGTAAAGAGAGCAAACCTTATATCCTGAGGACAGTCAGGATCATTCTCGGCTTAGACACTTCGATGACTCGCAGTTTGAACGCTTTCTAGGCTTTATAGGGCCTCCTTTTTTCATTAGGGATGTATTACTCCAAAATATGAATGCCACTTATGTGGAAACACTTTCATTTTTTTACCCATATTGTTTCAGATTAGTTTTCTTAAAGATAAAATGTAGTTTATTTAGTTTACATTTACCAAAATATAGTTTCAAAAGTCAATATTAATAGTTGTTGAATTTGGAAACTTGATTATCTGAGCAGGCCTGTCAGTGAAGTGTATGCACCTTTTTTGAGTAAGTCCACATTGTTCTCCTCATCAGCAGAAGGTCTGGATCTATTACTCTCCATGTAGTACTGGAAGAACTCCTGTTAACACGAACAACAACCATGATGAGGCTCAGATAACAGATACAGGATCAGATGTGTTATCATCACCTCCACTGAGAGGACACTTTGCACTGACTGACTAAACAGTGCTATCTGAAAACTCCAAACACACTTATCTAATAGCACTCAACACTTAAGTTTACTTATCAAGTGTTGCCCAAAACGTTACAAAGTTAACAAGAGCAAAATGGGAACAGATTTGAAAGTGTATTTAACTAAATACCTCCTGATTAAAGACATTGTGTGAAAGAAGTCTTACCATCCTGGGCAGAGTGAGGTAGGACATGATGGCCAGCAGAATCACAACACAGGCTGTGATGAAGTAACCAAAAGCACTGTCCTGCAGGGCAGATCCAGCTGCAAAGACGAGACATCATCAGTGGTCTGTAACATCGAGTGCTTATTTAATGCAATCATCTGTCATGACATTTGGCAAATGTCACTTTGTGAAAGTGAAAAAAAAAAAAGACGAGCTGGGACCTACAGTGTATTTTGATAAATTACCTTATTGATAATCAAAAAACTCAAGGAATGCTCATCAATATGATGTTGTTTATTGAATTTAATACGGGACAATATTTGGGTGTGAAATTGTGGTTCAAACTTAAAAGTAGAAATATATCTATTGGCAAGTGTAACTTTCTGACGTCATATACGAAGTTCTATTTCTAAAAATGTAGTATACAGGTATGGCGCCATCTCATTCAACAAGTGCACTTGTTGAATGTCATCTCAGTCATCTCATTCAACAAGTGCACTTGTTGAATGAGATAACTGTGCTACACCTCCTTAAAATGTACAACAGTGGTAGGTGTGTGTGTGTGTGTGTGTGTGTGCGTGCGTGCGTGCGTGCGTGCACATACTGGCCAGTGCGCAGATCATGGAGAAAGCTGCGAAGGTACCAGCCAGCCCCTGTCCACTCATGATGGGGGTGGTGAAGGAGGCAGGCAGTATCCCTGCCAGGCCGAACAGACTGCCCTGAAGAATCGCCCCGAACGCTGGGAACAAGACCAGGATGTTAGAGTTAGTCCACTTTAAAAGAGTCAGCGTGACACAGGAAGACACACTGATCCACTAAACAGAAAAAAGAGGCCCATAAAAACAGAGACAGATGACTCCCTTTCTGAAAACAACGTTGAGCCGATCAGTTGATTTACTAAACTGTTACATGACAAAGTTATAGTATAAGGTTTGTTCATACGGCTGATGGATTATAGCCCGTTATAGAGCAACTTTGGTGCTTTATTAGCTGCAGATATCTTCCAGCGTGTCCACTAAGAGGAATGTGCCGGCACCAATATCAAAGCTTTGAGGTTACAACATCCTCCTGTCTAAAGCAAACATGATGGGCTGTTCCTCATGAGGACCTGGGGGTCAGGACTGGCCCAACGGGGATGAGGAGGGGGGTGAGCTTATCCCTGCTGCTCAGCAAGTCATTGCAAATAAACAAACGCAGTGAGATTACAGGCAGCGCTCTGAAGCTCAGTTAAGTTCAGCGTGTCCGTGTGTGAAAAAGGGAATTTCCCAGCAGATGATGCTGACCAAAGAACACATGGAAATAGTCATTTGCATGAGTTCAAAACTTGGTAATGAGATCAAGGCAGCATACGCTCTGTGAGCTCTCTGTTAGAGCAGGAAGAGAGGCTTTCCCTTCAGTGACTTCTGAAGGGCCATGTCATGATCATTAGTTAGTTTAGAAACTCACAGTTGATGCAGATAATTTTGATCATAGTGATGGTGAAGAAGGGCAGAGGAGCCACGTCCACCTTGACCAACACAGCCGTCAACATGAAAACCACCAGGATGACTGCCAGACTGCCGGTGATCCGAAGCTTCTGAGGAATTCTAAGATTGAAAAAAGAAAGAGGTTAAATAAAAAAAAAAATACTATTCCTATGCTATGACTACAAGTCAAGAACATCACATATATCCTTTCTGGACACCTTAGGAAGTTAAAATAAATGTGTGTTTAAAAAAAATGGCGGCAGCAAAAAGACATAACATGGAGGAGAGGACCGTGATTTATTGTTGAGCAGAAGAAAAAACAGAAACAGTCTGATTAACAGTAACAGATTCACTGCCCTTCTGAAGATGTTGAGTTCCAGTTAAGTGGAATAAAGTGTGTTGGGTTGTAATTCAGAATGAGCATTCTTTCGAAAATGAGACATGTCTGCTGACTTTTTGGACGAAAAAAGAAGAAAAAAAGTAAGAAAACCAGTACAAGCGGGAGAAAAAGGGGAAGGGGAGTAGAAAACACAAACAGCATTCCTGGATGTGCAGGGGAAGAGTGGGCTGTGGTCTGGGTCCACCTCAGGGTCTCTCTCAATCCTACTCTAATTAAAGCAAACATACTGCAGACACAAGCATAAGAGGGTCACGCTACCTGTGGTGGCACATGGTTAACAAGGTGCACTAATAAGCATGAGGGTATGTAGAAAGAACCGGAAAGTAACTGTGCAGAATTTGCCTCCTTTGAACGTTAGAGCTTCATATTGTAAGCTGAAGGCTTTAGTGTGAGTGCAGGGCTCAGGCAGCAGGGCGGATACCTCTGGTGGATGAAGGAGTTGAGGCAGGTGAAGATGAGCAGAGGCACCATGGCGCACAGCGTCATCACATTGTTAAACTTGGACTCCAGCACGTTGCGAGTAACTCCGTCATCCAAAGTCTCATTTGCCAAATGACTAGAGGAGGAATCGGCAGGCAGGTCCTTCAGCCTGCTTGTGAAGTACTAGGGCAAAGGATGCAGGAATACACATTTATTAGAGTGAACAACAAGTACGGAGGCTCAGGTTTGTGTAACATTTCAAGAAAATAAAAATACATACCAATAGCTAATATTTTGTTCAGCACTTTATATCAGTGATTATGGACTAAATATAAAAAAAAACACCTTTAAACATAAGAAACAATCAACAAAGTGTAGGATTTATTACAGCTTGGAATGTTGGACTCAATAGTGTCATTTTATAAACTGGCAACTGTGTGAATTTCTAAAAGAAAAGGGGTGAAAGGCTGCATGAAAGAAATATCTGAAGTGCATAAAAATGACACAAATTAAATACACATTTAGTTTACAGGGAACAAAATAAATTTACTGAGTTTTGTGTCTTTCATGTGATGCATTTCAGGCTACACTGAGAAGTTTCAGCACTCAGAGCTTGCCAGTAGGTACAGCCGTATGCCAGGTCAAAGCTTATAACACAAGTACTAAAACCTACAGGGGCTTCAACAAAATCCCCCCCATGGGTGGATCCAAATTAACTCCCCCAGCATAATAACACTGAAATTCCACATTTTAAGAAGTTAACCCCCTAAAGCTTGAAAAGAATGGCTGGGGATTAGAGAGGTCTACTACTGGCAGGGAAATCCACCTGGCTGAGGCCAGCCATGCCGTGGTGGTTTGGGAGGGAAGGTAAACAAACTATGTTGGCTTTCTTACAGTGAGATGACCTTCCTCTGACTGGACCCCAACCTTTTAATTAACTAATAACTAACCACACAGCCGCCAACAGTGCTCTCCCTTTCACATCCATCTGGCTGCTGTTATGACCATTAACTGCATTTGGATGCAAATATTTTCACTAGAATATTAAAATTGCCCTAAAATGTTCCTTAACTTACCATTGTTGCCGTCATGAAGAAATTCCATGGTAACAGGGTTCCCAAGCCCAGAATAAAGAAAATTATCCATACTGCATTGTATCTGGGAGAGAGACAGGAGGAAGTCTGTTAACTTAATATCTACAAATTACTTCCAGGAAATATAACTTTGCACAGAAAAGAAAACTGCATATTGACACCAACAAGTCCTTGAAATATTTGTACAGAGGAGCAGTCTCCTTCCTGCTGAAAGAATTTCTCTTACTTGTCTCGAGGTGCGTTGATAGCTGTCATGTTTCTTGTTAGAGAGTTAGAGGCACGTGCTCGGTCAGGATTCGATCAGGGTGGCACCAGGTCTGAAATTCACAGATAACAAATAAGGGTTTCCAGCGTGGTAAACATTTAAATGTGCCGGCATCTGTTGTTTTTATCACGAGCAGCCATAGATCTCTGCTTTCTATATTTAGGTTTTCTAGTGAGTTAAATATTACAATAAACCAAATCACTTAAAGTCAGCTCCAAATCCAACAGCAGCGTGCCAGCACCAGTGGTACAAAACCTCAACCTTTAAACCCACTAAAAAGTCTGCAAGCTATTTTTTTATGATGATGCAACAGCTGAAAGACAATCAACACATGATCACTTCCACATTAAAGAAAAACACTTACTTGCAGCAGAGCTCAATCAGGAGCAACAAACTCCTCTCCTCTGGCCACATGAAGAACTAAAGCAAAAGGCCCTACAAGCTGAGCACGCTTGGTTTATATGGTGCAGGTCTAGTAGGGTGACACCCAGCTGTCTGCTCTCCTCCATTCACCCCTTCACTCCAAACAGGGGGGCAGCCCCACTCTACCGCTAATCAGATACAGCCAGCGTTGCGTCACAGTTGTGGGCGGGGGATTTTGAGGGGGAAAACAATCCTTTCCCCCTCGCCCACAGCACTGTAAACGTGCAGATTTCAAATTTTGAATGCTATGTTCAACGAATGTTAAAAGAAAAGATGTCATACATTGACTCACTGCAGCCCATTGACAGGGATAGATGTGTTAAAAAAAAAATACTTTCATAGGATCGGGTTCTTGTCCGTATCTTACTAAAGAGTGGACAAATGATCTGACTGAATGGCCTGAACTTTCATTCCCTGATATCTTCTGCTACCTGGTTGAATCACCCAGTAAAAGGCAAAATCACGTCATTTTTTGATGAATGGGGACGATCCAGCATACCGATCCAGTCACTTCAATTCTGTTTGCAACACCAGTTACGTCATCATGCAGAGTAGGGCTGTGCACGCACAGCAGCTAGTGATAAGCAAACACAGAGCAACATGCTATATTTTATATTACATTTTAAAATATCTGTTTGCAGTGCACTTTTGCTGCAAATGTACACTTTGTTAATGAATAATATTAAGTACTGTACATTTATATCTGTGTTAATTTATTACATTTTTTAACAAGGCTAAATGTTTATGTCAAACCTGATGGCAAGGTATAAGGTTCATTCATTCATAAGTAGTATCGGATCGGTATCGGGTATCGACCGATACGCTCAGCCCAGGTATCGCATCGGAATTGGATCAGAAAAAAAAAAAAAAAAAAGAATTGGTGCATCTCTACGCACAGTATCAATAACGTGGCACATTTTAACAGGCGTTGACGTCCCTGATCATGGCTGGATCGCCGTCAGAACTTGTGAGAGACTGACGGAATAGCCAGCACGAGCCACGCTAGCTAATTAGCCGGTCGTAACCAAGCTTCCCCGGTTAGCGTCGGAACACCGACAATTCAAACAGCGATGTCACGTACACAGACACTACTATTGACCTATGGCCGTAAAAATAACTACATTTTCAATCACGCACAACTGAACGTAACCCCCTGCACCAACTGCTCACTGCTGCTCATTAACCCCGGTGCTGAACTAGTCGTGGGTGGGCGTAGCTACACATCATGTACACAGCCGCAAGCTGTAACCCTGCTAGAGCACTATGACCATCACACCATCAAATAACATGAAACACTTATATATAAAACTTTGTGGCTTTTTTACAAACACCTTAATCCATTTCAAATAATCTGATCACTTCTTGGTTTGCTCTTGTCTGTAGCTAGTGAGTGAAACTGAATCCATAGGGGAAAAAAAGGCAGAAGCTTCGAATTTTATTTTTTAATTCGAATCCCACGCCATCGATCGAAGCTTTGAATTTTCAAATTTTCTGGGTCAGCCTTTGTAAGCACCCACATTTTCTTAATTTCTCCCTCCATTTACCATGTTTTCTGCTGCCTACTATTTTTTCACCTACTTTCTCCATTGCCCTTTTCTTTAATTCTGCTCTTATCTCCACCGTTAACTTATGTGACATCATGTCTACCTGTGGTCCTAGCATCATCTGCCCTGGACTTGATGGAAGACATGAGCTCAGATAGCCTCCTCCAAATCAGAATAACTTTTCTTCGAGGCACTTCCTCCGTAAAAAACACAGAGCGATTTGGCATCAAATCAAGCTAAACACCACAAGACAAAGTTTAGTTGTTCTCAGTAAACACATGAATCATACTTCTATGAAAGTGAGTTGTGTCCTCAGCCATAGAAATTCATAGTTGACTAACAGTCATAATATTTGTCGATGTTTAATAGAAATCTGTAACACTGAGTTTCTCCACAAAGAATTATACAAACGCACATCGCACTGCTTTACCAGAGGTCGCTCAGAATGAAAAGCAGAAATACTAGGCCTAAACAACAAAAGTTGTTGACTAGTTGACTAAGTGAGGGCAGCTCTATCTAAATGAAATGTAATGATTAGTCTGTAGCTCCACATGTAAGTACAAACTGAATGACTTTAAGCCCTGTAGAGGGAGCTTCTGATGAATAAAAACTATAAAGTGACCTTTATCTGGAATCTAACATATGGAGCTAGCTTTCCTGTTAGCTTCCCCATAGATTTTAGCCTTGAAAATGCCTCATCCAGTTCTGCGTAAGTGAGAAACTGGCACCACAAACACCACAGGTTAAAAAAAAAATGGCTCCGTCATGTCCCAGATTTCTGCAAGGTATGTCTCTCTCAACCTGACACGTCATCAAACCGAGCCAGCTGGCATGAGCGGCCTGGCGTTGAGATGCTGCCCACCACACACACAGTCACACAGGCAATTTGCAGTCTGTGGGGTGGTACAAAACTCCAGTTTGGCATCAGTCTGACACTTTAATTAGCTGGCCTCTCAGCGACATCCAACTCCAACAATCAGCTCTCCAATGGAAAAAGACTTAACAGGAGGAGCAGGGATTTATTGTTTCCTCCTCTAATGTCAAAGAAAAAAAATATGGTTCACTAGTCTGCCAGTTCAGACTAGTCAGTTTGCCATGGCCACACAACTGAGTGCAAAGTTTTAATGATGCAACATAAAGACCTAGTAGTCACATAATACTGTAATTGTCTATTACAACTGTTCCTGCATAACGCTTCTTCTTACAGGACGCTTTTAATCTGTGATGATGCAGATAATCACATTAACTTCCCTTTATCTTACATAATGCAATTGTGATAACTTCCTTTGTGTGTAGTCATGCTGAATCGTTTGTAAGCTTTGATTGAGTGGATCTCTGATTGGCTAAAGTAAGGCATTTTTGAACACCTGGATGTCATCAGAAGCAGGAACCAAACTTAACACCCACCCAGTACTAAATACAGGTAGATTTCCAGTGTTTTTCTACTGCATTTTGGTGTCATATACAGGAGCTCTGCTCTTTGTGTTGGGACTTTGACAAACATTCTCAGGATGTTATGAGAACAGATACTAAAGTACCAAGACAATGCCACAAACGTGACAGTATTCATTTTTCTTTCTTTTTCTATGGACAAAAGATGCTGAGAGCATTTATTCAACTAAAACAAACTCTGAGTACTACACCTACACTAGCATTACCAGCCCAAACAGATTATTTCCACAGACTGAAGATGAAATGCTTAAATACTGTGTGACCCTAAGAAGATAACAACTGAACAACGCTGAGCTCTACAGCCAGGAGGGCAGCAGCATAACGTCAAACCAGGAGACTGGGAGCTGATAAAGAACCTGAAGAGGAAACCCAGGTGAACATGACCCCATACGACCAACACCAGTCCCCTCATCATACCTACGACACAAGATGGACACAGGGCAGCCACTGCCGTATGGAGGCTCAGGGAAAGAGTCCCACTACTGTATGTACAACTCTCTCCAGGCCCAATAGATAAATGCTCATCATATGAGGAGGGAGGGAAGAAAAAAACATTTTCATGAGGTAATTTCCCAGTACTTACAGCAGACAAAGACTTTAATCAAAGCCAGAATGTTTTCTTTGGCCAGTATAGAACTACATAGCATTCTAGGAATTAAGCAGAATAAATGGAGAACTCAAACTACCACCAACACCAGAGTGTCTCAACCATGGTGTTTAGGGTGTAGGCTTAAGATCTGCTGGTTTATAGTCTATCTAATTAGAGGTTAAGTCACAAATGGGATACAACCTGATATCAATTAGCTTACTTTGTTGTTTGTATTCATTTGAAAAGGATATCCATATCCTGTACAGAGAGTTAAGTTCTCTGAGACCAATCACAATCTGCTTTCTACAGAGAACAACACAATAACTAACAATAAAACCTCTATTACTGTAATCATGATGATGACACAATGTAAGAGACCGCTGAGTAAAGTTACATCTTTGCTGCCGAACACTTAAATTAGAGCAGCTGTCAATCATGACGTCTCATCACCTTATTATAGCATGAAATAACTAATTAACACCAAACTTCTCAGAAAAACGAACACTTGAGCATGCACCAGTGTGATAAGGACAGGCTAAAATGACAAAAGTTTCGATTTTATGACCTATACTACGGGAAACCCCCAGGAATTAATTGAGATTCAGCTTCACTTTTGGGGAGCTGTTATATCGTTCATCTTTACAGTCACACCCTAATTTAAGTTCTGGTTTCACACTGTTCCTTGAACACAGACACACACATCCATAAAATGCAGCTTACTCAACAGCTCGCGAACATCCAGGAATACATTACTGTGACGTTGCAGTACATTGCCTTGATTCCAATCTTATGCTCGTTTCCTCCGGGTATTCATTAAAGGACATTAGTATTATTCACTCTGATTAAATATTTGACAACAGAAAAGAGTGTCCCTATACCTAATCTTAAACAGAATAATCATGTAAGCGTCTCCAAATCAACAAGAAAGCCTGAGATCATGTTTCAAGATGTCTGTTTTTGAATAATCAAAAAGAAAGGAGAAAAAAATATCAAGCTTTATTAATGCCTCTCTGGGGATGCATTATTCATAATAACTGATACATATTTCAGCATAGGACTCAGACACTTACTGTCATATCACCCAAAACTATTGCACCAAACGCGTTTACAAAGTCAATACAGTCTGCACTGTAATTCAATTTGAATGTTTGTAATAGCAGCAAATGAAACGCTGCATAAACATTTTGCTGCATACAAGCTGCTCTCAGTCAGGAGCCTTTTTCAAAAAAAAAAAAAAAATTAAATTAAACAACTTCTCTATCTGTGAACAAAAGTTCACACAGCAAACAGGCTGTGAAAAGACAGATTGTGACAGGTGGCCAGACGCCAAAGAGGTGGAGACAATAAAATAAACTCAAACAAATCACCAACAGCACTGACTCTAGCTTTAAATCTCTGGAGTCAGAAATCCGATCAGAATATTATTTAGCTTGGTGCATTTTGGTGCTCTGAATAGGGTCATCGTGACGACACTGCAACCATCTGCTCTTTTAAGAGGAAACATCTCAATAAAAACAGGGTGCAGCCTCATTCCAAACAATTCCCACTCCTTTTTCCTGTAACAAATGGTGTCTGACCAGAAGTCATGAGATCTGCAGCTACACTTTGGGTTTTCCGCTTCTTACTCTGTGCATACTAATTATATGTATTATGAGAGTCACAGCTGTGATTTGCTGCTAAGCCATTTCCATCCAGTTGCAGGTCAGTGTAGGGGTGTGATCCAAAGTAATCAACCTGCTTTGAAACCGTGATGTGATCAGGATAATACAAATGAAAGCAGCAGACAATGGCCCAGAGACAGGAAGAGAGACTTTACTGAGACACTAATGAGAACGGCATGATAATCCTGGGGGAAAACTCAGCAACGACAAACAAATCTCAAGGGAACAGAGTATAAAAAGGTCTCCGAATTTACTGTCTTCACATGGACACACCCTTTTACAGCCCAAATCATTTCCAGCCCAAGAGAAGCCCATCTCCAGCTGCCTGCCTTTTGAGTTGGTTCAAATGCTCTGAATGAATTGCTAACTGATGAACTGGCAATAGTTACTCCACTTGTCACAATGACTACACCACAGTCAGCCCTGACGGTTTAAATGAGTAACACTAGTGATCCATGGTTCCTTTGGTGAGTCACCTAATCTCATCTTCACATGAGGAGTTTCCTCCAGTCAGATGTAATAAATGTCTGCCAGCATTCACAACTGTGGCTGACATTTGGGTTCTTGTGTTGCCGGTGTGCTCAGGATGCACAAAACGTAACTCCCACTTCTCTAAAACAGATGCTGCACCCAGCGGTGGATCCATGCTGCTGCTATCCCATCAGCTGCTCAGTGGGAAAACAAAGCCACCATTCTGGTGCGCTCTTCTTCTTGCTTCAGGGTCAACAGAGTCACAAATAGCACAGCAGACCCGTGTAACATGGAGCCAGGCCAGGAAACACTCAACACATAGCCAGAGATCCCTCACTGGTCAGGAGTTATTGTAACCCTGTGAGGCGTTTTAGAAGGAACACTGCAAAACTAAAACATAGAATTAATATCATGTATCTCACCTTGCTCGTACAGATACAGTTTGCTCAAACAGTGACCTTAAATGTTTTGACATGTCACTGTCAAAGGCAGACGAGGAATCATGGCTACAGTTAATAAATAAACCAGAAGGGAACAAACTACATGCTGCCTATTAAAGGGGAATTTTGCCAGATTCAGATGTGGAATTGTTCCTTTAGCGATAGAAAGCGGTAGATATAGGAACACTCCAGTGGATAGTTGCTACTGTGTTTACACTGTGACATTTATGAGGACATTCACACTGAACTATTCAGTACACTTTCTAAGTATATTGCTCGTTTCAATGATCTTGATGATACAAATAAATGGTGTGTTCATTTAGCCAACAAAACATTGCATTGACACCTTAACAGGACTGTCTTTCATGAGCTCCAATTTATGAAACAACTGTTTTTTTTTAGCTGCTGTCTCACAACTCTTTTTTGAGTGGTCCCCAACAACAAGGGGACTAATCTGTGTTTTTTATTTTACTATTATATTCCCTTTGTACCCTTATGTACTTTTAATGTGTGTTGTGGTGACACCAAAAATCAACCTATCTATCTAATGAGCACATTTAACACAGCTAAGGTAACACTATAGGGACTTGTATTAATGACCTCCTGGATTCACCTGTTTTCAGCCACACTGCAGCAGGATAACATGCTCACAGAGCTGGACTCTCTCCTGATCTTCTCCTCCACCAGGTCCTGTGATGCAGCATCTCCCCACGTGCTACCACTGCAGATTTCATTAAAAGCTGCCACACGTGCTCCTCTCCGACAGGCAGCAAATGTCATGCGTCACATGATTTATCACCACAAGAGCACTGACAGGATTTGAGCTGTTTGCTCGTGTCAATTCATGAATAACGTGTAAGATTTAGGGCTCTAAATGCTTACCCACTTTTACTTACCCACTATTATTAATTATTATTAGCTATTATTAATAGTAACTGCTCCATTGTATAGTTACAGTGTGCTCTCTGTACGCTTTCAATTAGAGGATATTATTCATTGATTTAGACAAGATGACACAAATATGAGGAACAAAATTAAGTGACTTCAGCACTTGTTTGTCAGTTTATAGCGCTATTCCTATTATTTTCTGCTACACAGCAAAATCAAAAGTGTTATATTTCCTGTGTTAGTGTTGCTAGTTAAATATACAGTTGAATTCAACTATGGGAGAGTTAGTCATGCACAAGAGTTGGTGTTAATCCGGGGAGTTACATATAAAAAACTCTGTACGTGTTGATTTTAGAGAGTTACATATAAACAACTCGGTAAGTGTTGATTTTAAAATCAACACCAACTCTAGAGTTGGTCCAAGCACCCCAACGTTTCTGTGACGTATTTACTAAAAGAGCGCGATGAGGAGAGGAGCTGCAGACACGACGACAAGGTAAGCTAGCATGAGTGTTCTATGCCATGTACTGTATTGGATGCTTGATGTTACTCTTCCACGAGTGTCGATTATAATATTGATTTTATAATTCAATATTCTCGGTCGGAACATCTGAAAGTCGTAGGTCATTTCGAGAGACGCACCCGAGCCCAGTTGGTGAGGAGTGTGCAAATATTTATTAGTTCTGCGGTAGTCTTTATGAAGACGCGGTTAGCTTTACACGGCAAAATATCAGCCGTACGGAGACGATAACCGGGGCTGAACCGCGGCATTGAGTTGCTTCTCGCCGGGAGACAGCTGCTGAAAGTCGGACTCGTGCTCAGAGCGGCCGGCAAGTTGCTGGTGGAGTAACAGCTGGAGGGGGGGGCTTGGCACGCTGGGCGGCGACACCAACCCAAGTTCCAACTTCGGACCTTTTTACGGACAGGAGTCGTTTGTGTGTTTTTTCTGTGATTTTTGAATAGAAAAAAGTTAATCGGTGTTTAAGCTTCTCAACCGAACGTTACCGCAGTCACTCCAACTGAACTGCCACTCTCGCAGTAGCCTCGGTGTTGCTAGCAGTTAGCTAGCTAGCTAGTCGTCACGAGACCGTCGCCAGCGCGGTGCTGTACCAGCAGGCTGAGCTTCAGTAGCAGCGTCACCGCGCTGCCCCCACCGTTCAGGCTCAGACTAATATCAAGTAACGCTAAAAACAAACACACAAACAAATAAATACTCTGACTGTCGAACTCAGCCGAGTAAAGCGAGGCAACGCTGTCCTGTCTGTACACAGCCATTGTGGATATAAATGATCAGTGTGGATCTCTTTTCTCCGTTTTAGTGCATCATGTTGGTGAAGGTGAGATTCGGAGAAACGCAGAAGTATGTCAAAGTGGCGGAGACTGAAGATGGCTATGATGACTTCAACACATTTCTTCTGAAAGGTTGGCAATACATTTCACACAGCTCGACGTTTTATTAAAATAACTACATTGTTAGATTCCTGTAGAGTTATGTGATATTTAAATGTCTTCCCGTGTTTGTGTAATGTTGTCGTTGTAACATTCCCATCACTGAATCATTTTTTTCATCAGTCATTCAAAAGCTAGATCTTCCACTTGAGACTGAGCTGCATTTGACAGATGTATCAGGGACAGAAGTCGATGCAGATGTGTTTGAGGAACTCTTGCAAGCAGGGAACCTTACTGTTAGGGTGACAACTGAAAAGTCAACAGGTGAGACTTTGTTAGGGAGGGAGTGGATCATCAATAATAAGAATTGTAGAGAACTTATTATTTTTTCATTTTGTTTACAGTTGTGCTTCAACCTGATCTATCATTATATTCTTTATTGGAGTCACCCATGTCAGACAACTCATCTGGGTCAGTGTCAGGAGACTCCCTGCTGGCATCCTCTGATTCATCAGATGCAACAGTGACTGTTCACACAAACGGAGGTACAAGAACCCATGCTGAACGAGAATCAGCAAAAAAGGTGCGCAGCTCTTGTAAAGAATGAAATTACTTATCAAATAACAAACACTAAGCTAGTGTGCAGTTAAACTGTAATTTTGCTGTTTGACATGATTGTAATGGACCTAATCACTGACTTTTTGTTTCTTTTACTTTTAGATGGTGAGAGATGCTCTCCTCGCTAAACCGGGTGGACAGACTATTTTGGATGAATATGATAAAATGAAATCACTGACTGATAAATCCAGGAGACAGTTGGTGAACCTTCTTGTGGCCGACATGATTGAAGTTCATGGGTAAGACTTAAGTGTTCATATTTGTAGTTTATTTAATATAGAAAGTATTTAAAAGCAGCACACTCATTTTAGGACATTGCATGTTGGTAAAGCAAATATTATTTAACATCTATGACAGAAATCAATATGAAATGGTTAAAACACTACAAAACTATCAATTTGAGAGAGACTAAAACTCACTGAAGCTCACAACAGTAACATTTGCATCTTATAAACATTGACGGAATTGTTGTAGTAATGTCATGATTGTCTTTCAGGAGGAGTCCACTCGTTACTGTGCGAAGTAAATATGCCTTGGGCATCATCTCTTTATTTCCCAGCCTGAGAGATCCATACTCAGACAATGGATATGTAGGTTTTAAACAAAGAGCTTGTATGTCATCTTATGGAATACTAATGTGTTCTGAACTTATGCTATTTTTTTAAAATATATATTACAGGAGCACTTCTATGACCCACAAAGTGGATCTGGCTACTTGGCCTGGAGGATAAAGACTGTTCAGCGCAACACTGCAGCTCAGTCCACGAGATCCTCCGACAGCACAACCTATCGAGAGAGTCCAAAGAGAAAGAGGGATGCTCTGTGCATTGATAAGCAGCTGCTTGGTGAGCCCTGTCATGAAGCAATATCCTTTTTGAAACATTCAACTGATGAATCAGCAATCAAAGAGAGGATGAGGGCCACATTCCAGTACCGCCAAACACTGGTTCAAGATCAGGAGTGCTCTTCAACAGTCTTTGATGTCTTCCCACGTTTCCTCGACATCACTGGCTTGGTAAGAAAGGATACTTTTGTTTGTTACTCAAAGTATACACTTTTCATTTGCACAAGTAAAGAAAAAATGCGTGTTCTTCTGTAGATTGACCAAGACTTCACCATGATGTTTGGAGAAGAAGTGTCGGGCCGATTTCTGGCAAAATGGCCTACTTTTTTCAAACCTAGGATCCTGACAGATTGCAAAAAAATAACTTCGAATGAGCACATTGAAGAACTTTTGTCTGAGCAGCATGACTCAGGTTGGTCTGTTTGGCTTGCCTCAGCTCATCTTTTTTTTCTTTTCTAAATACACCAATTATTTCTGATTTGGATGTGTCCGGTATTTCTCTTACGTACCCCTACCTAGGCTGGGACAGTGACCTTTCAAGTGTTCTACTGTTAGTTCACCTGCTTCCCCCTACCGCCAAAGGCCATAAGAAGAGTGCCAAAATCAGCCCATGTCAAGCTGTTGACCATGTTGTGAGATATTTGCAGGTATGCAAATAGTAGTGTACATATGTGGTTTTTCAGATGAGTCTTGTTTTGAACCATTTTTATATTGGCTTAATCATTTGAATGTTATTGCACTACATTTCATGATTTTCCTTGTGAATCTTCTTTACTTTTTGTTTTAAGATGGGAGCCAGTGTTGAAACCTTCCTTGCCAGTGTGGAACCTGGGCAGCCCTTCCTCCTGTGTGTTGGTGAAAAAAAGAACAACATCCAAAGATACTTCCTCATCATCGATCACCACGCCATCCCTTGCAAGGCACAGACATCCCTGGCAGCTTTTGACGAACTCTTCAAAGCTCACTTCGTCTTCAGTGTCAACTACCATGAATCCCTCTCCAACTTCTATACATTCATCCAAACCACCACTTTCAACATCGATGTGGGAAATGCCAAGGAAAGTCCCAGAGTCAAGGAGCTAAGAGCAAGATTTCTGCACGACACTTGAGCTGATAAATAGCCTCGGATCCAGACATTTTTCCCTGTTTCGTCTGTAAGGCACAACACACAAGTTCTGCATTGCTTTGTCAGCATTTAAGATTCAACCACGCCCTATATCCTGGGAAAACGTTGCGTTTGAAATGTGGACAGCCAGGATGTTGTTTATCATTTTGCAAATATTCAGGTTTCAAGAAGCATCTTGTTCGTTTCCATGGAGATGCTGCTTTGACTAATACTGCTTACAATGTGGACACTCAGAAGGAAGATTGTGAGCCCTCAACCTCACAGGCAGTCAACACTAACTCTCCCACAACTAACCAGATCTCTGTTGACAATAATCATTTGTGACCGTGTGTGTGTGTTTATGGCAAAGCAATGCTATTTTTTATGTGATGTGCTTGTTTTAAATACAGGATTCAAAATTTAAAAAGTTGTGTGGGTTTCATTGTAAATTGAAGTGGCTTTTATTGTTTATGGGAGTAAAATTTAGAAAAATTAATGAGCTCCCACTAATATTTTAAAAATGAAATCAACGATAGAAGTTGAGTTATATTTAACACTCTCCATGGTGTTAATATCATTTAAATCTTATTGAGTGTTAAAAAACTACACTGATAGTGTTAAACAATAGTGTATAGTGTTAAAAAACATTAACACTATACACCAGTGTAGTGTAAATTCAGCACCGATATGAGTTAAAATTCAACTATTGAGAGTGTTGTTTCAACACTTACACTCTGAACACTTTCAAAAGTGTTGTTTTAACTCGATTCAGTGTGGACCAATATAAACACTTTTAAAGTGTTGAATTTAACTCCCTGGGAGTTGACTTAACACTCCAAAATTTTCTGCTAGCTAAACGGTCCAGCTAATGCTAATGAATAACACTGCCCTCCCTGGACTGACCATGCTTGAAAGTTGGCGGTGAATTTAATTCCCATTCAACAAAGGGAACATGGCGTCCAGCAGGAAAACACCGGTAACGTTACTCGTGTCTTCAACTTAGCCTCCGGTTAAATACACAAAAACGAGCCCCAGCACCGTAGAAATTAGCAATAGACACCCGAAAAAGGCAGAATTCCACTTGAAATGACTTAACAGTTAACGATGTTTAATCCGCAAATTAGTCCGTGTAAAGTTCAACCAGGCGTCATTATTCACAGATAACAGTTAAAACTGGCTGTCGGTAACATTTAGTCAGCTATCGCTGTCTTAAATTAACCCACTGAGGTGTCCTACCTTATCATTACAGTCTGAAGAGGCTTGTTGTGTCTGATCCAGTCTGTGCTCTGCCAGCTCAGAGGAAACCCTCTCTAAAGGCTGGAATATACTTCTCCGTCTGCGTAAAGGCCAATTTATAGTACTCCGTAAAGTGACGTACGTAGAGACGGAGAGCCCTCTCCGTCGCCGGAGAGCCTCTCCGTCGTCTCCGGGCGCAGGAATTTTTTTTTAACTGTCCGTCAATCCGTCAAGGGAAGACGGAGACGACAAGGGCTGTGATTGGTCCTCTAGCTGCACCCTGCTGTGAAATGCAGCCCCTTTCCCTACACAGAAACAGACAGACAGGTCATCTCTGCAGCAGCACAGACAGGACAGGAACTAAAGTATCGATTATCCTTGTGAAAGGCAAATCAAACACACTCAACCTGCTCAAAAAATCTATTTAATTCATTTAGTAATTATGGCTGGGGTATATTTACACAGAACATACCGAAAGATTTTGTGTTGAAAAGAAAGAGGAAGAGGAGATTTAAAGACTGAAAGCAATCAATGTTGTTCTCTTCTATCTCCCTCACAAATAATTAAATCATAAAATAGTATTTTCTCCTGCTTTTATCAGCGATATTAAGGCGAATTGCTTCACTTTCCGAGGGGGTGCATTTCAGGGCAGGGGTGCACAACACGCATCATGACGGAGAAGTGCGAGGGCTCGAGGGGTCTCCGTAGCTACGGAGTCGGATGACGTATAAACACGTGGTACCTTCACGTGCTCCTCGTCACAGTAGTGGAAGTGAACACCGGACAGTTATCTAAGCACATTTTGGACCATAGAGTAAATTAAATAATGAATCGCGCTGATAATTGATTAATAGTCACCTAATTAATTGAGTTTAACACACAATCGTTCACTTTCCTTTAAAATGAAATGTAATTAGGATACCGTGTGTCTCATCAATATGTAATTTTGAGATTTAAATATTTTTGTTATATGTCGTGCCAACAAAGGCGTTTTGAAATGATTTGAATATGCAGCAACTTTTGGAGGATTTCAGCTGACTCAGTTACCATAATGAGGTACAAATTTTCGAGTGTCCCTGAAGCCATCAGACACTGTCTCTTGTGGAGGCGGGTGAATTTCCTCTTATATTTTGATGTGGGGTGATTGGCTGACACTCAGATGACATAGATGTGGGAAAGTCTGCCAACTATTTGGCTAATTCTGTACCATAATTGGTGATTAATAATCTCTTATCTCTTTACTGTTATATCAACAGAAAAACCCACCCACCCAAGATTATGTGCTGACTCACTTCCAGTTCTTATCATTCAGTGATGAACCTACTGGCACACACACACACACACACACACACACGTATAGAATCAAGTATGATTGTATGATTCTGTGACAGGTGTTACAACAAGAAGCTTGGTGCGAAAGAGACCACTGTTGTCTCATAGAAATGAGACAAATTTATTGACGGATAGCCCCTTGAGATGAACTATCTCGTTTTCAAGGGGGTCCGACATAAATCATACAAAACAATTCAAACAGCACAGTTACAAACAGCATACACACCAAATAAAAACAAGGCCATACAAAAGCCTTGTTTTTTGTCATACATAATTTCTTTATTTGTTTATTTGTGTGTGACACCGATGAACCTGCTGACATCTACTTTGTCATCACTAAGAAGTTTGCTAAGAAAAAACATTTTACTTTTCAGTTCCCGAATGCTCTGATTGACTAAAATTGAGCTCTTTGGGGTCAGCTCATGTTTGGTGGCAGAGAAATGCTGAATATGACCCCAAGAACACCATCCCCATTGTCAAGCATGGAGGTGGAGACATTCTTCTTTGGGGCTGTTTCTCTGCTAAGGGCACAGGAAGACTTCCCTGACATGAGGGGCAGAAGAACCGGAGAGGCTTGGATGAGATCCTCCCGGTCGTGGATGGATCTCCCAGCATGACAATAACCCAAAACATACAGTCAAGGTAACAAAGGAGTAGCAAGAAGAAGCACACTGGGTTCCTGGAGTGGCCTAACCAGTCTCTGGACCTTAATCCCATAGAAAATATGTGGAGGGAGCTCAAAGTTTGAGTTGCCAAGTGACATCCTCAAAACTGTCAGGAGTTGGAGATTATCTGTGAAGAAGAATAAACCAAAATACTTCCTGAGATTGCACAAACCTGGTGACCAATGACAAGACACTGCTGACCTCTGTGCTTTCTCCACCAAGTCATGCTTTGCTTGTGGATCAAATACAGAACTTATGTCACTCAATTACAGTGATTTTGACTCAACAACTGCTTCTATCTAACTGTGCATGTGACAATAAAAAATAACAGCAAGATAATAAGATCATAACAAGAAAACTATCACCACAAAGCATTCCTGCTCATTAATTTGCAACATTAATGGCCCAATATAACCACATATGTGTATATTACACTAAGATAATCCTTTTAGTAGTCCCACAAGCAGGGAATACGACAAACTATCTGATGGGATATAATATTGTCTGACAGCATCTATCATGTCGCCTAATCCTGTGTTAATTATTCATTATGGTTGTATTTTAAAGCAATAAATAGAATCAGTCTTTTATTTAATTGCTCTAAAATAGATTGCACAGTAGAAAAGTCACTCTAGACAGCATTAATATTTCTGGATGTTCATAAAGACCATGACCACCAGCACTCTGTCAGTGTATCTCCTGGAGTCAAAGTGGCCTAAATAACTTGAAATTGATGGGCTGCTTTTAATTTCACATGAAGCACAATGGATACACATGTTCCAAAGTTGATGACACAATAAATGGTGAATAGATGAGTGATTCACTGAAAAATACACAGACACTTGTTTGTGTGAATGTATGGGAATGTAAAGGCACAGTGTTTTCAAACTCATGTGATCTCATTCCCACTTAAGCACACAGTTGCAAAGACAGCACATGGCTGAAGGTCAATGCTGACACCATTTAACAGTTGGAGGTATTTGGTCAAGGTCATAACAAAACAAGTAAAGGATAAGAAGGACAGAGTGTGTCTGAGGGAGCTTGAATTTGTATGATCAAGCAAAAAGGAAAGCGTTAAACTGTTTTGTATCCAAAAAAGTATTTTTCTTTAAAAGAGATGGAACAAATTACTTATTGAAGGTAAAAGTTGCATCAGTTGTTGCCATTATACAATGTCTTGCTTTAAATGTGTATGAGAAGAAAAAGACACATTACAGTCCTCTCTTCTACTGTTTATAGGGTACGGTATGTTTTCTGAAGGATATGTGAGAACTGACACAGATGTATTATTCCGTCATAACACTTTGGCCCGTCTGAACCGCCACGCCGAGGCGTTGTTTACGGCCGTGGTTTTTTTTTTTTTTGTGAGTCTGGTGCGAACACACGTAGCTTTGGTCTCCCACTGTTTGCTCATATAGTGGTGGTAGGTACACAGTCATCCACACCCTGTCTCCCTCCTTTCTAAAAAAAGCCTGCTGTGGTTATGGACAGGAACCATGTGTGACAGAGCACTAGTCTGGCTGCCTCCTCACTAACCCAAACCCTCTGAGGAGGAGCTGGGACTGAGGGATTACTGTCTTCACTACACATCATTTCCACAATTGGCCATTTAAATGTATTTATTTACTGTAAATGGATATGTCTCTCTACAACTGTTCTCACTCTCCAAACTGTTTACAGTCCTCCAAATCATGACATACTGACTGTTAGGACCTCTTGTCAAAGTAGACTAGTGTGTAGCATTGTAAATTCAAACAAAAAACTAGAGAAATACTCAGAGCGCACAGACCTCCGCCAAGGAAGCATTCTGAGAGAGCATATATTCCTGCAAGCCCACAATGCCTAAGAATGAATGTGTTGAATTTGATGCACCTTGGTGACCTTGACCTTTTACCGATCTTGACCAAACTGAATGACTTCTGGATTCCTATATTAGTTTATATACCAAATTAGGTGAGGATTGGCTGAAAATTGTACATGCTGGAGCATTCAGAAATATCCGATCACCACCAAAAATTAATCAGTTTTCAGTTAGGCCACTTCTGATCAATCCTGAAAATTTCATCAATATCCTATGACTTCCTATTTTTTTCTGGCTTGTGTCACCAGCCGGGGAAAGTCAGTCAGCAGCTTCTCAGTGCAACAGGTCACAGACTTGACTGGGTTTTTCCACAGAGAGGAGAGAGACGCAAAGAAAATAAGGGGAAAAAAAGGAAAGGAAGCAGTGAAAGAGAGTCATGAAACAAAGAGGGAGTGCATGATGGTATGCTGGTACATGCTTTATGGTCATGACCTAAGGTTGTCATAAAGTGTACAGTGTTGACCACCATCCAGCAACCACTGAAACACTGGATGCAGACTGTTATCATGATTGGTCGACAAATAATTCTCAGGAGCTGGAAAAAGCCTGTTCAGTATTTATGTCCAGTTGGGCAGTAATGCGTTACTAGTAACACCGTTACTAACACTGTTACTTTTGTCACTAACTAATACTCTTACTCATTACTTTTAAAATAAATAAACGCAGTTACTTTTACAAAAGGTGTGTTTGTCCGTTACTTGGTAAATGATTTCCTGACTGATGAAATCAGATTTCTGTCATTCTTGCTCACAGATGGCACTAGGAACAGGGGATATATCCCCCTCAGAGTCATAGAGACTTTATAAACTGTATAGAGACAACGATCCCTCCCCCTGCTTTTCATGCATGCCATGAAATGCAGCCGCTCACCCTACACAGAAACAGACAGGTCACCTCCACAGCAGGGCGGACAGGACAGGAACTGAAGTATCGATTAGCCTTGCGAAACGCAAGTCAAATACATTCAACTTGCTGAAAAAATCCATTTAGTTAATTTAGTAATTATGGTTGGGATATATTTCCACAGAACATAGCAAAAGGTGTTGGTTTGCGTTCGCTATTATCCGATTTTGTGTTGAGAACATCTGTGTGTATATATATATATATATATATATATATATATATATATATATATATATATATTTTATCTATTATTTTTTTCGGTAGGGTTTTCAATGAAACACATTCATCACACAAACACTGAACTGCTGTGGAAATGTGTAATAACACTCCACAAAACACTATATGGGTTAAAATATAAAGACTGTAATTACAATTGGAGATACACAAACCAAAGAGAGGAAAGAACCAAAATATTATTGTCTCTTATAGCCAAAAGCAAAGACACATTCATCTAATCCTAAATTTTGAAGAGGACACATGATCCTATAGTGTCCATGCTGTTAGCTGGTCTCTGATGAGCTGAGTTGAACAGACTCATGGTAATTAAGTGTGAAATAATAAATTCGGCTCACAACCGAAATTAGACATTTAAATGTTGACTGCAGTGAAACCAACCTCAACTGTAGCTTGCCAGGTGCATGTGCTGTGGTTTGCCGCTAACTTGAGTTTTATGAGGCAGGTGTGTGAATTTTCTGGCCTGCTAAAGTCAAACAATAAGTCAACTTGTAGCTCACTGTCACAAGAAATCTGGAGGAACATTCAATGGTCTCCTTTCTGTTGCATAATTGTATGTACTTCTATTATGAGCTGAAAGTCTTACATCATGAACTCCTTCACTTCCTGCTAACCCCAGACAGTTCCCCCTCATGCCATTTTTAGAACACAGGTTTACGAGCAAATAAACAACATACATGTCTAATTCAAGGATGTCCTGTGAAGTCTGTGGCATGGCTTTCTGAGGCCCGTTCTGTGAGAGGACGGGGGCATGACATGAATGGACTGGAAGTGGCTTTCTGACCACATACTGTGATTTAAGAGGACAGCAGTAGAAGAAGGAATTTCAGTGGATGGCCTCTTCAACCCTTAGATGGCTCAGGAGACACAGAGGGACTGAAGCAAATCCCATCTGGGATTAAGAATTTTGAGACCTGGCTCCGTTTTGGGGGGATTACATTTCTGACTGATGCAACAAAGACAAACAAACAAAGCAAAATGTCCTCAGGGAGGTTTGTAAGAGTGAAATCCCTCCTTGTTTTACCTTCAAATTCCCAACAAATGTGAGTGGTCTGCAAGGGTCACAGTCTAGGACGAAATCCCTGTCACGATGGATGATCCACAGATCTGCCACTGCACGGACAATGACTTCCTCTTAATCCAGTGATGCCTTTAGGGACAAGAGCAGTCCATTATGGGATTCACCTCTTTAGCTGAGCAACTTAAGTCCCAAAACTATGCATTTGTGAAAGGTTGTTGTTGGTCACATTTTCTCTGTAACCACTGGAAATTCATTGTTCACGTCTTAAGGCTTTTTTATGTGCTAGAAAAGGCTTAGATTCCAAAAAAATGAAGCCACGTTGCCAAATATATTGAAGGTTTTTAGCTGAAATGTTCAACACGTCATCATATTCTGTTTTCCCATCTATCAGTAACCTCATTATTCATTTCAGCAAGGGCAAACAAGCGCGATCATTCATGTGATGTAAATGAAAGGAACTCAAACAGGCCAAACAAGCAAAGTTCACATGAAACATTTTGGCCAACAATGCTCATAAAATTTGGGAATTATACAGTTCAGTCATGCTTATGAGAGGAAGGATTGTGTGAGTGTGCATTCCTTTCATTCTACACTGCCTGGCCAAAAAAAAAGTCGCCACCAAAAAAAGGTCACACACTCTAATATTTCGTTGGAGCGCCTTTAGCTTTGATTATGCGCTGTGGCATTGTTTTGATAAGCTTCTGCAATGTCACAAGATTTATTTCCATCCAGTGCTGCATTCATTTTTCACCAAGATCTTGCATTGATGATGGTAGAGTCTTCTCCAGCACATCCCAGAGATTCTCAGTGGGGTTAAGGTCTGGACTCTGTGGTGAAAATGATGCGTCATGCTCCCTGAACCACTCTTTCACTATTTGAGCCCAATGAATCCTGACATTGTCATCTTGGAATATGCCCGTGTCATCAGGAAAGAAAAAAATCCATTGATGGAATAACCTGGTCATTCAGTATATTCAGGACGTCAGCTGACCTCATTCTTTGAGCACATATTGTTGCTGAACCTGCAGTAATTATCCAATAGGAGGCTCGTACCTATTTGCTCAGTCAAATCCAGGTGGCAACTTTTTTTTTGGCCAGGCAGTGTACTTCTCCAACTATTTTCATGATTTAGTTATTTGTGAGGGAGAACATTGATTGCTTACAGTCTTTAAAGCTCCTCTAAAGAGTGCAAACAACAGATGTTCTCAACATCTTTTTTTGGCCAGGCAGTGTACATTCCTTTGCTTGTTTTGCTTGAATTTAACAATGTTTTCTGATGAAAGGAGATGAATCCAGCTCTCTGCAGAGAGGTGATGTTAAAGGTTTAACATACTTACTCACTCTCACAATCGGTTGAGTATCCTCCGCCGCATGCACCCCAGTCAGTGATGTCACAGCAAATAAGAGGTTAAAGCCTCACATAGTTAATTTCACACCTTTAAATGCATGTCCTGTAGTGATGTTGAGATGTACTGTCTCCATGTGAAGTTTTACATTAAACCACCCAACCACTGTCACTCCCAGTTATACTCCCCAGAAGTTGCAAGGATCATCAGCTTCATCACTAGGGCAGTTGTAATGTTGGATGTATGTTTGTGTTTACTGTGAATATCACACCCACGTAAATGGAGAATGAAAAGTTTTTAAACAGAAGAAAAATGAGATGTGTTTGGGTTTTGAGAAAATACTCAAAGCAGTGCCAAGTCTTTGTTACATTATTGTGGCTACCTGAAAAGAAACACAGCTGCATGTAAATTTATTTCAGTGGGAAAGAAAACACAATTTCATCTTGTGGCCCTTAAAACTGTAGCCACTGTTTTGCAATGCACTGTAACACAAAATGAAGAAGTCATAAACTGCATCACAGCTCTTCTGACAAGCTGCTTACACATAAATAATAACTAAATAATGTAAATAATATTCTGAAAAAAAGTAATGCAAGATCATTTAGCGGCTGTGTGATGCAATCCAATATCATAGTACACGTTTATTTCTTCTCCTTTTTAAAGCTTGTATTGTTCATAATTTGCAGAGAATGTCAGACTTTTAATACATTCAGTCCTTTCCCAGAAAATGGCATCACTCTGAATAAATTGGTAGATGTGATTTCCATTACATTTATTTCTTTAGTGGTGAATTTCAAAATCTGACTGTCTGTACAAGCAAGAGTGTTTGTTAATTCCCTCACATGAGCATTCACTACATGTTTGCCATACAGGTAAAGTGTATGTGCATGCACATGAGTGCACAGGCAATCAGATATGTTTTCTTTTGTGCATGCATGTCTCTCACATACTGGACATAAGACTGTTAAATCAATTTGGGAAATGACAGTGTCAGCTGTTCAAATACTTTAGCTCCTCATGACCATCTATAGATTAACTCCTGTAGATAATCTTCTCTTCTCTTCCAGTGATTTCTCTTGCTGTGAATTGTTTTAAAGATTGTTCTTATCAGTCCTCTCTCTGACTCATCATTCTTCATCTTATCAACGGCTGTCAGCCATCCTGTTGACCTCTACCCATATGGAAAATAATCAAACAGCAGTAACTGAGGGCAAGGTCTTATTTTCTTCTTATTATTTTTCTTGGATTTTGGAATGCTGCCAGTACCATGTTTTTTATGGTGTGTGGTTACAGTATGTCCATTACACATCCTGTCTGCCCATTAGAAATATGTTACTCAATTGTTCTCTCTCTGTTGTAGCGTGAGACAGCACCAGCTGTATTTCCAGTCCTATTGATACCTGCCCATTAAATGTAGACTGTCTACGACCCACTCCTCTTGTTTGCTTGACTTTCTGGACCCTGAGGCCATCTGCTGAAGCCGTCAGATCCAACAAGGTATCCACTGAGGTACAATTTATATTTACAGTCTTGTTATAGGCCAATTAGCCCATAGGAAGTAGCCTTTTGGACTACTGACCCATGAAAACTGCTGACAGGGTGAACTGAGGATTATCCAGAGTGAGAGGGGCAATCTCTATGAACAAATCTGTTGAAATGTAACATTTCAATAATGAGCTCCATGAAAACAATCACAAGACAGAACATACATTCTAATGTAGTTTGTGTGAACCAACCAGTTAAAAAGTCTCTGCGTCACTTCTCTGCATCGCTGCAGAACTTTAAAGGTGTTTTGACAGATTATGGCTGATTAAGACTGTGCTTTGAAGTGGACTGATCTGTGCTAGAAGTTATGTTGGACCTTCAAAGTGGTAATGGTGTTAGATGTGCGAGAACTCTCTTTTTACTTTTTATGTTTTTAACTTGTTTTAACAATTTTTTTCACTTCTTTTTTATCTTTGCACATTCCTGTGTACATGAACTGTGTGTGAGTTTACAAAGGCAAATAAAATTTCTTGATTCTTGATCTCTTGCCCTGAATGAATGAGCAGTCAATCAATGTACAATGTACAAAGCATGTACCCACACAGTCCTGACAGGAAGAACATTTGTTATCTGTGTGCCGTATTATACCATATTCTGTTTCTGAAGGGCCCTGTTACATAAGCTGAGATAAAGTAATTTTAGACGCTGTCACCAGACCCCTCAGTTGCATGTGGACCTCATGGTGGTCTGACACCCATTTGATTAAGAGAGATGTGTCTGCCACATGCATGCTGCAGCAACTGTGTGTGAAATGTGTCACACGATGCATCACAAGAAACTTTTCATTTCTACTGACACTTTCCATTCTTGTTGACACTTTCTTGTTCTCACTGGGCTGTAGTTTACACAAGGGGACCTGACAGACGCTGGTATTTCCATATAATGATAAACAGAACAACAAAGAAGCCCAGGAGACATTTGGCAGAGGGATGCCTCTTAAACACATTTCTGTTTAGAGATTTAGCTCTTGTTCAGAAGGCTTGAAGGCACATGCTCTCTACAAGCCACAGTGTGACGCATCAGGTGGATCACAAGAAAAAGAATATGAACATGAAAGTGTGTAAAATGAATGGTGTTTTTATGGCATTTTGTCTGTTCTGACTGTAATGTAAACAGGCACAGAACTTTCAATCAGGAGACCCTGTTAGGTTTGTAGGTGCCTTTTTGTTTTGTGTGGCATGTTTTGTGTTTTCCTGTCTCCCCTTCCCCCTCCTTCTCTCCAGGGCAGTGTGTGTGCAGCAGTGGCGGTGATTGGTTGGCTCTCTCCACGAGACACACCTGGTTCTCATCCACTCATTCATCCTGCTATTTAAGCCCGGCCCAGTCTCCACTCCTGTGCCAGATTACCCCATCTCAGCAGCCTGTTTATGTCGCCACTCGTACGTCGGACCTGTCTCCAGCTCTACTACTCCAGCAACGCCAGCCACTCGTCCATCGCCTGCTCTTGCCCTCGCCTTTTGTTAACTTTGTGTATTTTGTGGTGAGAATAAACACTTCAAGTTATCTTCGCTGCCTCAGTCTCTGCATCCGGGGTCCAGGCCTTAGCTCACACGTGTAATCTGGCCATGAACATGGACCTGGAGACAGATAGACTTCGGCAGGCATTGTCCACGCAAGGTTCTCGTGTTGGGCATTTGGAGCAAGCCATCCACGAGATTCTGGGAACCCTACAGAATCTCTCAACCAGTGTGTCTCAGCTCAGTGGTCGCATGGATCAAGCCGTCAACCAGATCTCCACTTTGGCTCCCCCCAGGGATCCTCCACCTTCCAACGCTCCTTCAGCAGTGTCCTCAGCTCCTCCACCCAGTCTCTCCAGAGAACCATTCATCCCCTCTCCAGTCAGGTATTCCGGTGAGCTAGGGACATGTAGCCAGTTTTACACCAATGCTCCATAGTGTTTGATCAACAAACCCAGGCGTCGCCACTGATAGATCTAGAATCGCTTTCATTATGAGTTTGTTGTCAGATCGTGCTGCCTCGTGGGCTTTGGCAATTTCTAGCAATTCTGCGCTAACACAGTCCTATACCACCTTTGTCAATGAGATGCGTAAAGTGTTTGACCACCCGGTCCAAGGGAAAGAAGCCAACCGCCGCTCTTTCTCTTCGCCAGGGTTCGGCCCCAGTCTCTCAGTATGCTATTGACTTCCGCATTTTGGCAGCCGAGAGCGGGTGGGATGAGCTAGCCTTGCAAAGCATTTTTCTTCTGGGACTAGCTGATAATATAAAGGACGAATTAGCCGCACGAGATGAGACCCAGTCTCTAGATGAGTTAATTTCTTTAGCTATAAGACTTGATAACCGGCTGAGAGAAAGACGTAGGGAGAGAATAGGGAGACAGGGTGTCCCTCCACCTGTTGCTGCAACCCTCTCCTTGGCGTCTGCACCTCCTCCACATGGAACCCCCCGGGACCTCACCCCCATTCCAGCTCCAACTTCCAGTTCTCCCTCTTCTCATGGCGGGGAGGAATCCATGCAGTTGGGTAGGGCGAGATTGTCTCCTGCAGAACGTGAACGCAGAGTTCGGCAATCGGCTCTGCATCTACTGTGGTCAGTCTGGCCACTTCCTTGCCTTCTGTCCACAACTGCCAAAGAGCAGGCTCGTCAGCTACCGGGGGGGGCGCTGATGAGCCACACCATCTCCTCTCCTACACCCTCCGCCCGTATTCAACTGCAAGGTATGCTCAGATTTCCTCACAATACGTTACCTTTGCAAGTACTGGTCGATAGTGGGGCAGATGACAACTTCATTGACTCTGAACTGTGTATCCAAGCAAATCTTCCCACAGAGACTCTACCTGAGCCTAGGAATGTGCTCGCTTTGAATGGTCAGTTAATTGCTCGTGTCACCCAACCGTACTGCTCCCATGACCCTGCAGCTCTCAGGTAACCATCAGGAAAATATTTCATTGTTGGTCATTCCCTCTCCCACGTCACCTTTGGTTCTGGGTCTCTCCTTGGCTCAAGTTACATAACCCCCATATTGACTGGTCTGCATCTGTCATCACCAATTGGAGTACTTTCTGTCATTCACATTGCCTCCATTCAGCTAGTCCTCCTAGTCCCCCCTCGCCACCTGAGCTGCAGAGACCTGTTGACTTGTCCACCATTCCCTCTGTTTACCATGATCTCCAGGAGGTTTTTAATAAGGACAGTGCCCTCTCCCTTCCCCCACATCGACCCTATGACTGCACCATCAAGCTGCTTCCGGATGCCCCTCTTCCCACCCAACAACTATACAATCTGTCCAAGCCTGAAAAGGAGTCCATGGAGCAATACTTCACTGACTCTCTAGCGGGCGGGCTTATCCGTCCATCCTCTTCCCCTGTGGGTGCTGGTTTCTTTGTGGAAAAGAAAGATAAAACTCTGCGTCCCTGCATTGACTTCCGAGGCTTAAATGATATCACTGTAAAAATAAGTACCCTCTTCCACTGATAGATTCCGCTTTTGGTCCTCTGCATCAGTCTACCATTTTTTCCAAGTTAGACCTCCGTAATGCCTACCACCTCATCAGAATCAAGGAAGGAGATGAGTGGAAAACGGCTTTCAACACCCCCTCGGACATTTTGAGTACCTAGTGATGCCTTTGGCCTAACCAATGCCCCGGGCCGTCTTTCAGGCTCTAATCAATGATGTGTTAAGAGACATGCTCAACAGATTTGTTTTTGTGTATTTAGATGATATTTTGATCTTTTCTAGGGATTTAGATGAACACATTCAACATGTCAGACTGGTACTAAAAAGACTGCTAGAGAACAGACTCTTTGTAAAAGCTGAGAAATGTGAGTTTCATGTCCCCTCCGTCAGTTTTGGGTTTTGTGGTGGAGAAAGGGCAGTTAAAGGCGGACCCTGCCAAGGTTCAAGCTGTGAGTGAGTGGCCTGTCCCTTCCACCCGAAAACACCTCCAGAGATTTTTGGGTTTGCAAATTTTTATAGGAGGTTCATTCAGTAACTACAGTCAAGTAGCAGCGCCGCTCACTCAGCTCACCTCCTGCAAACTCCCTTTTGTGTGGTCTCAGGCAGCGGATGCCGCTTTCAACCATTTAAAGTGTCTGTTTACCTCTGCACCTGTGCTCTCCCACCCAGATCCCTCACTTCAGTTCGTGGTAGAGGTTGATGCCTCCGACACGGTGTTGGAGCCGTACTCTCTCAGCGCTCCCCGGTAGACCACAAAATGCACCCCTGTGCCTTCTTCTCTCGTCGACTAACACCTACAGAGAGGAACTACGATGTAGGCAACAGGGAGCTTCTGGCGGTGGTTCTCGCTCTCCAGGAGTGGAGGCATTGGTTGGAGGGTTCCACACACCCTTGTGGTTTGGACCGACCATAAGAACCTCTCTTATCTACGGTCGGCACGACGACTAAACTCCGGCAGGCTCGGTGGGCTTTGTTTCTGGGGCCGTTTCCAGTTCACCCTCACCTACCGTCCTGGGTCCAGGAACATCAAGCCCGACGCCTTGTCTCGACAGTTTACCCCGCCAGTGGAAGACTCACCTGTGGAGACCATACTCCCATCCTCCTGTGTGGTGGGGCGGCCAGGTGGGAGATTGAGCAAGTGGTGCAGGAGGCTCAACGAGACCATCCCATTCCTGAAAGCTGTCCTCCCAACCGGATATTCGTTCCACCCTCCGCCAGGACTCCTGTGCTCGAGTGGGGACATGCCTCCAAAATCGCCTGTCATCCCGGCTTCCATCGAACCCTCACCATGCTACAGGACAGCTTTTGGTGGCCGACCATTACGGCTGACACCAAGGAGTTTGTCTCTGCCTGCTCCGTCTGTGCCCGCAGCAAATCCTCCCACCGGACTCCTGCTGGTCTCCTACAGCCCTTACCTATCCCTCATCGTCCCTGGTCTCACATCGCGGTGGATTTCGTCACGGGACTCCCACCTTCTGAGGGTAACACTGTTATTCTAACTATTGTAGATCGCTTCTCCAAAGCTGTGCATTTTGTACCTCTGCTCAAACTTCCCACAGCTCTAGAGACCGCCAACCTCCTCGTCCAACACGTGTTCGAATTCATGGAATCCCTCAGGACATTGTTTCGACCGGGGCCTCAGTTCTCCTCCCAGGTCTGGAGAGCTTTCTGCCTGGCTCTTGGGGCGTCGGCCAGCCTCTCGTCTGGATACCATCCTCAGACTAATGGCCAGGCGGAGCGGGCCAACCAGGACCTCGAGTCGGCCCTTCGGTGCGCCACCTCGAGACACCCGTCCTCATGGTCCACCCACCTACCCTGGGTGGAATACGCCCACAACTCCCTGGTCAGCTCTGCCACAGGTATGTCCCCTTTCATGGCTTCCATGGGTTTCCAGCCTCCCCTCTTCCCCATCCAGGAGACAGAAGTGGCAGTTCCTTCGGTACAGGAGCACCTCCGGCGAGCTCGTCGGGTCTGGCGTGAAGCTAGAGAGGCTCTCACACGGACGGCTGCCCGCAACAAGCGGTTGGCAGACCAACGTCGCTCTCCTGCTCCCCACTATCAGCCTGGACAAAGGGTTTGGCTCTCTTCACGCGACCTCCCTCTGCAGACAGAGAGCAGGAAACTAGCCCCTAGGTACATTGGTCCTTTGAAATTGAAAAAGTAATCAACCCCAGTGTGATGAGACTCAAGTTGCCCGCTGCATTGCATGTTCACCCAGCTTTTCATGTTTCACTGTTGAAACCTGTGTCCACCAGTGCTCTGTGCCCTCCGGCCGAACCCCCTCCACCCCCCCGGCTTATTGACGACCACCCTGCCTTCACTGTCCGGCGGCTGCTGGACGTCCGCAGACGGGGCCGGGGATATCAGTTCTTGGTGGACTGGGAGGGTTATGGCCCAGAGGAACGATCTTGGGTGTCCCGTTCTTTGATTTTGGACCCGGGCCTCATTAATGACTTTTATCGGGACTTTCCAGACAAGCCTGGTGGGCCAGGTGGCGTCCGTTGAGGGGGTAATGTTAGGTTTGTAGGTGCCTTTTTGTTTTGTGTGGCATGTTTTGTGTTTTCCTGTCTCCCTTTCCCCCTCCTTCTCTCCAGGGCAGTGTGTGTGCAGCAGTGGCGGTGATTGGTTGGCTCTCTCCACGAGACACACCTGGTTCTCATCCACTCATTCATCCTGCTATTTAAGCCCGGCCCAGTCTCCACTCCTGTGCCAGATTACCCCATCTCAGCAGCCTGTTTATGTCGCCACTCGTACGTCGGACCTGTCTCCAGCTCTACTACTCCAGCAACGCCAGCCACTCGTCCATCGCCTGCTCTTGCCCTCGCCTTTTGTTAACTTTGTGTATTTTGTGGTGAGAATAAACACTTCAAGTTATCTTCGCTGCCTCAGTCTCTGCATCCGGGGTCCAGGCCTTAGCTCACACGTAACAGACCCAGGGCCAAAGTGTCACATGGTTTCCATAGTGACATTATGTTGTTTCAGTACATGTTGTGCTTAAGTTACATACTTATTTTAAGGCCATGTTGTTTCTTTTCCTAAACCTAAGTGGTTTTGTTGACTAAACCAAAGTGAGTGGTTTTGTCACGTCCAGCAGTGTTCATGTGATATTCCTGCCTTAGTGAGGCAAAAGTGTCACTGACACACTATCTTCTGGTGAACAGGTGGGTCAAACGATACATCGAGCAGCAGACAGCATATACTCTACATATATATGTACAGAGCCTCACAAATTCATTAACCCACCTGGCCTGTTTGTCTCAAAGAGCCTCCAGCCTCATTTCATTCTCTTTAACTGGATATTTTCTTTCTCACTGAGTTCACTACTCTTCACCATGTTGAACAGGAGTGAGGAATTTAAACTGAATTCACCTTTTTAGACCCAAAGAACACTGGAATACTCTGAGATGTCAGAAATTAATCCAGGATAACAAACAACCACTACAACACATTTTTCTATTCAGAAATGACAAGAAATAACTGCAATTTACCATCTCAATCAAATAATAATAATAATAATAATAATAAGAAGAAGAACATACTTTTATATTTTTTCTGCTTATTGTAAAACGGTAAATTTCAAAACTTGTGGACAACAACAATTATTTTATTTATCATTAACCATTACAGAAACATAAAAAATATTTTGGTAATCAGCAATACTGTTAATTCAGGGCAGAGGTGGTAAACACCTGACACTGGGTGATGGTCTGATAAATTTGTGAAATGAGCTTCATAGCATGGCCTCTTAACTTCTTGTGAGTGATCATGAGTGACTACAGCTGGTGACTTCTCTGAGGCCATTTAAATAGGGCTCACTGGATACAAACGTCAAAAGTCAAATCTGAAAAAGCAAATCATTGACTTGAACAAGTGAGGAAAATCACTTGGAGCCATTTCAAAGCAGCTGCAGGTCCCAAGAGCAACAGTGCAAACAATTGTTTGTAAGTATAAAGTGCATGGCACTGTTTTGTCACTGCCACGATCAGGAAGAAAATGCAAGCGATCACCTGCTGCAGAGAGAAAATTGGTCAGGAGGATGGAGAGTCAACTGAGAACCACCAAAAAGATCTGCCAAGAATTAGAAGCTGCTGGAACACAGGTGTCAGTGTCCACAGTCAAGTGTGTTTTGCATCGCCATGGACTGAGAGGCTGCCGTGCAAGAAAGAAGCCCTTGATCCAAAAGCGGCACCAAAGATAAGACCTTCTGGAGGAAAGTTCTGTGGTCAGACGAAACAAAAATCGAGCTGTTTGGCCACAATGCCCAGCAATATGTTTGGAACAGAAAAGGCGAGGCCTTTAACACCATGCCTACCGTCAAGCACCGTGGTGGTAGTATTATGATGTGGGGCTGTTTTGCTGCCAATGGAACTGGCGCTTTACAGAGAGTAAATGGGATAATGAAAAAGGAGGATTACCTTCAAATTCTTCAAGATAACCTAAAATCATCAGTCTGAAGGTTGGGTCTTGGGTGCAGTTCAGTGTTCAAACAGGACAATGACCCTAAACCCACATCAAAAGTGGTAATGGAATGATTAAATCAGGCTAGAATTAAGGTTTTAGAATGGCCTTCCCAAAGTCCTGACTTAAACATCATTGAGAACATGTGGACAATTCTGAAGAAACAAGTCCATGTCAGAAAGCCAACAAATTTAACTGAACTGCACCAATTCTGTCAAGAGGAGTGGTCATAGATTCAACCAGAAGCTTGTGGATTTCTACCAAAAGCACCTGATTGAAGTGAAAATGGTCAAGGGACATGTAACCAAATATTAGCATTGCTGTATGTATATATTTGACCCAGCAGATTTGGTCACATTAGTTCAGTTGACCCATAATAAAGTCATAAAAGAACCAAACTTCATGAATGTTTTTTGTGACAAAGAAGTATCTGTTCCAATCATGTTCAAAACTTTTGACCACGATGGTACAAATCAACGATGCAGTAAAATCTGTCAATATGCTTATGAGTATACCAAATATAATTATGTTAAATTGCCAGAGCATAAAATTGTCTTTTTTGTCTGACAATCCAAAAAATGTACAATTTATATATACAATTGTCCTCTGTCTGTATTTATTGTCTCAGCTCTGCTGACAAAACAGATGGACAATGTATGAATAGCATGTATTAAAACAGCAGAGACTGAAGCCTGCCCCAGTGAGCTGACTGAACTATGCTGAAGTTAAGTTGTGGTTGTCTAGAAGAAAAGTAGTCTAGTCAGGTTAAGTAGTGTTGCCATAATCAACAAAACCAAAAACCTCAAAAGAATGTGCGACTATGTGCTTGTGTTTTTCAAAAGTAGGAGAACATAATAATATAAGAGACACATACATGTGACTCTAACCATGGGTAAATTAAATTAAAACTTTAATTGCATTGATCTGTGCACAGTACTTCTTGTAGAACAACATAATTAAAAAATGTCTTTTGGCTATTTTAACAGAAATCGTACCTCAGCATCAAAATCATCTCTTTTTGGAAAGAGATTGTCAGGCTCTGTCAGTCTGGTTCTGTGAAGTTTACCATTTTAGTCTTGTGCCTGCGTGGTGTCCTGTCTCTTCTTGTTTTATTTTGAAGGATACCCTGTCTCTCTCTCTTCAGATCTCCTGATCCCTGCCTCCTGTGTCTTCCCACGTCTGTGATTGTGAAACCCTAATTGTCTCCACCTGTGTTCCCCTTCCTCATGTATAAATAGTCCTGTCACTTGTTGTTTGTTGTGAGACTGTTGTGTCAGTTCTGTCCAGTGTAATCGCCTGTCCCCCGTCTCCCGCTCCTGTCCCTTGTCTCCAGAGCCAGGTCCTCATCTCCAGAGCCTGTCCCTCGTCTCTACACTCAGTCCCTCGTCTCTAGAGCCAGTCCCTCGTCTCCAGAGCCTGTCCCTCGTCTCTGCACTCAGTCCCTCATCTCTAGAGCCAGTCCCTCGTCTCCTGGTCCTGCTCCTTGTCTCTAGACCCAGTGTCTCGTCTCCAGAGTCAGACCCTTGTCCCTTGAGCTCCTGCCCATCTCCAGAGACTCTCTCTTGTTTATTCACCTGCCTGTTCAATAAACACATCTTGTTGGTTGCACCGAATACCTGCCTTGAGTCATGTGTTTGGGCTCTCATCAGCATGGAGCCCTCACAGAGATGATTTTACAGCAGCCTGTAGTCTGAGCTGCCCAACAAGCAACCTAAAGCTAAACAAGCACACCACTGGTCAGAAAATTCAGTTATATAATATATATATATATACAGATCATGACTCCTTTATACTCAGCAGACATGTTCTCCAATGCTACACATTCAGCAGTATCCTCACAACATTCATGACTTATGTCAAAGTTCAGTGCCAGTGCAGGAAATAAGTGTGCAGTGGAAGTGGTGGATACAGACAGTCATTTAACGAGTGTCTTTTTATTAACTGAAATCATGATCATTCCCTATTGTATATCATGCACAGATATGGTAGAAAATGAGAATTTGAATTCAATTTGAATTGAATCTGAATTTGAATGTGTTTTGTAGATAATGGCATCACTTTCTCATACTTGTCCTTTTTCTTCTGGTATTATCAAAACATAGTTTGTAGGAAAGTATTTAAGAGACAACCCCTCCCTCCCTGCAGACTTGATGAAGAGGGTGTTACGTATGCAAGCTTTTCTCATACACTGCTCATAGCTAAACTTATGAAAAGTAATGACCTGTAATCCATAATATCCCACCTTAGATTAGCAGAATACTAGCTCAGCTCATTATACGCAGGCAGCAGGACACAAATAGCAACAAACATAAAGTTGCTGGCAGGACTGACGATGTTCCAGTGTTATTTGAAAGTTTCAGATGGGTAACATATGTTAGTGATTATTCATAGGAGTTTCCTAAAAACAACATGGGGAAGTTATGTAATCTCACTCCCTGGTGAAAAATAGCTTTCTTTTCCTCTCTATCGTCACACAGAAACATTATGACTCTTCCACATTGTTTTATTATGAAATATATTCCATCAGTGTGATGAACATAAATCTGTGTGAAAATGTGCTGCAAAAGCCAAACTGACCACTGTGTGAGTGTATGAACAAACCAAGCTTATTTACTTATGGAAAGTTAATCAAGCCACATTCCAATGACTTTAAACTGACCCGCAGTAGACTTATTTTCAGAACAAATAGTTTGTTGTTTTTTCTTGAGGATTTTCAAAATCAGTATTTTTTTTTTTTTTTATTATTTTACAAATATACATACATACGTATAATTTCAACAACATACACACAAAGAAAGACAAAACAAAACAAATGATGGCAGACTCCCACCACAACACCCCTTTCCCTGGATCATCATAATATTGTACACAGTGCACATGAATTTGTGTGCATTACCCAAAAAGATAAAATATACACCTGGATGAAAATCAATATTTTCTTTCAGAGAACTATAGGAGCTCTCAGAATCGAACCACCCCTTTCTTCCTACTCTGTAAAACTAATAGTCGATAACATTTTAAAAATGATTATAAATCCTCCTGAGGGAGACTTTTGTACCAGGTTTCATTCCAACGATCCATCCAACAATTTCTGGGGTATTTCTACCAAACCACAAATACTGACCTCATGGTGGCACTAGAGCAGAAGTCTGCAACCTTTACTATCAAAAGAGCCGTTTAACAAACTCTTCCACCAGATAACATGATACAGCCTCTAAAGTCTAACGTTTGTGTGTGTGTGTATATATATATATATATATATATATGTATATATATATATATATATATATATGTATATATCACAAGCCACTTCATTCTGTTCAATTGCTTGTTCACACCAATAGCTAATCAGCCAATCACATGTCCACACTCAGTTCATTTTGACATGTAGACATGATCAAGACAACTAGCTGAAGTTCAAACGGAGCATCAGAATAGAGAAAAAAGAGGATTTTAGTGCCTTTGAAAGTGGTATGGTCTGAGTCTGAGTATTTCAGAAACTGCTGATCTACTGGAATTTCACGACAACCATCTCTAAGGTTTAGAGAAGAGAATGGTCTGGAAAAAATGAAATATCCAGTGAGAAGCAGTTCTGTGGACAAAAGAATCTTGTTGATGTGAGAGGTCATAGGAGAAAGTACAGACTGGTTGGAGATGATAAAAAGACAACAGTAACTCAAATAACCACTGGTTCAACCAAGGAATGCAGAATATCATGTGTGAAGCTCAACACTGAACCTTGAAGAAGATGGACTAGAGCAGCAGCAGAAGAGCACACCTGGAGCCACTCCTGTCAGCTAAGAACAGCAAACTGAGGCTACAGTTCACACAGGATCACCACAACTGGACAACAGAAGATGGAGAAACGTTGGCTGGTCTGACCAGTCTCCATTTCAGCTGAACATTCAGATGGTAGATGGTCAGAGTTTGGAGTAAACATCATGAAAGCATGGATCCATCCTGCCTCATATCAACAGTTCAGGCTGGTGGTGGTGTTATGGTGGAGGATATTTTCTTGACTCACTTTGGTCTCCTTAGTACCAACTGATCATGGTTTAAACACTGCAGCCTACCTGAGTATTGTTGCTGACCATGTCCATCCTTTTATGACCACAGTGGACCATCTTCTGATGGCTACTTCCTGCAGGATAATGCTCCATGTCACAAAGCTCAGATCATCTCAAACTGGTTTCTAGAACATGACAATGAGTTCACTGGACTCCAGTGATCTCCACAGTCACCAGATCTGAATCCAATAGAACCTTTGGGATGTGGAGGAACAGAGATTCTCATCATAGCTGAGCAGCCGATAAATCTGCATCAACTGAGTGATGCTATCATGTCAATATGGACCGAAATCTGTGAGGAATGATTCCAACACCTGGTTGAAAGTTTGACACTAAGAATTAAGGCAGTTCTAATGGAAAGAAGGGGTCCAAACTTTTACTGGCAGGGTGTACCTAATAAAGTGACCAGTAAGTGTAGAACAGCAATAATGGTTTCTATTGTATTTTACTCTCTATTTTTAGCTCTTATAACAAACAAAGGAGAAATAATATGTAGTGTGCATGTGTGTTCCTCATATTTGTAGAAAACTGATCAAATAAAATGTAGCCCACACATCAAACATACAGGCAAAGGCCTCTGTAGGCTGAAAGTAAAGGCACTGGCCAAATGACAAAATATTTTTCAAAGAATGAGCTGGCTTTTCTTCCTCAGGAGGCTCAGGTCCTTTAAACTACTGTATGTAGCAGGATGCTCCAGATGTTCTACCAGTTTGTTGTGGTGAACTGTGATCTGCTGGAGTGCAGGGATGAGAGAAAAGGACACCAACAGATACCAGGAAGGGAGGACAGAATATGGGAAATGTAGGCTCTATACATGCCTACAAAACCGGCCAAGCTTGTGCTGCATATTGGTCTAAACTAAGTTCAAATCCTAAAATAGTGAGTTTATATATTTTATAAGTTTCGTCATTTTTGATAAATTACTTGAAACAATTAACCAACAATAGAAATTGTTGCTTTCTGTGTGGAGTTTGGTAGTTCTCCCTGTGTCTGCATGGCTTCCTCCCACCATCCAAAGACATGCATGGGGAATTTAAATTGTCTGTAGGTGTGAATGTGAGTGTGAGTGGTTGTCTGTCTCTATGTGTCCTGTGATGAACTGGAGACTTGTCCAGGGTGTACCCTGTCTTTCACCCTAAGACAGCTGGGATAGACTCCAGCCCCCCACGACCCTATGAGGATAAGCGGTAGAAAATGGATGGATGGATGGATCGACAGAAATTGCTCTAATCTTTAAATGACATTTCAGCAGCAAAAGAAACTCAGGCTTCTTGCGTCTAAGCTGAGCATCTTGAACTTTCTCCTCTTTGTCCAGCGCTGCTCACTGCCTGTGAAAACTGACATGAACAGAGCAGCTTATCACTGTGAGAACAGCAGCTTTCTCAGAGCCGCCGGATAAGCAAGCAGCTCCGAAAGTTACCAAACACTCCCCACTGACATTGTATCAAGCTCACTGAGGAGAAGGATCTACAATTGTATGTGTGTGTGTGTGTGTGTGTGTGTGTGTGTAAAACAGTATAACCAAGTGTTTACATGGTAGCCTACAGTAGTGGTTTTGGGCTCAATGGGGTCTATTCTAGAAGCTCTTTCATGCTGCCCCCTGCTGTGAACTGTGTGAGGAGGATCTATCTTCTCACACTGTCACCTGCTGTGATGCTTCAACTCACTTCAGACTGGGTCTCAACCCCAGACCCACAACAACTTTGAATCCAAAAGGAGGTCAGCTTTTAACTTCCTGTGCAGCTATCACAACATGTGCGCTGGATTATTGACAGAGAGAGAGAGGTATTCCAGGTCTTAATATAAACCAGCAAAGCAGCAGGCGTGTATGTACTGTCTGATATCACATAGCCTATCAAGCACAGCTATCAGCAGATGCCCTTGGTCTCACCCCAGCTGGCGCACTTTCAGCACTGCGAGACGTGATGCGCGCTCGTCACGTCCAAAGCAGCGCACTGCGCCTTGGTGACCATTTGACCTTGTCCCCGTGTCTAGTCTGGAGCTGCAGCAGCTCTATAGACTCATCTCACAGGTGCATTAGCCTAGCAGAGAAGGCAGCAGCAGTCTTAACACCGTCCTTTCATGCTCTATCACCCGACAGACGCACCACAAACACACTTACCCTCATATAACGGATGCCCTCACAAGTGCGCAGCACGTCGTTTCGTGGGCAACAAGGCTCGTGTCATTCAGCAGCAGAAGTCAGCTGAACGATCTGCAGTGAGGGGGCACTCTGACTGATCCAGATCCCGACAAATAGGAGCCAGCTAACTTTGGATTTTTCACAAATAAACCACCAGATTATAATCCATTCACAGCATGCGTCAGAGTCCACAGCCAGATACTGGGTCAGAGAGGGAAGACAGAGAGGGTCTTTATTCATGCATCTACAGTATACTCACTGGATCTGTAGCACCACTAGTGCAGCTGGAAAGTAGCCCATGCAAGTACAGGAGAGTGAACAGGAGCGTAGCTGTGAGGGCGGCTCACTGACGCAGTAAAGGGGGCTCTGGCCGTCACCACTAACATTCATTTCACACTCATTTACTGAAGAATAAAGCATCTGGAACTATAAACGCACTCAATAAATTTCTAAAACATGATTTTATTTTGCTAAACACACTTTAAGGGAGATAGTTTTTTATTGAAGACAGAAGGCCTGTTCTGTTGTCAACATGCCAGACAAAGCTCAGCACTTCATATTCAGGTGAGCAGGATTAGCATCATGAGTTCCCCATCTGGCTCTGTTTATGTACTGAAAACATCTGGTGCTACATTACATATTTTGAGTATTTCTATGATTGAGGGACTGTTCAACATCATTAACCTGGGAAACCTGACCCCTAATTTCCACTGAAGGCGGAATGATGCCACCATCGATCACTGTCCGTCATCCACCGTCCGTCAGTACCCACCAGATCCATCTGTTGTGACTGCGCTGGACAGCTGGAATCGAGAGGACTAAGGAGATCATAGACAATATTATGTTATTATAATATTATTCTGGACCGCCACAATCAGCATCTCCTTGTTATAGGTGGGATATCTTCCACCGAGAGAAGCAAAACTTTCTTTTAGGACCTTTCATTCATGTTATGTCGCCTTTTTTGTGAAGTTCAGTTATGCTGTCTTGTCATTTTCTGATTCATTTTGGAAATTGAGACACTTGGTGTGTTATGACAAAACAGTATTCAAAGTATAAAAACATAAATAAATCAGATAAAAATACAGCAAGTAATGTTTACAGTTATTACAGTGAGATGTTTCACAGTTATTGATTTATGCAGGTATTGAACAAGTTATTACACATTTTTATTTGTGATTGTAAGAATAAATACCTTTCGTTTTGACACTTAATCTTCAATGTCTCGCTCCAGTTCTAACAACAAATGAATTATGATGTTAGTAATGATATTGGTGATTAATTTCAAAGCATAAACCCTTTTATTTCTCCTATGAGAAAAGATTTTTTTCCATTTATGTTTGTGACTAAATCTTCTTGTGAACCACACTGTATAAATCGGTTGACAGATGACAAGTGAGGAATCACTTAGACCTGTCAGCAAATCTGTGAAGGACAAGTGTGCAAGGAAACAACTGTGTTGGTAATCCTCCAGCAGCAGCAGCAGCAGCGTCAGACATTCACAGTGCTTTTAATAGCAGGGCTGCTCAGTGTATGAGAGGTGCAGCATGTGGTTTATATCTACTGGGATTAGCAGTAGAAAGTAAACAATGAGGCAAATGTATCATCTGGTCTTCCTCAGGGTCTAACACAAAACAAGCTGTATTTGAATTTACACCACGATCTATCTACATCAGCATCAATGTGATAGAGACAGGCTGCAAAATACAAACAGATCTTCTTCTCACTGCTAAAATCTGTTTTCATTGATGTTCAGTCCCAGCTAGATAAGTAATCTTGTTTTTTTCCTTTATCTTTTATTCCCTAGCTTCTCTTTTAATCTTCTTTTATTCATTTTATTTTAAATGTCTTTTCTTTGTCTTTTAATATTGTGTTAATTTATTCCATTATTGTTTTTATATTTAAGTGGTGTTGTTAAAAAAAGTGCTTTAGAAATAAACTTTAACTTGACTAGTCTTCTCTTTGTTCAGCTTTTTTACAGAAGAACAAACCTCTTAGAAGTAAATGAAAAACATCAGCTCCTCTCCATCATCATCTGCTAAGCTTTTCGTGTGTCCCTCTTATTGGGATGTCTGACTGGTCAATATTGTCACACAGTGAATATACTCTGCTTTATCTTCTTACCTGGTGCTATGGCTGCACTATAGGTAGATTATCTGTAATAATAGTCTAAACTGCACATTCTTTCTGGCTTGTACAGGGCAAGATGACCTTTTCTCTGTGATCTTGTGCATGATTTGAGAATCTATTGCCCGTGATTAAAATCAGTACAATTAGGTTATGAATTAATTATGGGAACATACGTTCCCTCAGCACTTCATCTCTTTTTGATTATCTCTCCAATAATCTTGTGGGATGTAATCTGTGTTCATGTTCCTGCTCTTCACACGATGGCTTCTCCTCTGATCAACTCCCATTTTAAACAGATGTGTGGAAACAATGAAAACAACGTAACGTTCAGGGACCGGCATCTTATTTCTGTTGCACAACACTCTGCTTGTTGGTGTGTTGGTGTGTGTATGTCTTTGTCTCTGGAGGACGTTCACCAGATGTTTGCTGTCTTCTCCCACATCAAATTCAGCTCATGGAGATCATCCTGTCAGATCTGCATTCATCTCTTTTTGCACCAGAACGTCCTCTGGACCACCTTCAGCCATGCCTGCAGTACATTTGGATCCCCCTCAAATACTTTGGCCCACTCCAGAGACTTCTCTGGGTGGGTTGGCGAGTAACTCAGTTATGTAATGAAGTCCATAGGAATTCCTCATGATTGCTGAGTACCAGTGAAATTCTTCCCAACAGCTCGTGGGTGCAAAATTTCGCTTTTCACACAGAAATAGAGCCTTCTATGTTAATCTTCGAGACACAGTGTGACCCACATAAAGGAAAATCCTGTTCCTTTGGGAAAATTGCACATAATTTAACTTCACAGAAGATTAACCTCTTGCCCTCCTTTTTTCAGGCACTATGGATCAGCACAGTGTGGGTCAAATACAGTACAAAATACACTATAGCAGCCTATCACTTTGGTCTGTGATTTAGCAGTGATTTGCCCAGATGAAGTTGTTCTTATTACTTCTAACTTCTGAATGCTGGTTAAATTTGAGTGATTCAATGCCCTTTGAGGCTAGACAGGAGCATGGGGGGATTAAGGATTAAGGTAGTTAGTTTTAGGTCTGAGGGTCACTGAGGCATGATTAGCTCTTTAGCTTTGCAATCTAAAATCTGAGATGCCTGAAGCAGCTTCTCATTCCCTTCATGGTCCTTTGATTGGAACAAAATGGCAAAAATAAAAGATTCAAAATGTGGTGACGGTCATTCCTGCTTTTCTATGTGAGACGTAACTAGCAGTTCAAAGTTTAGCAGTTTGATCTGTTCATTTATGTAATAAAAATACACAGAGAATATAACATGTTAACATCAATATTTCAATAATTTAACTATATTTTATGACTTGCTGGATAGATTGATACATAAAGGCTCCTGCAGCACCTCCTACTGGTAAGCCATATGTAATGCAGAGCAACATTAATTTACCTGTGGGCATTGATAAGTGGAGAAATAAACTAACCAGCTGCAGATCTGTAATCACTCTTGGGTCAGATCTAATACACTCAATTCTCTTCTCATGTTCTGTGTGGTTGGCATTTATCTGTCAGTTTCACAAACTAAAAACTTGACCGTTAAACCTGCAGGAATGCAGAAATAGTGCCAAAACCTTGATTTAAACTGATTAGCTTAAATCTTCCACACATGGACTCATTTCCAGAGTTCCTTTGGGAGAATTTGGGGCCAGTTTGACCAGAGTCATGAAATGTTAGGAAATGTGTTGGCAGTTTTCAGTGACATTACAGGCAGATTATCCTCTACCAGAGAAATCATCTCCATCTGTGATTCATGAGGTTGTTTCTGCACAGAAATTCAGAACCAAAGTTTGTATTGAAATGCTATTATTCACAGTCATGGGGAAGCATGCAGCTCAGTTCATCTGCAGCATGAAAAATAAACTGCTTTGGATGATGTGCTCTCTCCGGGTACTCCGGCTCCCTCCCACCATCCAAAAACATGAATGGGGATTAGGTTAATTGTCTAATTTAAATTGACCGTAGGTGTGAATGTGAGTGTGAGTGGTTGTCTGTCTCTATGTGTCCTGTGATGAACTGGAGACTTGTCCAGGGTGTACCCTGCCTTTCACCCTAAGACAGCTGGGATAGACTCCAGCCCCCCTACGACCCTATGTGAGGATAAGAGGTAGAAAATGGATGGATGGATGGATGATGTGCTGATGATGATGTCAAACAATCCTTTTACCACACATAAAATAACTAATAAAATACATATTAAAGCTCTGATAAATAAATATTGCTCTCGTAGTGCAATATATTACTTTTTTTGTTTTAACAGTTAAATAAAGCGTTACCTAGAATAGAAAAGATCAGAATAGAGCAGAACGGATGTTTTACTATGTATGTATAACAAGTCTGAGCTAACGCAACAAATCAGCACACACTCAAAAATAACATAATTTAATAATGTTTATTCTCTTGATTTTAACAGCAGTGTTATTAGTGAAAACAGTGACTTCCTGTTAGTTGTGGCCACACTGAGCTCCCAGCATATCACAGGTCATGTCAACAGTGGAGAGGAACACAGTAAACCTCAGCGCTCACATTTATTAAACTGGAAAGTAAAAAAATACTTTTATTTTTCTCCTGCTTGCAAACTCCAATGACGACGGCAGAACTTTTCAGACATTTTCTGGGGGCATACAGTGCCTTGCAACAGTATTCACACCTTGAACTGTTCTACATTTCTACATTTGCTCACCTCTGACCAGAGCACTTTCTTCCACGTTTGCTGTGTGGCGTGCGTCAAACTGTAAATCAGACTTCTTATTTCTTTCTTTGAGCAATGGCTTTCTTCTTTCCACTATTCAATAAAAGCCAGATTTGTGGACAAATTCCTCCACCGGAGCTTTGGATCTCTGCAGCTCCTCCAGAGTCACCATGGGCCTCTGATCAGTTTTCTCCTTGCCTGTCGGTTTAGGTGGACAGCCATGTCTCGGCAGGTCTGCAGTTATGCCATACTCAGATGATGGACTTAACAGAGCTCTGTGAGGTGTTCAAATTTGGGATATGTTTTCATAACCCAACCCTACTTTAAACTTCTCCACAGCTTCATCTCTGACCTGTCCAGTGTGTTCCTTAGTATTCAAGATGCTGTTTGTTCACTATTGTTCTCTAACAAACCTCTGAGGCTGTCACAGAACAGCCTTTTTTTATAATGAGACTGAAGTACACACAAGTGGACTCTATTTACTAATTAGGTGACTTCTGAAGGCAGTTGGTTGCACTGGATTTTATTTCGGGACATCAGAGTAAAGGATGTGCTCACACACTTTTCAGATTTGTAGTTGTAAAAAATCTTGAACACCACATATTATTTTCCTTCCTCTTTACAATTATGCACATGGCAAAATGCGCAAACGTTCAAGGGGTGTAAATAATTTTTCAAGGCACTGTAAATGGTTTTACACAAATATACATTTCTTCTCTGACTGATCATGTTATCACTTGAGAGCTGCTCCAAATTTTACACTTCACTGTGTGGATTTGCTTGATAAATGTCTCCTCAGTGCCAATACTTAGCAAAGTATTTTTTGATAAACATGGACCCAGGTGGTTGAAAAAGTCAATATTTCTTCATGTGAGTCCCTAAGTGGTATTTCAGGTGTGCGCTCTGTAGAAAGCCTCTGCCGCAGATGTCACACCTGTGCGGTCTCTCTCCTGTGTGGCTTCTCATGTGCTTCCTCAGATGTCCGCTGTGGGTGAAACTCTTATCACAAAAAGAGCAGCAGAAAGGCTTCTCTCCCGTGTGAATCCTCATGTGTATCTTTAAATCTCCTTTCCGACTGCACTCTTTCCCACAAACAAGGCAGCGATGTAGTTTCACCCCTGCGTGGCCGGCCATGTGTTCAGCCAGAGCGGTGGTGCTGTTGCACTGCTTACCGCACACACGGCAACATTTTGAGCCCCTGTGTGATTTAAGGTGCACGCTGAGGCTTTCAGTGGACTCCAGGGTTTTCCCACACACAGCACAGAGGACGTCTGCGGCCTTTGAATGCACACTAAAAGCATGGTTTGTCAAGTGATGACTGGATGAAAACGATTTATCGCATAAATAGCAACGGTAGTCCAGTGCAACTGAATTCAAATGAGATAACTCAGTGGAGTCTTTGGCAGAGATAAAGGGACTCTGATTGAGGTCTGTCAGTGTTTGGTTCGACGTTAAACTTGCAGTAGGTCTTCCGTTTTTCTGACCATCTTGGACCCTTTCGTTCTGTGGGGATGGAGTTGAGGTGAGAGGAAGCACCAACTGCACAGTGTTAGTTTCTTCCTGTAAAAGCTCCTCATGTTCATTGTTTGTCTGAGGTTGTAAAGGTGACTTTTTGTCCCCCTGCTTTTTTTCCTCCCAGAGAGAAGAACGGGGAAGGTATGAGACATCAGCATCCACAAACTCTTCTTCTCTTTCTTCTTGCTGACTTGCCCAGAGCTCATGAGCTTCCTCTTTAATGTGTTGAGGCTCTGGGTCCTGCTCACAGCCAGGCTGCTCAGGAGGAGTTTCCTCTTTACAGATAGATGGCTGAGAAAAGTCTGGAGGAAAAAAAAGGAAAGACTTTCAAACTTCTACATTTCACGTTCTTTTTTAAAAAAAAAAAAAAATATCACCAAAAGGACAGCCAGATAACTAGAGGCTTGAAATATTAACATCTTGAACAGGGCTGCAGCTGATTATATTCATTAGTAATGAATCATTACTGTTAATCTGCTGACTGTTAGTTTAATCAATTGCCCATAACAGCTGTTTGTTTGGAAGGTTATGATTTATAGAAATAAACCATACAGCAATTATTTACAAAACCAAATAAAAACAACAATTAGAAAAATAAAAATAAGTACTTTTGCCACAAAAATGACAGTTAACATTCTTAATGGTGTTGATATATATATATATATATATATATATATGTATATATATATATATATATATGTATATACTTAAATGTCACAGTAAGTAACAGTATAGAAAATGAACATACAGGGCAGAAAACAAGTTGAGAAGACTTCAGACTCATTACTACAGCTTAGTGTGACACTGACAGTAAAGAAAGAGATGAATGAATGACCTGCTCTGGGGTTTGACACTAACTCCAGCAGCAGACCTCTGAGCCGCTCTATCTCCTGTTTAGAGCTGGAAGCTTCCTCTTCATATTTTGTGATTGTTTGTTCAAAAACCTGGAATATTTCCTCGGCAGCAGCTGTCAGTCGCTCCTCAACGAAAGCCCTGAGAAGCAGCGGATTGGACATTTTAATGATAATAGCTTGATATAAATATGAATACCCCCAAGAAGAGGTTGAGCAGGTTTTACACAGACTATTTCCTGCTGTGTTAGCTTACAGTTAGCTTACAAACTACGGAAGTGACAACAGAAACATACCGCAGAACAAGTGTGGCGCAGGTCAGATACCTGCTGCCCCCTGCAGGACAACAGAGGTACTGTTTCTACTGTCTTTACTGTCTACTGTCTCTACTGTGGTACAGTTTGTGGACAGTTTGTCAAAAAGTCCTTAATCCAGCAGCAAATGGAAGGGGATAGTCCACGGTGAAGAGTTTGTGTCAGCCAAAATACCAGGGATGATGGTATTAAAGGCTGAGCTGAAGTCGATGAAGAGCATCCTCACATAGTTGGATGCCTGGTGCTCCAGGAGCTACTGCGATGGCATCCTCGGTGGACCGGTTTGCTCTGAAAGCAAAGCATGTGGAAGCGAGTCCCTGATGTGTCATGCACAGATTAAGTATGTCAGACAGACAGGCCTGTAATCATTCAGACTGTCAGTAGTCGGCTTTTTAGGGACAGTGATGATTATGGCAGATTTCAGACAGGAGGGGATGACGGATTGCTGCAGGGAACAGTTAAAAAGAAAATTTACAGCACCAGTCTGTGTGCACCGTACTTGTCTGACTGTTTTCATCAAATCAGAGTTGAAAACCACTCTTGACAGTTTGTTAATAAAAACACTCTCCGAGAAGATCCTGAGTCATGACCTGCTGCCACTGCTCCAGTGATCTTTTTTTGTCCACCTACTCAACCTTCTGTCCCATGCAGAGCTCAAAGGAGATGAGAGGACAGTGCGATGTGAGCTCTGCTATCTGTGCATTCAAACCTGCAAACAAAGACATGTCTGCAAAAAATAAAACAAGTTTGAGAAGGAGTGTAATCAAGTTTAACTGGCTCAAATGTGACACCAGAGGGAGCCAAATAGCTCAAGGTGTGAAAGCTTCTGTGAGCGTGCTTTGATTGAATGTTTGCTGTCCATTGAGACAAAACAGAACAGGTCTATTTATATGATAATATAAATGTAAACAAGTTGGTTTTTACCAATAGATATCACCACAACACCTCCTCAACACCATGAAAAACTTTGCAGTTGATTACTTACACTGCCACTTATTTTTGTAACACAAGTAAGGCATTGTTCAGTGCTATTTCTGGTGCATTTAATCTACAGGTGAAGACTGACATTTTCTCTTTCTGGTGTTTTCTTTCCACTAATGAGAAGTCTGTCATGTGGTAATATTTTATACAATAACATAAAAAATAGTGTATGTTGTGACATGCATGTGTTTGATGACAACTATATTATAACCTCAAAAAACGTTATTTCAAACTGAAGTAAAGCATATTTTGATTTTTAGATCATTTTCATATTTTGATTGTTTTTTGTGTGGACTAGCGACTATTTCATCCAAATAAAGAATGAAGAATTCACAAACTGAAATGTACTGTGAATATCTAAACATATGTACTCATGATAAATAATGGAAGGACTTGAAATGTGAAAATGTCCCTCACTTTGTCCCTTTATTCACCTCTAAAATGCTTGTCTGTTTTTATAACTCTAGTCACTCAGTCTGCATCATTTACTCCTACTCAGGTCCTGAGCTGAGACTGGAGTTACTTGTCAAGTGACTATCGCCACCTGAGGAATGTCACTCTCATTAAACATGCAGGCAGAACCACAGATTATTTGCCATTAATTTCTACAATAGTGAAAGAGGAGCTATTGTCTCTAAAGTCAAACCCTGAGGAGCAGTGGCATTGTAAAATGCATGCTAAATTGCCCCCATGGTTGGAAAAAAAAACACAGTAAAATGTCCTCTTGGGAGACAAAAATGTGTCCTCTTCAGTGGTGAGAATGTGCTGTAGGTGCCCGTTTTTCTCTTTTTGCCCCTGCCCTTCAAAAAGTTGATGCACGGCACTGCTGAGGAGAACAATGCATGCAACAAAGATAGTGCTATGATTGTTCTGGAAACAACAGATACAACATCTAAAAACAGAAATGCACAAAGAAAAAAAGTTAACGTGAAAAAAGTGTAAATTTAAAGACAAATCTCTGTGCCATGAACACACCTCCAGAGTAATAGGAAGGGCTCTGAGACTGCAGAAACAAGATGATTCACGTGCTGTCGGATTCCAGAAAATCTTCTTCTTCTTCTTCTTCTTGTGGGGTTTTATTGGCGGTTGGCAAACAACGTATTGGTGCATTACCGCCACCAACTGGTAAGGAGTGTGAATCAGGATGACTACTAATACCCCTTCAAAAAAAAAAAACTAAAAAAAATAAAAAAAAAATTATATTCTATCAAGCAGCCTCGTTGCTTTAAGGAACTGGAATATAAATTTGTAACTCTTGTGCCCTGAGCTCTGTTGTAGAATGACTCTGATATCCAGTGGTATTTTAATGTTCCTGAGATGTGTAATTAAACTCTGTCTTTCTCTCTCATACTTCTGACACTGAAGTATTATGTGCTCTATTGTCTCTTCTTGGCCACAGTAGTCACAATTCCCTGTCTGATGTTTTCTAATTATGAATAGTGTACTGTTCAATGCAGTATGTCCAAACCTGAGCCTTGATATTATTGTTTCTTCTCTTCTGTTCCTTCCTGCTTTTCTCATTTCTCCCACTTTCCTTTGTATTCTATAAAACCATCGTCCGTCCTCTCTTCCTCCCATTGTTTTTGCCATCTTTCCCTCAGTCTTTGTTTGATGATGCTCTTAGTTTCAGATTTACTGACATTAACTGTCAAATCGATAGATGTCTTTCCTGCTGCCTCCTTTGCTGCCTTATCCGCCATCTCATTTCCTCTGAACCCAATGTGTGCTGGTACCCACACAAACATCACTGTCAGCCCCATCATCTGAATTCTGTATAGGGTTTGCTGCACTTCAATCAGTATGTCTGGTCTGCTGTGTGACTGACTGTCCTGTAAAGTGATTAATGCTGAGCTGGAATCAGAGCATATAACTGTTCTTAGTGGTCTTGTCTCCTCAACCCACTGTACTGCCAACAGTAATGCGATCATTTCTCCAGTATAAACTGACACTTCTCCACTGATCCGCCTCCCCACTGTTACATTAAATTCTGGAACAATAAAAGCTGCTCCTGCCTTATCTGAGCTCTTTGAGGCATCTGTATAAATCTGGGCTGAAGCTGGAAAAGTCCTCAATATATGTCTGTACTACCTGCAGGTTATAAATGAGTCCTCTATTCTTGTTTTCTTTTCTAATAGCATTAGAGATCAACTGTGGCATTTGGAAGTATCCAGGGTGGTATAACTGGTAGCAGGTACTGTAGGACTGATGTTTAGCTGTGCTATTCCCAGTTCTGATGCTTTCTCTGTGTACTCAACCAGCCAAAGCTTTTGTTGTCCCTTTTCTCCTTTTCCCAACACTTGGTTTTAAAGTGAGTTGTGTTGGATGCTCTTGACTGTGTCCCTGTAAAATTAACCCAATAAACTGTTGAAAGTGCAGCCTCCTCATGTCTAATGGCATCTCCCCATCTCCACCTGTAGTGCTGCTGTTGGAGTTGTTTTCCAGTGCTGCTGTGCATATCCTCAGTGCCTGATATTGAATATTGTCCAGTCTTTTCAGAGATGTGCCTGCTGCTGATCCATACACCACACTCCCATAGTCCAACACTGATCTGATCAGCCCACAGTATATGGCTGTTAGTGCACTTCTGTCTGCCCCCATTCCTCCCCACCAAACACCTCATCACATTCAATACTTTCTTACATTTATCCACCACCTTCTGAATATGTACAGCCCATGTGATTCTTTCATCAAACCAAATCCCCAAGTATTTATAGTGTTTCACTCTCTCCAGTTCCTGATTATACAGTTTTAGTTTCATAGTGCTGCTAATTCTTTTCCTTGTGAAAAACATTGTCTTTGTCTTATCTACTGAGAATTTAAAACCCCACTTATATGACCACTCCTCTATTTTAGTGATGGCACCTGAACTTTCTTCATAATGAATTCCAGATTATTTCCCCTCTTCCAGATTGCCCCATCATCAGCAAACAGTGACACCCCCATCTGATTTTCTATACCTGTAAACACATCATTTATCATAAGGCTGAACAATAATGGACTGATTATGCTCCTTGCGGTGTTCCATTTTCTATGGCAGATTTCCCAGAGTACTTCCTCCTACTCTCACCTGAATGAATCTGCCTGTTAAAAATCTCTAATCCATCTATACATTTGACCATTAATACCTATTTTCTGAGTTTGATTAATAGTCCTAACATCATATCATAGGCCTTCTCTACATCAAAAAACACAGCTACCACACTTTCTCGGTTTACCTGTGCTTTTCTGACCTCATGCTCTAGACAAACAGCAGGATCCATGGTGTTTCTCCCTCTCCTAAAGCCACTCTGATATTTAGATATATAGCCTTTACTTTCTGTATAATATGTTAACCTGTCATTTATCATTCTCTCCATTATTTTACAGATATTAGATGATAATGCAATTGGCCGATAATTCCCTGGAGTTTGTACTGTCTTTTCCTGGTTTAGCGTATTGGGACTACAATGACTTCCTTCCAGCTCTGTGGTAATTCTCCCTCTTCCCAAACTTTGTTATATAATTCTAATAAAATGTCCTTGGCTGATTCACTGAGATGTTTTAACATTATGTAGCAAATCTGGTCCCTTTCCTGGTGCTGTCATCTTAGTTTTCTTTTAGTGCAGTTCAGTTCTGCCTTTGTAAATGGTTGGTTTAGTGGGTCATCTGTGTCCTCATCATCCTGTAACAGCTCTATATTCTCTGCTCTTGTGGTTACACGCTCTTCTTTCCCTTTTTCACTGATGTTTGCTGAACTGTGAATTTTAACAAAAGTCTTTGCCAGCATCTCAGCTTTTTCTTCGTCCTTCACTGCTATTTACCTCACCCTCTACTAGCACTGGATATCCCCAGTCTCCTTTAATCCCATTCATTCTTTTATCATTCTCCACACTTTACCTATCTCTGTCTCCCTTCCCACAGAGTTACAGAATGTCCTCCAGTATTCCCTCTTTGCATTTTTTATAACCCTCCTAACTTTGCTTGTGCTCTCTGATAATCAATGAGGTTCTGACCACTGTGGTTCTGTCTCAAGACTTTGAATGCTTTATTTCTTGCCCTAATCACTCCATCACACTCCTTTGTCCACCATGGAACAGTCTTCTTTTTGTTCCTACCTTCTCTCTTCTGAATGGCCTCCTTTGCTGCCTCTAGAAGTGCCTTAGACAGAGCAAGGTTAAAATTATTAACATCATCATTTATATTGATTTTCTTCATTTCTCTGTCACATATGATCCCAAATTTCTTCCAGTCAGCACTGCTAAAGCCCACCTCTGCTCTCCCCCAGAGTCATACTCCTCTAAGCGTTACTCCTAGTGCTGTGATGATGGGATAGTGATCACTGCCCACAGTTGTCTCTGTTTACCCCCATGAACACATACCTGCCACTGAGTGTGATACCAGTGTCAGATCTGTGCAGATTCTGTCCCCATTCTGATATCAACTCTAGTTCCACTCCCATCATTCAAACACACTAGGTTTTTACTCTCAATTATCTCTTCTATTACCACACCATTGTTATCAGTCCCACTGCCCCACAGTGTACTATGGGCATTAAAGTCCCCACACCATACTACTTTCCCTTGTATTTGTGCTGTCAATTCATTCATTGTCTCAATTGTCAGTCTACTGCATGGATTGTAAAAGTTAACAATTCTAATGTTTCCTTCTTTTGTCCAGACTTCAATTATTGCATATTCGAGCTCTGATCCTTTTCCCATCACTCTGTACTGTATCCCTTGTTTGACAAATGTTGCACACCCTCCTCCACTGCCCTCCCCTCTATCTCTGCGGACTATCATAGCCTTTATTACAAAGTCTAGTGATGGTTTGAGCCAGGTTTCTTGAATACATATGATATCTGGTTTCTTTTTATTCCCTTAATGAATCCCCTTAAATTCTTGACCATTTGCTATCAGGCTTCTAGCGTTCCACTGTAAAATAATCAGGGTCCTTTTTCACTTGAGCTCCCCACTCTCCCATCTGCCTCAAGGCTTTTTGTAATCTGCTCCCAGGACACATTTTTATCCCCAAAACTTCTCTGCTCCCCTCACAATTATCTTGATCTTTTCCGTTTTGTGTTTGACTTGATCAGTACAGTTAATAACGTAGGCCATGAAGAGAATCAGTTTATCTACTGCCAATGCTGTGCTAGCTTCCTCCGTTTGCTCTTCCTCTGCTCTTTGGACCTGATTAATTTTTCCTGTTACACTCTTTCCTTTTGACCATCTACCCTCTTCACTGCCTCTGCATAACTGAGTGTTGTTTGTTGCTTTCACCTGCTCTATTTCCACTGCCCTCTTCCTGACCTCACACTGACTGTATGTCACCCTGTGTTGTCCACCACAGTTACAGCATTCCTCCTGACCCTCAGTTTTGCACTCCTCTATCCTGTGCTCCCCTCCCACATTTGGGACACACCTCTGGCACCTCTGCAGTGTGCTGCTATATGCCCATACCTCTGACACTTATAACAGCGTAGTGGGGGAGGGATGTAGGGCCTGACTGGAGCACATATATCCTATTTTAACTGTTTCTGGGAGTACAGTGTCCTGAAACTCCAGCAGAACAGACAGACTATCCACCCTTTCTCCATTAACTGTTCTCTGTAGTCTCTTTGCTCTGCTCACTTCGCCCCCCAAAATGCTCCGTTTGAGTTTGTCCAGGTCCTCATCTACAGGAATCCCTGTTATCACTCCCTTTACCACCCTGTTAGCGCCCATAATCCTTCTTTCATTTATCATTTTCTTACAAATGCTTTCTATTTGTAGTGCTTTGTTCTTCTGTTCCTCTGTTTTACATATTATCAACAGATTGCCATCCCTTAAAGGTTTTTGCCATCTCCACCTCTCTAGCTTCTTTCTCAGCTCCCTGCTCAGTGTAATTGGACTCAGTCTAACCTCTTCATCTTCCTTTCTAAATTTCAGAATGACTTTAAATCCCTCTCTCATCACTTTTTTCCGGACTATTCTCTCATCATCACCTGAACTGTTCTCTTCGAAGCTTCTCTTGCTGAGTTTATTTACGTCGTCTCGCCTGTTTCTTCCTCTCCCTCTCCCACTAGAAACTGGCGTCCATCCGCCAAAATCCATATTACCTTCCTCCTCATCGTCTACCTGAGTCATGCCATCCTGATTCCAGTCACAAACCAGTTTATGCCAACTGCCAGTTCCGAGGGTCGAGCCTTTAGAACGACGATCTTTTGTATCGTTGATTGTTTGTTTGTTTGTTCACCTCTCTCTTGCGGCCAGGGACCTGCAGATCGGTCAGAAGCTGAGCTAGGACACCGTCGTACCGGGCCTATCGGCCGTCGGCCGATATCCCACACACAACTCCCCACTCAATCCACACGCACCTAACACACAATCCAATCAACAAACAAACCCAAAATTCTCGCTATTAGATCAGTTTTCTGTCTCTTAGTGTCCGCTGGTTTAAACTCACGCTCCCGCCAACCGACACTTCCGACTTCCGCCCTCCGTTCCCCAGTGTGTCTTCTTCGTGTTCCTTCCAGAAAATCTATGTCGACTACATCCATATCATCATCATCACAATAACAATAACAAACAACAAGGGGGAATTTCTTCACTCCATCCTAATTAATACTTAAAGACATTATTTGAATGAAGTTTAAATCTGCAGTTGCTGCTTTTTTGTGTGTTTTATGCGTTTGTATGTTGTAGTAATTGTAATTCCAGACATTTGTACGCATGTGCGAGCTGTGTTACTTCCTCGCGTCTCGTTGCCGTGGAGTGAAGATCCTCCACAGCTCCAGTCCTGTTTGGTGCAGCAGCCCAGCAGCTCGGTGCGGAAGGACCCAGTGAAGTCAGCCAGCGACCCAGCAGAAATGTCGGAAAGTGGGAGTCAGGAACCCGCCGGGGCCGCAAACGGCAGCGATAGCACCCCGAAAAAACGCACACCCAGACCGTCCATCGGCAACAAAGTGACCGTGGTGCTCGGAGCTCAGTGGGGCGACGAGGGGAAAGGAAAAGTTGTGGATCTGCTGGCACAAGACGCGGATATGGTGTGCAGATGTCAGGTTGGTTAGCCCCATGCTGCATTCACTTGCTATGCGTGCGGTTAAGCTAGTTCCCGGAAACCCCGCAGGTAAACGGCAGCCAGCTCTGTAGGTGTCAACACCAGAACAAGCTAACGATAATCAGCGAGTCATCCTTTAATGTGCTGTTTTCTCACTGTTTGGCTAATGTCACCTTGAATCCCAGCTAGCTGCTTTTAGCTCCTCACACACCTTTAACATCTGTGATGAAGTGACTCCTGTCGCGTGCACATGACGAGGGCACCTTTGGCTACCTGAAGTGACCAGGTGCATCACTTCAGACTGGGCTTTATGGCCACCATTAGTGTCAAAGCTAGTCCCTTAGCTAGAAAGACCAATGTGGAGACAGTGCGTCTTATAGTCTGTCTCATGTAGGAGTGTGGTTGTTGCAACATCCTGCTGGGTTGTGTTGACGGGTACAGTGGCTACGTTAAAATAAGAGATTAATGAACTGTACTGTAATATAGTTAAAGTTTCATCAGTCTGTTTAATAACAAAATGGCATTTCCTTTGGTGTGACATATTACTGAATTGTATTTCATTCAGATGCTTTTTGTTTATTTGTTTTTCACAAACTACTGTTATCCTGATCCTTCAGGCTGCACCTGAACGTCTCCTTCAGTGCTGGTGTTTACATTTCCTACTTTATATCACTTTATATATCCTACTTTATATCACTTTATATAACTGCTGCACAAGTAGTTTTATCTTATCTTATCTTATCTATGCACACACCACTTTATCCTTTCAGACACACTGGGAGGAGACATGATGCAGCTAGCTGATGGTGAATTGTTAGTCACCATCGCTGTTTCATGACATGAAATGATTGTTGTTGTTTTATCTTATCAAGCTTTATATTTAGCGACATCCATGTGACCTCCATTCACTCTGTATCTGCAGTCGTTCAACTCCTGGTCCTGTTGTGTTTGCTTCAATGTGCTCCAGTTTTCTCATGCTTAACTCGTGTTATGGAGACTCTTGATGTGGACATTACTTCCTCAACTTGTTGCCCACTGGGGGTGGCAGGAGCTCAGTGTGTGGTGGCTTATGCTGGTTCAAGTTCAGGACCAAGTTCTGGACCATGGACTGGTAGATGGGGATGTGCCATTTCTTCCTCCTTGATAGAACCCCAACTGCTCGGTGCGCCTGGATATTCGCTCTGACACCTCTCCATTAGTGCATGTAAAAGTGTTATCAACAGAGAATCAAAATGTCCCCATCTGAGGGATTAATAGAGGAATTCTGCGTCCTGAGTCTGAGTCCTGTCCCTGAGCAGGAATAGTTTAGTGAAAGCAGTCAAGGCCAAGAGGTCAGGCGTATTATATGTGGAGTATTCAGTGGAGTTCAGTTAGTTCAAATCCTTGCAGCTCTCTGTAGTTTCTGTTGACACTTGGAATCTGTCAGTGTCTACAGGACAACAGCTTGAGTCCACATTTACTTCTTGTCAGCTATGGCATTTACACTAATTATTTATTAGGAAATACAAAAGGCACCAGTCTTGGAAAAAGGTCAGTACCACAGTCAGAATAAATAGATACATGCTTCAAATGAGGTTGTTAATGTTGTTGCTTTTGCAGTGCATTTGACCTCAGTAGGATGCCACTGGTTGCCATTCAATTCGGCATCGTATGATAATTTTATAGTTTTTATTACATTGGAGTTGTATGAAAGCCTGGCCTGCCTATAAACAGATAAAGAGAGCGAAATCAAACTGAGGACATTGTGATAATTTGAAAGTCCAGCAATGATTTATGGAATTACGCTTTATTTTAACGTTAAAAGTATTTCATATGCTTCATTTGAATTGGTTGATCAAAGTATTGTAACCAATATATGAACCGATATTTCTGTCGTCTGTCTCTAAATTAGTATTGTTATGTTAATTATTATTACACTGATACCAAGAGATCCATGATAATCTAACATCAAGTGGGCCTTCTTAATAATGCAGACAGTCTTCTGACTGCTCATCCCTCCTGATAACAAGTTGACATAAGAAGGATTCTCTGGAGCTTTGAAAGCTTCTCTGTTCCTGCAGGCCTGACGAGCATCGAGACATGCAGTTGCACATCATCCCCTCCTTATATCATGTGTGTGTATATGTTTGTTGGGGGGTTGCTGGAGCCGATAGTGTTGATCTTTTTATAAAATAAGCTTTGCCAGCAGTCTTGTTCGGTGTTGCTTACAGATCCTGGAAGTCACAGTTAGGGTTGCAAGAAAGGAATGTGAGGGTGTGATACCAGCAAAACACATCTCTGGAGACTGGTGGCAGTGGAAAAACATAAATCCATATCACGCTTCACTAATTAAATGGTGCAGATAGTTGCTCATTAGTCTCTTTGAAGGCCCCAAAACAGTCATTTCAAAGTCTTTATCCAAAGCTATTTGACCATGCGTCCTTTGGCTCTGGGAAAGTTTCATGAGCATTTCCACTGTCCTCTAACGTTTTAGAGTCGGAACAATATATTGATTTGTGCTAAACGGCAGCTGGAAACCGAAGCAGTGGGTGCTTCCTGAAACTCAAACTAGCTCATCAGGTTGAACAGATCTGGTGGAGAAGCTGTCATGGTTACACTCTGGGTCCTGTCAGTGTTTAGCATTCATCTGCCAGGAGACAACTTCACTTGCTGTGGACGGTGTCATAATGATTTATGATTTCAGCTATGCCACACACAGATTCAGTGCACTGGATGCTGTTGCTACATTTGTTAGAAAGTGACGTTTGGCTGGCAAACAGAGGCTGTTAACCTTTTCTACATTTCAGTTTTGTAAACAGAAGATCACTGAAAAGTGTTGGATACACGGTCAAACTCGCCTACCTGCACAGATAGCTTCAGTGAAAGCTTGAATATGTAACAGCGTACCTGCTGTCAATCTCCACTATAAATATGGGTGTTTTATATATTTCTATATCTTTTATATCATTATTTATGTGCCTTTAGTTTTGCATGCATAATGACAATAAAGACTCTTGAATCTGGTAGAGCTGGCGTCCCAAGGCGAGTCCTTGTCTTTAGCTGAGGAGCTGCTCACCACTGCACTGTTGCCTCAGAGCAAGAGGGTCGCAGGTTCAGATTGTGTGGCTTGTGTTTGCTTGTTATTAACATGGTAGCGTGTGTCATCCCTTCTCCATCTTCCTCCCATAGTAACTGGTGACTCTAAAGTGGCAGTAGGTGTGAATGTGACTGGTTGTCTGTCACTGTGTGTGATGGTCTGATGATCTGCCCACAGGGTGCAATCCACCTTCACCCTATGTCCCTAAAGTCCTCCATTAAGTTTTACCAACAGGTAAAGTCATGGTTACATGTGTGAAATTATGAATTACAACTGGCAGAAGGTAAATAGCTCTGTGTGTGTTTACCATATAACAACATATTACATCCTGTAGAAGGTAAATAGCCTACCTCGGTATGTTTTACTGCTTCACAGTGTGTTGAATTCATTCATTTGTTTATTAAAGTGGAATAACTGCATTGCAAGTGAATTTGAATAGCATTATTTGGAATTTAACAGTAAAACTGAAATTGAATGTAATATATTATACAATTCAGTTTTGAAACCGTATTTGATCATCACTGAAAATGTGATTCTCTCTACTTCAGGTCTTATTTCAGTTTACTGAGAAACACAGGCGCTTTTTGCTCAGTAAACTTCCTGTTGTTCCACAGGTATGCTGATATCAATAAACACACAGCGGGCTGGTGGCCAGAGGCAGTGCTGGTTTAGCCTGTAAACTTTCAAATGTTTGCTCAACAAACACCTTGTTGCTGCCGTTACTATTGTTTCTATGGAGGCTGCATGTAAGTTAACTGTAAAGCGCTCTTAAGAGGTTATGGCTATTTTAGGTTTTCCCATGAGAATCAGAGCCACCATGATGATGATGTCATCAGTACTTTTACATGCATCCTGAATATTACACAGCAGTTGCTTTTTAGTTTTGCATGATGAATAAAGGTATCGGTCTTGTTGTGTGGGGTGAGTTGTGCCTGTATTTAAGAAACAACATAGAGGCTCCGTGGTTCAAACTTTTCACAATAAAAGACCAAGACGTGCAATATTTGAAGGTGAGTATTTTTGCATTTTCAGGCTGTTTTTTGTATGTAACGGTATACACACATGGATTCAATACAAGCTAATGAACCAATAAACGATTGTTATCTCTGAAAAGAAACCAGTGGCGGCTCCTGACAGATTGGGGGTAATTGTTGCTGTGATGACTCAGGTGACCCGTTCAGTGGGTAAATCTATAAGTACCAAGACAACTGACAGTTTTTTCTGGTCAACTCTGCAACATCACCTGTAACTACGACAACTAAGACAAAGACTTTCTCTACATGAGCCACACACCAGGCTACAGTGGAAGGTTACATGAGCCAAAAAAAATCAGTCCTCCATGGCAGACAAATTGTCATTTTATTTGTTAACACTCCGACGACTAAAAGGAATTTCTTTTAAAGAAATGAGGAATCTGTATATTTTCCATGCTGCTGACCTTGTTAGGATGAGCCCTCCTGGAGTCTATGAGAGTAAGATGGGTGATTTTCCAACCAGACTGAAATCTTTATTTTTTATTTTATTTTATTTTTTCGGTCAGTTCCAGTCACAGTTGAGTTATTAGAAGTTTGTTGTGATGGCTGACCTCAGGACTGTATGAGAAGCAGAGTAACGTTCTGTGGGGGTTGGGATGCATCGTAAACGTATCTAAAAAGGAGAGGCATCTGCCCCCACCTCCAGGGTACTGCTGTGGCCAGGAATAACCCCGTGTGGTCTGAAGCACATGCTGGGCTTGATTTACATGCACAGGCTACAGTATTAGGAACACATCCCAGTCACAGGATGGACTAAATCGAGCTGGTACCTCTGGCAGTGAGCACATGAATGGATCTGCAGCTGCAGAAAGTAAAGACTTTAAAATGTGTCAGTCAGTGAGCTGCAGAGTGTGAAACCTGACTGAGGGATACAGAGCAGGTCAGATATGACCCACTGTTCTCCCTCTGTGCTCCACTTTGCCTTTTTTGTCTTTGTGGTCATGTGCAGACCCATTAATAGCATGTCAGAATTTGGGGCACTGACCAGTTTTGCGGTCCTTGATATTTTCTCAGGTACAAACAAAATTCAGTGCTTCAGACCTATCGTAGGAGTGCTGTAGACATCTTATTTTCTTTACGTGGTAAAAAATTTCAGTCATAATGCCCAATCTAAAAGAATTGTAAAGGAAGTACACTATTTTACCATCGTCATCGTGGCTTGCCATCATACTCACATCCTTCACTCATTTTAGTTAGATTCAGACAGATGTTTGCTGATGTGGTTGACAGATAAACTTTGTGTTTTTTGTCTGCTGATGTTCAGCAAAAGGACCGAAAGCTCTGTGGTGTAATCTTCAAAAACATTATTTGTTATTTGCTGAAATCTAGTACCTGTATCTAGGACCTAAGAAGTCTGTCCAGTCTTTTCATTGACATTGAAGTGAGGTGATGGACTGTCAATGCTAAATTTAAAAAGAGTTGACACTGGACTTGGATTTTAGTTTGGATCTTTACATTACATTTTTGTGAATTAACATATTTTGATGTTGATGTTCTCACTATCCTAGTAACACACTCCTTATGAAGAGGTGACATTCATAAAACCAGTGACTTATTTAGTTGGTCCAGTTCACAGAGTTTTGTGTATCAGACACACCAGACTTGTAGTATGAAGTCTGGCAAAGCTCTGATTTGTGTTTGAACATGTTTGATCATTGACTTGTCCAAAGAGGCATGTTAGAGGGTTTTTACACACTAAACACACTGGTTCCTCCAGCTGAATATCAAAGAGTTAGGATTATTTACACCTGTAATCCATAGGTCCACCAGTCCAGTTTATTTTGCCCTTTGTGGACAAGTTAGTTGGTTAGTTTAGACTGGAGTGGGACCTTCACTTCAGGTCTGAGTGTGTGCAAACAGGAGTGTCTAAGCAACAGCACAGAGCAGCACACACACTGACAGACAGAGGCCAGTGGTTTATGTATGATGCTTGTTGCTACTCGCCAAACTATTCAGCCTGCCTTCCAGCTCAGCCAAACAAAGTTGCGGAGGCTCCATCAGACCTTCCTCTGTGTGTTTGTGTTACCCTCTCTGTCTCATCTCTGCAGGGCGGCAACAATGCAGGACACACGGTGGTGGTGGACTCTGTGGAGTACGACTTTCACCTCCTCCCCAGCGGCATCATCAACCCCAAAGCCACCGCCTTTATTGGTGTGTAACACACACACACACACACACACACACACACACAGATGCAGAAACACTTTGAATTCACACTCATCTCACACACCACTTGCTCACTGACACTTAGGCCCAGACTCTTGTTCCAAGGCTGTCTATCCTCACTGTTTTCTTGATGAATTGATGGAGAGCTTTTAGCCTGGCACTCGTCATCGCCAGCAGGAACAGCCTCCATTTTGACGACTGCTGCAGTACAAATGTGATCAGCTTGACTCAGAGCCAGACTGCAGGGTAGATCACATCCACTCATCTGCAGTAACTTCATTAGCTAATGGCGTCTCCCCCCCCACATTTATGCTTTTACCTCTACGATATATATGATGCATTAATGCTATTTTGCTGTCAGCATGCATCAAGTGTGACAACCTCTTGGATCATTGCTGTTTCAGATCATGTTGCCTTTGCTCCACCAAGAGAAACAGGACAAAAATGTAACCCCAAAGTGCTCCTCTTTAAAATAACTATATACTTAAAAAATGTAAAATTTTAAAAACTTAATGATAAAAAAAGAAATTTGCAGAACTGATAACTAATGCTGATAAAAACTAAGGTGGTGAATTAGGTCAACATAATTAGCTTGAGTTGTCCAGTGAACGCACATTTGATGATCTGACATGCTGAAGAACAGATGACTGTACATTAGAAGTTGGGAAAAACGATTCTTCGATATGTTGCAGATTCTCTCTAGAACGATGCAGAATTGATGAAGATAAGTTAATAATCTGAATTTTAAATAGTAAATTAGTCGTCCTGCTGCAGAGTGCCATAGAAAACTCTCCTCTGTGCTGCTTCTCTGCTACATTCATGAGCACTAAACACACGTGAGAGTTGTTGACAAAGTTTCAGCTGTGATGGTGAGCAACAAACATTACGACCTGCTCTGGCTTCTTTAAAAGCTGCTGTGTGATGGACAAGATCTATACCATGTGTGAGGTGTGTGGGGGGAATTAAATACTTTGGAAACACTACAAATCTGAGAAACCACATTTCACAATACCACTTATTGATTGTTCATAGAAAGTCATATTTGTGACAAGAAAAGTCTTTTCTATAATAAAGTCTGTGTGTGTGTGTGTGTGTGTGTGTGTGTGTTAAAGGACATCCATCAATAATCGGTTTTGAATCGAACTGTTGACCTCTGAATCAAATAGAATCGTTAGGTGCCAAGAGATTCCCACTACTGCACATGGTTTAATTATTTTATTAGCAGTGTTTCTGCCACGGTGGTCAGAGACGTAACAGCCTGTCAGTGTAAAGGCAGATCTCTGATCCAGTCTGACCACAGACTGGGTCTGCTGGTCAGTGCTGAATGACTCACAGTGAGGAGAAAAGGCAGGGCCTAGTCCTCACACCATACTGTATGTCATGGTGTGGTTCTGAAATGAACTACACTGAGAAATAACTCCTTCATTTTTGCTGTGGCAACTATGCAAGTTAACTAAGTTCACTTTATTAAAGTTGCAGTCCAGAGAGATGACAGACGCAAATTCTCAGCACGACACAGTTAAAAAGCCTCAAAAGCACAGCGTTAGTGAAAACCCCCTTAGCAACAGAACAGGTCGCTCTAGTGAAGCAATAAAAAACAACAAAAAAAAAAAGTCATCCACATTTTTCACTGGTTCATGAAACCTGAAGTTCCTGTTTGTCAACAAATAAACATAGACCTTTTTTTGGATAACTGCAGATGTCAGTTTTCTCCAAAACAACTGTCAACTGTTACTATTAGAAATGTCATGTTAGCAGTTGTCATGATGCAGTGAAATGAAATTAAGACATTAGTGTTGCAGGCAACAGTCATATTATAATATGAAATATATAATATATATTATTATATTTTATATTATTATATTTATTATTATATTATATTATATATCTCCCCGTGTCTGCGTGGGTTCTCTCAGGTACTCCGGCTTCCTCCCACCATCCAAAAACATGCATGGGGATTAGGTTAATTGTCTAATTTAAATTGACCGTAGGTGTGAATGTGAGTGTGAGTGTTTGTCTGTCTCTATGTGTCCTGTGATGAACTGGAGACTTGTCCAGGGTGTACCCTGCCTTTCACCCTAAGACAGCTGGGATAGACTCCAGCCCCCCATGACCCTATGAGAGGATAAGCGGTAGATAATGGATGGATACACACACACATACACACACCGGTATATGAAAATCTAATATGAAGCTTTTACAGCCTTCATAGCAGGTACAGTAGGTGAGCATTAAGTTGTTGCTTGGTTGTGCTTACAGATTTACTTCTTTTTCACACACTTACACACAAGAACAGACAAACGTTGATCATTTATGGAAACTGGTTGCATTTTATTGCATAATCATTCTCCTCCCTGGTGTAAAAGTACAATGATGGTCTGGGAGCAAATCTGAGTCCAGGACTTCACTGTTCCTGAGCACATTTACAGCTACAGTGTCACTGAAAGAGGGTTTTGTTGTTGTTTTTTTAGCATTTTTCCACACATCCTGTATTTAATGTGCTCAAAGTAATTACCGTACCTCCTCCAGTTAATTAAAAGAGAATTAGGGCCAGCTGTTTGAATGCTTCGTCTCACAGAGATGCATCCCTTAACATCACAGTTAGGCTGTTGGGACACATCTGGGGCTGCATAGACGTTAACTCTAGTTTAGATCTAACTTCAGGGAAATGATCAAATGTACATTTTAGACTGTATAACTGTATGAGAGAGGCTGCAAGTAGAGGAGTCCGTCAGTTTGAGTTGATGCTGTTACTGCAGGTGCTTCTTTGCAAATACCCATCAAACTCTGTAAATAAGATAAAACTTAAATCATCCCGAAGGGATTTTTTTTCATGACAGGTGCTATACACAGTATTAAAGTAAAAGTGAGAGGATTATTATTGCTCAGTAATTTGCTGACTAATTTGTTGATTAAATTTATCTTTTTTTTTTAAATTATTTATTGTATTAGGTCATTTAATTTATTTATCTTTTCTGTATTATTAATATTTTCATTATTATTATTTTCATTACCACCATATGTTTAAAGCGTTAGATGTGTTATATCAATACAAAACCAATAAAGATATGTTTAAAAAAGTGAGATTAAAAATTTTAAAAAGTACATACAGCGCAGAATAGTGCAAAAATGCATTATAGTGCAAAACCAGCAATATGAGCAATATGACAACTTACAAAATCACTCCAAGATCATAAGAACACTTGTGTTTTAGTCAGTCATTTCATTTCTGTTCCACCTCAGGCAACGGTGTCGTGATCCACCTGCCAGGCCTGTTTGAAGAGGCGGAAAAGAACGAACGCAAAGGAAAAGGTGAGTTATTTAACAGCAGCAGACGGTGCTTTAATGTGTGGAGACTCAATGAATATCTGCATGTTTGTGCAGGTCTAAAAGACTGGGAGAAAAGACTGATCATCTCAGACAGAGCACATATCGGTAAATATCCTCTGTGGCTGAGTGGATGTGTGCGCTGCAAAACATGTTTGTCCCTGAAACATCTGTGTGTGTGTGTGTGTGTGTGTGTGTGTGTGTGTGTCCTCTGCAGTGTTTGACTTCCACCAGGCGGTTGATGGTGTTCAGGAACAGCAGAGACAAGAGCAAGCAGGCAAGAAGTAAGAAAACCTGTTGCCTTAATGCTGCACACACACACACACACACACACACACACACACACCAAATATCCAAACACAAAATGTGTTACAATAACCCTGCTGATTAAATTATTAACATGATATGCATAAAAGTTTTTTTACTGGAAGTAATTCACTTTGCCATACTCTGTAGAGCTCTTAATTCCAGACAGTACAAACTGACAAGTACGGCACTTATAATCAATATTTTTATAATACCAAAGTATTAAATGACAATGTGAGAGGGTAACAAACCCTAAAGAGAATTATGAATCTGTGTGGTGACCACAGTGAATATTATTTTGGCTAAATATCCAGATTTTTCCATCTGTAGTTGGTAGAGACCAGAAATAGAGCTAAAAGAGAGTGATTATTGGACTTTATTGTTAGTCCATGTGTGTTCTGTGTATAAACAAAATGTCAGAACTGTCCATGTTTTCTTCACAGCTTGTTTCTGCTGCTCACAGTTATTGAGTATTTCAAATAGGTGTTATTAAAAAAGGCCAGTAGTAACCAATTAGAACCAAGTCCAGCTTGGAAAGATCAATGATCAGTGTTGACAGACTGAATAAACCAGCAGCTGTTAAGCAGCATACTTTTAGACTCTATTATCTCTTTGAGTGCCACTGACATATTTCAAAGTCAAAGTGTTTTTTTTACGGCAGCAGGTTACTGATTGCGGCCTCCCACAGCCTGTCAGTAATTTTGGGGGCTTCTGGGATTTGTAGTCAGGACATAAAGAGTTAATATACGCCACAGAGATCAAAGCAGGAAGTGGAGACGATCGAGATTAGAGAGCAAAACAAACAGATTGTGTAAAAAAAAAAAAAAAAGTGTCCTCTACCTCTGATAAAACAAGAACGGAACAAACAAACATTTTTTCATGGTGAAATAGAGAGTCTCTTCTTTCATTGTGTTTTCAGAGTCGTAGTACAAAATATTCTGTGCATCATGAAAGACGACAAAAACACTGGCACTTTCTGTTTAAAAAAAAGGGGCTGGCACTCAAAGAGTTAATGTAATGAATCCAGGTGTTCAGTAGTGTGTTTATTCCACAAGAGTCTAATGTGATTGTATTCTAATAATAAGCCAGCTGGGCAGTGAACCACACTGATCTATGTGAGGAATGTTGAATATGACATCAAGAGATCCAGTGAGCTCCTGTTCAAAGCTGGGTCGTCTTTACAAGCTCAGCCACCAAATCCACAAACGTGCAGTCAGCTACTGTGTGAGCATAAATGCATGTTCACCAGGGTGCCTTAATGGCACAGTCATTATGAGCTTTCAGCAGGTGGCTCTGACAGGCTGGTGGATTTCCAGACGTCCTGTGAACACTGCTACATGAAGTCTGAGCAGAATGGAGTCTGATCACCAGAGCTTTATTTAGTCCAGATTGAGCTCTTTTCTCTTTTTTTTTTTTTTTTGGACTGACTGAAGACATACAGCATACTCCAAATAAGATCGACAGAATCACAATAAATAAATAAAAGCATGTGTAGAATTTCCTTAGTGGCAGATGCATTAGCAACAGGATGCGGTAGCTTCAGTCACATCCTAATATTTAACATTTCCATTTTACTGCAAAAGACATAATTGATGTAATCTAAATTCCTTAAGACCAGTCTCTGCTGCAAAAACTTCATTTTAAAGATGTGTAACAAGCTATTTTTTGCCACATTTAAAATTCAAAATGTATTATACAGGTGTGATTTTAGCAGTGAGTAGCGATGGAAAATAACAAAGCACATTTACTATTTTAGCTTTACAATGAACTTTCAGGTATTTTTTATTTCTGCTGCTTTCAGAGGGAAATTTTACTACTTTATCCTCCACTACATTTATCAGCATTATTTCAGATGTCTGTGAATAGTTAGGATTGTTCTACAGATGAGCTTCAATTTCTCAGATAATATTCAGTTAAATAATTGTCACCAAAAAAAAAAAAAATATTAGAAAGGTAACATGTTACATATAAGGTGAACACATTTACTCTACAGTATATACTTAAAGCACATTTTGCTAAGTAAACCTTTTCAGTTACTAGACGTGTGCGTTGAGAGTGTTGAGTAGTGTGTAGTCTGGGTTATGTTGGTGATATTTCTTCACCACAGTAGATTCTGCATGTTTTATTATTTTAAATGATTATCTCTTGAACTCTAATCTCAGACACATGAACTTTTGGACCTCAAGGACTTCATGGTGATTTCTGTTTTTTTTCCCTCAAGTTACTGGATCCAGGTGTTAAGAGTTTCACAGTGATTTACAAACCCATACACACTCTCTCACACTCTCTCTCTCTCTCACTCTCTCCGCCTCGCCCAGCCTCGGGACAACTAAGAAGGGGATTGGTCCAGTGTACTCGGCCAAAGCGGCCCGAAGCGGTCTCAGGATATGTGACCTGTTGGCTGACTTCACTCAGTTCTCTGAAAGGTCTGTGCCAGTAGTGCAGGATTATCTCTGTCTGAGCTTTTGATGAAATCTCTAATTTAGTACTTCTCAAAGACCACGGGGTAATGAGAGTAATGCAGCTTTTTTTCTTCAACCAAGGAACTCAGTCACCTTTACCTGCATTTCAACCACCCATACCTGCATTACAACGTAGGCATTTTCCATGAATCCTTTTAGGAACTCTACCTTAGTTTTGGGAGAACCCAGGAGCAGATAATAATATAAGGCACTGTACTGGATACAGTCCAGGAGGTCCAGTTTCAGTAGCAGATCCAAGAGTTTAAAGAGCCAAAACACTGCTCAGCGGTTTAATAATACTGTGAAACATGATCCAGCTCAGGGAAGTTGCCGCTACGAGCGCAAGGTAACCAATAGAAATACTGCATTCATTCCCAGGAACCTGGTCAAACCAAACGGCTCTTATTCAGGATTCCCATGTGTCCTGGAAAACCTGGAAAAGACTGATTAATTCTCTAGTCATGGAAAACATGGAAAATTAGAAAAAAAAGTCCTGGAAATGTCCTGGAAACTGTTCAGTTATCCTGGAAATTAATTTATGCAAACGGCATCCACTCACAAGGCATGGGGAGGATAAATAATTTTCCAGGATAACGTAACCGTTTCCAGGACATTTGACCCTTTTTCCCTCATTTTCCATAGGTCTTCATGACTGGAAAATTCAGTCAGTCATTTTAAAGTTTTCTATGTTTTCCAGGAATCCTACTTATTGTTTAGCATTGAAATAAAAAATAGCTTTTCAACTATATAAAACTATAGTTTATAAAACTTAAGTTCTTCATGGTTGATGAGTGACACTGAGTCACTAATACACAGTGGTGAAATATGTCATATTTGGACCTCTTGTATATCTAATTTCATTGCAACATAACAGTATCGTACCACCCAACTGATCAGTGTTGACTGTTGTAGGTATAAAGTTTTGGCCAAGCAGTACAAGGCCATGTACCCCACTCTGGAGATTGACATAGAGGGAGAGCTTGTCAAATTAAAGGTAATAAAGTTTTAAAAGAAAAACAACTATTTCCAGAAACACTGATTTGTCCTCTTTTCAGTTGCATGTCATGTGTGATTTTAGGACTATGTGGAGCGGATTAAGCCCATGGTGAGAGACGGGGTTCACTACATGTACGAGGCTCTTCATGGTCCTCCTAAGAAGATCCTGGTGGAAGGAGCCAATGCAGCGCTGCTGGACATAGACTTTGGTGTGTGTATATGTGAGAGTGGTCACGTGCACCACCATTAAACATTAAGCACGCCTTACTTCTGTAAATTATCCTCTTGAAAATAACGTCCTTGTACTAACCTTTTCTCTGAAGAATAATTGTGCCGTTAAGTGCATCTGTGGTGACGCAGTGGTGCTGCTCTTAAACACTTAAGCTTTGTGACGCTCTTTACAAAAGCCTGCTCGGAGGTCAGACTAGGGATGAGGGTAAGTTTTCTAACTGCTACCAACGTGCTCTGGCATCCAGGCTTGACATGCACGTTCACGATTAAACCACCTTAATGCCACCTGATTGTGCATGAGCACGAAGGCACTCTGTGTCAGCAGACTGTCAGTCGATCAGAATGATCCTAACTCTACAGTGAGGTCGGTGAAAGCAGGACAATAGTATTGTTGCTTTGAGATAATGACACTACAACCTTCATATTTAGAGTTGTGTCACTGAAACAGAGCAGACCTATGATTTTTAAAGGCACTGACGCCACTCAGATGGTTAAATGTAGTGGAGGTTTAACACTGATAATTATCAGAACACCATGCTGTTAATAACACTGCTAACTGAACCTCCACATTCTGTTCTTATCAGGTGTCCTGAACACTGATAGAAAATCTCTCTGACTGCCTGTATCTGTATGTCAAGAGAAAATGTGGCAAATGTCACAGCAGCATCACAACTGTGTTGAACTGGATGAGAAAAGCACTCAGAGAGTGCAGACCTCTGCCAAGACGGCAACGACTTTTTATTTAAAGGAGGTTATGTTTTCACCAGGGCTTATTTGTTTGTTTGTTTGTTGGTTTGCAAAGGAACTCAAAAAGTTATGGACGGTATTTGACAAAATTTTCAGGATTGGCTGTAAATGGCCTAACTTAAAACTGATTAATTTTTGATGGTGCCATGGAATTGGATCCGATCACCACCAAAAATTAATCAGTTTTAAGTTAGGCCACTTCTGACAAACCCTGAAAATTTCGTCAAAATCTGTCCATAACTTTTTGAGTTATTTTGCAAATAAACATACATACAAACAAATCAATAAACAAACCCTGGTGAAAACATAACCTTGGCGAGGGTAATAAGTGACCACTGATGGAGACACCAGCTGCTCCTCTGTGATTACACATGCATGTGGGAAGCTTCTGTGCATCAAGGCATGGAAATAAATTCTGAAGCACATCTTTTTTTGTATATTTGTGTCAGTGTTCACTCAGTTATGGTTCTCAGTTTGTTTCTCTCTTGTCAGGCAGAGCCTCAAGTCAAACTCTGTCACAGCTGTGATTGAGTGAGTGAACATGTTGGCCTTGTTATGAACCAGTGAGCATGTCGGTCCTGTTTAACAGTTACATGTGGTGGACCTCCCTAATCAGTTCACACCTGACATTAGACCGTGTCTCTCCACATGTGACGACTAACTATGCAAATTAACACATAACCCTACGTCCTTTCTGTTTGCAAAGATCAAATCTTGTTCCTCTCAACAGGCGGTAGACAGCAGTAATATTCTACATATTTGTAAATTTGGGTACATTTTATTAACATAAAAACAAGGTTATTGTCTACTCGTGGGGCACCACTGCCTTATATTAGATATCAGACCAGGGGTCCAGAGAGAGCGGAGAGTTAGACGTGAGGCAAAGACACTGCATGAGGTGAAAGACACAGTTGCATACAGCTGTCCTGAAAACAAAGGGACGTTAATACTGTATTGTAGTTAACCCACTGATTTGGCTGCATCAGTGGATGTGACACACACCTCATGATACAACTTCCCATATATTCAGTGTACTTTACAATTTCGATCCACCACAAATATCCAATGAATCCATATATAAAAATCATAAAAAATACAGGGGTTGGACAATGAAACTGAAACACCTGGTTTTAGACCACAATAATTCATTAGTATGGTGTAGGGCCTCCTTTTGTGGCAAAAACAGCATCAGTTCATCTTGGGAATGACACATACAAGTCCTGCACAGTGACCAGAGGGATTTTGAGTCATTCTTCTTGCAGAATAGTGTTCAGGTCACTACATGATGCTGGAGGAGGAAAACATTTCCTGACTCGCTCCTCCAAAACACCCCAAAGTGGCTCAATAATATTTAGATGTGGTGACTGTGCAGGCCATGGGAGATGTTCAACTTCACTTTCATGTTCATCAAACCACTCTGTCACCAGTCTTGCTGTGTGTTTTGGTGCGTTATCACCCTGATACACAGCACAGCCTTCAGGATACAATGTTTGAACCACTGGGTGCACATGGTCCTCCAGAATGGTTCGGACATCCCTTTCAGACAGCTTCCTCTTGCGTCCACAGTTACTCCTGTTGGATGTGGTTCATCCTTCTTGGTGGTATGCTGACATTACCCTGGATACCGTGGCTTTTGATACATCACAAAGACTTGCTGTCTTGGTCACAGATGCACCAGCAAGACATGCACCAACAATTTGTCCTCTTTTGAACTCTGATATGTCACCCATAATGTTGTGTGCATTGCAATATTTGCAAAACTGTGCTATTACTCTGCTAACTGAACCTTCACACTCTGTTCTTACTAGTGCAACGTGCAATCAATGAAGTTTGGCCACCAGGCTGGTCATATTTATTTTGGCCAGTGTTTCAGTTTCATTGTCCAACCCCTGTAAACTCTTTAAGTGTCAAAGTAATGTTGTAATGCACACAGCATCAGGCTTTGGAATCCAGGAGCACGTTTGTTCAGCCTGTAGCCACAGTATAAATGAAAAGTATCATCAGTCTTCACTCCTTATTGTCATTACAGGGACATACCCGTTTGTGACGTCATCCAACTGCACGGTGGGTGGGGTGTGTACGGGTCTCGGCATGCCGCCTCAGAACGTCGGCGAGGTTTATGGGGTCGTCAAGGCCTACACCACCAGAGTGGGCATCGGAGCCTTCCCCTCAGAGCAGATCAATGTAAGAGGACACACTTTAACTCGCACACCTCATTGATATGCAAACATGTTTTTAAAAAGGACAAAGCTGTTGGTTTTCACTACATCTTTTTGTGAGAAGCTGAGGGGTAGGACCCAATCACAAAGAGCCACCAACCAAGTTTCAAAGTAAAAAGGACTTTCAATAAACTAGAAAAGTGCAATGACACAGGGGCTAGAGGGGGGAAAGGGGTTAATAATTAGACACTCACAATAAGGCTCAAAAACACCATCTCTAAGAAAATAATAATTACAAGTAGAAAACACATGAAGATATAAGTATGAAATTAACTAACTGTGGTATAAAATATAAACAAAAATCACATACAAATGTGCAAAACCTAACTGACAGAAGCAACACAAAATCTGACAAAAAACTATTTGCACTTAACACTTAACATCAAACGAGCCGACAAAGGACAAGAGGAGACAAGACTATTTAAACACCAGGTGATCAAGCACAGGTGGAAACAGTCAGGGTGAGGACTGATGATCAAAAGGAGGGAAACAAAGACAGGAAGTAAAGCTAGACCTAACACAGGAGGAAAAGACGAAAACAGGAACTGAAAAGACAACATGGACGCAGGTAAAACATGAGTAACATAACTAACAGAAGAGATGGGACGTGACAAAAATAGATGGAACAGAACAGTAAATTTACAGCTTTCAACTCAGGTCTTTTAAACCTGCAGGGATAAGTGATGGAAATCACTTCTTCATCAAAACGTCATGCTGCTCTGATGATATTCGCTCTGGTCAAAACATGGTGTAACGAGAAAAGCACTCAGAGAGCGGCGACATTTTTATTTAGAGTTACCCCTGCCGCCAAGGAGGTTCTGTTTATTTGTTGGTTTGTCGGTTTGCAAACTCAAAAAGTTCTGGACGATTTTTGACAAAATTTTCATCATTGGCCGGAAGTGGCCTAACTTAAAACTGATTAATTTTTGGTGGTGCTGTTGAATCGGATCCGATCGCCACCAAAAATTGAAAATTTCGTCAAAATCCATCCACAACTTTTTGAGTTATTTTGCAAACCAACAAACAAATAAACAAGCCCCGGTGAAAACATAACCTCCATGGTGGAGGTAATGATCCATGCAGCAGAAGAATAGCTTTGTCTCCAAACAGCACCACCCACAGGAGTGTTTGCTACACTGCCACCAATAACCAGCTGGAGTGAACTCATTTATTCAAGGCAATAAATCCCTCTGTGACACATGCTAATAACTAAAACAATAACATAACTAGAACAACAGGAAGACAATAAAACACATTCACAAGTAAATTATCAGCAAAGACCTGAACCTGCTGGACTGTGTGCTCGTGTGGTCTTCAGGATGTTGGAGATCTGCTCCAGACTCGAGGGAAGGAGGTGGGCGTGACCACAGGCAGGAAGAGGCGCTGTGGTTGGCTGGATCTGGTGCTCATCAAATATGCACACATGATTAATGGCTTCACTGCGTGAGTTCACTGTGCACGTGTGTGTTTGTATCGATTGATGTAGTTTAATGTGAGTTTCCCTGAAGTCTTGATGTAAACAACATGTGGTGATCATTTATTGATCATCAGTTGTATGGAGCTTTGGCATCTGAATTTGTAACTACAAAAATGTAAAATCTATATTACAGTTTCTTTGCATCATATTTAAAGTAAACTGCTGAACGCTGCAGGAAGCACATTTCTTTGTGGTGTTCATTACAAACCCTTCTTCTCACAGTGGTTAGGACTGGTTATATACAGTGTTAGCAGAGCTCCTGTGTATTCAGTGAACAGCTGCTGTCTCATAACCTCACTGTATCCCTCCAGTTTAGCACTCACCAAACTGGATATACTCGACGTGTTCACAGAGATCAAAGTGGGCGTAGCGTACAAAGTCGACAACCAAACTATACCTCATTTTCCAGGTGAGCTGGTGTGTAAAGGAGTTGTTCTTGTGTGAATGTTAAAGTAGATTCCAGCACTTATTATGAGAATTACTGAAAGACCAAGAACAAATGTTGTTCTTTCCTTAACTCCATTTCTGCTTAAAGATAGAGTAGAATATTGGGATACAGCACACAGAAGCAGAATAAACAAACTTTAATACAGTTGTCATATTCAGTCTAATGTCAGGTGTGAACTGATTAGAGCGTCCACCACATGTTAATGTTAAACAGGACCGTCGACATGCTCACTGGTTCATAACAACAGGTACATACATCATCCATCCTTAGGCCTAGCCTGTTAGCAGCAGAGGGCTGCTGTGTATCTCAAGTGTCTCAAAGACACAACGACATGCAGATGGTAGGATGGGTTCAAACCTACAACCCTGTGGTTGAGGGACAACCACACAGTGTTATCATTCTCAAAGGCATTTAGTACCCTAGAGTGTATCTCAAACAGAAAAGATGTGTTGAGGTGCGTTTGCTTTGCACTTTCCCTGTGGACTCTGTACTGTTATTAATAGAGGGCTCTGTTTCAGGACAGAAAGGTATTGATCTGTTCTTATAGTTGTTTGATTGCAGGATTCTGTAAAGCTAACCCCTCTTCTCGATGATTCTCCTCCAGCCAATCAGGAGGTGCTGCAGCACGTGGAGGTCCAGTATGAGACGCTACCGGGCTGGAACAGCGACACCTCGGCTGCCAGGAGCTTTGAGGATCTGCCTGAGAATGCCCAGAAATATGTCCGCTTCATCGAGGAGCATGTGGGAGTGCCTGGTACATGACCTCCACCCCCCACGCACAGACAGCCATGAGCTCTGAGGACTAAGTGTTCATTTGTTGCCTCATATATTTCAGAAGAGATAATTAGTGTTATCTCTTCACCTCTCACTGGTCTTTATGTTATGCTTGATGGATGTATACACACATTGTTTGTGCACCCTTGTTTCCCAGAGACCCAAATAACACGACCTCTGCTTTTCTGTTCCCTCAGTCAGGTGGATCGGAGTGGGCAAGTCTCGGGAGTCCATGATCCAGCTGTTCTAGACGAAGGGAGGGGAAACACAAGCAAAGAGGGTGCACAGCGACGAATCAGCTGCACCACACACACACACACACACACACACACACACACACACTCATGTCTGTTTTTAATGCGTCACCCGTGTTCCAGCCTGGACCTCTCTGGTTCAGACTCTCATCAGGCTGACCTCAGCACCTCTGTCTGGATCTGGATTTTTATCTCAGACGTACAAAACACTCAGCAACACCAGCTGAGCGAACAGATTGAACACACACACACACACACAGATCACTCCCTGCAGGAACTGTCCACTGATGTTTGGTTGGTCAAACTTGTGGTTCAACTGTATTTTTGTGAATCTATGCTGTTTTAAATGCGCTGTGCCAGTCTGGTGTAAATCAGTTTTAACCTCTGCACTTTAGATGCTTTGGACTACATCTGCTCCATGTTTTACTCTGCCAGGTGTACAGCACATCCTGACACGATAAAGGGATCCTTTTAATATTTTTACTGTATTTTTGTGTGTGTGTTTTTTGTCGTCAGACAGACTTCTCATTATTGCCTTGTCATTGAACCAAAAAATATAATTTCTTGTAGCCAGCGACTGCTTCCACTAAACGCTGTTGAGGAAATATCCTGCACTGTAACACAACTCGTGGTTTGGATTTAATTTTAGTGTTTCACGAAACCAGTACAGAGACAAATGGAAGTCAGTTCAGTATGCTGACATCTTTCTATCTCTCATTATCATCAATTTCATTTACATTTCAGTACTTTGTTCTGTTAAAATGTAGAAGAGGGTAATGGTAACAACTTTTATGAAGAAAATGTGAATAAGTATTGATAAATACTGTGTAAGACAGTTTGTTATCTTTGTCCTTTCTTGTGAGCTGTGTCTTTAAAACCAGACTTGAACAAGTCTCCAGACTTCAGGAACTACTCTTCACTGCTTCACCAATGACGTGCCATCAATTAAACCAGTCACAGCGATGAGTTTGATGTTCTGCCGACTTGGGATCATTTAAAAAGCCTTAATTAGCCTCTTTTGCAGTGTTTAAAGCAATGTGTTAAGAAGTGAAACCAGATCCATATAAACTACTTTTTAAATTGGCTGTGTCAGCTGTTGAACGTTGCATTTTGTTTTTAACTGCAGCAGACTTTCAGTCTCTACTTTGGGATCATGCTCCTTAAATTTCCCATAATGCCACTCAGTGACTTGTGGGCACTCATGTGATCCTTTAATGAAGAATTCGTGTGATCAGAGGTGGAGAGCTGGAGCCCAAACAAGTCCTGGTGAAGCTGAACAGGTTTGATGGGACATTTCATAGCTGTCATACCAACTGTGGTTTGAAAGCACTGATTCTTAAAATGCTCTTAGTGTCACATTACTATAATGATTACTGGTAGATGCTTTCAGTGTGTGTCAGCTGTTTTGCAGAGCCAGTTAAATAGTTTTATTCCAGAACTAAACATAAAATAAGCATGAAAACATGAACAGGTGCAATTTCAGAGATCTGGCATCCAGTATTTCTGAAGAAGTCATGAATCATGAAGCGTTAAGACTAGTTACTGATCTGTAACTTTGGGATAAAACTCATCTGTTTGTCTTTGGTATTTTAAACGTGACCACTCCATCTGAAACATTTTTCTCAGGACATTTGATTAAACGTGTATCGTACGTATCTTTATGTTGTAGCTTTGTCTTGGTATTGCATGTAACTGCTGAAACCAGTGAAACCCTATCTGTAATCTCACAACTTTTTTTAAAATTCAAAATGGTTTTCTGAAGTCCTGAAAAGCAGTGAAAGTAAGTCACTTTGTCCCTGTCTGCAGAGGAGAATGGATGAAAGCATTCACATCTACACTGTATGTTTGCTCTTATAATGAACATTTATCCCTTTATTTGCTCACACTGCCAACTTTCCACTGAATCCCTTTTTACAACCTGAAAATCTGCAGTGTCCATTTTCTATTTTCCTTTTTATTTCAAACATCTTTCCTTCCTTCCCTCACTGTTCGACCTTTTGACTTTTCTTTAGGGAAGATCTGGTTCAGATTCAATGAATGTTTTCAGCTTCGTACGCACAAGATGCACACAAAACCCCTCAAAACACTGAGTCAACTCTTTGTTTAACCCCTTTTACATGCAGTTTTTACCTTTAATTTCCAGTAGAGTCATTTTCAGGTTGGAAAAAAACATCATCTTTTTTCCAAAAATATATCCTGACATTATTATTTAGTGATGATCTCCACTGGAATTTAAAATAAAGTTCTGTGGGTTTGAACGATGTTTGGCTGCAGAGTTTGTAGTGTCAGTAAGAGGTTTAGATACATTAGTGGGTTAAAAAATATTAAGTATTGCATAAATTTGTGCTGCTGAAATGTTGTGTTGAACTTCACTTTTTATGCCTGATGTGCTGATTTTCAAAGACCATGTCTAAAGGTTTCCATCCAGCACCATATCCATTTATTGAGATATGGAGATCTTAAGCCAGCGACACAATACACAGTATGCTGTTAATGAGCAAGCCATCATGCCAATATCATCGAGCTAATAATGAAGATACAGTAGTTATCAAGCCAGCTGTTAATGCATCTGTCAAGTTGTTAAAGTTTAATGTTCACATTACAGAGTTAAGGATAGTTTTATCAGTCAACCTATTAAAACGTTCACATATCTACATCTAAATGTCAGTGCCAATAAAGATATTTGCATGATATTTAGAAAACAAAAAATGTAAGATATTTCATTTCACACACTGAAAAAGAAACTTTGCTGTAAAATTGAAATTGTGAAAGTAGGAAAGTCCAGGCGTCACTAATAACATAGTTATAACTGTGTTATTTACACCTGTGCTTTTCCTGCTGTGGTGTGTTCAATGTCTTTGTTTTACCAGACATTTATTGTGTACATGCACAGTGATAGCTACTGTGGGTATAACACTAATTTACTCTTAGTCTGTATTGTTAAGTGGTTGATTTTCACAGATGTGTCTTTGTCACAATCAAACCCAATGATTGAGCTTGGTTCTTGTTCTTGTTCTATGTTTGAGTAATACTAGCAGACATTCAGGGATAGTTCCATTTGAGTCGAGGAAATGTTTTCATTTATTCATTTGTTTGCCAAATTTGAGGGCAGGGTAATTCTGTCTGGCCCTCAAACAAAGTCTGTGGTGAACAGTGGGCCTGTGTTGGAAGCCAAAGAGTTTATATTTGGCATCATGTCCCAGATGACTGAGATCTGAGGAGGCTGCTCTTCAACCTGATCAAATCTTAATACGTAGAGTGGTAAAATGAACTAACCTAATGATTTATACAGGGTATATTATTATTATTATTAGAACAGTAGGTTAAGCAGACAGTGTAAATGTAACATCAGTTTTGCTTACATTGAACTTTTGTTGCAATAACTGTTCTGTTACTGATAATATACTTTTGGGAAGTGTGTACTAGTAGTAGTAGTAGTAGTATCAGTGGAGGAAAGTAACTACTGGGGACATTTTACTGCAGGACTTCCTTTTTATACTCTTAAAAATACCTCTGTACTTTTATTTAACTGTCATGGAGTGTTGATCCATCATTGCGTCTGCAGCTGTCATGATATCAACTGAAGAGACATAACGACACAATGGGATGCAGTTAAATTAAAACTGATATATTACTCTTTATTACTGTATTTCAATTTAGCATTTAGCATCTGACACAAAAAGGGTAAGGATAGTATACATGCCTTTATTCTGACGACTGCACTTAACATGTAAACTGTCAAAAGGAGAAATCCATCCATCATGTCTAGTGTCTCAGATAATGTAGGCTATTACCAGTAAACAGAACGGCTATTTCTTACTGAATAATGATCTGGGGTGTGATTTAAGTGCAGAGTGGTAATTTAACTGTTTGTTTGGATCATGAATACCCAAGTACCTTCTCATACTTACAGTATACATTTTCTTAAACCTTCTGTTCGACTTGGTTACTCCCGATAATAAAAGACAAAAAGCAAAAACAACTTTTCTTCTGGCTGAGTAGACCAAATGTTCTATCAAAAAAAAAATTAGCATTAACAAACATGTTTTATCTTTCAGTGTCTCTTCTTCAGTCACAGTAGCCTCATTGAAGTAGACTGGCAATAAGAAATACAGACTAGTTTTCTGTATGAGCACTAGAGGGAGGCATCGGACTGTAAATGAATGCTGAACACTTGTTAATCAACAAAGAGTCTGACCCCTCAGGAATCTTTTAAAGAAACTATCATGAAGTAACATGGACAGAGCAGGTAGAAGTTATTTTATTATACAGAAGGCAACACAAAGCATTCAAGGCTAAAGTATGTCCCTCTCCCCTCTTAGTGTTTACTGTGACCACAGACTCACCTGCTGTTCATTTCCCTGCCCTCACCAAGCTTCCTCTCTTTATTTGACTACATCTGAATGCACCGACAGCCCCTTAAAAAAACCCACAAACAGGAGGAATTCGCTCAGGTGTGTCCAGGTTTCAGAACTGGGTGAGTACAATCATCATTTTGTGATGATTTTTCCATGAATTGCACATCAATTTAGTCTACAGCTGACCAGAGTGAGGTCACCTGGAAGTACTCACACTAAAGAATAACACCGTTGCATCTGGCAGGACGCCTGGCCTCAGTCTTGTGTCACTATGTTGATGAAAGGATGGACGGCGTCACAGCGAGACGAAAGGCACCGTTGCCCCACGATTTGGGCTGCGCTAATTTTGAGACCGGCCACCCTTCCCTCCTTCCTCTTTACTCCTCATCATCTATCACCTCCTCCCCCCTTCTTGTACCAGTCATTCAAACCCTCTCAACCTCCGTACCCCACCACCCAACCCTTCAGCCTCTTTCTATGCACTGCTCCCCCTCCTCCCTCCTTCATTTGAATCCCACAGTGAGGCCTCTTTGTCCAATGGCTGCCGCTGCATTGTGCTGCAAAGGGAAGCAGAGTAAATGGACAAGCAAATGAGTTTTCTCCTTCAGCCAACTGTGGCGTTAGGCTGCACACACACACACACACTGAGGCGCTCACCTAAATTCTTGGACTGAACATCTTTGCTTTTTGTGTTTGAACTTTTGACCTCTTGCAAACAGAGGCCTCTATGAGGCGGACATCAGATTGTCCACATATCAGCACATATCATCATGTCCTCCAGTGAGCTCTGCTGCTGCAGAATGTTTTGTAGTCAAGTGTTGTTTTTTTTTTTTTGGTAGGTATTTCAACCAGTCAAGTCAGGTCAGCTAAATATCTAAATAGCTAAATATCGTGAATCCCAAATTTGCCTCAGAGGACAGCACTTTTCATTCATTCAGTCATTTTATCAACTCCTCATATTGTATTAAAATATATCCCTTTTCATTTGGACAGGTTTTGTCACTTTTGATCAGAGTAAAGCTATTTTGCATGCATTGCAACATGGTTGGAACTACGGTAAGCGGAATGGTTCAACTCCCGGGTGGCCACTATCACCGCAGATCCCCAGCCCCGGCCCAGAGCTCGGGTCATTTTTCCCTGGACCTCCACAGCCCTCCTCCAGTCCAGGGGACTTCCGGTGGGTCCCGGCCGGCCATGGACGTCCATGCGGCACTCCCGGGCAGCCACACACTATGGATCCCCGGCCTGGAGCTCTGCTCATTTTATGGCCCGTTTACGCTTTTTTGCCGATGAGGATTCAGCACGGTATAAGTATGGTCTGATATTATGACCAAAAATGCAGTGCAGGTTTTAGTTTAGTGCCGCGTAAGTAAAACCGGCGACTCCACCTTGCTTCTCTGTGAAAGGTGAATCGCAAAACGTGGAAATGCATTTTGTCCTATGGTACTAGCAGATAGTGCTTTATATCCCTCTCTGCAGTTGGTAGTTTTTGATAGACCGGAAAGACATGGAAGCCTCCGTATGAGCGACCTGCTCTATGTAAAGACAAATAACTGATTCTTCACCCAGGAGGATAAGTCAGATTGCTGGGATATGTTATTTTACACCAACGAGGATCTATTTATGAATGAAGACGTTGATTTGAGAGAATAAAATACTTTTAAAAAAATTACATACACCCTTTAAGCATTTCGTGCTTCATTACTTCATGGGGTTAAGGGGGAAATATGCACTTGATGAGTTTACTTCCAGCATTTATTATCTTCTCTATGTTGAGGAGGTTTGACTTGTGAGCAAAGGTCAACAGTTAGTAGCGTCAGTAGCGTTAGTAGGTCACACTGGTGGTTTTTATTTGGTGCAGCGAGATGGACACATTTTCCCTGCAGTCTCACATTTTAAAGGGTCTTTCCACCACAAATGATTTGAAAATAGCATCTAAAATATAATCTTTTTTGCTCAAACTTGGAACGTGTTGCTCCTTCTTGACGTCATAACTGCAGTGAGAAGTTTGAAGGTCAAGTCAATGTCAGGCTTTTTCTCTCTGAAACTAGCAGATTAAAAGAACTAGCACACTGTCTTTCATCTTCCATGTGTCATCTAGCATTAGGTTACCAGTGTAGTCAGAGAGGCTGGTTTTAAACTCCTATTATCTTGTCATATGTCATCTTGTTTGACCAGTTCTATAGTGCTCTTGAGCACCACAGAAAACCTACCTGTCCTGCTCGTCCGCTGACCCGTGACTCTAACCTCTCTGAGGAATGCACGGCAGTAAAAAGCCTGTAAAGTTGTTGTCGCTCTCTATCTCTCTTGACCTTCCTTCACCTGCTTCAACTCCCCCTGAACTGTGGCCACTCTGTAAGAGACCCCAAACGCAGCAGATGTGTGACGGCCGACACCGTTAACAGCTGTCAGCTCCTATATCAGCTCCTGTTTAACCCCTCACACCAGCCTGCAGTATATACGCTCCACGCAGCGACCACCAACTGTTGTGTCACAAACTTCAGGAGTGAAATCCAAACTGCGTGTAAAGGCAGAAGTTTTTTTTTTCTTTTTGTGAGCGAAGGAAAAATTCTGATCACCTTGACAAAGACTTTCACTTCCTGAGGTTAAATTTGTTTAAAAGCAATAAATAATTCAACAATCAATATCCCTAACATCTGCGGCTACATATTCAGTCACTCTTTCTTTTCTCTTTATCAAGCTGAGCGTTACACCTGACCTTTAATATAGTCTTTAGTCTTGAAAATAAGACAGGAAAGCGCACAGGAGCTGTTATTCCATATGAATGATGTTTAAGTCAAACTATTCAAGTAAGTGAATGTGGTCACTGTGAGAATGCAAACATGAATTACCAACTACAAACTACATACTCCATTATTGCTGCTTAAACAAAATGAATATAATGTAATTTTAGAGATGTATTATATATTGTATATATTTTATATAAATACTGTGCTAGTGAGTATTTGTTACTTTGTTTTTCTACCCCACCGCAGCGCAGAGGGAAATATTATACATTTTATACAAATATACATTATAACAAATATCTAATGAAAAAAAAGACATATTTTGTCAAAAACAGACTTACTGGAGTTTCATGAGAAGGAGGGATTTTCTCTGAAACTCTCTTTTTTATTCTTCGTTCTATGATTAGACCACTTTTCATGGGTTCACCGTACATTTTGTGCACCTTTATTTCCGTTTGAGTGCGCCTTGTCTCTCTCTATGATGGCAGCGTGTTCGTTGGAAACAGGTATAAACACTTTCTGATGTGTCTGGATGACAATAACTAGTTTGTTCCAGCCCTGGCCTGTAAGCTCCACTTCATCTAACCTCATTCGTTTCTTTCTGGCATCCATCCCCTGCTCAGCATCTGGCTGCAGTCCAAGGCCTTGCTGCCCATCTCTGGCAGCTCCGTCCCTCGCCTGTTGCCCCTACTGCTTCTCTTCCTTCAGCTGAAAACTCACTCATAACTGGCCTTCACCGCGACCCAAGCCCCAGCTCCAACCCTGCTCCCAATCCCAGGCTGTAATCTCCGGCCCTCGGCCCCAGCCCCCGACTCCAACCCGGGTCCCAGCCTCTGGCCTGAGCTTTTACCTTCTCCCCGTCCCAGCTGCTGTCGCCCTCCCAGCCGTCCAGCCCAGCATGAGAAGCCTAGCAGCTGTTGATCAATGGGCAGCCGGGGCCAACGCCTGTCTGTCCCCTCCCCTGACCTCCTACCCTTACACACACACACACACACACACACGCACACACACACACACACACACACACACAGATGCACGCACACACTCCCCAGGGAGGCAACAGATGGGGGTCAGCCACAGGAAAGGGGTGTGGTGGGCTACAAAGGGCTGGGTTAGGTGTGTGTGTGTGCATCTGGGTTCATATCTGTTTGTCAAATATCTTTTTTTCCAGAATTAGACAGACGTATTCAGACATGTTTTCTGTGTGTGTGTGTGAGATCATGTGTGTGTTTCAGGGGCTGTGGCTGGACATTTGCTAGCCGTGTGTCTCCAGTATGGACAGGTGTTGGCGTCAGCAGTGTCCAGACTCGTTTCGGCAGCTGCTGCCTCCCCTCTTCTCCCCCAGTTCTCTCCTCTCATCTCCCCCCACCCACCCCCCCGACAGATGTAGTCACACCACCACCACCTCTCAACTTTTTATGGGCCCGGCCTGTTTTGACTTTAAATATTTGCCCAGGAGGCGTTTGTTCTGTTTGTGGTGAGGAGGGGGCAGCTGAAGAAGAGGAGCGGCTTACGACCTGACACACAAGCATGCTCTCTGTGTATGAATATGTACACCTACAGCCTGTGTGCGCACACACCTGTTTTTGTTCTCAATGAGACAAAAGCAATATTAAGCAAATTAACAGCGAACGAGGGGAAGAAAACATACCACCAACTGATCTGTGGCTCCTGATGGTGAGGATCATCTGGCAACTGGGAAAAGCACGAGGATTTGACAGCTGATTGCAAATTGATCTTCAGAGAACTGTATTTTTAAAAATCTCTAATCGCACCTGTAGAAGCTACAAGTCACATCTACCTCAAGACATATTGTATCACCTGGTGTAGATTTTAATAGACTCCTACCTATCTAGCACCAACACAGTGGGGCTAAACGCTAACATGGTTACCATGTCAACCTCCTACAGTATGAGGTCATATTTCCTTTACAATACAACTTGTTCCACTGCCCTGAATAGTCAAAAAAATAATTAATAATAACGCTTTAAAATAATATTTCACCTCTCCATTTAGAGTGAAACTTAATATATACCTGTGAAATCAATAAAGTGCAATACATATAATATATTAGCTTTTTCTTGGTTGGTTCAGTAAACTTTGGTATAACAGTTTCTGTGTGCGTATTTTGAAATACACGAAATAAAGTGGATTTATGACACTTTCCTCTAATTCTGCACAGCTGGTTTGCTGCAATTATTAACAAATAATTCCCTCTGTAACTGCGTAGTAGAGGTGGAGCAAATAGCTGAACAAAACCAAGAATCAATTAATGGCTACACCTGTAGTCAACATGTTCACATTTGAGACAAGAACAACAGCCGACACGCTGATTGGCTAAAACTCTGCGTCAACAAATGCTAATCTCAAGGTGACACTTTCCTGTGTGAAGTGTCTGTTTCTCAAAAATCTCCAAGGAGCGACTGAAGCGCCTGTTTGTGATCCATCAGAGAGAGAGAAGGAAGTTAGAGAGGATTGTGGATATAAAAGAATGATATGCAGTTGGGGTTTGGAGTTGAAAGATAATTAGAACAGCAGTGAAGGATTCTGCTGCTGATCCCAGAAAAAACACCTCCACCAGCTGGGTTCAAAGTCCAGGAGGGAGCGAAGACAGAGAGGGCCACAGGAAGGGAGAGATTTGGGGATCTAGCAGAAGAGTGGTGGAGTGCACCTTGTTGTACCATCTGGGCCGACTCCCTCACCACTAACACACACACACACACACACACACACACACACACACCACCTTCCCCCTCCTCCCAGCACATTAGGGCGGAGGATTAAGGTGGTGGCAATTACAAGATGCAGCAGACAGGAGCGTACCTGCCAATGCATTTAACAGTCTGGGGGGAGGTGGCAAAAGAGGAGTAACAAATGAGATGGGTGGGAAACTGGAGAAAATAAAAAAGACACAAGACACACATCAGGATTGTTGTGATAACAGCAAAAGAGAAAGTTTCCTCATCGCCATCTCAGCCGACTCATCTTCAAAAATGGCCGAGTGAGCAAGTGAGTGCCAAACAGATGCTGGCGCAATTGCTGCTACGCTCCCACCCCAACACCACCAACTCTACCCCTCCACCCCCTCCACCCAGCCGGGGAGGGGAGGGGGAGGTGGGAGTCCACGGCTATGGATGGCGCCCATATGGCCGCAGCTGATGGGGGTGATTGTAGGTATTGTTCACTTTGTCAGCGATCCTGTGGATGCAGGAGAGAGCTAATGATAATGCACAGTGCAGATGTGCTCCGGAGCAGCCCAGTCGTTAAGCAACAACAGCTTGTGTTTTGTGTGTGTGTGTGTGTGTGTGTGTGTGTGTGTGTGTGTATGTGTGTGTGTGCGTGTGTGTGTGTGTGTGTGTGTGAGAGGGAGAGTTACAACCACAGCTGCTTCCCATCCTGTCTGCCTTCTTGAGGAGGAGGATCCACTACAATATCTGCACACAACACACAACCATACATGTCACCACACACACACACACACACACACACACACATCCAGTTGTTAAGTTTAAAAACATTGATCTGCAACTTTATTCAACGGCCTCCTGTGTGTGAGCTCAAACTTTTAGGTAGTTTTCAGTTTTCTATGACTGAAAACGTTTAGAGGCAGCAGCACTTCTTTGTTTGTTAGACTACTATTGATGCTGGGCTGCTGACATTATTAAGCAGATCTGGTATTGGCTGATGATGTGACCGATCCACAGTGAGCAGTTTCTTAGTCAGTGTTGAGTATAGTCTGTTGCATATTGCCCAGTATCACTCATCACACACTTGGCTCATGGGGCTTTGCAGTCTGCACAGGATACAATGCCTGCAGTCCTTAGACCCTCCATTAGATAAGAGCTGCCTCATAAAAAAAAGAAAAGAAACGAACGAGGGAACCCTCTTTCAGGACAAATATGCAATTGATGATATGATGACAAAATCAGGATTATGAGAGATGTATTGTGGCGTCAGGATCATTAAGGATGGAGGTAGAGTTATGAACAGAGTGCTGTTATTTGGTACTGGTGAAAAGAAAGAGACAAACTGTTTCAATGTTGCATCCCTGAAGGAGAATGTTCTCCGTGTGCTCTAGTTTCCTCCCAAAGTCCAAAGACATGCAGGTGAGACAAACTGGAAAGCACAGGTATTACTGTGTATGGTTGTGTGTGTCTGTGTGTGTGTGTGTCTCCCTTATATCTACATTGGGGTCACATGCTTGACTTAATACCAGTTGATTGGGGACAGCATGTACACTTGGGGACAAAATCCATGTCCCCAACTGTTCAAACCTTGATGTTGGGTCATTGGTTAGGGTTAGGTTGAGGTTAGGTTTAGGCTTAGGCAATTAGTTGCTGTAGTTAGGCTTAGGGTAAGTTTTTAGGAAATAAAAGTTTGTCCTCAAAAGGACGTGTGTGTGTGTGTGTGTGTGTTAACCTCCTAATAGACAGGTTGTACCCTCTCACTCAAGGTGTGCTGGGATAACTACAGACTGTGTGTAAGTGCAGTGAAAGCTTTACACTGTTCCCTTCACTAGCCCACGTCCTTCTTCAGTACAGTTCCTTCAATGTCAGAGGAAACAGAGGAAAGAAAATGGGATGATCCCGTGGGTTACCTCAGGGACTCTCTGTTCAAGGAAGGCCCACAAACAAACCATTTGCTGGACTGGTGTCTGCGCAATACCAGTGAACTGATTTGTATCGACTTAGTCATGTCTGTTGACCGCTGTTAGTCACCATAGAACATAATTTAGCTTCCAGAACAAAAATAGCTCTGATTTGTTTACTGGCGATAAAATCACGAGAGAAACATACAGATCCTCCAAACACTGAATTCTCACAGTCGACTCTGACCTCTGACCTTGCTGTGAGAATTTCCCCTCTGAATCACATGTATCCCATCTGATCATGTTCTCCAATGCTGTCACACACACACTTACACAGTTTGGTGTAAATGTACTGTTGAGGATCAGAAACATTGACTTATTAGAGAATCCTACACTGGTTCAATCATTTCTGTCTTGCAGCAGATGTGGAGATATTTCACTGGACAGGTTAGAACTTGCTGGTGGCGCTAGAGGAAAGGTTGGAGGACCACCAGCGTCAGCAGGATTCATCCTCTGGTTACTATAGGGATATTTGGACCAAATATCATGGCAGTCCATCCAATAGTCTTTGAGGTATTAAAATTTGGGTGGGGTCCCGGCCCGGCCCGGCTGTGGTGATGAAGCTGAGACTCGTTATTTCAGTTCTGTTGAATTTGTTTGCACAGGAGCAAAGAAAGGAAGAAACAACAAAGATGCAAAAAAAGAAAGACATCATCTCATCTGATGTCTCTTTTTTGCTTTTTTTTTGTCCCCTCTCCTCCTTCTTCACTTCTTCCCCACCACCACCATGCAGATGGTCCCAAGCTGCCTTCAATAATCCAATGCACAGCCATGCCAGTACACCCCAGGCTACACCCCTGATGCTACACTATACTCTCACACACATACACAGAGACAGTGCCAGTTCCCTAGGCAGGACCCCTGTCTCTGAAGCCCAGATTGGATCAGTTTGTTTCAGCATGGAGCACTAACACTGGGCCTTAGGGCTCTACATGGGCCTGCAGGGTCCCACGTTGGCCTTGAGTAGCTCGGGCCACTACGGAAAAAAGCTCTTGGGCCTGATTGTGTTATCGTTTGATGATGACAATTGTTATTATTACACAAGCTGGAGTGGCCACATGTTGTTGTTCTCATCACTTTAAGCCTGGCCATGTAGAGGCACACAAGAGCCGACACAGACAATAAAAACAGAGCGAGAGAGAGGTGGAAGGAACGGAGCGAAAGGAGGATGAGGAAGAACTTCTAGAGAGGGAAAAGAACCGAGGAGAGGAGTTTACTGGAAGGGACGGGGTGAGGAAGGGAGGAGGGGGGAGTGATGGAGGCAGAGAGAGAAAACAGGAGGGATGGAAAAGAAGGATGGGTACGCAGAGGGAGGGATGGATGCAGCGGATGGGGGAGGGATGGAAGAAGGGATGGAAGGAAGAATGTGACAGATGGGTCGTGCCTGGCCAGAGCTGGGAGGGAGCGGAGAGGTTGGCAACACAGGGTGAGAGAACTCACACAAACACACACAAATACACACACAATACACACCATGACTGCACGCATGCATGCATGTGCGCCAGATAACTCCTCTCATGCACAGTCTTTGCTGTCAGGAGCGTTTTCGATGTCTTCCCTTGTGTCAAGAAAACGTCGACCATATGATAAATAGACAAATAGATGGCGCAGCGGACATGTCCCCACATATTGTTTGCATAAATCTATTTTTCCTGCTCTTGCAATCAATTTGTGTGTTGGCGGGTGGAGATAATAGTTCAATATGTTGAGTCAGATTCACGCTTTCAGAATATCAGAATTTAACAAAGTTGTCTTACAGCAGAAGTTGAGATCATCTTTGTAAAGTTAGTTACCTGAGGTATGAATGTCGGCTGTCAGAAGCACAATATTTCTCCTGTTTTGGATTCAGTGTTCATCTTTCAGGAGGTTTTAACAGGGAGCTGATTTTTCTTCTTCTCTCCAAAACAAACATTTCCTGTGATTAAAACAGCTAGAGCACTAAACTGGACAGTTTCACGTTAAAATTCAACGTTGCTCAGTGGACACAGGACATCTCCAAGTGGCTGCAAACCGACCTAATGTTTGCTCCGCTTGTTTCTCTGATCATTTCAGATCCAAACATCCCATGAGCAAAAAAAATAGTTTGTGGTTGATCATAATCATAATTATCATGATTATGATTGGGAAGTTTATCATGAAAATGTGGCTTAAAACTGGACCAACTAAATAAATAAATCCACAGCTGAAAGGGATATGATGCCATTGACAGGTGGACCGTCACCTGGATTAAAATGATGGATTTTTCTTTGAAAATAGTTAGAAAAGTAGTACAGTACTCAATATAACATATACTGTAGGTCTAGTCATTTTTCAACATTTTAATGTGGAAGTGTGACATATAGCGTAAATTTAAAAATAAAACTTTAAAATCGGTGTAGTCAAATGACTAAACTAAAACGTTAAAAGTGAAAAAATGATCTTATTGCGTCATAGTGTATCGTATCTCACTATTGTATCTGTACTTTATACATTGTACCAGTGTGTGTTATGATATCAGACTGTTTTTAGCCTGAGATCAGATTTGATCAGGTTTGATCTTTTTTTTGTTTTTATTTGGACAAGCGTGTTATGTATATTGTTTATGACAGATACATTTTCATCAACTCTTAAGTTACATAATGTTCAGAAGAATTCAAAAGTTTCAGTTCTTATATTTGCTGATTTGGAAATGCATTGCGTCTTGACAGTACTGTGACACTGTGAAATTTTTGTGATGCGTTACGGTAAAATACAACAGTTTATGATGCATGAGGTGTGAGGTATTACCCAGAATACACTGTGTGTGTGTGTGTGTGTGTGTGTGTGTGCGTGTGTGTGTGTGTTTCATCAGGCCTCCGCTGTGTGTCAGCAGCAGGAAAAGACACAACAGAGAGAATGAACTTGACTTTTCCACAACACCACAGCTGGCTGCTGCTAGCATGGTGTGTGTGTGTGTGTGTGTGTGTGTGTGTGTGTGCGCGCACATACATGTGTACAGCCCACCAGGCAGGTGCAGCAGATGTCCAGCACACACACCTCACACACAAACAAACACATACGTACAGTAACGCTGTTAACATCTGCACAGCAGCAGACAGCTGAGTTGGTGACATTAGCGGACCCCTCCCTGCGTGACCCCGTCAGGTCACCATGGCGATGATAAAGTGCTGAGTCGTGCACATGTGTCCCAGTGCCAGCAGTTTCCAACAACACCCTGAACACACCCTGGTGATGCCCCTTATCTGACAAACACACACACAGCTGGGAGAGGACGGGATGAAAAGCCGTTTCTTTCAGCCTCATTGTTGCTTCAAACTTTATTCAAAATTATTAATCTGTCCGTTTAGGCACATCTTCTCCAAATGAATCCTTTTGGCTGAAATATTTCTGCCTCTCGTCCTCTACGTCACTCTCTCTCTCATGGCTGCTGCTTTCCTTCCATACAAGAACCACACAAAGGACAAGTACTGTTTAATCCCACCATGGCCCAGCCCTAAAGACACACCAGCTGGAGGCCTTTGTGTGTGTGTGTGTGTGTGTGTGTGTGTGTGTGTGTTACATGAAGCAGTATTTTTTGTGCACGTACATTCTTGCAAGTCTGTTTGTCTTATGAATGTGTGTCAATATATGTGTGTGTGTGTGTATGTGAAGGGGGTTGAAGATTGGTGTGTGTGTGTGTGTGTGTGTGTGTCCTAACCCTGTGTGGGGAGGAGGGGGGTTATGGGTAAGTAGTTTTCGGGGGCCCCCTGTCACAGACACACTCAGATATTCAAGTTCGAGTTGCGTCTCCTTTTGTTTTCAGGAGGGGGGGTGGGAGGCTGGATGGCTGGACGGATGGATGGCTCGCTGGGACACTGTGCCCCCCCAGCCAGTGCAGTACCACTGTATTGTCTGCTTGTTGCTTGCCTTCTGTCCTGCTGTGCTGAGTGCCTGACAAAGGGTCTCTTTTAAATATGCAGACAATCCTCGATCACTTGCGCACACACACCTTTGTCCCTGCTTACCTCTTTCTCTCTCTGTCAGTTCTTCAATAGCTAGACCTGGCCTGGGAGTGTTTCCTTTTTTCCTCAGAGAATCAACAAGTCTCAGACATGAAAAGGATACAGAAGGCTTTTCTCCGCCCGTCGCTGCGGTGCGAGCTTTGAATGAATACTGTTAGCAGCAACTCAAGGCTAAGAGCTGCAGTTCTCTTCCTTGTCACTGCACATTTAACCAGCCACATTTTTATGCACAAAAATCCTTGGCTGAATCTTGGGTGCAACATAAAAAACAATGACTATTTCTTCAGACATCACGCTCTATCACACTACTACAAGAAAACAGATCTGTAAACATGTGTGGCCTAGCTGTATTCCTTTAAAGACTGCGATCTTAGATGGAAACAGCTGTCTTGAGCTGATTTTTGAAGTGGCAACAAAGTTGTGGAGATTGCTTTCTCAGCCAAACTTGCAGATGTCAGTTTGTAGACGTGAGCTGGAAGCTGCTTTGAAAATGTGGCACAACAGCCAAACATCAGGACGCTTCAAGTCCACATGACACTCTTCTCCTTATCCACCCCCCAACCCTAACTCCCTCTCCTCTGTTCGGGAGCCCTCCGTGGCAGCTTGGCAGAGGCCGCTCCCTCACGCAAAGCAGCAGAGTGCAGGGGCCCGGGCCCCCAGACAGGAGCCCAAGCTGGTCTCAGCCTCCCAACATGTTGAGCTGGCCTGCCTTGGGCACAGCCAAATGGTTCTGCAGCTGCCCCTTTGTCCCCCTTCCTTAAGTAAACAAAGGACAGAAACAAATTAATGACCTACATTCACACACTCGCACAGAGAGAGAGAGAGAGAGAGAGAGCAGTTGTCTATAAGCAGATGTTCACTTACAACACTGCAGATTGCAATTAATGATCACCAAGCAGCACATAACCAAAGGATAGGGTTGCAGTATTTTCCACAGCAGTTATCATGTCTGCTGTCTGCCTGAAATGATGATGATTCAAAGCATCGCCAAGAGCAGGGCTGACTTTTGGGACAGCTTGCTGAAAAAAAAAAAATAAAGTTTTAACTTTGAAAGTTGAAAAGTAAAACAAAATAATATATATTTCAAAGAAGTGCTTGTCTAACAAATCTCATCTGATAAAAGACGAGTAAGGCTGCACTTTCAACACTTAAGCTAATATTAGGTGTTTATCAGACGATGTCATGAAGATTAGGCGTGTGCTTATTGCGTGAGTGTGCGTCGGAGGGCTTACTGGAGAGACCATCTGGGGCCTAATGAACGCCGCTCCTTGGCCTCTGAGTGCAGGGGCTTTGAAAGCATCTGTAAGAGCAGGTTTACTGAGCAGCAATACATTAGCTAAAGCTGATTTCTTTACTGGAAAACTGTACTTGAGGAGCTTTGGAATGAGCTGACTGTGTGTGTGTTGCAGGGAGTTGAATCTCGACAAGCTGCTGCACATTTTCTTCTCAAATGCAGCCTACACTTCAACCGACGTGGAAGATATATGAGAGCGCACGCACACACACACACACTGTGAGTGTTCGGACCATCGTGCTTACACACAAACATGTGCACAACTTCCACCCACATCGCAAGAAGTCACTGAGGAACAGGATGTGAAAACCTCCTGCAACCTGGAACTCGTGTGTGCGCGGACCAGCGTTTCGGTTATCTTTGTGATTTCAATGCAATTTAAACTGAGCAGCATCATTAGTTAATTTACATTTACATTATTTTGAAAGAAGTAAAACCAGAACTTCACACGGAGGTTGAATTTCAAGATTCTTATAATTTATTGCAGTTTGCACACAATTTAAAAATGTCAACAACAGCACACCAAAAAATTACAAAACTAAACACAATTAGAATTTACTCCCTTGAGAAAAAAAACAACCCAACTATGATTGTCAAAGCTAAAAATGACTAAATCTGAAAAAGGAAACAAAAGCAAAGAAAATGTTTAATCTCAAGAGGGAGCAAATATATCTGAAACAAAATCTGCTTATTTTTTTATTTGTTTTGTTTTTTTTTCTCAGACAGTGATTGTCCTTTTTCAAAACAGACTCTATCATTAGACACCTCCAACCCCCGTCTGCCTTCCAATAAACTGTCTATGACATTTGAAAATTGTCTTTTTATACCTCCCCCCTTTGTTTTCAAGTAAGCACAGCAAAAGATGTTGTTTCGTCAGGGCGGTTACTTCACAGCGTCTTGAGCGGCTGACATCGCTCCCATTAACTCCACCCCACGCTCACACTTTTAACAGAAAATAAAATATAACAGCCCGGACTACAGCAGTTTAAGGCGGTCAAGTACAACCAGAGGAACAGAACAAAACAATAAAAAAAAACAACAGTGATGATGAAAACAGCAGGATGGAGTGAGCCCATATGCAGAGACTGAGAAATAACGTTTTGAGATAAAAAAAAAAAAAGAGGTGATGCGGTGCAAACTGCCGCAATGTCACCCACACTGTTGCCTTGGCAAAGCCTGTAGGTGCCACCAGATGACAGGGCAACACATACAACCACCCCACCCACTACATGCACATCAATGGGGGCGTGCACACACACACACACACACACACACACACACACACACACACACACACAACTGAATGAGGGGAAAAGTGGAGCGTTCACTTTTCAGTGTATCCGTGTCAAATGTTTTTGGATTGTATAAACGCTTGACCACTATTTTGAAATTCTACCAAAAAGAAATCAGATATCAGATGTTTCAAAAAAAACAAACTGAAAACTACTAGACACAATGCAGCCCCCAACCCAAACATTCACATCCAAAAAATGAGTCTGCCAATCATATAATGAAAATATACTAAGACATTTTTTTCTGATAAATTCAATGAATTTATACAAATGAATTTCCCAACACTCTACAGTATCAAATACTTCCACAGCGTCAGAAATGTTTTCTTTTTAATAAAGGCATCTTTTCAGCAAAAAAACTGATTCCTTGTGTTTTAGCTTAAAGAGGTGCATTCAGGTACGCCAATTATCTCCCAGCGATCTCAAAGTAAGGATTATGTTGTCGGAGGAAAACACACACATGCAGACATCTTATCACTTTCACACCACTGTGTCTGATGTGGGTTACTGTAATGAGTGTACACAGCCCCGCTCGGCTCGGCTCGGCTCACAACAAAGATATCTGACCCTTCAACTTTCAGCAGGACAGCTCAGTTTCAGCCTCTTCTTTTCTCTCTCACCATTATTCTTCACACTTTAGCCAACTCAGAGCCATAAAACTGAACTCAGCAGACCTGAAGTAAATGTCCAGTGAGCAAAAATAATCTTTTAAAAGACAATCTTAAAAGAAATGGCTTCAGCACGTCCAGAGCTGGAGAGGACGGAGACATGAGAGGTGGAAAACAGACAGAGAGCAGTGGAGAAATTGAACGCCTGAGGAGGAGCAGGAGGAGGAAGTGCTGGGTGGACGTAGATCTTCAGTAGGTTAAATTGACTGGTAATAACAACTAAGCCACACACTCATAAACACACACGCAGCAGAGAGATCAGTGCATATACACACAGGCTTAAAAATGCTTCATCATATCGCTTCAACGTCCGACAGAAACACATTCGGTAACATTCTTCTAGAAGCCCAGCGACAGATCTATGACGAGTTGAAAAAAAAAATACCCAACTTTTCACTGTCAAAAGTGTAATGTTCAAACATCCCCCCCTCCCCGATGCAAAAACCACAACTTAAAAGTTTAAGACAAAATCAAATGTTCATGCATTTTTTCCCCCATAGTCATGAGAATAATATTCAGTTTTTCCAACAGACTGCACCCTGGAGTAGTATTCACAAAGAAAAGGAAAGCCTGTTGTCAAATATTTGATCAATTACAATGTGTACAGTAATACAGCAAATTCACATTTTTACTTTAAAATATACAGATGTGGACGTCATGCAACAACAGCAGGTCCCATTACAAAAAAGTAACAAAATAATAATAATAATAATAGTCATTAATTTAAAAAAAACAATGTGTTTCAGTTCTAAAACTATAGCAGAACAATATACAACAACCTTAAATTAAATACCTTTTCAACAAGAGATGTTTTAAAGACTGCCAGCTAGATTTAAGAAAAAAAAATCTATTAATAACAATAATAATAATTATTATAATAATTTGTAAAGGTCTTTTCATTTTTTAGAAAATACTTCAAATTGATTGGAAGTGAAAAAGGAGGCTGTGCATTGCATGAGTGCCATCAGTTAGTCTGTCAGTCAGTCAGCTTTACCCTGAACACACAACACCAAAGAGCTTAACAGGAGAAGCGGGGAGCGCTTCGCCAACGACACCTCTATGTCAGTGGAAAATAAAATTAATACACACAAAACACACTCACACACACTCGCGCACATCAGGTGAAATTTTTGCCAGAGTAGTGCAGTATCACACACACATACACACTTCTTCAAACTGCGTGTGTGTGGTGATCTCAGTACCCGTTTAGTGTATTGTAATGCTTTTTCACTTCAGTGTGGTCGACCTGAGCTCCTGCAGTGGCGTTTGCTGTCTGTGGAACTGGGACCGATATGCTGGCCAGTGTCGGCGAGCTGTGTCTGAGATGAAACACAGAGTGAAACCTCTTCAAGAAGGCAAGACATTCTCACTGGGACCCATGTCCTTAGACGCAATAAAAACCACCAAGCGGAGCCTTCGCCAAATAAAAATAATAGCTCAGAATAAAATAGAACAAAATTACCCCAAAGAGCAACAACAACAAAGAAAAAAAACTCAGTAGTAACATTATCATGTGCTATTAAAGTGCAGTTGAATGAGATTTTGCGACACACAAGAACATGACTCACTTGAACCCCGAATATCAAACTTTGCCACCTCCCTTTCGCTCTGCCCTTCTCTCACTCTCCACTCTCTTTCCCTTTATCAAACCCAGCAGTCTGTTTCTACTTCCACAGTTCCTGGGAGCTGTCCTCAATCGCCCAATCCCTGACATTGGGCAGTGCCAGCGGTTCGCTCTTCACTGACAGCGAGTTGACCAGTTCGCAGTGGAATTTGCGGATGTGTCGGTAGAGGTCCCCGGACTGCGTGAAGCGCCGCTCGCACCACTTGCAAGCGTGTGGCTTCTCGCGCGTGTGCACCACTGCGTGGCGGCTGAGGTTGTGTGAGTACTGGAAGCTCTTGCCGCAGGTGGTGCAGGTGTAGGGTTTCTCGCCGGAGTGTGTCCGCTCGTGGCGCTTCAGCGTGTACATGCAGGAGAACGTCTTGCTGCAGATGGTGCAGGTGGGCACGTTGACATCTCCGGCGGGCTTGGAGCGGATACCCTCCTGCTCCCTGAAGTGGGAGCTGAGGTGAAGCTGGAGGATGTGCGGGGAGGGGAACACCTTGTTGCACAGCGGGCACATGAAGATCTGGGTGTGTTGAGCCGACAGCATGTTGGAGACGTAGGGCAGCAGGGAGCCGTCCATGCTGGCCACCTCGGCCTGGGTGCGCTCGTGTTCACCCCCCAGTATGTCCTCGTCATCTGCCGTGGCCGAGGGCTTGTCCTCCCGCTCCAGCTCCGAGGCCAGAGAGGCCTCTCGCAGGGCGGACAGGTGCGCCTCCAGACCGAGCCTCCGCTGGGCTGACAGAGGCCCTCCGACCCCGTGGTGGGTCAGGCCCCCGTTGGCGCTGGGAATCGTTGCCTTGGTGATGCCGCTGTGCTCCATATCATAGTCCCCACCTCCTAGTTCCTCTTCCTCGTCTGAAGCCACACCCCTCTCCACCTTCACCCTCACAGCCAATGGGCTTTGAAGGCTGTCTGGCGTAGCTGCACCGCTGAAATACGACTGGTGGTGGTTGCTGTGGTTGCTACCGGCAATTGGCTTGACTGACAGGTCTAGGACGCAGTCAGCCGCATCATTTGAGACCCTCCTGCCCCTGTGCCCTCCACGAGAGCTCACGGAGCGGTGGGACCTCTGTGAGAGGGATCCAGTGGAGCTGGTGGGGCTTCCGGCCGGGGAGAGCAGCTTTCTTTCCTCCGCCAGCCCTTCCCCACCCTGCATCTCTGCATCGGCGTGCCTCGGACTGGTTGTGGCCATGGCTGGTGTCCCCGGTCTGTCTGCAGACGGCAGCCTCAGCCACAGAGGTCCTCCCGCTGCCTTTCCCTCCTCCTCTTCATCACTGTGCAGCAGGTCAGCAGTAGCGGGTCGACCTGTAGAGCCCTCTGATAGACTGTCGGCCTTGTCAGAGCAGCTAGACCCACCATCCTCTTCTCTGCGCGTGCTGTCCGCCTCCGCCGTAGCCTTCTGCTTCAAACGTTTCTTACACACCTTGACAATGTCATACATGTGCAAGTAGCTAGCGGCTGCCAGCACATCCTCTACGGGAAGGTCCTGGAACTGCAGCTTGCCCTCATACATGAACTCCAGGAGCAGGGAAAAGGCCGGGGCTGTGACAATGTCATTGTTGAGGTGCACCACGTCTCTCTTGTCCAGCTGGTCCTTGTAGAAGAGGTGAAAGTACATGCTGCAGGAGGCCAAAACAGCACGGTGGGCCCGGAATTGGGCATCGCCCACCAGCACCGTGGAGTCACACAGGAAGCCCTGGTGCCGCTGCTCGCTCAGACACTGGAGTAAATGTCTGCTGTGGTCTGGGAACTCCATCTTGCCGTCCTCATAACCTGCAGCCACACAGAGACACAGAGTCAACGTTAGATAAATCTGATAGAGATTTACACCTAATGTGGGCTTTTAAAAAAATGTTTTGCAAGTTTAAAATGAAGTGGCTGTAAATAAATAAAATTTAAAGTTAAATTAAGTTCAATAAAATATTTGTTTATTCAGTGTTCAATATTTACTCAGTGACGGAAAACAAGAAATAAGAAACCATCAAATGTAAACGGAAAAACAAAATCTACTGAAGCTATTTAAATTCCACAACACCAGAAACCTCAGATTTTAAAAAAGCAGCTTTGTTTATTTTTGTTTTAAATGAATTACGTGATGAGATAAAATTCATGTTAACTGCAGAGATCAAAACACAGGTTTTTTCACCGTCACAGGTTTTTGTGTTAACAACGCATACAAAATTATCCTAAATGAGACCAATTCAAAAATAACAACAACAACAGAGAAACACAAGAAAGGGAAGATAACTGCCAAAAACACATATGGTACGTGATGCTGAAAACTAACTACACAGAAGAGGACGAGCGACCGCAAAGAAACACATCAGAAGAGGTCACTAAAAACAGCAAGACGCCGAAGAAAAATGACGAACATCTTTAACATATAAAAAAAATAAATTAAAACACGACAGAGAATGCGACAAAACTTGCAGCAAACACAGCATAAATGTATATATTTGATGTATATTAGGTAACAGTGTAGGCACAGCCGTGATTTATTTTTCTATCAACAGAAATATTTCTGTTCAAATTCAAAAAGAGAAAGCTGGTCTAGGACAGTTGTGTTGGTATTTCTGTAATTAATTATCTATAATAAAAGGATGAAAACACAGATGATAATTACATTTAGAAATAACAACACTAATTAAAGACTAATCACTTGTTGTGTTTCACCTCCAGACAGACTTAATCTCAGGTAAAGCAGCAGCGACAGATTCTTCTGTCTCTGTATCTCTCTAACTCCTCTGCCTGCACTCCTGGATTGTCGTTGCTCCTACGCTGGTTATTTTTATTAACCCACTTTGGCCTGGCCTGGCACAGCCCTTTTAGGTAACCGGCTTTCAGCTGCACACACTGTCCTCACGTACGTACACACACACACACTTAGTACCAGCCTACCTACCAACCACCTCCACAGGCTAAGTCGAGCAGGAAAACTGGCCAATTGAAAAAGCAGTGTTGAAAACAAAACAGCTTGTCCCCCGTTTAACCTGCGAGCGCCGGCTTTAGCTGTGAGATTAGACGAAGGAGAAGAGGTGGAAGGCAGCAGGAAAACCTGCTGCACTTCAGAATTTCTCCAGTTGATAACATAAATTAATTACACCTCAGATAAAAGAAGGCTAGACAGAAATCTGTGAAATTATTATGTCTCACCTGTTAACCAAGTCGATTTGTCCTGCCTGAGAAAATACATCGGTCCCGCTCTGCACTGTGTTAACCAAAGCAGTTAAATCACCTCATTTGAATGAAGCTAAACCAAGAATGTCTCTGTGTGTTAGACTGTGTGTGTTGTGTATATATGTGTGTGTGCTCGCCCTCCGGCTCCTTCAGACTGCTTTTAATGAGGGGGCTTACGGGGACAAGGGGGTACCACCTCCACCCACCCCCCCTCCACTGTCCAGCCAAACCCCTCTGCCACCTCCTCCTTCCACACACACATACGTATCCGAATCTTACAAGAAAAAAACCTGCACATCCGCCCTAAAGTAGAAACTGCCCTCTTCTTCAACCCCCCACACCCTCCGCCCACCACCACCACCCAGAAGAGAAGATTTACAATACAATCACTGTAAGTGCCCTGCTCGTCACAGCATCAATCCTAATCCTTAAAGATGGCTAAAAATAAAGGCGGCGGTGGGGAGGGAGTCGTCAGTGGAGGCTCAGGAGGGCAGCCGCCCGTCACCCGGCTCGCCCGGCCCGGCCAGTTAGCTCAGGCAGGGGTCTGAGAGAGAGAGAGACACTGAGGACAGGGAGGGAGAGGGCGAGAGAGAGGCTGGGACGGCCGGGGAGGGAGGCTTACCCACATCTGATCCAGCTGACGGGGGCCATATGGCAGCTGCTAGCCAGATAAAGAGATTAAGACTAGGAGGGAGTGCGATTACAGCTGTCTAGCCAATTCAGGCAGCTCAAATCTGCAACTTCTAAATTAGTCTCCTCTACTCCAGCTGACAGGAGGGGAAACAAGACAGCACATGCTTTCAAGTAATTTTACAGATTTAACTGAAAAGAAAGAAAAAAAAGACTCAATGGTTTGGAGTAAACAGCAGCTCATTTTAGTTTCTGCTTAAAGTTTGACATTCTTGTTCTTTTATCACCTGAAAAGTAAGTTTATTTTTCTTTGCTCAAATTTAACTAATTAAAAAAAATTACTCAAAGTATTTTTTTTCTTAAATTGTCAAAAATGTTACTTTTAATTACGGTTTTACTTTTTTTTAAACTATCATCATAAATTAACTGGGGGGAAAACAAAAAGTGAGCTCGATTTAAAATAATGTTTTGTCAGTTGCAAATTTGCTTTCAATTAATGAGCGTCTCTGAACAAAATGCTGACAACATGGATAGGAAATAAAAATGTAAAAAGAATAGTGAGAGAGTTTTAAATGCGGCTCTCTAGACGGCCGACTAAAAAGCGACACAGCAGAGAGCTCCCGGACTGCAATTACACCTCAGACAGGCAGCACCAACAGGAGTTTCCTACTCACCAGCAGCTTCACAGTGGTTTGACACACCGGAGATCCCCACAACAAAACAAAATAACTACTCCACTGCCCCAGACTCTGCCACTCTATTTACACTACCTCTAACACACACACACACAAAACAATACCTGCAGCAGTATGCATCAACTTGATTAACTCCACTGTAGCAGAATAGCTGGGCTCTCTGGCTGGGAATGGCTCTCTCTCTTTCTCTCTCTCTTTCTTTCTCTTCGTCGCTCGCTCTCTCTGAATCAATGAGTGGGTAGAAGAGGAGATGAAGAAGAAGAGGGAGGCAGGCAAAAAAAAACACGCTGTTCAAACTGCGAGGGACAGATGCAAAGTGGAGGAGATGTTGGAGGGGGAACGAGATACCACCTCCCTCCTCCTCCTAACTGGCGCTGATCAGCAGCCACAAACGTGTGCACACACACACACACACACACACACACACACACACACAGCACTAACTCTCCCAGGCTGCCGCTGAGACTCACAATAAAGGACTGGGGAGGGGTGGAGGCGGTGGAGGGATGGAGGAGGAGGAGGAGGTGGGGTGGATGGCAGCCTGTCAGCTGCTCTGACATCATCCTCAGATGGAGATGCTACCTCCAGCTGTGCTCTTTCTGCAGCCATATGCTGCCTCCTCTACACTCCTGCCACCAGACTCCTCTTTCATTCTACCAACACCAACACCACGCAACTTTGTCTCGCTTTCTCCCCCTTTTCCTCTTTCTGGGAAGAAAAAAAAAAACCCACGGGTCTAGTAAATGCAGTGGGATGCCGATTTGGGTTTGGAAAACAGATAAGAGTTTACATGATTCAACCACAACTGCCCACTAAAAGTACAGAGGAAAGGGAGAGTTTAGAGCATACACACAGACAGGCATCTGAGAGAAAACTTTTCCTCATTTTTCATACGCCTCTGTCTCTCGCCATGTCTCCATCTCCTTTCAATAACCATAAACAAAGGCCAACACAGCACATTTGCAACTGACAGACGCACGCAGCTGATATTGTTTCCCACTTCTTTACGGTTCAGTGGTGCTGCCTCATCGCCTTGTCTTGTATTCATTCATTCATCTATCCATCTATCTACCATCCATCCCCCCTACACACATCGCCCCCCCACCCAGACCTTTTGGACAACTGACGGGAACAAAACTGAAATGAGGAAACAATGATAGCAAGTCATAAAGAAAGAACCTAATGAGTGCAAATCCTGAACAAAAGGTATACAAGGCTTTAATAAGCCGGGGAGAGACTTATTACAGAGGCCTCGCTCTGCTTTGGTGAAAGTGTGAATCTGCAGACATTTAAAACATGCAAGTCCAACAACACAACTTTTATTTCCAGTTTCATTTTGGGATCGAATCTCACAATAAACCCTTTAATGAAATTTGAAAGAGTGCACACCACAATAACGACACCTATTTATATATCACACTATTTTTTTAAAAAAAAAATATATATATATAAAAATGTTTAGTGAAACACTAATTTCCTTCATAATGCAAAAACATTTCTGGATAATGTAAGAACACTTTTGCTTCACGTTGTCACATAAACTGACAGCTGAGTAGTGACAAACATTTTCTTAATATTTATCTTTAATTGGCTTAAGTCAAAATTCATCTCTACTTTGAAAGTATGAGAGCTTAAATTAGTCGACTTAAACTTTAATTAACTTCACTGCAGCTAGCTGTTAGCATGTTTAACTACAGCGTCAGAAAGCTTAACAACCGATGCGTTACATCAATATCCGCTTGACTCTGAACCATGTTAATGTCGTGACAGCGCTATATTCAACACTTGGACACACACAGGTCCGCAGTGTGATCAATAACTTAGTTATAAATCACACTAATATGTCCGTTAACTTCACCTGAAGCAGACCTACACAGTCAACGGCAACAGTGACTGTTTGTGAGCTTTGCATAAAAAGTCAAAGTAATGTTGGACAGGCTGTGGGGTTGTTGCCGGAAAAAACTTAGGACATGAACAGAAGCCATAACAAACACACACAGATACACAGTGACCCACGCAGCTAGCTATAGCCCGATCGTGGCTAACAAAAGTAAAGCGAAGAGGCTACAATATTGAGCTATTTACAGTTGTTCGGAAGGCCCCGGTGCTATGACAACAGCTGCTGAAACACCGAGGAGGGAGAGCTAACATAGCAACTATTAGTGCGAGGAGACAACACAGTCATGCTAAGGAAGGTTTAGCTACTTTTTCCCCTCCGTAACCCACCCTCTATCTCCTGAGCCTCCTTTAATCGGACTCCGGTATTAAGAGGCAGCACTTACAGACTACACGGTCCAACGTCTTCCCCCTTTCTCCGTCAAATCCTCCCTTTCTTCCTTCGGACACCAAACTAGATTGACTTTGGACAAATTTCCATAACAGGCTGCCGAGGCGAGCAGGCGGAGTGACGGGGAGTCTAGCACTCTGCGGCGGCCAGATGTTTCCGAGCTGTTGCTGCTCAACTCGGGCTGGGAGAAGGAGGCGAGTTGACTGGCACGGCGCGGAAGCCAATGGTGCCGGCGAGGAGGAAAGTGAAGGCAAATTGGAACAGGCCCTCCAACAGAGGAGAGGGAGGGATATGTGCTCCTCTCTCGTCGGCGTAGGTTGACACCAAGCAACAACAGCAGCAGCACACACTGTTAGAAGGCAGGGAAGGAGGAGAAGCTGGGCCAAACCGACTGGTTCTGCGAGTCAGCGAGGCGGACTGGCGCAGCGGAGAGCGAGAGAGTGGAGGGCGGCGCGGTGCGGCCTGGGTACTGTAGTCTAGAGGAAGGGGGGTAGAGGCGGAGCTGATGCGAGCAGGTGCACCACCTTGACAGGAACCAGAAACATTGACGGTTAATGCTGGCAAAAACATTAAGTGTTAGTCAAACTCCACTTAACATAAACATGGCTGCATGTTTGTATGCAGTGGTGGAAAGCAACTATTTAATTACTTTTATTTGTTTACAATTCATACTTTAGTAATTACACTTTCTGTTTCTTTCTACTATTCTTTTTTTTTTTTTTTTTTTAAATAATTGATTGGCCCATTATAGGTCATACAGCTTCAGTATCTATCACAGTTCACACATGGCTGCCTTCATTTTGGAATCAGTCGTCATTAATTTATTACCATACAAATAAAGGCACGATGACTTCCTGTACCTTACTGAAGAAATGCCAAGGTGTTGTGTGGCAAGGCCTGTTTAACCTGTAAGTTTCCCATAAACCAATCTGAATAAATGAGTGGTTGCAGCTCTGGACAAGTCTGTTCCTTCAATGACAGCTGAGTATTAAAAAACACATAATTTTGTTTATCACTTCAGCAGTCTTCAACATGTGGACCCCACGGCTTATCTGCAGTCTGATGTGATTTTATTTTTCTCATATCTGCCTGAGGTTAGGTTATGTTTTATGAAGAATGTTGTTTGCAGAGTGAAATGCTGGAGTCGGAGACGTTTGGGTTGCATGTTCCCTACGTGGCATCCAAGAGAAGAGAACAGCAAATGTAGAGCAACATCTGCAGCAACAGCAGTGTTTCTCCCTGTCCAGAAAATAAGGTAAACTGTCTTGTAATTTTGAAGAATGGGACATTCAATTACTCATTGCATCCAGGATTAAATTAGAGATGTCCCAAGTTTTGTGTAGTAACAAATTTAGGTTGGAAATAAATTCATTCACTCATTCATTGGATTGATAGTCATTTTGTAAAAAGACCAAATAGATAGTTATTATACACTGATCAGAGTGTGATCACTCTGCTGCTGCACAACCATATCTGACAAATAACATTTAAATGTGGGTCATTGAGACAAAAAAACCTGTCCTGTCCTGGGAGCCTTGACATGAAAAAAAGTTTGAGCGAGTCTGCATCCTCTAAACCTGTCCCAGTAAACTAATTGCCGTTACTAATAGATGGTTGGATGAACTGCAGCCCTGTGTGGTAACGAATTCACACGATCCGGTGTCATAGCTGAAGGACTTGTTAAAATGCAAATGAATGATGACCCTGTTATGTGTCTATGAATTTGGGGGTCCACGTTACCAACGCATTACAATAAGCCCCTTGTTCTTGCATGAACATACAATTAGGCCCATGGGCAGGAGCTGTTCAACATGAGGCCTATATACAGAAAATTAGATTTAAAGATAGATTTTCAAAACTATTAGCTAATTTAGAAACAATAGATGGAAAGAGAGTGGGTGCAGATTTCACGGAATATCAGGGAATATTTTATAAGCAGTGTGCAGGTAGACTAGCTCTCTATCAGACGGTCTCCTTTGTGGCTTCTCTGTATAAAGGACACTGTACAGACAAAGATGCACTTCAGGTAGCCTTGAATGCATTGAAATCTGTTGTGTATGTGAATACCTCAAGAGATTTCTCTGCAGTTTTTCTAAACATCTTCTTGTGTTTCCCTCTCTGATCCACATATTGTTTTGCACTGACAGATGCCAGAATATAGCTGCACGTGTTTGTGTGTGCTCATCTGACCGAGATCAGCAGAGCCACCCCGATGTTTCAAATTATCTGCACTAATATTTCATCTTCCCTGCAGCTGAAAACTAAAGACAAAGCAGAAGGTAGACGGAAAAAAAAAAGAGAAATTTTGAAAGCAGAGCTCGTCCACTATGAATGCAACACCCTTTGTTTAGGTTTAGTTCTCTTTTTCTATTTAAAACTAAGAGGAAATAAAATCCACACCTCCACAAATTTTGTCATTTATTTAGATGGAATCAGACCAGATCACATCAGTTGCTTATTTACTATGAATATGAATGATACAGTTTGCATTTCAGGCAGTTACAGTGTGCTGTTAGTGTTAATATGGTTTCACTGATCTTCCACTTCCCACCTCTGGAGGTCGCTGTAGATCCCATTTTTTTACACTCTAATTTCCTTTCTCTCTGTTCAGTTCAGCTCGGTGCTTTGTTGGCATGACATTTTGATCAAAAGATATGTCACTGAAGCACATGTAAAGAAGAAAATATAATAAAACACAGCTCTTTGCCCAGAGTCGGAAAAATAAATGGAATTTGATGTAATTTGTGTTCATATATGAAAGCAAGGAATAGGGATTTTCTTTTTTTTGCAGCTTATATTTTCATTTACCTGCCAGTGTAACGGTGCAGTGTGCCAATTGGCTGTTTTTGTGTATTCATTGTGTTTGTGGTGAACATTTCACACATAATGCAAATATTTTGCGTTTTATTTCAGTGCCCCTGAAGCAGATAGTCCTGAGTGCAGGGTTTTTTTTTTGTGTGTCTGAAGCAAAGAAAAAGCATTTTTTATGAAACTGGCAGAAGAAACGATTCAGAGAAAAACCTCTGGCCATCCCTGAGACATTACGACTGTGTGCTTCACAGACTCTGCCTCTCCTTGCCAGCATTAATTATATTTTGCTTGTCAACGGCTTTTTATATTCAAAGGTGTTTAACACAGACAGCTGTTTGAAAGGAAAGGGATTCTGATGATGATCCTTATTTTTCTCAGTAAAATGCAACTTCAGTGCTTTGTGGGGATTTCTTTATTGAAAGTGCACTTTTAATACACAATACTTTTCATTCACGTCATGCATTCTGTCTTTTATTCTTTCTTTCCAAATATATCAGTAAATTTAAAGAGATGTCTTAGCTCATTTGCACTACTCGTGAGCACAGAGCACAAATCAGGTTGGTTGAACTAGAGGAGCATGTTTGATTCAAGCCTCTGAAATGGTCTCCAGGTTGTTGTAGGTCAAATCCTGGTGGTTTGGGACCCAAAGACCATCCATCTAAGTGCCCCCCAGTCCTCCACCCTATGTCCCACAGCTTCCCTCATCATACCCATATTAAAGGCAAGCAAGAGGGGAGACGTTCAGGGAGACTCTGGCTGGCTGACAGAGGATGGGAAGGGGAGGGGGGGGCCGACAGATGTTTGAATCTCAGGCCTGGGTCATGAGATCAATCTATCCTCCGAGGCAGAGACAGAGATTTAGCGATGGAAGCAATGTCTACAGAAAGTCAATCATTAGTGTCACCTTTCACAATGGGCCTTCTTGAGTCAACAACATCAAACTGGAGTTTCTCTGCAGAATTTCCTCAGTTGTAAATTTAGCATATTTCAAACAAACTGAATAGAATCACAAGATTAAAAGAAAGGAAACTGTTGGCTTGAAAATCTGGAGAAAACCTGGAGTTAACTCCTGCATACTCAAACACAAATTTCTAGTCTGTGTCAGAACCTCTAAGAAATATTCAAGCAACTTTTTTATTCAAGCTGATAATAGGAGGAAGCCCATCGATATACAACAGTTTAATGATGTGATCATCTGGACCAGTGCGGCTGCTGTTGTAGGAGTCTGGAAAGCAGCCATTTTGACGGAGTGTAAAATATTCATGAAGTACCAATGGTGGCCCATCTGACTGGCTGGGGAACAGCTGCTGGGTCTCTGTGCCTCTAGAGGTGCAGCATCTGTCCATTTGAGGAGAGCGAATATGTGTTGATGTGAGTGCATGCTGGACTTTATATGTGCATTTCTGCATGCTTTTTCTAGACATGTATGTGTGTGTGAAAGCATGTATCCTGATACGTGTGTGTGTGTGTGTGTGTGTGTGTGTGTGTGTGTGTTCATCATGTCTCATGGGGACAAGACATCAGGAGAAACAACTGTGTATTTAACTTGCTTATCTCCAGATGGTGGAGGATGATTTTCGAAATGATCAAAAAGTGAATCTTGGTTTCATCAGGATCTGTACTTGTCAATCAAATAGCGCACACACACACACACACACACACACACACATGGAGAGTAGTGCTTAGTCAAAGTGAGTGTGGCTTTTGTACATCTGACGTCTCCGCCATCCTATATATGTATCTGTTAGTGCCCCAGCATCAGCACATCACAGCTCAGCAGTGTGTGTGTGTGTGTGTGTGTGTGTGGGCTGTTCTCACCCGTGTGTGTGAAGCTCACAGAGAGCTGTGCAGCTTTGGCTGTGGCTCTATGATGGACATCTGGAAGCTAAATTGGTAAATGGCGCCTCCAAGCCAGCAGCCAGCCGGCCGTCCCTATCGCTGAGCTGAGAGACAGTGTGTGTGTGTGTGTGTGTGTGTGGGGCGGGGGTGGACTGGAGTGGTGACTCTACATCTGGCCAGCTGTCCTGCCACAGGCAAACACCCTGAACACATTTTGGGGCTTTTCCTTTCCAAATCATTTTGTTCTGTATTATCTTCAGTAAACTCTAAACTAAATCAAATTGTTGTGTTCACACATGCAAAGTACCTCTCAGCTGAAAAAATGATCCTATAACACCACATTATGACACCAAGACCTTGAGGAACAACCATAGAAAAGGACATGCTGTGATATGGTATCACTTATATGAACATTTGAAGATTTCTGTGACAGACTTCCCCTGAATGATCCAGATCTCCAGTGTGTGGTTGTGAAGACTGCTGAGGCTGTGATTATTCTAGAGGTCGTGACAGGTCATTTTTACAGTGATATCAAACTTCTAAAACTGATCTCACATCATACCAATCATATCACTTCATACCAATGGATTTATTATTATTTGTGCTTCAGGCATATACACTGTCAATCCACCGTAAATCTGTTGAAGATACAGACATGTACAAAATAATTACACAGAAATGTGCACCTCAAACACAACACAGGATACACATACCTCACTGACTGCATACAACTGAGAGGGAATGAGGCCACACTTGAACATTTAATTGTCCCAGAAAGGGCAATTTAATATTCTTAAACTTAATTCTTGTGCGAAGTGTTCTGCCACAAAAATGTGTTCCCACACAACATAAGAACAAAACACACAGACTTAAAAAATGAAGGGCAGTTAAAATAGGACCTGACGTCATCACACAGTCATCCAGTTGGGCTCCTTGTATTCACTACAGTCTCAGTTTTTGAGCTATCGAAATTTAAGCAATTCCAAGATTGTTTAGGGACCCCAATATAAAGGAATATTCAAACACATTATTTGAAGAACAGAAAGGGTAATAACTTTTCACATTAATACCATATGTGGATGTGCCGTTATTTACAATAATAATGTCACAGAAATAATACCCAAGAGAGACATGTGACTGTGATGTCACAAGTTTAGCAAAGTAACATAATGACTGTTCACAGGGCCAGTTACTCCAAAAAAGAAATGGATTACACATTACTTAGTTTTTCTGTAACAACGTAATGTCTTACTTTAGTAAAGCGCTTACTGTAGAAAGTAATTAATCACACTATTGTAGTTTAAGGAGCTCCTTCAGTTGCAGACTCCCACCCTGCTAGATGGAGCTACTGCAGGTCACTCCTACCATCAGCAATAAGACTTTTACAACTCATTCACTAACTTATTTGTACTAATTTTTGCACAGCAAATTTGCAATATTTCTACAAGTCATACCCACATTACAAATAATTGTATTTAATTCACATTGCATTTGCAATTAAAATGTATTTTCCTATGTATTAATTAGTGCATATTGTAAATATTTATTACTCTAACTTGTCTGTGCTGCTGTTGGGGATGAATAAAAAACTGTTCTATTCTATTACTTTTGGATTACTCTGTAACATCACTTGAGATTCACAATAACTCAGCTGCCAAATAATTTCAAAGTAATTCCCATAAATTCAAATCAAGTCAAATCAGGTTTATTTGCACAGTTCAAAATCACAATTTACAAATTTGCCTTTACAATCTGTACATGTACTGTATATGACACCTTCTGTCCTTTACAAATGGCCCTCACATCTACTAAGGAAAAACTCTCCAAAGATCCTTTTGACATGGAAAAAAAATGGGCCTGACCTCTTCAGGAAAATACACACACAAACAATGTGAGAGAAAGGTAGAGAGTGGGAAACACTAATAAGGACAGAGCCATAAAACAAAGAGTGCAGATGCAAAAAGCCTAGACCGGGCCGAGAGTGCACACAGCAGATCTTCTCAAATCTTTATTGTAAGATCTCAGAGCTCATGCAGAAATGAAAAGCAGTACTGTAGCCTCTGTTCTGGTCTGTCGCACTGCCCGCCTGCCTGTCTGTCTCTCTTCAGTCCAGATGTCAGAGGAACTAGCCAACAGCTGCGCCAGGAAATGAGCCCCCAGGCAGTGAAAAGGCGAATGCACTTCCACACAGAGACCAGAACAAAACATGCGCACACACAAAGATGAACTGAAACAGGAAAGCAAGTGGATGATGGATGCTGTGCAGGGGTCGACACATCAAGTTTCTGTAGACCAAATTATTTGTGTTTGTTTGTAACCGAGCATCTCTATGAAAATGTTATGCACACGTGCATATGGACACTCACTGTAAACATACCCATGCAATTCAATACTTTTGTATGTCTGTGTCAGTATTCATCGTCTTCTTTTTCCTGAATTCATCCATTTTGCGGAAAGAGTGTGCCAAGCCTGCCAGCCTGCTTGCCACATCGCCAGCCCTCGAGCCAGCGGGAACATTTGCCTTGTGGCTCCAATTCCCAGGAATGCCTAACCTGCGCCAGCTGTTGAGAACATGTTACCTGTGCCAACAATGCACCGGCTCTGCCCACCACATCAGCTGCTGCTCTGTCTCCATCTGGGTGCGAGATTGGATTTGTGTGTGTGTTTGTTTGTTTGTAGCTTACTGTATCTTTAGCGCTTCCCACATCTGTATTTGTGCTTGTATCTGAGTGCATGAATGCACAGCCTCTCTCATGAGCACAGCGTAGACATGCATGTTTTGCTGTGTGCACTGATGTGTGTGTGTGTGTGTGTGTGTGTGTGTGTGTGTGTGTGTGTGCGCGCGCGTCTGGTGTGTATGTGTGTTTCCATCTGTGTGTCCTGGGCCTCCCTTGCCTGCATCTGGAGCAGTATTGAAGAGGCTTTCCAACAAGGCCAATGGCGGTCAGTCTGCCAAACAGCCCAGATGTTAGTTCTGTAAGCCCCAGGCTAAATAGAGGGAGCCACACTCTCATTATTCAGGAATAGTAAATTGCAACCACTTTTTTAGCAGAAGGGACCCATCATGAAGGAGTGAATGAGACATCAAATCATATATATATATATATAGTATATATATATATAGTATATATATATATATATATATATATATATATATATATATATATATATATATATATATATATATATAAATGTATAAATGCTCCTCTCACACTTGCAGGGTGGTATCCATGTCATCCTCAATCTCGGCTCCTTTACCAGAGGCCTGGGAGTTTGAGGGTTCTGCACAGTATCTTAGCTGTTCCTAGGACTGCACTCTTCTGGACTGAGGCTTGAGATGTTGTTGCTTTGACCTTCCACATCTGTTCCAGCTGTTCTTTCAACCCTTTTCGTGCTCCTTCTTCTTGATAGTGACATCAGCTGCTACCGCCACATCTATCACCACTACCCTCTGCTGCTCTTTGTCCACCACCACTATGTCCGGTTGGTTAGCTAGGAGCTGTTTGTCAGTCTGGATGCTGAAGTCCCACAGGACCTTAGCCCTGTTGTTCTCAACCACCCATTGGGATTTGGGTACTACTACTTCTAGTCCATAGTGGGTACAGATGTTCCTCTACACTATCCCAGCCATTTGGTTGTGCCTCTCCATATACGCTGACCCAGCTAGCATCTTACATCCCGCTACTATGTGCTGGACTGTCTCAGGGGCCTCCTTATACAGCCTGCACCTCGGGTCTGGTCCTCTGTTGTAGATCCTGGCCTCTGCTCAGGGCCTGTTCTTGTGCTGCCATGATCAGTGCCTCTGTGCTGTCTGCTCTGTGCTGACATCATTGGATAAGAGCTGTAAGACCAACCCATTCTCCTGGGAAGGCGTATAAATAGTACAACATTAGAAGAACATTTACAATGTCAGGAGAGAGCATTTTTGCTCTTTATTGATGAAGTGTCACTGATGAGAGCAATAAGAGAACCACTACATTGTAGTTGTGTCCCAAACAAAACAATAAGCTGAAAGATGCAAAAATGCTCCTTAGAGCTGACGGGAACTGTGGACACACTTTCACACTCAGTAATACCCAGTAAAGCTATCGTCAAAATGAAAGAAAATAAAATCACAATATCCTCTCTGTGAGCTGTAAAGTCTCTGTTTTGAAACAGCAACACAATATGTTCATTTACCATCAAACAGTCAGACTCAATTAGCTTCATCATCTGGACGGATGTAGCTGTGATGTTGGGCAGATTTGTGTGTGTGTGTGTGTGTGTGTGTGTGTGTGTGTGTGTGTGTGTGTGTGTGTGTACTATGGTAACCACAGAGGTGGCATCTGCCAGGGCACTTTAGATCTGTTTGTGAGATCCATGTGTGTGGACTTCCACAGGGCTTAGAGAACGTCCGTCCGCTCTCTCCCATATGGTGATCTGTCACCATGGTGACACGGTGTAGCCCTCCCCTGTGTGGGACCTCCAGCCAGCCACGAAACCTGACCGAGTAAACAACAACAACTGGACATGATGATGCTGTATTTGTTGGGATATTTTTTGTCGCGGATAAGATATTATCTACTAAACCTGTGACAAAAGACCTCAGAAAACATCAGAATAATCTTTTTCTCACGTGAATTACCCCGGTGTTATGTCAGTATTAAGCTTCAGGGATCCAAAATCTGATTTGGAAAACACTTTTTATCAATTAACTCCATAACAGATTTGCCTTGTAAATCATGTCACAGGGGTTAAATGTTTATGATTGATACGTATCTGATGTTGCTGGTCCTGATTTTGACTAAGCTGTCAAAACAGTCATGAGGATATATGATCTTTTCTTTTGACTTTATTAGAAAACAGAAGACAAGAAAAGAAATGTTTGACTAAGTGACTGTATTGCTCTTAGCTTCTCCACATCTAGTGTGACAGCTTCCTATCAAACACGAAATGCAACACATTTGGGAAATGCAGATTGCTGAGAGAAAAACATGAGTGAGAGACATCTCCTTCCCTGACACATATCTTTCTCACATCTGTCTCCCTCTTCCTGCACACAGATGTTGCGTTGCAGTTTGTTCTGAGAAGGAGAAGACATCTCCCCCTGTGCCTCCCTGAGGAGCGAGTAGCCTGGGGAAAATCACATTTACACATAAAGTGTTAATGTGTCTCTGTATGTGTGTATGTGAGATTAGAGAGTGAGTCTTACAAAGGAAGTAAAGGAGGCGCAGACCAGGAATAGGAAGTGGCAAGATTGGAAACTGAGGGCCCTCAGGGGCCATCAGAGGCTTCGGTAGAGTGTGTCTGTGGGAGGAGGGGGTTAGCGCTGCTCTATCCTCTGGCTGTACTCATATTGTGTGTGTTTTTGGCGTTTATCTCACCCAGTTGTTGGAAAGCCAAACACAGTCTGTGCACCCAGATGTTGACAGATGTGCTGTGAAAAATCTGACCTCCTCCAAAACTCATGCATACGACGCCACACAGACACAGGAGAGACAGTGACGCGTATCCTTCCTGTGGCCCTCTGGAGATGATTTTTCTGGCAATTACCACAAATATTTCCCAAAACAGACCTCAGCCCTGCTGAGGGACCGCCGTCCATCGCCACACTGCGCTCTCCCAGATGTTCTTTAAATAACTAAAACACACAGAATCCAGATGTGTTTACTTCATACAGTCTCAGAGAAAGAGTGAGAGAGGCAGACTACAGACAACAGCTGGAGCCCTCAGTACTGTGGCACAATCACTAATGCAGCTCTCTCTAGTGGCCTGAAGTGGTTCTTGCACACAAGCAATTTCGTTGTATGCATCCTAATTTTGTTGTATGCATTGTCATATAATGACAATAAAGGCTTTTGATTTTGATGCAGCTGTGCACATGCAGTGAGGATGTTGGGGACCTGGGTGGTTTGAAGTTGAGGAACATTTAGTTGTCATCTGTCACAGGTCCAGCTGGTACTGAGGTTTTAAGGCTTCAGCTGTTGCTTTTCATCCTGTCCTGTCAACTGTATCCTATCTTACCGTTGCTTTCCCTGGATAAAGTCAGATAGACTTCATCTAGACTGGGTGGGTGTGGTTAGAGTTAGAGTTTAATTTCAGTACCATTACAATACTGATTGGCCTACTCGAAACCCGTGAAAAAAAGTCTAATGGCTGTCAGTAAAGGTTTTGAAAGAGCAAGTTGACAATACAGCACAATAACTTAATTTTCTACAGCCTGTTACTATTACTATTTGTTATCTGGATGTGACCTATAGAATAAAATAAAAAAGCAGTGCAAAATTTTCTGCGCAAAAAGATAGTGCAAATTGGTTTGAAAAAATAGCAATGATGGTAAATTCAGCTGTGTTAACATCAGCCACTGATGCAGATGTTACAAAGTCTTATTGCTGACGGTATGAATGACCTGCAGCAGCTCCTTCTAGCAGGGTGGACTTTGAGTCTGCAGCTGAAGGAGCTGCTTAAAGCCTCCACGGTGTCATGCAGAGGGTGAGAAGGGTTGTCCATGATGGATGTGAGCTTAGCTAACATGAATGTAGCTTCAGAGAATGTCTTATTTATTATCGGTATTGTTGTGTTCAACCATATGTCAAGGTCACCCTCAGCAGCCTTCCTTTGGAACAAAAGACAGATCAAAGTTCTCCCTGCCTGCTCTCTCTGTCATCCTCCCACTGCTTCAGTGACTCCAACACTGAGCAAAATCTACACTGATGGCACCCAGCATGCAGCTGGAGGAGCAGTGTGTGTGTGTGTGTGTGTGTGTGTGACATGGACACATGACAACCAGTCCAGACCTGCAGATGTTTACATCACTGAAGGAAGGAGGGGGTTTCTGGCTGCTCGCACCACCTCAGCAGGTAATAGCTGTCTTCAAAAGCTGAGGCCCTTATAACAATATTCATGTGTAGCTAACACATATAGTCCATAATAAAATGCAATACAGCAAAGTGGACAGACTAACTCTTCTCTCTTTGTCCTGTGAACAAATGCAACCTCAGCCTACAAACTGCAGACTCGTCCTTCCCGTCACAACCAGCTGAGGATGTTAGGACGCGTCACAACGAACCTAAGCAGTAAATCAAGAGCCTTAGCTTTGTGGTGCAGCTCTCTCTTTATCACCGTGGGGTAAAATGACTCCTACACTGCACTGCTGCAGCTTCCGCTAAGCAGAGGTCAATCACATAATTACTTTTACCCTCGCTCGTAAATAATCCCTCTGTCACATTGGAAATACGGCTTCCCTGTGCAGACGTTGCACATGACCATTTTGTGTAGCCAGAAACCATTTTTATGTACATGTTTTCTAGATGTTTAATGAATTGTATGCTATTAATCAAGAATGTGTTATCAGAATTTTGCAATAATAAAAAGCTGTAATTAAATCTATCACCCACTGGATGCACTTAATTTCACTGTTACTTTAACGATTAAAAATGTATCCAGAGAATATTTCCTAATGTAGTTCTTCTGTGTTTCAGAGTTGGAAGTAATCAGACAGAGATGCATCAGTGTAACAATCGGCAAACAGCGTCCAATAGTGATTCAACAGTGGGAATACTTTAACAGTTGATTTTACACTTTTACAGCAAACAATCTGGGACAAAAAGTTTAGATTTGCCTTCTAGATGGAAAGTAAATAAGACAATTTCAGATATACAGTACTTAAGGAATGTGTAAGGTGTAAGGTGTTTGCCTCTGCTGCCCTAAATTGACAGTATTACTGATGACCCATATATGTGCAACCAGTATGTGCGAGCTTTTTAAATCAAAATGATATATTATTGCTGTTATGGGACAAAGCTGTCAATGAAGTGGGACTCAAACTTGAACATTTGTTTGAAAGTAGGCACACTAACCTTGGTCTAATGCTGTTTATCACTGCCTTTTGGCAATATACAATTCTTTAGAGTTTTTGTTTGGGACATTGATTGCAGATTATGACTTTAATGAAGAGCTAATTGCAGTGTTATTGCTAAAGTTAATCAAAATCTGTTTCCACTCCTCTGGCCTCAAGCCCTTTATTTTAGGGCAGAGCAGCTGCACGTTGTGGAGAAACCTGAGAAACCAGACTGCTGCAACCCCCGGGTATAGGCATGTGTGTGTGTGGGCGAAGGGGACAAAACGAGTGTGTGTTTAATGTGTGTGTGATGGAGGGGTCGAGGGACAGGGTGTTTCTGGGGGGAGTACAACCTGTCCATACGTGAGAGCAGAAGGTATCCACATACACACAGGTGTGCACACACACACTCACAAGCACACACACACTAAAACATCCAAGCACATAAACAGGCAAGCATATGAACACATGCATGCACAGATAAACAAACACTGCAACGTACATGTTCACTCTAAAACTAACTTAGTTTGTGGAGTTGCAGGTCTGTTGGATTGCACTAAGTGTTCCTTTTATTTTGTCCACCTCCTGTACTTTATAAGCATGGTAAATTTGGGTCACAAAATTCCCCCCCAAAAAATGTTGAGAAAAACCGTACGAGCTAATTTCTTTCTTTTTTTTTTTTTTTTTTTTTTTTTTACAATTTTCAGGACAGTTTAATGGGCTATGGTTTTAGGCACTGATGTGATGCCACTCCATCACTGAGACTCACTGTCACACATTTGTGGTGTGTGTCATTATGTAACACATAAATATTCTATCTTAGATAATATGCACACTCCCACTGTAATCTGAAGTTATAGGTTTCAGTGGTTAGGTGGACTGCCTGGTTTACAGGTTGTACATGGCATTAAATAATAATCATATACTGTATGTATACATATATATTATTTTTTACATTGCATCTGGTCATCTGGTACACCGCAGACTACATTTCACACCTGAGTGCAAAATAGGTGACCCAGAAGAGAGCAGAGCAGAGCTATGCTGGACCATACTGGCTCCCAAGCTGTCCTGCTGTACGGCACACCTTCAGCACCGTGGCTGCAGCTGCTCTGTCCTGTCTCGTGTGTGCATTTGTGTAGATGCGTGATCTTGTGTGTGCGTATCCCCTGTACAGGATCTGTCTGGCCGCAGCTGTCCCTACCTCTATGTGGGTCTCCGGGGCGAGGCTGACCTCTCTCCTGAAGCCACTTCAAAGAGACCAGGGATGGGCTGAAGGGATACGGGGTGCCGGGCCGTCCAGCACGGCTGCTGCTTCCCTGGGCTTTGGGAAATGGGCGGAGTGAGTGGGGTTAGCAGTGTTGCAGGAAGGGAGGTGAAGGGAGTCACAAACATGGGGGTATATAGGGTATGTGTGTGGCAGAGACAGGAGGCATGGGAATGGGGGTAGGGATGTTGTTATAGTTGAAAGCTGGAAGTTAAGCTTTGTGTGTGTGTGTGTGTGTGTGTGTGTGTGTGTGTGCGTGTGTGTGTGTGTGTGTGACCTTCTGTGCTCTGGTGTTACCTCAGTGCATCAGGGGTGTGTATGTGAATGATTCACTCAGGAGCGCACCATCTCACCCATAGGGAGTCAGGGGTCCAGCTTGGTGAGAACTGATGGCACATGGGTTCCCAATGGAAAAGACAGATTATCGGCCACACACCCATATGTAGAAGGAAGGATAAAATACCTGACCAAGACAACACAATCCAGTTTGGCATCAATTAAATAAATGCATTTTTCAATGCAAGTGTATATTAAATGTCTAATAATAAGTGTTTCTCTGCAAAGACATCAAAAAGGAGGACACGGGAAAACAATTAAGGAAGGGAAGGAAAGGATATAAAACAAGGAAACAGAGAAGGAAAGGACAAGAGACAAAAGGAATCAAGAAAGAAAAGATACAAAAAGTCCATAAAATTGGGAAGGAATGGCCAGTCTCTCCATCTGTCTGCTCCACAACTGTTAGATGCATTTCTGCAGTGTTGATGATGCATGTGATGAGCTACAACTGTATTTTTAATGATGACCCCCGGTGCTCTACAGAAAACATTACTTCTGCAGAGACAGTGGAGGGACCATCTACAAAGTTTACAAAGTGCAACACCACAAAGAAAAATATTCAGAAACTTATACAGTATATTATTAACTGTCTGTAGGATCACTACAGAAATCAGACACAGAAATATTGTGTTGACTGAAAATAATAATGTTATTGAATATTACTCCCATATAATCAAACAGTCCATCCATCCATCCATTATCTACCGCTTATCCTCATAGGGTCACGGGGGGCTGGAGTCTATCCCAGCTGTCTTAGGGTGAAAGGCAGGGTACACCCTGGACAAGTCTCCACCTCATCACAGGGCACATAGAGACAGACAACCACTCACGCTCACATTCTCACCTACCGTCAACTTAAATTAGCCAATTAAACTAACCCTTGTGGGTGGCATGGTGGTGTAGTGGTTAGCACTGTCACCTTACAGCAAGAAGGTACTGGGTTCGAATCCCAGGCGTGGGGCCTTTCTGTGTGGAGTTTGCATGTTCTCCCCGTGTCTGCGTGGGTTCTCTCTGGGTACTCTGGCTTCCTCCCACCCTCCATAAACATGCATGGGGATAATCAAACAATATTCCATAAAAATACATTAAATCACTTTTCGTCAAAATCAGTGTGTCATAGTGTTATATGTAATAATATATGTATGTAATATCAGCAGTGTTAAACTGTTGCAAAATATATTGCTCTTGAATGTGCCCTCCTACTGACACCTGCACATTAGGTGAAGCAAATCTTTAAATAAATGACTGATGGCTTTGCTCTTGTGTAGCAGTCTTCCCCAGTCAAACAAACTCAGTAGTCTGTCTCTCTTAATATGCTCTGAACCTGGGATTCCAGCTCTTATGATGGCTGTGCCAACAGCTTATGGGCCCAGGAAAGAGATTGGAAGCCGATGGAATCGATTATGTTTTGATGGAGTTGAGAAAAACTATGAGCTGTGGGAAACCAAGTTTCTTGGCCATCTACGTTTACAAGGACTAAAGAGTACCATCCTCCACGAGATGAGAGTGTTACAGATTATATCATCCGGGCAGAGACTGCAATAGCTGCACTGAGGAATGCAGGAGAGACTTTAACTGATGGTTTACTGATCACAATGATATTAAAGGGCTTGCCAGATGTGTTTAAGCCATTTTCCATTCATGTGGCCCAGAGTGATGAGAAACTGACCTTCGCTGAGTTCAAGACAAAGTTGCGGAGCTATGAAAGCGCCGAAAAGTGTGTCCACAGATAAAGACAGCGTCATGAGAGTGAGAGGAAGATCTGGTGGGGACGTGAGACTGACCTGTTACGGTTGAGGCCAGAAAGGCCATAAAGCAAGAGAATGTCCTGCTGCGGGCCAGCACAGTGAACAGAGACAATAGTGCAGCTTTTGCAAGAGCTCCACGCACAAAGATGTGAACTGCAGTCGGAGGAGGAGAGATAAGGCCAAGCAGGCAGTGGATGAGGAGGACCACACGTTTGCATTCAAGGTGGGCCAGGTGAATGGAGACCCTGTCAGCAGACCACAGGAGAGAGGGCTTATGATCGACACAGGTGCCACATCCCATATCGTGACTAACATCACAAAATTCAAGGACTTTGATGAGAACTTCAAGCTGCAAAAGCACATCCTGGAGTTGGAGTTGGCTGATGGGGGAGTACCGGAGTACACTGAAGAGGGGTGCGTCCTAAGTTCGTCTGATTGACAGCAGAGGATGTGCAGTGGACATGGTGTTGATGGGGGCATTGTACTGTATGTCCCATCATATCCCCAGGACATTTTTTCTGTCAAGGCAGCCACCGCCTGAGGAGCGAATGTCATCTTCAAGGAGGGACAGAACAAGCTCATTCACAAAGATGTTATGACATTTGGAATTTAATGTGGAATATTGGAATATGCTCTGAGCCCGGGATTCCAGCTCTTATGATGGCTGTGCCAACAAGCAGCATGAGGTGAGATGTGTCTGAGCTGAATGTAGTGATGCTACAGTTGTAGCTATAATGTAGATAGTGTTGTGCCCGTTCATACTTGAAAAGAACTAGCTCAAAGTTCAGTTCACACATATGAAAATGAACTAGTTCACATTCATAGTTCACTTTTTTAAAAAAGAACTAAGTTCACAGTCCTAAAAATGAACTAGTTCATGTTCATTTGTTACATTTTTTTTAATAAATCAGACAATATGTCACTCAATAGACCCTCTTCTTAACCATTCATCAGCTGTAAATCACTGCCACTCCAAAACAATTCAAATTATCATATCAATAAAGAATCACAGGTGGCACCAGGCTAGCTCAGCAGCACCGGCTGGCTCCACAACGCTTTTTTAAATAAAATTTAACCTTTATTTTGCGCGATAAGTCAGTTGGGAACAAACTCTCATTTACAATGATGACCTGGACACCATTACTGGTGACAATGACAGACTGTTTTTACCTTGCTGATTTTGAATTAGTGAAAAACATACATTTTGTTTTATCAGCATTTAGAACAAGTTGCAGTTCTCGCAGTTGCTCCTGCTCTCAAATGAATGCAGATATGTAAACACTTCTGTGGGTGTAGGTGCAAAGCTATAATATATAACTGAGTCATCAGTTATAAAAATGAAAGGCTGCATTTGGGATATTCACTCTAATATTATTTATATACAAGGTAAATAACAAAGGGCCAAATACTGAACCTTGTGGTACTCCCTGTGGACAAACTGAACCTCAGAGCACCTTCACCTTCTAACTGGACAGCCTGGGTTCTGTCTTTAAGATTGTTTCCAACTGCACGTACAGAAAACCCAACTGCTGTAAGACGTTTAGTCAAAATGTCATGATCCACAGTGCCAAAGGCTTCAGAAAAGTCTATCAACAGATCTATCAACTGTCAACAGACAGCACTGATTATTATCTAAGACCTCTGTTGTATCATCTACAGTATAACCTTCAGGGCTGCATTGGTTGTACTATGTTTTTGTGAAATCCTGACTGGGAAATTGATAGAATAGAAATAGTAGCCAAGTGTTCTTTTACTTGTTCACTGACAAGGAATTCAAGTACCTTAGCCAGAACAGACAGTTTAGAAATAGGCCTATAATTGCACTTATTATAAGATCACTGTTTATTCATGTCCCTTTGAAGTGGAGGTCATATGAAGAACCATCAGCCCAGCTGTCATTTGGTGAAGGTGGGCTAAACCCAGCAGGGTTTGTGCGGAAGATGCAGAACCTGGAGATAACGCACATTACCACAGGGTGAACATGCAAAGTCCACACAGAAGAACCCAGATCAGATTTTAACCTGCAAGTATGAGGTAACAGCGTTAACCACTGTGTGGGGGTCAGTGGTAAACACAACATTATTGATTCCATATGGGATCACATAGACACTCAACAACTGAGCCAAGACAGACTCGTATTGCTGATGAATACATGTTTATGCTATTCTATGTTCTACCTAATATTATAATATTTTTTCACTTCCATTCACTGAGCCTCCCCTCAAACTGAAGCCCCACACTGGGGCCTGAAATCTGCTGCAGATACTTGTCACCTTGGAATGAATGATAAAATCTATAAATATGAATAATGTGCCAGCATCAGATAAATGATTGATTTGATTGAGATAATGCAATTTAACATACAGTCGTTCCAATGCATGGCCTGTACAGAGAGTTCATTGCTATTGCAAGTTTTCAACTCTTGTCCGTAGTCGGGCTTTTACATGTTCACTGTAATAAAATATACAGATTTCTAATTCTATTCAGTTGAATACTTTGTTTTTTTTGATTGCAGAGCTAATGATGAATTCAGCTCAGACGCTGAATTCATCATTAGCTCATAAATCATAAAAATTCAAAAGTAATGTTTTTCTTACAGCGCAGGACTAACATTTTATTTGTGTGTGTGTGTGTGTGTGTTTGTGTGTGTGGGGCACGTCTGGCCACAGCAATGGCAACAGAAGGGCTCCCCTGTGTTGCCTTTTTCCTTTTCAAGCTGTCTTTTTACCCCCACCTCTATAGCACGCACACACACACACACACACACACACACACACACACACACACACACACCTACCTTGGCTGCTGGTTTCTATTCATACTCCCCTCTGCACATGGAGCTGTGAGCAAAAGGCCAGCTGATGGCAATATGTGTATGTGTGTTATGAGAGGCCAGAACAGTACACACATATATTTTCTGACACGCTAGGTCCACCTGTGTCTGCACTGTGTGCCCTGCCATGGCCCCCCACCTACACCCTCTGTCACTGCTGCCCAGCTCCACACTGCACACCATCTGGGAAGAGAAGAAAGGGAGTCCATAGTGCCACAATGTCAACAAATTTACAACTGACATCAATATATCATTCTCAAATTAATATATTTACATTAGCCATATTAGTACTTTTAGTGTGAAATGAGGGATAGATTATACATTTATTGGGATGGAAGAGAAAGAGGATGCACGCTTAAGTTAAGTTAAGTTCCAAGGCTTTGCTCAAAACTGTAAAAGGATGCTGAAGCTCACCATCACCCCTGACCACCTCAGAGTGCTATAATAAGGCAACTACAGTAACGGCGCACTTAAAATGACATGCACAGGAATTTGAAAAATGCATTATATCAACAGGCTGAGCCTTAAATATGCACTGAACATTTTGAACACTAAACAGATCAGCTGTTGAGCAAAGAATTCAGTCTTGTGCTTTGCAGCTGTCTGATCCCTCCGGCTGTAAACAGCATTTAAGATACTGTCAATGAAGAGGTTGTAGGGATTTCTTACCATACTGACTTACAGTTGACTGTTGACACCGATTGCCCAGAAACCATCATGTTTCTGTAAACAGCAGACTTAAAAATATGTGAAAAAAAAAAAAAAAAGCATTTTAGGCCCCTGAATAACTGCTTATCACGAATACTACTTATCACAGGCTTCAGATCCTTCACTGCTTCACATACATAAAAAAATATGATAATTATGATAATAATACGAGTGCTGCATCACATCTGATTGACCAACTTATGAATTAATCCAACAGCTGGATGCCAGTTTATGGAAGTTCAATGTGTGAAAACAGTTATACTGACATGTCAAAAAGGTTTTCAGACTACATAGTCTACAGACAACTGATATGATTTATGGATTTCCATAAAAATATCATAGGCATTCACAGAAGACATTTGGAGATGTCACACTAGAAATGACAGGTGTAAAATCAATAATGGCTGAATTGCATGTTGTTACTTTCAGGGTCCTGTCATTGTATTTGCTTGCTCACAGTCACAGTGTCATAGTTTACTATACTTTACCATTTTAAAAAAGTACATGCCACATTACATTTCAGAGGCAAATATTGTTCTCTTCAATCCTTTACATTTATTCCATAATGTTAGTTAATTTGCACATTTTGATAATTAATACAACATACGAAGGTGAAGTGAATAACACTGATCATCTCTTCATCATGGCACCTGGGATACATAAGGCAACAAATGAACATTAAGTCCTCAAAGTTGATGTTAGAAGCAGGAAAAAGGGAAATGTGTAAGGATTTGAGTTTGTAAGAGGCCCAACCTCACAACTTCCAGGACTTAAATGACCTGCTGCTAACACCTTGGTGCCAAATACCACAACACACACACAGGAGTCAAGTGCAGTCCATGCATCGAAGGAGAACAAAATGTGTGTTAAAGTGCCCCCCTGGTTGGCAAACACTAAATTGCCCTTTTGGGTAGAGAAAAACACACAAAACTGCCCTCTTGGCTGGTTTAAACATGATAAAATGCCCTCTTTAAACATGATAAAATGCCCTCTTCAGTGACAAGAACATGCTGTAGGTGCCTTTTTTTCTTTTCACCCCTGCTCTTCAAAAAGTCTATGCACACCACTGTGATACTTTATAACAGATTAAGCAATTCAGCAGTATACAGTAGACACTTTTGTAGTTTTACAAAAGTCATATTTGTAATGCTGGGCTTTTACCTAACAGTAACAGTATTTCTACACTGTGTTATAAATAAAGATCTTATTCCACTATTGCTTTCATGCAACTGTGGATGCAAACATCATTTGCAAAATAACTAAGAAAATATCTGTGAAGAAGTAAAAAGTAGGCTAGCTCACAGTATTTCCCATACTGGGACCAGAACCAGCACAGCACTCTTCTCATCTGGCTCTACCAGTTAAACGGTCCTCAACACAGGTTCATTCTCGCGATGGTTGGCTTATTAGCCGGCAGAGACACACGGGATGTAGGAATGGGATGAAGAGGAAGGAGAAGCACACTGGAGCTGGAACTGTTCACACCGAGAACGGGAAGACGAGGCGAGACGGTAGGGTGTGTGTGTGTGTGTGTGTGTGTGTGTGTGTGTGAAAGAAAAGGGGGTTGCCGTTTCTACGGATGACGTCACGAGTTTTCCTGAAAGTCAAAACAACCGTTGGCTGCGGTAAACGGTAGCTTTCGTAGCTTCTCTGGAATCCGTCTGATGTGTGACGCAAGTCTTTTTTTCCACTCTTAACGGTTGACCGGGCAGCTGTTTGAATCTGACTGTTCAGCCTAGCTTACAGTCGGGAGGGAGAAAATATCCCAGACGCTTAATAAACAGCAGGTGCACGGGAATACCACAGCACCTGTCGCTGCAGGTAATACTGTTAGCTGGTCGCAGTAGTGGCATGAACTCCGCTAATACTAGCATGGTATGTGAGTTTATACCGTGGCAACGTTAGCACGACGGGGGCGTTACCGTTACCGGGTCTTATGGGTCACTTGCTAATGATGCTTAGTGCTAATATTAATATCACGGTTGAGGAGTTGCACCGTCTTCCTTCCCGTCTTGAAAAAAGGTAACGTCAGTGTTTTTCATTTAATTAAATGTGTTTAGAAATGATTTTCATGTTCATTATCCATGCGGGTTTCTACCTTGTTGCATTCAACATGCGTCACTTTGACAGCCATAACACCGTGACGTAGATGATGCAGTACTGGTCCCCTCACTAGGAAGAGAAACAACAGTTACATGTTCACATTATACACAACTGCTCCATTATTAATGTTTGAGGCAATGTTTATCATGTTGACTTTCTGTCATAGGCCTGAACTTATGACATCACACTGTCCTGTGATTAACAGGGTCTGTCACACTCATGGCAGGGAATGATAGCTTACATACAGTATATAATCACAGTGATGGATATAGTGTTTATGATGCTGCCTCAGCTTAAAGCTGTAACCTATGACTAGGCCTGGCTGAAATGTGTCTAAAGAACATTGATTTTGTAATTTGTGTATTTGTACTTTGTTCAGATAATTCATTTTTAACATGTATAAGATTTTTTAAGAAGATATTGAAGGTGTTATCTCAAGTATCAGACGATTTCAAATGATACCAGCATAGACATTTTTTAGAAATTGACAGATTTGACTGTTTTTTTGTCCAAGACTTAAAGATATTCAAATTGCCATGATCTAAAACAATGAAATGTAGGAAGTACTCCAAATTTAGAAGCTGATACCACCATAGTTGGTATCTTTGTGTGTGTGACTCAAATGCAAAGTAGCAGACTAATGAACTGACAACAACTGTCAAATCATTTCAGCCCCCACTCTGAAGTGAAAAGATGTGGTCAGCAGCAGCTTATGTCCTCCATCAGTGTATACACAGGATGTGTTCAGCAACTACGTGGTCACCTGCATTTCGGCAGTGCTCACAGCCCAATATACAATTAGTAATTACTGTTTTTATGTGCATAAAAGGGAAGGAAATAGACTTGAAGCCTGAAGTGTGTAAAGTGCTCGTGAAAGCTCTTACGTGGCCTTTGTGGTCAGCTGTATTGATTAAAATAGATATCATTTTGTTTGTCAGACTTGCATCAGATGGAACACATCCTGTGTTAGCAGAGTGTAAAAGTTGAGGTGCTGCCAATAAACTGTCTTTCTTTTTTTCTGCTCTCGATGTCAGCCAGGGTTTGGGTTGAGGTGAGGTGAGGTAGGAAGGCGGAAGGTGGTAGGACATAGAAGAACATATCTATGAATTTTACTATAGTGTAAGCTGTGTTCTCCTCTGATTCTAACTCTGCTCTATTTATTGCATGTCAGTTTATTAATATGCAGGTCCAGGCAATTATTTTTTGACAGCAGTTATTGGTATGTTAATTTGTGGTCTTTTATGATAAGGAAAAGAGCTTAAGTTTCATCACTCAATGTTTAATTATTTGTACCACTGTAATATTAGCTGAGACCAGGAGCAGTGTAATAATAGCTTGTAAGCTGTGTTTGGATTGTTTTAGTTTTTTCCCACTTGCCATGTTACCATCATTTATTGCCTTGCAGTGTTGCTCAATGCGTCAGACTGATGAATGTTGCGGTATAGGGGTGTCCCGATACAACTTTTTCACTTCCGATATGGTACCGATATCAGCACGAATCTTACATACTTTTAATACTTATTTTGTAGTATTGAATGTTAGTAAGAGCTTCATAAATTGATATTACTCAAGCAGCAGTGAACAATAGTCAGCAACGGTAGAAAAAAAATTATTTATTTATTATTAACCAATGGGTTACATCAATTTAACCTAAAACATAAAATATTCCACAACTGAACAAAATAAAAACAAAATTAGAAGACCCTGAAAAATAACCTCAATAAATCCAATAAAACAAAATTTTGTCAAAATCCTTCCACAACTTTTTGAATTATTTTGCAAATCAACAAACATACAAATAAACAAGCAAACAAACCCAGGTGAAAACATAACCTCCTTGATGGAGGTAATAATCAGACACACCTGTGGCTCAGTGGTAGAGCAGGTCGTTTAGTGATCACTGGGTCAAATCCCGGCTCCCCCGAGGTGCATGTTGAAGTGTCCTTGAGCAAGATACTGATGAGCTGTTGGTGCTGATGAGCTGTTGGTGCCTTGCATGGCAGCCTCTGGCATCAGTGTATGAATGTGTGTGTGAATGGGTGAATGGAGCATGTAGTGTAAAGCGTTTTGAGCTGTCGGTAGACTGGAAAAGCGCTATGCAAATGCAACACCATTTATCATTTACCTGGATTAATCAGTTTGTCCAATAATGGCAGACAGGAAATAAAGGAGCTCGCTGAAGTTCAAGAAGTAGTGCAGCTGTGCATAAAGCCAATTTTAGATGCAGGCCAATATAATCCAATCTCATTTTTTTGCTGAGATAGGACCGATATTTGATAATATATCAATATTATATATATAATATATCAATATTCAATATCAGTATCATATCAGGACACCCCTATTGTGGTAGTTGAAGGTGTGATCTCTGCCTTCTGTCTGTCTATATGTCCTCTTTGTTTTCTATTTGTCTCCTCCGTAGGTATGTCTTGTGTTTCTAAGTTTTTTCTTTCACAGTCTCCCTTTCATGTCATTGTTTTGGTCTTGTTGTTGCCTGTGGAATGAAATATCATGAAATAAATGTTGTCTGGCAGGTGCTTCCCCTGGCATGGTTGGTTCAGCATGGCAGTACATGTCTCCATAGCAACAGCTGCCCTGGTGACAAGGGGTTGCCACTGTCTGGACATTCTGCTCATCTTGTTTCCTCTTGTTTCCACTTGTCTCGTCTCCTGTCCTCTCCTCTCCTTTCCTCTTGTCATGTACAGGGGTTGGACAATGAAACTGAAACACTGGCCAATTTAGTGTAGGAGGTTTCATGGCTAAATATGACCAGCCTGGTGGCCACACTTCATTGATTGCACATTGCTCCAGTAAGAACAGAGTGTTAAGGTTCAGTTAGCAGAGTAATAGCACAGTTTTGCTTAAAATATTGCAATGCACACAACATTATGGGTGACATATCAGAGTTCAAAGAGGACAAATGGTTGGTGCATGTCTTGCTGGCGCATCTGTGACCAAGACAGCAAGTCTTTGTGATGTATCAAAAGCCACGGTATCCAGGGTAATGTCAGCATATCACTGGGTGCTAACCCGTGTTGTATCCAAAAAACATAAAACCACAGCTGCCCAACTCACTGCAGGATTAAATGTGCACCTCAACTCTCCTGTTTCCACCAAAACTCTCCGTCAGGAGATCCACAGGGTCAATATCCATGGCCCGGGCTGCTATAGCCAAACCTTTGGTCACTGGTGCCAGTACCAAACGTCGGTTTCAATGGTGCCAGCAGCGAAAATCTTGGGCTGTGGACATTGTGAAACATGAATTGTTCTCTGATGAGTCCACCTTTACTGTCTTTCCCACATTCGGGAGAGTTACGGTGTGGAGAAGCCCCAAAGAAGCGTACCACCCAGACTGTTGCATACCTAGAGCGAAGCATGAGGGTGGATTAATGATGGTTTGGGCTGCAATATCATGGCATTCCTTAGACCCAATACTTGTGCTAGATGGTTGCGTCACTCCCAAGGGCTGCCGAATGTGTGCTGAAACAGGCGAGTCTAAAAATCTCCTGTAGATAAGGAGAATGCCTCTCCCTCCAGTAGAGGACACTGCCTCTGAGCCACCCCCCGGAGCTACTCTCTCGGAGGTACTGGAAGCTCCGGTAGCTGCAATGTAAACATGTGCAGTGCAACACAACATGAAATAACTTACAGCTTCCATGCCTGTAGTGTCCAGGACAGTTGGTCCCGATCCATGCTTCAACTTCAGCTGTGTAGCAAAGCATAATTTGTATGGGCCCATATTTACAAAGCAGTCCTCCGGAGCTTCGGTAGCTGCAGTGCTAGCATTTGTGTCCTTGAGTAATTAGTATCAGGAGATATTCAACATAAGCTCTGTGAGCACAAGGCTCAAGCTAGCGTTATACACTTATTGACTTATCGGACTACTGTTAATGGTACTGTCTGTGCACTGCAGAGTAACATTAATAGCCTCTTTTGCCAGTGCCAGTAGGCACCTAGAAGTAGACACGGTAAGGCAAATTTAAAGGTACAGACACAGAAACAGCCTGTTCTCAGCAGAGCTCAATACAATGGTTTTTCACTGGCTGGAATTCAGGACCAGGGCTGAGTTTGGGGTAAAACGTCTGAGATCTATATAAAATTGCCGAAAAAGTGTGTAATGTGATCTTTAAGAATGTGGAGTGACTGAGTCATCCACAGTCACCAGATCTGTTATGTACTGACTGGTGATGCCTGCCCAGACTTTTGCACCTCCTCCACCAAAGTGAATCCTGAGGACCATGTTGACCTCGGCGTATCGCTCACCTTGCCTTCTTCAGCAACGCTGACGACCATCATTTCTGTGCAAGGTGACCCGACACTCATCAGTGAACAGGACGGTAGACCACTGCTGCATTGTCCAGGTCACATGGTCTTGTGTCCACTGCAAATGGGCATGGCGGTGTCTTGGTGGTGTCACCTGCAATGGTCGTCTGGCATTCGAGCCAAACTGGCATGCAGCTGTGTGGCAGGTGTATAATGGTGTCTGAGTGCATAGGTCCTTAGGTACTGGTTATCATTGTGAGCCATCACTCCTGGGTCTGTCATGAACACTGCCAGTAGTTCTGTGTCTTGCTGCGAGTCTGCTGATGTCACTTTGAGACACACCAAGTTCACGAGCAACATCTGACTGCCTGCTACCGATCTGAAGGAGCGCTATGGCCAGGTAGAGCTGAAACAAATATCTTATGTATGAAATCCACTGAGGACCTCACAATATCCCTAACTTATTGTGAGTAGTATATATATCTGACATGTACTGTTTGAGCGGCATGGCTCAGTGGGTAGAGTGGCCATCTTGTAACCGGAGGGTTACCGGTTCGATCTCTGCTGCCTGCATGGCAGCTTCCGCCATCAGTGTGTGAATGGGTAAATGTGATGTATCATGTAAAGCGCTTTGGGTATTGTTGTAGGTATAGTAAAAGCGCTATATAAATACAGACCATTTACCATTTTACCATTTACCATATTTTGTTCAGTACCCAAAACAAACTGAGGAGTAATACTCAACTCTTACAATGACTTTAACTATAATTCAGTATTAATAAAATTTACAAAATTCCATGAGTGGTGAAAAATGTTTCCAGGGAAACAGGGTGTAAGGGTGCAACTAAAACATATTTCATTTTACTTGTTGATCTATTTTGTAATTCATCAATTAGTCTAAAATTGTCATTTCATGCCAGTAATGTAAAACTAAGAAAAACAGTGCATCCTCACATTATGAGAAGCAGGAAACAATAAATGTTTGGTTTATTTTAGATTTTTGATTAACAGTTATATATCAAACTCATTGAATGACAGTCTCTCAATCAGTCACTGCAGCAAGAGTTACTTAATTGAAAAGCAAGCAGCAACTTATATCGTTATCGAGATATGAACTTGGCTACACCGGGATATAGAATTTTGTCCATATTTTGTCCTTGTGCTTATTTTAAAATAGATTATTAATGTCAAATAAATAATGATAATATTTTCGCATATCACGATTCTGCCTTCTTATATCGTGATACAGGATCGTAGCTCTGAGTATTGCAATTTCAGTTTTCACACGCATATTGTTACAGCCCTACTGGATACACTAATTTTTTAAACCACTCCCCCAAGTGGATAAATCCATGAACGCCAACGTATCTTTCCGTGTGTATAGCCTATACAGATCTTTCTGGAATCGCAACACCTCACATGTGCTTCTTCTTGTGTTTGTTATTTGTTGTTACACTTATGCGCATGCTTGTGTGGCTGTGATACAGCAACATCCACATGCTGGTTGTAAATATTACAGGGTTTCAGCAGTTTTGTGGGGACACAAACAATTCCTGAGACAGTGCCGTGGTTACGGACAACTTTTTCAAAATGAAGCGGGCTCTGTTTCTGTGTGGACAAGGCCTTACATCTACTAAAACTGATTAATTTTGCCATGACAGATTCTGATTGTCATTAGAAATGTCTGACATTATGGCGAGAGCCTCGCCTAAGGAGAAATCTCATTTGAAATCTCTCAAGGTGAAATCGAATTGTTTTCTGTGACAATTTTTTGTCAGTTTGCACTTGCCAGGTTTGTACCAGGGCTTTAATAAGGGGGTTGTTATACTAGACTGCATTGGTTTTGTTTCAGATTGGTCACTATACTGCTGTCTCAACATAAAAAGGCTCTGTGCCACATACTAGGGTGTGTGAGTCTCCTCCAGCCTTCAGTATGACGCTGCAGTCCCTCCGAGTGTCGGCAGCAGTGCAGACACTTGCTGATCTGAATACTGATTTCCAGCTAGATGGCTATGGCTGCTAGGCTGGGCTAGTGCTGATCTCCATTCAAGCTGAGCAGCGTAGTGTCGTTGCGCGTTGTGTAATACAGTGTAGTAGGGTGCATTTGAGGTGAACGCGGCAACGCTGCAGTGAGAGAGGGGAGGGAGTGAGACGACAGAGAGGTGCAGAGATTTGGGTAGAGAGAAAGAGAGTGTGAGAGCATCCCTAACTGCCGTTGTTGCTATTTATAGCCAAGCCCTACTCCACAGTCCTGAGATGCTCTCTCACCTCCCACATACAGACAAACCAGCCTACACACACACACACACACACACACACACACACACACACACACACACAATTATTTGCAGAAATACAGAGAGCACCGAAAGGTAGACTGGCTTTTGCACACGCCACAGCCTGTTCATAAAAGGATCTATGAATGAATGAGAGGCCAAGCTCAGGGATATTTGTTTGCCAATCAAGGTCAGTTATTGGTTCATCAAGAGCTCTGCAATTATTCATCCTGTTTATCAGAGAGAGTGCTAGTGATAGAAAGAGGAACTGGCTGTATGATTGGGTAGGGGGGGAGCAGAGGGAGCATTTCTCCACACAATAACTAGTTGTTTGTCTTGTCATATTGTATGAAAAGGCTTTGAAGAGGAGGAGGAAGACAAATCCATGCCTTCTTTTTTCTGTCTTCTTTATTTTTTTTCTCCTTTCACTTCCTTCCAGGCTGAGTCACTGCTGGTGAGGAAGAAGGTCTGGAGAGGGAACGACAGAGGAGGAGGAGGAGGTGGAGGAGGAGGGGGAGAAGAAGAAGGAAGGAGGGAGGGAGGCAAGGAGATAAGCCACAACAGGAAGCGAAACAACGCACACACACCGTGCGTTTGTGTGTGTGTGTGTGTCTGAGAGGGAGACTGCGCGAACGAGAGGGTGAACGGGAAAGGAAGGGAGGGAGAGTGACGAGGAGGCTGGGAGAGCCGGTGCCCCCCCCTTCTCCTCCTCTCCTCCTCTCCCTCTCTTTCTCTCTTCTCCTCCTCTCCTCCCCTCCTCCCTCTCCCTCTCTCTCTCTCTGTGGAGCAGGCGTGTAGCGGCATCAGACTCGGCGTGAAGGAACCATGAGCGATGTCACCATCGTTAGAGAGGGATGGCTCCAGAAACGGGGTAAGTACATCCAGTACCTCTCTTCCTCTACTCCCTTCCTCTCTACCTCTATGTCTTTTCTCTCCTCTTCCTCTCTGCCTCTTGTCTAGACTGAGGGCCTGGCCATGCCTTTCCACATGTGCCGGTGGGAGGATGTGAGTGTTTGCTGTGTGTGCATGTGATTACATGGATGTCTGATTATCGAGAGTACAAGTGTATACGTGTGTGTGTTTTCCCCCCACAGGGATATGTCTCTTTATTATAAGCTTGGCTGGCTGTTTGCTAAGCCTATATGTGCTTTTAGCAGGTTCTGTCTGAAATAGAGTGTGTGCATGGGTATGTCTATGTATTTGTGCATGCAAGTGTGTGTGTGCAGTTAATAACATCTACCCAGCCTGTAGTTCTGCTTCTCAGAGGTATTAGTTATCACAGTTGTCTTAAGTTCAGTGGTCACACTGAGAGTCATATGACACGGGGTTGAGGGGGACATTGGTGACACATCCTGTTTATAGCCAAATTTATGGGATATAGTTAAGACACTGTAATAATTGAAGAGCGTGCATGTCACCCATGCCTTATGTTCTGTGAATGGTTGCTGCAACAGGTGAAAAGTCACTTGTAACAGGGTCAAAGTGAATCAGACAGTAAGTCTGTGGTGATTTTAAGGCACTGTAGGACTAACACACTGAACATTGCCTGTGACTTTATGGGTCTGCTGGTGCTGATACCTTCAAGCACAAATGTATGTGTATGTCTGTTTTAGTGACATAGGATAGAACAAGGGGGAATTCCAGACTTTAGTCCAGTGAGCATCATCCCCCTGACTATGTGATGGTGTCTGGGAATGTGTAACAAAAACTGTTGAACAGGAAGTGACATGGGTACATAACAGACAGCGGGCTTCTGGGTAATGTAGTCTAACACTATATGGCACACCAGGGGCATGTGTTTGACAGAGTTACATCCTTACTACATGGAGTGGATGCTCTTTCTCACTATGTCACACATACACAGTACACACTACCTGTATTACTGAAGTAGATGGAAGAGTCTTTGTCTGCTGTACTGTGTGCCATCATGCCAGTGAGATCTTCAGACAGTCGTCTGTGCATATTAAGAGGAACACATCGCCCCCAGTCACGACGCAGCAATACCACTGTTCGTCAGTGTGTGAGAGAGGTAGAGAGGTTGGAGAGAAGAGGGGGGTTGTTTGTGTCAGGAATATGAATGTTTGTCTGCATCATATGCTAAATCTTTGTCTGTATTTGTGTGTGTGGTGAGGTGGTGAGGAGCAGGGTCGGGTGCTGACTCACTGTCCAGGTCGTGATACAGCAAAGACTGCAGTCTTAGTCATTAGACAGCTTTTCACTGAAATGAAACAGCGAAAGAGACAGAGAAAGGTAGTGAAACCTACACACACACACACACACACACACACACACACACACAAAACCTTTTGTGTTGACATTTATTTGTGTGTTGGCCATCTAGAAGGCCCTGCACTGCCCTAGGGTCTACCAAACAGTGTATACTTTTTTGTTTGGATTGAGACTGAAGATATGAAGACAAGACAGTGACATTAAAATATTTAATTTGTCAAGAAATACATTACATGGTGCACAGTGAAGTAAGAAATTGTCTTTGGTGATAAGACCCCATCTTGACATCAAGCGAACACCCATAATCAGCTGACAGAAGAAGAAGCCAGAGAGTGAGAGACAGGGATATTTGTGAATGAATGAGAGTTTAAAAAGAGTCATCCAGACTGAACTTCAGCTAAGCTTCATGAGTGGGAGATTAGAGAAAAGACTGGTGAAATAGATGAGAAGAGAACAGAGAAAAAAATTGTGTCATAGAGCTCTGTATGAATGGAGGACATTCATGTGCTTCTTAGGGGTTTTAATTAAGTCAGTCATGATAATCTTGTATTTCACAGATAGATAGATATCATTTATTAATCCCAAGGGAAATTCAAATAACCAGTAGCATATGAGAAAAGGTGCCATCTCAGCTGGTGGCGCTGTGACACAGCCACATAAATACAACAAAAGAGAGAAGAAGAAATAGAGCACACATATAAGTGTTGTTGGTGGAGGGGTTAGTGCACTCAGGAAAGATCCATATAGACTGTACACACGGAAACACCAGGGTGGCGTTTAGGAAGTCATCCACTCTGGGGGCCGGTTTCAGATACCTGAAACACTTGTTCAGTGTAGACCAAACAACCATATGACATATGACTTTGGTGTTTACTCCTAAACCCATCTCCGTGTGGGCATGGCCTCAGTCTGTCAGTGGAGCAGGATGGATACAGCAGACTGGCACTGAACACACACCTCTTCCTCTGTCTGCTGATGGAGCTGTGCAGAGGGTCGAGGCCATTGTCCATGATGGAAAGCAGTTTGTTCACAGTCCCTCTCTCGGCCACTGATGAGATGGAGTCCAACTCTGTCCTGACAGCCTGTCCAGCCCAGTGGCATCCCTCCTCTTGAAGCTGCCGCCCCAGCATACCACATCATAGAAGAGGACGCTGGCTACAACATACTGGTATAACATCAGCAGTGGTTTCTGACAGATGTTAAAAGACCCCAGCCTCCTCATGAAGTAGATTCTGCTCTGAGCCTTTTTAAACAGGATGTCAGTGCTGGATCACAAGTCCAGTCTGTGGTCCAGCTGCAGTCCCACGTACGTATCTATAGGTCCTGACTACCTCCAAATTTGATCTCTTAATGGAGATCTGTTGCAGATGTGGCCTGGATCTCCAAAAATCCACCACCATGGTCTACTCTGCACCAAGCTTCTGTACTCCCCCTCCTGTCCATCCCTGATACGCCCCACTGTTGCAGTGTCGTCAGAGTATTTCTGTCTGGTGTGAACAGAGCAAACATGACAGGATAGAGAACAGTCCACTGTGGTGCTCCAGACCACAGTCCCTGAGGAGCAGTCCTTCAGTCTGAAGACTGTGGTCTCCTCGTGAGGTAGTCTGTGCTCCAGGTGTGATTCCAACCCCATATCTGCTGGCTTGTCTCTCAACAGAAGGGGCTGGGTAATGTTGAAGGTGCTTGAGAAATCAAAGATCGATCCTCCTCAGAATGACATTGGGCTAATTCACATGTGCGCTTCCATTAAAGATCGTGTAGCTACACATTTGACTTGTTTCACTGAGATCGGTCTCTAGGAGATCAACAGAAAGACTGATCTGATGGGAGTGGACCAAAACTTTGTTCTGAGATCAAAGTGACATCTCTGCAGCCCTGGAGCTTCCATAGTGACAAGCTAGGGACTAAACCAGAACAGCATCTGGTAATTTACCGGGTTGACGTGGGACGCCTTTGACACTGCAGACGAGCCGAGCCGATAAATTCCCGGTCATTTGACCTGGGTCAAAATGCAGTAACAACCCTTTCACACTAAACAACAATCCCACATTTATTGCAGTGTCTTCTTGTTGCATCCTGTGATGGTTTTCATCCCATGCCAGACCTTGTGTTCAGCTTGTGCTCCAGCTTCCTGCCTCTCTGAGTTGGATCTTGAGTTCTCCCTGTATGCACTTCAACTCTGCCCAGTCTCCATCTTTAAAGGCCGTCTTTTTCTTGGTGATGAGGTTCTTGACTGGTAATCTAGGGATTATTAGTAGGAAAGCAGTGCACAGTTTTGGTGTGAACAGCAATGTCCCTACATAGTTTCAGATAGTTTGTGTTGCAGTGTGTGACCCCCTGTGTCCTCACTGTGTGGTTCCTGCAGCAAACTCCATTCAGTACACTCAAAGCAGTCCCTGAGAGCCTCCACTGTCTCAGGAGACCATTTTTTGAAGGTATGGGTGGTTGTGGGTTTCCTGAGAACCCGTGGTTTGGGGTTGGGGTTGGAGAAGGATGAGGTTTTGATCTGATTTTTCATCTGATGTTTATTTTTTTTACCGCGGTGATAAAGCACCCAATCAATGCGGTATGGCAGTTTACTGCGATACCCCCCCCCCAGCGGCAGCCGCAGTCCAACTACTTCCGCCACCCTTGCCTCCTGATCACCGCAACCCTGCCGATCACTCCTTGTCCTCTGGCATAAAATGTGTGACACAGTGTTCAGCTTTATAACATGATTTGTAGCTATTGTTGAATAAAGTGTGTACATAAAGTGTATAATGTGTGAATATATTCAATTTAATCATGACAAGTACTGAAACCTCGAAATAAATTATGATAATATGATAATATGAAAACAAAACACCCCCCCCTTAGAGTTAATGGACTTGCCCGCTGCCGAGCTGCAGTGTGAAAGGTTTTGTTTCTCCGTCAGCTTTAAAACAGGACATTACTCAATATTACTGTTTATATTTCATATCAAACACAATATACAGTCCTGTAACTTTCAACAGCAAATATATAGGGATAACTTTTTTTATTATTTAATATATTGCGGTGATGATGGTAATGAGCTCAACACTTATGAATTTTTTGGGTCTCATTTTTGGGCCTGGTAAAAAAAATGATTGATTGATTGAAAAAAAAAAGTGCTTCCCTATTCATCATAGCACAGTGTTGGTGATGACTTGTGGCTCATGCATCCTCATGGGGATGCTCACTTCTCTGCATGTTTTAGGAAGGGTCTGTATGCATCTGTGAGGGTGTAGCTTTTGTTTGAGAAGCCATGATCCATTAGAGTAATTGGTCCAACATGAGGGCTGCTCGTTGATGGCAAAATCATAATCTCAAGTATTTTGTTCAATATTGAGATCAAGATTATTTATTTTAAGATTATGTATAAAACACGAAACCATCATATCAGATGATGTAACAAACTCAGCATAAGAGAGTGTTAAAATAAAGAAGTAAACTATGAATTCAGAGTTTGCTCATCACCTGAAGTTAATCATCATCTTGGAACACAGAGTCCAAGCTCAGGAACAGCTTTTCAGTCCAGTACAGTGTGTTCTCAGTTCACTTGCTCACTAGCGATGCAATGATTTCCTTCCTCCTTGCATTAAGTCACAGGACTGCTTTCAGCCGCATCATTTTTTTTATCTTTGGAAATAATGAACAGTGGATACATACATGTATGAAAATGACTTAAATGTGATGGATAAATGTGAGCTACAGGTGTAGGCTAACACATTTAACACTTGTGTTAAATGTTGTGCTCGGGGGTGAAAATCAGATGTTGCTCTCAGAAGTTACAAGGCTATGTAATTGCACATTTTTTTCTGTATCAGTACTTCATTTCTAGCCATGCCAGGAGTTTACCTTCTCAGCGCGTGGAGGCCACAGAGGTCACAGTCAGCTACTGTAGTCCAGGACACTGTTACCTCAACCAGCATTAGCCCACACAGCAGTCAGCACAGCAGATGTCCAGGAGGGAGGAGATGAGGAGACACACTGAAGAGAAATTATTATTGTAAGAATTATTGTCTTTGACTTTTTCTGTCCTCCAGAAGTTTTTTTTTCCTCTGCAAAAGCTTCTAAGCCATGTCAAAGTGGAGAAAGTGTGATTCCTGATTGACTTGAAATAATCTGTGATGATCGATGTTTCTTTCATACATGCTGTATGTGGTTTTCATTGTTATATTCTGCAGTTACACTCATTGTGATATTAAGTGTTTCCTTCTTGAACTGCAGAAAAATTACAAGTTTACTACGGAGCTATAATCAAATGTAAATGTACTGGGAGTTTCTCTTTTTTCTACTTCTGGCAGGAGGCTGCAATATTATTATTGATTTCTATAATAGTATGTTGGGTAAAAAAAACCAGGGTGCTTGTAGGGCTGTGGTCACACCCATGCTGACATGATTTTGTATGGGACATGGTGCTGTAATAAATTATATTGCTGCATCCCCACCCATTGACTGAAATACTTTGCAAGTCTTGTTGTGTTTTTTTTCTTGAGATCTGCTCTTGCTCCTTTATTTTTTTCACTGTTTATGAATCATTACCATGTGGAATTCTGATCACAGTGTGAGACATTTAGGAAGTGGCTTCATTAGATATTTATTGTCTCTCTTTATGATAATCCATGTATGTGTCCTAACATGTTACTAATTGTGTCATGCCATGATCAGGCACTAGACATCAAACTGAGATGAGAACCTGCCCTCTTTGTACTCTCTCCATCTCGTCAACTCTTAAATTGTTTGGTATGGGTTGTACTGTGTGCGGTAGACTGCTGTGGGGTTCACTGGGTGCAGTGCAGTGGGGCGGCCATCTTGGCTCCGTGAGTTCAGTGAGTTCAGTGTTGCTGGAGGCTGGCTGACTGGCTGGATCAGGTGGCAGTGCCAGATCCCTGATATCAATCACCAGCCACTGCTGCTGCCACTGTCTGCTGTGTCGCCCTTCTCCTCTCCTCTTCCTCCTCCTCTGTCCTGCCTCTGCTGTAGAGCCTGTCAACACAACTCACCCCTTTTTGTTGCAATTCGCACTCTCTTTCCCGTTCTGTCTATCCATGTATCCCCTTCCATCTCCCTGCACTCCTCTCTTTCCATTCCCTCTGTTTCTTAAACTCACACGTATATACCGGGCAGTAGTAGACAGGCAGACAGTACAGGCTTTGTTATGAATGGCATCCTCTTGCACATCCGGAGGAAGTGTACACTCCAGTGTGGCTTTACAAACTGTCGCCATTGTCCTAAGAATGAGTCACTCTACACTGCAGAGAGTGCCGGTCAGACAGACAGACAGAACCGTGCAAACAGAACCATGCAAACAGACAGACTAGGCTGCAGAGCCTACAGACAAACAGCAGAGGACAGACAGGCAGCGAGACAGATTGTGACAGATCGAGCCAGAATAGAGGCAGACAACTCACCAATACAGAGGAGATCTGCAACTTGCAGGTATAGGCACAGATGAAAGAGTGTCACCTTTGGTTTGAATTGGAATATGACATGTTTGCTTTGCATAGTTGTTAAATTGAAGCTGCACCAGTCATGAATTCTATATAGAAATACACCTGTCTTGCCTCCACGCTGCATTACTGTATAACACCTGCCCAGTTTGACTCCATGTTACCTTGCATTGTGCCTGGTTATACACTGTCTCTGCAGTAGCTGCTTGCTGTTTTGAATGTGGTAGTGTTTTGCTTTCCCTATGCTTTTAAATGGATAAATAGTAAGACGCTGTATAACTGTGCAAACCCAGTCAGCCAATAAGATCAGGGGTAACTGATAGAGTAGGAAGCATCCTTGTAAAGGCCATACAAACAGAAAGATGGATTAATGGATGGGTGAGTGAATGAACTAATGTGGAGGGAGGCAGTCTTGGACTAATGAATGAATGGATCAATGAATGGAGTGCTGATAACTACAGAGGGAAAACTTGGACAGAGGAAGAGAGAGAGGGTGAAGGGAGGAGAGGTTGAGTAATGGGATTAGTCTGTAGCTCAGGAACATCAGATTGCTGACCTGAAACATTTGATCACAGTGTGGATACACTCACACACATTCAGTACACTCCTCACATTTTCATTCATACACGCATGCTAACCCTAACACAGGTTTACTTAATCAAGTAAACCTGTGTGTCATTTTGTTTGTCATCTGCTGAAATGCAGAGAATTACTGTATGTTGTTGCCGATTGTACTGTGACACATTTATGCTTCATCCCTTTTTGGGAGTAAGTTTGCACAAATAATGAATTTAACTTGGTATCTTAGTGCATGTCATATAAACATATAAATGTAGTTCAGAGATAAGAAAAGATAATAAATGATAATGTGACTTGGAATAAATATGGATGGCAGCCAAGGCAAATGTTACAAGGAGGTTATTTAAGGGTATAGTCTCTATGGATTAGACAAATAAGAATGCCCCCTGTTATTTCCTCATCCACTGGTTTCTATCTGTCACTATTCCATAGGCAGCTAACGTGTTCCATGGTGATCCACTGGTGGCAGCATCTCTGCAACCAGATCTCTGTTTAAGATTGCTAACAGAGATTAGAGCAAAGGGGCAGTGTGTAGTGTAACATCTTGAGGTATTGTGGGCTGGTTGGAGTAGGCTTTGGGCTGATTAGAGGAGGCAGGTTAGAGTGGGGGTTGTATTGGCTGATTTAGGCCAACAGATTAGAGCCTAGAGGCTAACTGACTGCTAGTGTAAGTGTGTGCTGGCAGGAGAGAGACCCCAGAGCATGAGCATTTGGTCTCATATGGCCACATATTATTTTTTCTTTGGCCATACAAAATATTTATACACAACTTGTCTGGAAAATTACATTATTACTATCCATTACTAGAACCACACAGTTTTATATTTTTAGGGGACTTTCAAGCTGCCAACTGGGCATCAGTCACATTACCAGCCTGTTGCTCACCAAAGTCCACAGAAGGATTTCCATTCCATTAATAATGAAGTGATAACCCATGTAAGCTTTACTATATACTCTGTCATAGCAGAAGATGTGATTTCAGTTTTGAAAAGAAAACACTCCTTTTTTTGGTGTTGAAAAGTGGTTTCAAACAGTAGCAACAGTAGCAATCACACCCCCTGTATTGTTGGACAGTGGGCTACATGTGGTTGCCAAGGGAAACTGGACAACCATTGTGCAGTTATATCCTTGATTTATTTTTTCCTCTTCACTTGCTAGTGTGGCACAAAGCTCTGTGTGGTGTTATTTGTAAAACAGAGCACCTGTTCCAGAGAGCAACCTCTCTTACAGAAGCTTATGGGGAGACAACAAGGCAGCAGCTGTTTGAGGCTGCTGCAAGCACTTGTGATTTTATTTGGTGTTCCTGCATCGATTACCCAGTCTGATGGCTGTCAGACCTGACACAGCGATCACTAATGTACAGCAGAGCCCCTTGCTTTACAATTGAGCAGAGGTGAGCAGAGATTGAAGAAATCCACAGTGCTTTTCCTCAGTTTAATGCTGCTACAATTTTTTTAGAAATTAATTTTTTTACATCATAACCCAACTGAACTATTAAGGCCTTTATACGTGTTTTAGGCAGCAGTGTCAGCAGCTGAATGAACATTGGCTAACAGGATAAAATCACGATCGGCCACATACATAGGCTGCTACATCTGGCACCCAGCTGTAGTGTAAATATAGAGTTAAAGCAAGTTTTCTGTGATGACCTGTTGAAACATTTTGATCATTTTGATCACGTGGGTAATAAATAAATGATGGGTTTGATTTGGTTTTGCTCCCATTATGCCTGATTTAATAGCTGAGCTGCATGCTGATGTCACAGTGGTCAGGATAAAGGGACAGTCAGTCTATTTATATCTTCCTACCTGTAATCTGTCTCTGACGGGATTAACTAAGCCTCTGGCTTCAGCCTGCTGTGCCACACAGACACACGGAATAAGTCCATGCACCATGACAACAGTGTGTACAGTAGAGCTGAAACTAACAATTATCTTTGCTCTTGATTAATCTGGCATTTATTTTCTCGATTATTCAATTAGTTGTTTGGTCTATGAAAAGTCAAAAAATGAGTGAAAAATACCTATCTCTGTACTCACAGTATCCATGGTGGAAATATCTTCACTTAAATAGGAAGTAAAACAGAGAAAAGTAAGATCTCTCCATATTTGAGAAACTGAAAATAGCATTTTCTGACATTTTTGTGTGAAAAGTTATGGTAATGATTAGTCGTTTATCACAATAGTTGTTGATCATTTTTCTATTGAATGGATTAATCAACTCATCTTTGCAGCTTTATTGTGCATTACACAGGTATGTGTAAAATTCAATCAATATTATATTAGTCTAGGATAGGAAGGATAAATGCATGTCTGTTTTCATGCAACCAGGACATGTGGCACATTACATGTTGTTACTTAGGTTTAGGCAACAAATTCACATAGTTTCTCATTGTTTGGCTGAGAATAAAGCCTGGTTTATGCTTCTGCGTCGCGGCGACAGCGGAGCTACGGCGTAGACCTGACGCCGTCGTTGAGCATTTGAAGCTCTGCGTCGAGGGAACGCGTTGATCTGCAATTCACCACCAAGCTGCTAGGGGGGTGTGGCTGTGTCTTTGTGTGGCTTCTGGGGGCTCATATCAGATTCCTTGGTTTTCTTCCGACAGTAAACAATGACAACTGAGATGGAGCGGGTGTTTCTGGAGATGGAGCTCATAAAATTTAAAAAGAAATGCTGTTACTACAAATGTGGAAGCACAGAAGACGTTTGCGGAGGTGGTCTGTCCGACCGGGAAAAGCAACCGCCGAAAATTACGTTCTGAGTGGACCAACCACAGTCCTTGCCGTTCGCGTCTCAACGCGTTGACGCGACGCGTAGTCAGGATTTTTTGGAGGTGCGCGTCAGGCTACGGCGTAGGGTTCGCGTAGGGGTCTGTGTCGATGCCGTAGCTACGCCGTCGCCACAATGCAGAAGTATAAACCAGGCTTAAGTACCAAACCTAAGTGCAATACTTATAGAAACAACATACCATCAGTATGGAAAACATGTCACAATTAGGGGTGGGTGATATGGCCTAAAATTTATATCGTGTATATAATTTGATGGTAGACAGTCTATTTCATGGTATACTTTGGTATGTAAATTACAGCATAACAGTGTCTTAATGGTTACCATAGCACATGGTAAAAGCATTCAAGCAGGAAGTTATTTTTTAAACTATTAAATAACATAAAAGTCAATAATATTATTTCAAGAAAATGTATTGTGCAAAACTGTAATTGTAGAAAACATAAAAGAAGTAACTTCACACTGTTAACACTTCAGTATTAGCCCTACACAAAGTTGCTAGCGTAATGCTAACACATAATGAAAAATTCCATAAACAGTCTAACTTAAATTAGCATCACGACTGCAATTTTAACTTGTTAAACAAATGGCTATATTCAACAGAAACAGTGCAGCAACACACAGAGTAGAACATATGACAACCAACGACACTTACAGGCATATATTCTGGCTATATCTGTAGAACAATGAAACCTTTGAGAGTTTAGCTGCTGCTTGTCTTCTACAGTTACTCCACACATCTTTCAAAAAACTTCTTTCTGCTCCACATCTGACTTTTTAAAGCCAAACTGTCCAAATCACGGATGCGGCACCGTTTTTTTTTTTTTTTTAACAGCTCATCCTTTTCCACTGTCTCTGTGCTTGCAGCCATTTTCACTCTGAGGCAGGTGTCATGATGTCATACGGTAGGACGGTACTGCGCACCCTAGTCACAATCATCACTAATATAGGTTTTAAAATAGGTAGCAGTAATGCGGAACAGTTTTGGGGTAAAATCTCCAAAACAAACCTAATTTTACAAAAAATACAAGATTATGTTTGAACCCATCATGGTAACGTCTTAATTTCCCTTTGCCTTATACTATTTTTTACTGACTTAGAGCTTGAACTCATTTTGACTTTAGCTGAGTTAGCTCTGTTATTTACTGTGCTGCCCATCGGCTGCTAATTGCTAACACCTCGCCTGAACAACCACACATGCAGCTTCTGGCCAGTGAGCAAGGTGGAGCTACTACACCACACAGCTCATGCACGACAGTTTTTAACCTCAGATGTGTACTACTAGTCCATCACCATGATAAAACAAATGTCTGGCTGTAGTCACCTACTAATTCTATCGAATTAGAAGAGTTCTGTTCTTTTTTAAAAAATAAATGTCATATATTATCAACATATCGCTATGGTAACCGCTGTTACATTCAGTGTCTGGCAGACCTGCTCCCACAAATAAATTTTTCTCCCATTGTTGATGATGATAAAGATATCATCAAGCTTTTTTTTTCTTTTAATGGCGAGGAATCCCGGCATATGATTGTTGTGTTTTTGTTTGGAACGTCATCCATGTCACCAGCACTTTTCTGAAAAGTTTAGAGACACCAAAGTGCTCAGAAAAAAACCCTGAGTGCAGCACATTTTCTTTATGTGGCCAAATGAGGCTGCATACATGCTCTCCTCACTGGAAAGAGGTTCAGAAAAAAACACCATAAGGACACTGGCCAACACGGCTGTTAGATGTTTTAATAAAAATATTGATATTTGGCACCAGTTTATCAATAACGTATTGGAAGAGGAAGTAATACTTTGCCTTATCAATATTTAGTCTCACCCCTACTCTTGTGTTTCATGCATCTTTCACAGAGTCTCAGTTAGTTAGCCTGATTAAAATCAGAGAGGAAGAGGAGACCAAACAGTGACAGAATTTTTCATCCCCCTTTCAGCCTCCTCCATCTCTGGTTGCCAATCTCCAGTCATTAATTAGCTGTCCATGACTAAATTCCCAGTTTCCAATCTGACACTAGTGTAGCGCGGTGGACGGCAGTGGTAATCATGTCAGCGAAGCTTGGCTCAATGTTCTGAGGGGGCTAAATCTCCCCCATATGGTCCACTGGCTGGGACCCGCACCTCACCAAGCTCTCATTAAACTAGTGCTTAATATAGCAAGGTAAAGAGGGACACACACACACTAATACATACACTCAGCTGTAAGAAACAAATCAAGACATCTGACAAGGGATTGGGCACAAAGGGACTGGAGGACAAGTAGGTGTGTTTGTTTCTGTGTTTGTGTGTGCATGTGATGTGTGTGTGTGTCTGTGTTTTGAGAGGCTGATGCTGTACAATTGTTGCCTTGCCATCTGTCATCAAGAAAAGACTTCTATCTTTGTATGTGTGTGTGTGTGTGTGTGTGTGTGTGTGTGTATACAGAGGAAAGATGAGACGGGACAGAAAGAAAGAAACAGTGAGGTGCAGATGCCTCACAGCATAGCGGCTGGAACATGAGGTTCAATGGCAGAGCAGAGAAGAAAAGAGAATGAACATCTGCCATATTCAGATATTGCTCCGTGGTTTGAGTGTTTCTACACAATATCTTGAGTTTGAATAGACCTGGGAAATGGCCTACTCATTAAGTATCTGCACGGCTAGGCAGGTTCAGAGAGCACCGCTAGTACTGGGGGTTTCATATAGGGGGTTTTCATATTCTTCAGTATATATAGCCTAGAGTTTTTAATCTCAACAAGGTAGCATATATATATACTTATCGTGAAGAAAAATGCCACTTCGTTTTTTCATAAAATTGAGATTTTATCATGTAGTTAAGGAGTCTTTCACTTAGCTGCTCCACAAGTATTGTCTCCAGTGGATCTTGTCTAGAACTGACCTCATGTACCATGTACCAGTGGTCATTTCATTTTCACATTGGCCGTCCCATTACACAAAAAAAATTTCAGCTCCTGATAGAGATTTAAATGCAAGCTATATAAAGAAAATAACAGAATACAAGAATAACAGTATACTGTATGTAAAAGTATATATAATTAATAATGTAAAGATTTTTGTCATTGCAAGGTATATATTTTTTAAAAACATAAAACTTTTAAATAACAATGTGTTTTTGTTTTCAACATAGTGAACACATCTTGTCATCTTGGTCTGTTTTGAATTGTCTCAGAGCCTCTAGTGCCTGATGCCAGCCAGCTGAGGTGGACACATTGTCAAAAACAGCCTCTTGGACAAACAGACGCTACAACATGACAAACACCAGCTCTGAGGGAAAGCAGCAGAAGTGTTTGTCTGAGGTGGACTGTCACCTCAGAGAGTGACAGACAGGCAAGCCGGTAATTAATTGCAGCCACACTGTGATTTTGTTCAACTTTTCAGTATTTCATGAAGTTGAACTGCCTAGTTGCAAAGAAACAGCATCCTGTGAACAAAAGTCACATGAGCTTACAAGTAGCTCTTTTATAGGACAGTATGTTGTGTGGCGCTGTCTTTGTCAGACATGAGGGATTTTAGCAGCAGATGAGCCAAAAACAAATATGTCTCCAGTCCCTGTAACTGAGGCATTTCAGATACGCCTGATGGAGCATGACTGATTAGAAGGGAATGGATGAAACTGTGTTTTGCCTCTGCTTAACTTTTTTTTTTTAACATTTTGCTCTACAAGCACAATTAACTGCAGGCTGTCACATCTCCTTATATTCATGAAGTGTGATTCAGCTATAACCATGTTGCACCTCTCTTTTCTCCCCTACTAAACCTTCTGCTCTGGACCACCTGAAATCAAGAGCAGATACAGGTGTCACACCATAGTAACTCTCATCTTTCCACAAACAAAAATTAAAGAGTAAATAATCCAGCGTTGGCCAGTGTGATGGACAGATGGGCAGGTGGTCAGACAGACAGACAGGTAGCTAGGCGGGACAGAGGGGAGAGCAGAGCGCAGCAGTTAGTGAAGTGGAGAGCTCTTACTGTCAGCCCTTCAGTGCAACACATGAATGAGTGTGTGTGTGTGTGTGTGTGTGTGTGTGTGTGTGTGTGTGTGTGTGTTGGGGCGAGAGGGTGCACTTGATAGTAGGTGGGGGGTGGAGTACTTGATTGTTTACTCTTTCCTGCTGGGCTGAGCCGCTATTGTGTGTGTGTGTGTGTGTGTGTGTGTGTGTGTGCGTGTGTGTGTGTGTGTGTGTGTGTGTGTGTGTGCGCGCATGCGTGTGCCCACGTGTTGACAGAGTATACTGTGTTTGTGAGCGTGTGCACGTGTATAAGTTTACAGGGAGACAGCACAATACCTCTCTGCTGCTCTAGGAAAAGAGGAGTGGGGGGCTTCACAAAAGACCAGAAGGGTCTTGTGTTGTACATACACACACACACACACACACACACACACGCATTGCATACGTAACAGCAGCTGCTGCACACAGCCCCAGCCCAGCATTTTTGAATTAATAATACAGAGCCATCCACTCTGGAATAATAGTGATGCACACACACACACATACGTACATGCACAAAGCTTTGCACCTGTTCACCACTGCTCAACTGGTCAGGGTAGAGCTGGTTAAGGTCCCCCCATATACACACACACACACACACACACACACACACACACACTAGTATTTTCAGGCAACAGTTAGACAGCTGTGTCTGTCTCCTGACCCTCCCCTCCTTGTCCTGATAAGCAGTTCATCTCATTGACTGGTTGGTCCAGCTGCTTCCCTCTGTTTCTCTGATTGGATGGTTTTATATCCAATGAGGCAAAACAACAGCATCAAAATTTGAATATGAATGTCAGATTTAAATAGGGACCCTCATACTAAGCCTCTCCTCTGTGCCATTATGAATGCACAGTGTGAATATCAGGATTGCTGAACGGGGAAAAAAAGAGGTCAATGACTGGTCAGGTACTTAGTAGAATTGTTATTACCATAGTCAATTCCTTCTGAAGCACTGACAGTACTCAGTTTTTTTGTCTCGTTATCTTAACATTATTACCTATAAATGCTCTGGTAATAAATAGACAATTTTCAGAAGCCACAAAGTGTTTTTTATTTTAAAGTAAACCTGAGTTAGTGCTTTAAGAGAAAATAAACCAAAGTGAAGTGTTTTTTTAAACATAGACACCAAATAATAAAAGTGTACAGTTGTGTTTTGACACACTTTGATTTGAACTGATTGTTCCCTTAAATGTTGTCAAACTCACTTTTAACTTGTGGCTTTTTCTTATCTGATGACATTTGTTGTAATACTTATTTTATCATGAAGCACTGTTTTTAAAAGGTGCTATTTACATAGTTATTAGCAATATTTGTTTCTTCTCACATCTAGATGCAACAAGATGAATAAAAGGATGTCTGTCATCATATCAATCATGACGTTCTTTTGCTAGAAATTAATGTGTTCATTCGACTAAAAATCTGTGTGGTTGTAACGAGTAGTGCCCTCTCTCCCTCTCTTTCTTTGTCTCAGGTGCTGTCCAGAGGCATTACACAATTACAACTATCCAAACCGATGAAAATAATTGCTTTGGGATCTCTTGTGACAGCCCTACTGCCTCCTCTAGTTGCAAAAACTGAGCAATAAATGTTACTTTTTAAGCACAATTAATGCAATTAGTGCCGCTGCAAACCCACACCCCGTTGTGATGACACGCATACACACACTCACTAATTGTCGCTTTCTCCTGATCTTCTACATGAGGGGAGTAATTAGTTGCAAAATGTGACTAAATGGTTACAATCTGCAGCCTTGGGTATAGTTAAACTAAATAACATGATACTATAAAAAAATAGACATGCTTGGCATGATGGTAAGTGATGACACATTAAAAGGTCAGAATGATGCGCTGGGAATTTTGAAGGTAATTTCAAGGAAGAGTTACATTTAGAAAGTGATATACAACGTTTTAGAAATAAACACTATTTAGTGTGAACTTCAAGGATGTAAACTCAGTGAAGAAATCAATGATGCCAACACACAATACCGTCCAAAGGAGAGGACAGAGAGACGCAATAAACCAGCAATCAGTGCAATTTGATTAGCCTGTTCATTGGCTGTGTGTGCTTTTCCTAATCTCATTGGATCCACTGCATTCTGAACACAAGCAGCATGACATTCCTGATGTTATTGGCTGTTTTGAATGCAGGGGCTTTTTTGATTGTATTTTTGTCTTCTTGACAGACTAGAACACATCCAAACAGATCAGCCTTTGTCTTTTCAATGCCGTGTTACACTTGCAGTTGTGTGTGAGTGAGTGAGTGTGTGTGTGTGTGTGGGTAGGAGGGATGGACAAGCTAGCTTACCTGTGTTTTTTTTTAGCTTTAGAATCCAATGAATTATAACATTAACTCATTGTTTGCCAGCCCTTTTATAAAAACGAGTGCCTTGTTCCAGCATTTTTGGCCATTTTGAGTCATCTTTCGTGATGCACAGAATATTTTCTACTACGACTCTGAAAACACAGAATAGCTCAAATGAAAGAAGAGATTCTCTATTTCAGTTTCCTTCTTGTTTTATCTGGAGGAGAGTAGAGGTCACTTTCACCAAAATCACCACTTTTTTCCCAGATTCCGTTTTGTTTTGCTCTCTAATCACGATCGTCTCCACTTCCTGCTTTGATCTCTGTGGTGTATGCCGTCTCCTTATGTCCCGACTACAAATCCCAGAAGCCCCAAAATGACTCACAGGCCAGAGCCAACTAGTGTTTACTGTTGTGTATTACAGATGGTGTACAAAAAAACATGTAACTACCTTTGAACCAATCCCACGACAGAATTGAATGTTCTACAATTCTGTCGTGGGATTGGTTCAAAGGTAGTTACATGTTTTTGTACGCCATCTTTAATACACAACAGTAAAGACTAATTGGCGGAACTCTCTCTATTCTATATACGGCTTTGTTACAGGCTGCATGAGAGCGCCCTCTTGTGCCTGCTGCCAAAAAAAGGAAAGACATATATATATATACTCGTGTATATATATATACACACGTGTGTGTATATATATATATATATATATATATATATATATATATATACACATTTATGGCAGTCAAGCCTTGTATTTTAAAGGACGGAAATATACGTCTTTGGTACTCAAAGAGTTAAGGGGGAAACAAATTTCAATAGCCTCCTTGGGTATTTCATTCTTTGCTGTTACTCTTGAAGTACAAGGAAAAGGTATTTTGTGTTTTTGCATGAATTTGAGATTTGTGAACGGTGACAGGGCATCTGTAGAGTTGTATAGCATACTGTCATTTCCTTGTTACGAATGCCCAAACAAATCCTATGTGTATATGTACACACACTGATCAGGCCTAACATTCAGACCACTGACGACACTGACACTGGTGAAGTGAATAACACTGATTATCTCTTCATTATGGCTTGCGGGATATATAAGGCAACAACATTTAGTCCTCAGAGTTGATGTTAGAAGCAGGAAAAATGTTCCAGCTTCAGGATTTAAGTGAGTTTGACACTAAGAAGCAAACAGTGATGTCTAGAGGACTGGATCAGAGCATCTCCAGACCTGCAGCTCTGGTGGGCTGTTCCTGGTCTGCAGTGGTCAGGATCTATGAACAGTGGACCAAGGAAGGAACCAGAGACAGGGTCTTGAGAAGACAAGGATCACATAGAAATGAGTCAGATACCACAGAGCAGAGCAGTTTGTTGAGTATGGGGCTGTTATGGCAGAAAAATGGAACTTTAGGCAGGTGGTCTTGATGTTATACCGGATAACGTAACATAACACTTCCCGGTATGCAACAGCACAATTTCATATAGAAATTTCCAGATTTTATGGTATAATCCTAAATTATCTGGGCAGAGAGCTCATTGCTGGCCTGCTTTGTCTCTCAGGTATAATAGTTGACATGGTTAGGAGAACCTACCAGCTGATCCAAGACCAGTTCTTATGTTCTACCCATCAGTATGACTCTGTGTATATTATTTCTACCTGCAGTACTTTTATTCCTAAATAATAGCTGTTTACCAGCATGACTGTAATGACATGTTATGCAGTACAGTCAGATTTGTTTTTATGTGATTGAACATCTCTCCCTTGGTACAGTATGTCACAGAAACCAGCACCATGCTTGACTTTGACTGGAATATGTTGGAAATATTTTAATGTGACAGAAAACAACATTGCTGGAGGAATATAAAGTAATATACAGCAGGTTAAGAAAGGGATGAAGTAGTTACTGTAATGAATTAAGGCGGTAAGCTTGTAGCTAAATGACCTTCACCCACCCACTGTGTGTGTGTGTGTGTGTGTGTGTGTGTGTGTGTGTGTGTGTGTGTGTTGGGGGCCTCCAGCCTCCTGTCTGGCACAGGTGGTGCTGAGCAGCAGCATCCCAGCTAAGATGCTAAGATGCTAACGCCACACTAATCCTAGGGTACTTTAGGAAGCAACAGATCCCAATCCCCACACCCCCCAACACACACACACACACACACACACACACACACACACACACACACACACACACACTCCACACCCCAGTGAAGGGGTTAGGATGACGGTCTGGGCTGTGGGGTGTCAGTCAGTCACTCTCCAGCTCTGTCAGCAGCACAGCGGTGGCCACCATGCTTCAAGGAGCCACCACCATCTACTGGACTGTAGTGGTACTGCAGGAGAGGAGAGGCGGAAAAAAGACCAGAGGAATATATAGGAGAGAAAAAAGGAAGAGAGAGGAAAATTAATTTAATATTCATTAATATTCATTGTCTTTTTCTCACAGTACTGTGAGTCTGCAGTATGTTGCAAATGTGCTTATGAGTGTTTGTATGTGCCTCCATATTTACCAGCTGAGGGAGCACAGGGGCACCAGGACAGCCTGTGTGTGTGTGTGTGTGTGTGTGTGTGTGTGTTTCCAGCGCAGCCTACTAGGAGGTGCAGCTGGCTGTGTGAAATCTCTTAGTCGCCCCCAAGGGATGGCCACTCTCCCCTGGGTTCCCACTCAGTCTGGCCGCCCTGTGGCTGCCCTGTCCTGTCCTGCCTCTCTGTCACTGTCATACAACTTTAACTGTCTACACTCTCTATTCACTCCTGTTCAAACTCTTGCTGTCTCTTGCACAGCCCTTCTCTTTTCCCTCGTCCTGCTCCACTCTAGCATCTTCTCCATCTGTAGGCTGCTGTAGCCTCCATGTCATCTCATCCCACAGACTGGGCCACAGGATTGTACACTTAGCACTATACCTTTAAACCCAGCTGCAGCCCCAGCTTCACACTGAAACCTCCTTCCAGCCTTGTATGATCATTAGTCCATTTTCTACCTCTTATCCTCTCATAGGGTCGTGGGGGGGCTGGAGCCTATCCCAGCTGTCTTAGGGTGGAAGGCAGGGTACACCCTGGACAAGTCTCCAGTTCATCACAGGACACATAGAGACAGACAACCACTCACACTCACATTCACACCTACGGTCAATTTAAATTAGACAATTAACCTAATCCCCATGCATGTTTTTGGATGGTGGGAGGAAGCCGGAGAACCCAGAGAGAACCCACGCAGACAAGAGGAGAACATGCAAACTCCACACAGAAAGGCACCGGGCCGGGAATTGAACCAGTACCTTCTTGCTGTGAGGCGACAGTGCTAACCACTACACCACTGTGCCGCCCTGATGATTAAACAAGTGGTAAAAACTGCCCTTTAATATAGGTAGGTACTGTATATAGGTAGCACAAGCACCAGTGATCGCTGCATTTGAAGCACTAATGCACACTCAGTCACACCAGTCCAGCCCCGATGTGCTAATGAGACTAATGCACTGTAAGTGGATTGCCTTTAAAGAACCTGGATTCGCCTTAAGATGTCTGAGCAGACTGGAGTTAGAACTGCTGGGGTCGAGGTCATGCACTAAACAGACTGTACGTGAAAAAGACTTTCTTCGTTAGTCTTAACTAATTTCTTTCTGTCAACACTGCAGGTGTCATTTGCAGCTCTGTCTTCTTGCTTCTCCACCTCATGCACAGTCTGTCAGACTGAAGTCTCTCTGCACAGTTCTCCACTTTCATAATCCCCACTGTCGTCATTACTCCACACAGTCACCTCCCCCTTCTCCCTCACTTCCTTAAACCATTAGTTATTTGCCTGATGTTTAGCTAATCTCTCCTCCTCCTCCTCCTCCCTGTGTATTACTGCTTTTACTCAAGCATCAGAAGCTAATGCTCACATACACAAGCCCTCTGCACGTTGTTGTGTCTGGATGTGCTTTGACCTTTGCTTATTAGAAGACCAGCTTAACCAGCTGGTCACTTATTTCAGCTGGTTGAAGCCTCCACACAGTTATTTGCTTTTCATTGAACTGTAATACTTGAGGTCTACTCACTTAAATTGAATTCCACAGTACAAAGACATGCTTTTATTCTTTAATACAATTGAAACAATATGTATTTTTTTTAATTTTTGATTTATCTATCAACCAACCATGTGGTCTAAAATGATCAGAGACTAGTGATGTCAAGGTGACAACCTTATCGTTTTATCTGATCAACTGTCCAAAGCCAGATATTCAATATGTTCAGTTTACAAGCATTAGAAAGGAGAAACTCAGTTGCATTTTAGAAGCTTCCACCAGCCAACTACATTTTTGCCTTTTTTGTCATTTCCTAAACAATTTCATTGATTAAAGGCACGGTAGCTTTCCACTGGTGTTCAAATGTATGTTTTCATGTCAAAATGTTATTTTCTCAAGCCCTCCTAAAAACCTCATCCCATGACACCTGACGTTGGTTTCTGCACGAAGATTCTCCTATATATACAGAAAATATACATCCTTATATGTATATAAAATTTTCTTTATGGTCAGTGTATTAATTACAAACAGTAACTTACCTGCACAGAAGTGATGTACTGCGTTACGTAAGTAGTAACACACACAGGCTAACCAATGCTGTGATAAACCAGCAACTCCTGCATGGAAAAATAAATATTTTTATGATTGGAGTGTGGCGGCTTTGAAGGTATGCTAGTGTTCACAATATTCATAACCTTATTTTTAGCTTCATGATTAGCTTACTTTGGTAAACTATGGTGATGCTTTTAAATGGCCAGACGACACACTCCTGTCCCTGCTGGTGAGCTGCTGTGTATGTGCTGGAACGTGGCAGAACCTCCCCTCCGCCCTCACTGCCTCCGCCTACCTCTATACACCACCACCAGCACCACCCACCACCCTTCCAGCTCCCAGAGCGCCAGTCACACAGCCCCGTCTCTGCGCCATCTGCATATCAGCTCCTGCCTCGGCCAAAGCATTAAATTAAATCCCTGTTTGGGTTGATTAACAAATGGCTGGTGAGCTCACATAGTTATGGAGTTATTTATTTAATTGTCATGAAGGTTTTTCCAGCCTTTTTTCATCTGTTTCATTCTCTGTTGAAACATGACATCTGAAAGCAGGAGAGCAGATGTGTTCCGGTGTCCTGAAGGAGCGGAGATTCTGGAAAGTTTGTATGTCTTATTTCAGTTTTGCTGGCTGACATTCAGCCTCAAATTTTATACCTGTATCCTATTTTCCCTATCTGCATTTCTTTCTCGTTCTCTCCCCTTTCCCCCTCTGTCCTAAAATGAATAGTTAATCAGTCCCCCAATTGAGTGACAGTTAGTCGGTGCGTTGTTGTAATTGTCCAATCAGAGAGCTTGGAAAGGAACCAGTCACAGCTGATTCATCTCTCCCTCTTACTGCTAAATCCACAAGCTGCAACTGGCAAAGTGTGCCAGCAAGATCATTTCTGCTAGAAATTCCAAAATGTCTTTTTTAAAGTCTTGATGTATTTTTAATTTGTAGTTTGTGGCACCAAAACTTGAAAACACGTGTTTTTAGGGCAGAGACATGGGTAAAGTTTGTCACCTTAACTTTAAGAAGGATTCTAATCCATTCTTTAACACTTGACTGGGGCAAGGAAAGTACAGTGGTTGTTTTTATTTATTTTTGAATGTGTCACAGTGTTATGAAATATTCTATAAAAGGATTAGGAATAGTTAAGAAAAGTTGGAGTGTAAATCCAAATAAGACATCAAGTTACAGATTGCTTTACTGCACAATATCTTTCGTCTGTTTTTAACAATTTAAGCCAGAATTTGAATACACCTCAAAGTAGTTTCTCTTATCTTCCTAAATAACCTGTGTTCCTTAGATATTTCAGATCACCCACATTGTCCTGTACTCCTGATATCCTGACATACAAACAAGAAACAAGACAGTCCTGTTGTCTTAAGCTCTGTATAGTGTAGTATTTACTAATTGGCCCTAAGGGAAAAGTAAAGTTGTGCAGAAAACTAAATGAAACTGAAGTAAGGAGGCCGAGAGAGATGGTGTGGGAAGGAGACCGGCTGTTCTGTTTTCTCCAGCAGTCCAAACTAGAGACATGTGGCTCCCCAGACAAGCTGTCCAGAGTGGGAGAGCTCGCTGGACTCATTACAGGCAGGGCCAAGACGGGATAGCTTGACAGAACACCATTGGATCATTCGGAGGATTGGAATGGGCCAGACAGAGCTGTGTTCGTTTGTGTGTGAGTGCACGCTTGTGTTTGTTTGGAACGCCATGTGTGGACAACTGTCCATCTCCTCTCTCCGTCTGTGCCACCCCTGGCTGCCCCCTCCCCCGCCCCCCAGTGGATGTGTCCACACACACACACACACACACACACACACACACACACACACACGCACACATGCGCACACTGTCTAGGCCCGGCCAGAAGGATTGCTTAAATGTTTTCAGTTGTACTGGACAGCTGAGCGATGAAGTGGCCAGCCACAGGCTTCCATTGGTTGGACACTTCATCAGGAAACTGACTCAGAGAAATGACTGGACTTGGACCAGCAAGCCAGTCCTTGCTGCCAGTTTATAATAGTTTATCAGTTTAACTTTGTCTTTATTCTCATCCATTTTGTCAGTCAGTAACATCTCTTTCTCCTATCCATCTTGAAGTTAACTAGTTTTTCTGTTATTTCTGTCTTTAGATAGACCTCAGATATTTCCATTAAGTTGAACAATGATGCCTACAAAACTATTACTCAGTTCTGATTTCAAGGCTATTATATTGCCTTGCATTATGATTATATATAGCCTTTAGTATTGTGTCCATCCCTATAACTTACATTTGAAAAAAACTTTGACAGCTTTCTTAATAATGGATCCCAACAGGAAAATACATTACAGTCATATAATGAATACTAATGCAAATATTCTTCTAGTAGGATTTAAACTCGTTAGGCTTGGTAACTCATTCCGTACTCAGGGAAGCAAAAAAAAAAAAACTTAATGTATATTAAAATGCAGCCCTAATCTGTAGTACTATATTCAGTATTGGTTTGGTCATGGTGTAGTGGTTAGCACTGTCACCTCACAGCAAGAAGGTACTGTGTTCGATTCCCGGCCCGGTGCCTTTCGGTGTGGAGTTTGCATGTTCTCCTCGTGTCTGTGTGGGTTCTCTCTGGTACTCCAGCTTCCTCCCACCATCCAAAAACATGCATGGGGATTAGGTTAATTGGTTAATTTAAATTCACCGTAGGTGTGAATGTGAGTGTGAGTGGTTGTCTGTCTCTATGTGTCCTGTGATGAACTGGAGACTTGTCCAGGGTGTAACCTGCCTTTCACCCTAAGACAGCTGGGATAGGCTCCAGCCCCCCATGTGATGATGAGTGGTAGAAAATGGATGGATGGATGGATGGTTTGGTCAGAGCTGATGAGATATTTTCTTTCCACTCAATCCTTCTCCATCCCTTTTTGTTTGCTTTGCTTTCTTTTGTTCTTTGTTTGATGTTTCCCTCCATCACAGCACTCACTGTTTATCAGCAGGAAGTGATCCAAACAAATGGTTTGTTTCTGAAAGGACAGGGGAAGGAAAGAGACTGAGAGAGGAGAGGAGAGGAGAGCAGAGGAGAGGAGAGGACAGGTGTGATTGGTAATCCTGATGATGGTCTGGTCTCTACAGTAGTTTCTAATCCGTCTATCTGTATCTGCCCCAGTGTGGTGGTTCAGTCCCTCCCACCATCATCACCACATACACACACACACGCACAGCCACACACACACACACACAAATCACACACACACCTCCACCACTAGCAGCACCCAGAGGTACTGGCAGGCCCTGCAGTCGCATGGTCCCTTTGACGGAGCAGGTGTTTTTCTGCGACATGTTAACGAGCACAGCCTGCTGTCATATCCGCTTTAAATGGATGTCACAAATAGAACACATACACACACACAAACACACACACACACAAACACACACACACACACACACACACTGCCTATTCTCCTCTCCAAGTGAATTAGCCTAAAAAAGGTGATCAGAGCTGTGTGTCTGTTATGAGTGTGAGAATGCGTGCCTGCACATATGCATCTTTGTCTATTAGCACGTCTTCACAAGGAGTGTAATTGTGTGTGTGTGTATGTCGAGGAACGGCTGGTTAATTAAAAGGGGTTGAGAGGTAGGGAACATTTGTGTCCTTCCGTGTTTTTTTTATTTTTGTCGTTTGAATGGAGAACATGAAATGTTTACACAGCTCCCGGCATCGCAAAGAGTTGAGGTAGTCACTTTCTTTCATCAGAGCTGCTTCTCGTGCATGTGTACGCACAGTTGCTTCCCTCTGTACTCATCGTGCCCTTGTCCAACTATGTGTGAACCCACACATGTGTGTACTTTAATCCATGTGTGTGTCCATGCTGTTTGCACAAAGTGTCATCCGCCTCTGCGGTGTGGAAATGTTTGACACTCATGTAATCCTGCAGCAGGTCATCTGATAAAGCTGTGGTGCCACCTTAGTGCCAGTCTGTGCCAGCCGGTCGGGTAATACCGGCCACCAGCTGCTCAACAGATGTTGTTATTTGTTGCTGTGGTCTAAGAAGAGTCATTCTCTATGTCATCTTATCTCATCTCATCACTCTCCTCTTCTCCCCATTTGCTGATGACCAGTATTATGTGTGTCCATGTGTGTGTTTAAATTGTGAGTTCATACATGTGTTTGTGTTTTGTGTGTGTGTGTGTGTGTGTGTGTGTGTGTTTGGGAGAGAGGTCATCACCTCGACACCTGCCCATGTATCAGCCAGATGATGTTTCTGGCATGGATAGCTTGCTTGTTGTCCTGGTAAACATGTTTTTGTCATTTTTTACATGATAATCCGATATGAATCTGGCAAGTACTGTGTGAGACAGAGATATTATGTGTGTGTGTGTGTGTGTGTGTGTGTGTGTGTGTGTGTGTGTGTGTGTGTGCGTGTGTGTGTTTGTGTGTGTGTGACAGAAGAGAGGCTCTTATCTGTCAAGGGAATAAAATCTGTATTTAACATCATCTGTGTTATCACTGTCCATATCATCATGATCATCATAATCATCATTTAGCCAGAGTGCACTATTGCCTTCAGCGTCGTCATCACTCTTTCCCTCATGATATGATTCTGCTTGTCTCACCCCTTTTCCTCTTTATATCCGTCTCTTTCTTCAGGTGAATACATAAAGAACTGGCGGCCACGTTACTTCCTGCTGAAGACAGACGGCTCCTTCATCGGCTACAAAGAGAAACCTCAGGATGCAGACCTGCCCTACCCCCTAAATAACTTCTCTGTAGCAAGTACGTCACCTACCACACATACAGTATATCAGAATAGCCTCCATGTAGGCCCAGTGCTCTAAATCCTACTGTACCTGTGTCTTTACATTGTGTATATATATATATATATATATATATATATATATATATATATATATATAACAGCACCAATGAGTGGGAGAACCACTCCCCCAGATTTTAGATTCCCGATTAATTGACTAATTTGGATCATCTTCAAGTCTCACATTTTACCAGGGCTGTCCTTGAATAAAGAAATTCTTCTTGGACTAACGTAGACTTAACTAACACTTAATATTTTATCAACTATTGAAGTAGTTAAATTAACTCTTTGAGTGCCATTGACGTATTTTGACGTCAAAGTGTTTTTTTGGCAGCGGGTTGCTGATCGCGGTCTCCCGCAGCAGTTGTCAGAGCATAAAGAGATGGTATTCCCCACGGAGATCAAAGCAGGAAGTGGAGACAATTGCCTAATTTCCACTGGATGTGGAACGACGGTGATGTCGTCCTTCAATACCCACTAGATCTGCCTGCTGCGGCTGAGTCGGATAGCTGAAATCTCGAGAACGAGCTCTCGCTGACTAACGAGATCTCGTGAATTCACGTCTAATTGTGCAATATAGCAAGTTGTAGCAGAGCGTCAGTGAAAGAGAACCACCCTGTCCACTGAGTAGAAGGAAATCGATTATACTATTTGCCACGAACACGGATTATTTTATTTTGAAAATAAACTGGATGTTTAATTTTGTGTCTGTACACAACTTCCTGTCCCATACGATCTGATCTGTGCTGAATTCATGCGCCATGTGCCGACATCCGACAAAACTAGAAGCTCTGTCGATTTGTTTCGGCAGGCGTCGGCACGTCGGTGGCATTCCGCATTCAGTGGAAACTGACACATTGATATGAATGGAAACATATCAAGTCCGACAAAACGTCAGCATTGTTCCGCATCTGGTGGAAATTAGGGTTAGAGAGCAAAACGGACGGAATCAGGACAAAAAGTGGTGTTTAGGGTGGGAGTGGCCTCTACTCTGCCTCTGATAAAACAAGAATGGAACAAGGTAAAAACAAACGTTTTTTTAAATGATGAAATAGAGAGTCTCTTCTTTCATTTGAGGTATTCAGTGTTTTCAGAGACATAGGACAAAATATTCTGAGTCTTGAAATATGACTAAAAATGGGCAAAACACGCTGGAACAAGGCACGTTCAGATGGTTTGAGAGAGGAGTAAAAGAAACCATTTTTGTCAAACTGGAGAAACCATTTGTGAACAGAGGAGGAGGACTATGACACCATCTATCACCATATCTCTACTAGTCAGAACTGAAGAAGCCTCTTGGATTGAAGGTGAAACATCGTCAACCAACCTCAAGCAATTCCAGTTGACTCTTTTTGATTTACCTCTACCTTGATGACTGAGAACCTTCACCGATTACATGTTCTGTTTCTTAAATGTTAATGGACATCACCTGTCATGTAAATTGCCGTGGGATGCTGCTGGAGCGGTCATGTGGTTTGATCACGCAGAGCCACAGTGAAACGGTACATCAACAGTTATGGCGTCACTTTCACCCGTGGCGTCACACCAATCATCTGTCTTCACAGCGTTTGTATGCTTTACAGAATTCACTGAGGGCTCTAATTAATCATTCATCAATATATCATCTGTCTGCACCTGGTTAACAAGCTCCACAGCGTCTTTGACATGTCTAATTAACCAGCTAATGACTTAACAAGATTAATTTTAATGACTCAGTCTCATTACCACCACTATCAACTCCCATTGTTCATACAGTAAATGTAAAACTGTGTCTGCTTTCCAGGCGTTCAGCTTTGCATTGAATGTGGTGGTCCCTCTAACAGCTGCTCCCCTGTTGCAATCTGACAGAAGACAGATGTGGTTTTCTACTAGGTTTTAGTACTCACAAGACGATTTTTGACAGTTGGACTGGTCATGCCTTGCTATTAGCCAATAGCTACAGTATAGGGATGCACTGATCAGACTTTTTCAGTTAAAAAGCATTATGTCTCACTGTGTGAAAGTGGCAACTTAAAATTTAAGTGTATTATTTATATACACTATATTTAATATAGTGTATATATAGTAGTTTAATAATAGTTTAATATATACACAATATTTAATGTATATTGTTTATACATATAGAATTGAATTGACTAGATACACCGATCATAGTCACTGTTCTGGAGATGCTCTGATCCAGTCCTCTAGACATCACTGTTTGGGTCTTGTTGTCAAACTCAAATCCTGATGCTGGAACATTTTTCCTGCTTCTAACATCAACTCTGAGGACTAAATCTTCATTTGATGCCTTATATATCCCAGGTGATGGAGCGATGATCAGTGTTATTCACTTCACCTGTCAGTGGTCATGATGTTAGGCCTGATCGATTGTTCTCCATAATAATGGTGGGTCTACTCTCGAGAACCCAAAAGAACTCATACAGTAATATTGTCTCCTATGGCACTGGATAAACATGCCAATCAGATAATAACTTTCTTTAACAAATAGATAAATCATACAGTATATCATGCAGCACATGGCTCTTAATAAATAAATGGAGGCATGTTTTTTAGTTGTTCACTAACATTACTGTAACACACAGATTTGAGGCTATTCATCAATCACTGTTTTTAAATTAATGTTTAATCAAAAATTAAATTAAATAAGATTATTTAATGAAATCTTGTCAGATATTTTAGTTGAATAGCTTTGGAAAAGTGGAAATATTTGCAGACCAGTGCAGTGAGGAGGACAGGAGGGCACAGGAGAATAGGTATAAGATGAGAGCAAGAGCAGAAAAGAAAATGATGACAAATGGTAGAATACAAGCTGATACCCCGGAGAAAATGATAAAGAATGATAACATCAAAGGACGGAGGAGGAGAAAGAAAGATAGGAGTCCAGAAAGGAGGACAAGCATGGAGAATGAGCGATGGGAGTCGATTGGAGGGGGCAGAGGAAGAGAAAATTGGAGATGTTGGGAGGAGAAAGGAAGAAGATAGAGGACAGAGATGGAAGGATGATTAGGGTGGAGAACAAGTGATTGGAGATGGAGAGAGGGATGGAGGGATTGGAGAGTGAGGCTGCATTTTGGATGAAATACAGGGGAGATGGAAGGATGAGGGAGGAGAGAAGGTTCATCAGCACTGAACAGACAGGGAGGAGGAGATGAAGACAGGACTGGAGAACGAGGAAAAACGGGAGAGGAAAGAGTTTTTGAGGAGGACAAGCCAGGCCATACATCCGGCCCCGGCTGCTTGGCACAGCACTGGCACTGCCACATCTGTTGCCCAAAGCTGGGAGGCCAGGTGGTGTGTGTGTGTGTGTGTGTGTGTGTGTGTGTGTGTGCGTGTGTGTGTGTGTGTGTGTGTACATCTGTGTGTATTTGTTTATTTGTGTGTGTGTGTGGGCGTGTGTGTGTGTGTGTGTGAACAACAGAAGTGGTCAGATGGAACAGAGATGGTACAGGCCTGTTCCCTGCAGAGGGACTCATACATACAAGCCTGTCGCTCACACACACTCCTAAACACACACACACACACACCGATGTATGCACTCACATCCACCCACTAAACTGCAACACACAGATTTCACAATTGCCTGCTGTGGCAAACAACTCAATTGCAGCTAACATTCAAACTTCGGTATCACTTCTAGGTGTGTGTTTGTGTTTGTCCATGTGTGGGTGTGAGTGATTTTTGGCATCAACTATAGCATGACCTTGTTTTCTGGCAGCACAGCAGGCCATGTTCACAAGTCAGGTAGTAACTTCTCTGTGTGTGTGAATTTACATTGAACTTCTGCCGCTGTGTGTACAACCGGAGCCGTGTTGTCATTAACCTTCCTATCTATATTTAGGCTGAGCCATGTCGTGCTGTGCTGTGCCACACTAAAAACAGAAAGTAATTGGAAGAAGGGATAGCTGTGGATGGAGAGGAAGGAGGAGGAGAGAATGACAGGAGACAAGAGGAAAACAGAGGGGAGAGTGACATGGAGGGTAATAAATGTAGAGCAGGGGAGAGGTGGGAATGACGAGGACAGAAGATGGATCATTATGCTCTTTTACATCAGCTCTTGTCCCCAATAACCTGAGAAGACTGCTGAGGGACAATGAAGATGCATTCCTTCCCACAGCGTGCTCACAGCCCCATCTGGCTATGTATGCGTACGTTTCTGTGCTTGTGTACTGTATTATGCATTTGTGTAATAATGGCCGACTGTATTGCCCATTTTCACAGAAATGTGTCTCTTCGGATATTCGCCAGATGCGTATGTGCTGCAACGCGTAATATCCCTTGGCACAGGAAAGCACCTCTATTTGATTCACTGGCTATTTTTAAACTAACAAATATGAAAGCAAGCTAAATCTCTCCATGAGTACACGGTTAATAGCAATAAAATTATACATTTAGTCTAAGTTCCCTTTTTTCAGAGCACAAAAATAAATATAGTAATAATAGTCATAGCAGTAAATGCACATGTGCTACTAATACCTTTGATGGCTCCATCCCAGTAAGATGTGATAGTAAGTCAGCAAGAGCAACAGCAGGACCCTGAAACTGAAGCAGAGACATTATCTTAGTAAAACCTGTGCTTCTCCTCAACTGAAATGTCAAAATGTCCTCAGAGAAGGGCATGTCCTTTGATTCTGTCGAGCAAAAATAAACAGTAGTTCAATGCAAGGCAATATAGAGCTCAGACCTCTGCCAACTTTTTATTTAAAGTTACCCTGCCGCCAAGGAGGTTATGTTTTTTGTTTGTTTGTTGTTTTGCAAAGTAACCCAAAAAGTTGTGTACTTTTTACTGATTGATTTTTGGTGGTGATCGGATCCGATTCAACAGCACCACCAAAAATTAATCAGTTTTAAGTTAGACCACATCTGGCCAACCCTGAATATTTCATCAAAATCAACTTTTTGAGTTATTTTACAAAGTAACAAACAAACCCTGGTGAAAACATAACCTCCTTGGCGGAGGTAACCAGATACCATTAAAAGCAACCTCACCAAATCTGCATCTTATTCCAGGTAGAAACTCCCAGATCTCCTATGTTCTGGCCTCTTTCCCCTTCTTTGTGCTATTAGGAGCAGAAGCGTTGTATTTGAAACAGAACTGTCCCTCTGGCTGCCTGTTTCAGAATGTCAGCTGATGAAGACGGAGAGGCCAAAGCCAAACACCTTCATCATCCGCTGCCTCCAGTGGACCACCGTCATCGAGAGGACCTTCCATGTGGACTCACCTGATGAGAGGTCAGTTCCCTAAAGACAAGCCTCCAGTCACCATTGGTCAGTGAAAAACTAGGATGGTAGTCTCCCTGAATTTGTCTGAGTGCTAATATTATTCATCAGACTGAGTTAGGCTTGTTTAAATTTTAGACGCTATTAATACTGTATTATTTAGCCAGAACTTTCTTTAAAGACAGAAGTGAAAACTTTTTATGCTTTTGGACTAATACGCAAAATGGTCTATGTAACCATGTTTTGAAAGTCATTCTTTCCTTCAAATATTTAAGGAGACTTAATTCTGCTTCAGTTGAACTTATGTATGTTATGATGTATAGATATGTGTGTGTGTGTGTGTGTGTGTGTGTGTGAGAGAGAGAGGTTTATAACTTAGTTTTTTTTATTTTTTGGTGTGTGTGTGTGAAGGTAAAGAGAGAGGCTAAGAGAGACAGAGTGGAAAGGAGACCTTTCAAGTAGCGTTGGCATAAATTCTCCAGCTGCTCAGTTCCTTTCTGAGGAGCTGAGGTGTTTATCTCCAGAAAATGAACAGCTTTGCCCAGAAGACCACAGATGCTTCTGTGCATCCTTTGAGTTTGTGTGTGTTTTAGTGTGTTTTAGTGTGTGTGTGTGTGTGTGTGTGTGTGTGTGTGTGTTTTGCAACTGTCTGTCCAACTTTGTCTGTGGTATTTGGTGCTTTATATTAATTTTACCTCCAGAAAATCAAATAAACATTTCAGAGCTATCATAAAGTTAATAACTTTCTATTAAGTATTTTAGAAAGTCACGTGTGTATAACATCCAAGTGGGTGACTGCAAACTCCAGATGTGTGTATATTTTCTTGTGCAAGTGTGTGCATCATTGAAGTTTAAGTGGGTTGGAAAGAAAAGTGTGTGAGCGCCACAACTGGGAGTCTGTGTGTGCCTGTGTGCCTGTGTGTGTGTGTGTGTGTGTGTGTGTGTGTGTGTGTGTGTGTGTGTGTGTGTGTTACTGTATTTGTTGTACTGTACCAGTGCTGGCAGGACTCCAGCTACCAGCCCCAGCAGTGAGCAGAGAGGGTGGCACATGTTGGCATGGTGCCCGACTGTAGGCAGGCCCATTATCTCTCATTAGCAAAAAAAAACCTCATTATACAAAAAACACTCTAACCAAGAGAGAGCGAGCATTTATCTGCTGCCTGACCTTGAGAGAGTTCCCACTGCTTTTCATGTAGCTACACGCACACACGCACACTCACATCATGAGTGCCACAAATTGAATGCTCTGTTGTTGTAGATGGAGTTTGCCCTTGTTTTGGAGTGTGTAGGGTACGCTCAGATGTCTTTGCAGTAGAAGGGGATTCAGATCTTAAAAACACACTGCTCTGTTTAGGTTCAGATGGATGTTCATCCAGATCCCTCAAGGAAACATATGGGCTTCTAACTCCAAACAAAACAAAAGACACAGGGGTGATCATTTGGGAGTCAAACAGGTTTCATTATTATGATCTACTCTCGGCTCACACTGGAAAAGTATATTTTGAAGTGCACACTCGTAAATCCCAACTTGCTTTTCCAGTGTGCTGAGGATTTCTGAATATTTGAACACCATCTTTGGTTCACCTCGGTTCAGGCTCTCTGGTGTTTTCTGCTAACATGTAACCCAGGATTAACACTGTTAGTGAAGATCAGTGGATAAAATCCAAAGAGAACCTTTTCTGAACCCAGTTCAGTTATGTTAGGAAAAATCATTTTCAGCATGTTATGTTAAAATCAGAAATAGTCTTAGTAAAGAGCATAATTCTTTTAATCAGATTTATAATTTCAGGAGAAATTATAATTTTTTTTTAAATTTCTTCTCCTTTACTCCAGTTCTTCTTTCTCTGCTCCGTCAGAGAAGAGACGCTTGGCCCTGTTTAGAAACCATTATATTCATCATAGTTAGATGTGTCTGCTCATCCTGATGCATGGCTGGCCTTCTGCTACAGATGATGGTCACACACACACACACACACACACACACACACACACTTTCTCTGAACAGATGTTGAACAGCACCACTAATGGAAAGTCAATGGGGAGGAACAATGTTCGCAAACAACAATATATTGTTCCCTCTAATGCATGTGTGTGCATTTCCATTTCCTTACACTCAAACACTCACACACACGCACAGACTGGTAGACATTAGTTCTGCTGTATGGTCATTGCTCATTTGGTTGATTCTCTAGTCGACCATGTTTCCTCTATGTTGAACAAATAGGTGTTTATGTTAATTAAAAATACCGTATCGACTTTTTAAACCTGGTTAAACAAGTACACTGGCCATCCTATCAGACAATCTGTGACTAATATTAGATGATACACCTGGGTGTTACTCTATGTGTGAACGTATGTATTGTATTCATGCATTTTAATGACAAACACTAGGCAGGGCATAGAGGCTATATCAACAGCAACAGCTGTTATGTATCATGTTTTAGATTTCTAACTACGTGACTATAGCTGCAAATACTGCTCACTTTCTCTATTGATTAATCTGTTTTGACTTATACCTGTTACATTTCCCCTGAGACCAAAGTGAAGTGTCCATATTGCATGTTTTATTTGTCATCAGCCCAACCATCCATCCATCCATTATCTACCGCTTATCCTCATAGGGTCTTTTGGGGGGGGGGGCTGGAGTCTATCCCAGCTGTCTTAGGGTGAAAGGCAGGGTACACCCTGGACAAGTCTCCAGTTCATCACAGGACACATAGAGACAGACAACCACTCACACTCACATTCACACCTACGGTCAATTTAAATTAGCCAATTAACCTAATCCCCATGCATGTTTTTGGATGGTGGGAGTACCCAGAGAGAGCCGGAGTACCCAGAGAGAACCCACGCAGACACGGGGAGAACATGCAAACTCCACACAGAAAGGCCCGGGATTCGAACCCGGTACCTTCTTGCTGTGAGGTGACAGTGCTAACCACTACACCACCGTGCCGCCCATCAGACCAACCACCAGTTTATTATCAAATATGACTATATCATCCTCACATTTGAGGAGCTGGAACCAACACGTGTCGTCTTGCTTGAAAAATTACTAAAATCATTATTTGAATATAAAATTTTTTCAAAATGTTCTGGGAAATGAGTAGTGTAGAGTAGAGTAGAGTAGTTCTAAACTGGACCTTCCAAACTGCTATACTATACTATAAAGAATCACATTTCAGTTGTTTTAACAGGTATGTGGGTCAGAGGCAGTGGAGTGCATGTAGTCACAATTAATGAGCTGAAAACACACTGTGAAAGGGTTAATGTTCTAAGATAAAAACACCGACAACTCTGTGGTAGTGACCTGCCAATCAGCAGGAAACCACACCCTAAAGCAACTCTTGCTTTATGGTCCATAATTCACTAAATGATCATCAGGCTGTGTTGAAGAAGACTAGAAACTAGAGACTGAGACCATGAATTCATGTTTTCATTGTTTACTGAGGGAATAAATCCAGTAAGAAGAAGGCTCATTTTCACATAGACACAATAGATACAAATATCTGATTTCTTTTAGCAGCCAGAAGAGTCGTCCCGTTTGCTGTTAGGGAAATTTTTTTAAGGCCCTTCAGCATTGCCTTCATTTTTTAGGCCCAAAGGTTGCATCTGAGTACAGTAGGTGTTGGTGCTTCCTTAACTCTTGTGTGCTTGTGTGTTGTAAACTCAGAGATGAGTGGACAGAGGCCATTCAGATGGTGGCGGACAAGCTGCAGAGACAAGAGGAGGAGAGGATTCAGAGCAGCCCCACCTCCAACATCGACAACATGGTCGAGGAGGAGATGGACATCTCCACCACGCACCACAAACGCAAGGTAACACAAGACAACAAATGCATAGTCTCACACATTCTATACTCAGATATGGAAAGGATTCCAGCTGTGATATTGCTTTTTATTGTCAATGCTCAAAGATGATTTTTTTTTCACAGGAGTCATTTCAGTTTGTGAAATGTAACAAGACGGGTGTGAATTGTTTTTTCCAAAGATAAAGACAATCAAAGGCGGTCATGGAAAATAGCTTCTGTAAATGCAGTGGATATCAAAGACAAAGGCCTCACACTGGTAACCTGTCAACTAGATACAGCAAGTATCATAGTCTAAACTTCAGCGAGAGGCCCCTGCAGACCCCACTTGATAACGTTTTTGTGGGATGTAATTTTGTATTTGTGCACTGATGTCAGTAAAAATCTTTTTTTTTTTTTTTTTTTCTTTTACTAATGTGGCTAATTGACCTCACGACCCAGTGCCATGATGGTCTAGCCAGCAGTTGCTGACTTTGCTGACAATCTGCATTTCCCTCCCAAAGACAATGAGCGATTTTGACTACCTGAAGCTGCTGGGAAAGGGAACCTTTGGTAAGGTGATTCTTGTACGAGAAAAGGCTAGCGGGAAATACTACGCCATGAAAATCCTTAAAAAGGAAGTCATCATAGCCAAGGTTAGTCTGGCAGACTGTTCATCAGTTGATCATCATTATTGTCTTTTTTATTTTACACTGTTTTATATAAAACAAATGAAATGATGAATCAGGTTTGTGTCACTAAAGCCTTTTTTTCTGACTACTTTTAATTTGAGGACAGTTCCAGATGTTGTTAGACTGCTGCTCAGCTGGTTTCTTGTTCTGTGTCTGTGCAGGATGAAGTGGCTCACACGCTCACAGAGAGCAGAGTACTGAAAAACACCAGACACCCCTTTCTCACCGTAAGGACCTCATATACACAAAACACCAACGTTTAGATTCAGACATATGTGCATATGCAAATGTGCTGACATCTGTAAGAGTGCATGTCGCATACGCAGACAACATATTGATCCTATACATCCCTGAGTCTCTGGAGGCTAATTATGACTTAGACACCAAATAGTTGTAAATTAACAACCGCATCTGTTAGCTTTGCCGTGTATCTTTGATGTACACAGCCGCTGCTCATTTCCATCACACTCCTTGGAAGAAGACACACACACACACATACTGTCATGAGAAAAATTACAGTTCACATCAGTTTACCCCTGTCACACCTGCAGCCACAAAGAGACTCCGACCAACTGTTCTTTTGTTCAGCAGCTTTCTCCCTCCAAAGAAAACACACACCTATTAGCTTTGAATAAGCAAATACAGGCAGAAACAGTTTGAAGCCTTGAATGCTAACGTTTTACTGCCCCTGCCGTTTTAGCCCAAATGGGACCAGACTTCTGGCTGCACACAAAATTATTTACTCCTTCACTTTCCTATTCCCTGTATAGACAAAGACTGGCCAATATGTAATGCTAGCCACTTGTGTACATAAATAAAAGAGAAAGCTGTTGTGCCAGTAAATGAATCATGATAACTAGCACTTGATTAGAAACAATTACATGTGCACAATACTTTCCCCATCACACAGTGGGATCGTTTGAATCCTTTGTACACTGTCGATTTTAATACATCTGGCTACAAAGGACAAAATTTACTAAAAAAAACACACAAACATGTATGCCTGTGACGCACACACACAAATAAATGCAGTTAGTTTTTATTTCTCGTTTCAGTCGTTGAAGTATTCATTCCAGACTAAAGACCGCCTCTGTTTTGTCATGGAGTATGTCAATGGAGGAGAGGTAAGATGCACACATATTTTCTTGTATATGCGCACACTTTTCGTGATGGTTTTGTGTGTGTGTGTAGTTACGAATCTTTGTGTTACCGTTTTAAACAGCCTCTTAAACCACAACTCCACCACACCAACTGACACTGAGACACCTATTCTAGTGTAAGCTCAAAGCTCTGTGTGAAACTGTAACTACTGTACATATTGACAATATTTAATAGATATTAATTATAATTATAGGATCAGGATTATTATGTTTTGAATAATATATATATATATATATATATATATATATATATATATATATATATATATATATATATATATCAGTGTTTGGCTAAAACAAAGTCGACTGTTAAGAAATGTGAATGAGTGTTTTAAAGTTTTATCTCAAAGATGATTTCTTAAACAGTTGCCTGGATTTCTAAATGTTTGTCACAGATAAATACATAATTTGTACATGGGGGTCTGTGACAGCAGAGGAATGTTGAAACATGCAAACACTGAGGAAAGTTTGACTGTTCGATTGCTTTCTAACACAGTTAATTTGCCAACCAACTGGGCTCTCGCTTGCCGTCTTGTCCCTCTCTTTTCCGCTCCATCCCTCTCCTGCTTGTGTCTATTTATGAACACACCTATGGGGCAGATATAACCAGAATGACAGTCGGAGACGAAATGAGTTTGGATTCCCTCACTTTTCCATTTCTCAGATTTTTAATCGGGCCGTTTTTGCAATCTTGGTTCATTCCCTCAGTGTAACTGTCACCTGCTCCCCTCCCAGTTAGTTAGGCAGTTCAGCCAGCGCCAGATCTGAGCAAACACACACACAGGAAACACCAGCAAACACACACATACTAAGACAAACACACACGGCAAATCTTTACCTCAACGGACAAATTGTGACCACACATGACTTGCAAACAGGAACACACACACACACACACACAACCCATTACAAACCTGCCACAGTCACAGCTGCCAGTACACTGATGAAGGCCCACCTGTCGTGTTCCCCCCTCACTGCCGCCCCCACCACACACACAAACATTACACAAACACACATTACACACGGACAGCATTTGAGCAAGGTGGTCTGTGAGCATCACTCCAGCGGCCATATGCAAACCTCCCTGAACAATTAATGTGGAGATGGGCACCCCTTGGCCTCAAGGGTAATTTTTACGACTTGACTGGTGTGCCGCAGCAGGCTGGTGTCATTTCAGTGCCACATGTGTGTAGCTGTGTGGCAGTGACAACTTGACAACTGATGGTGAGGGAGAGCGAGATGAAGGGAGTGTGAGGTGAGCGATAAAAAGGCAAGATGGAGGGGAAACGGGAGGTCACGTCACCTGGGGAAGAAAACAAGTGGTGTACTCTTTAAAGTATGAATATGAGCGTCTTGCCAAAAACAGAGAGAAATGGATATGAGAATAAGTAAATGAAGACTGAGGCTCAGGGGGCAAGGCCAGTTAGGCCACTAATGAGTGCTGCACTGGAGGCAGTTGAAATGGGGGGCATTGGCGGGGGCATTGGCGGCGGTCGGCCTGTCTTTAACTAGACTGGTGTATTGATTAAACCCTTGATTTGGCCCCCGTCGCTGAACTCCATGCCAGCACCATGCCAACCAAGCCCAGAGGGTAACGTGGAAGAGGTATGCGAGTGTATGTGTGGAGGGGGGTGCAAGTTGAGGCGCCAGCTGCCGAGCGCCTCCACCCACTCTCCTCCGAGACAAACCACACCCCCTCTCCCTCCCAGCCTCCCTCTATGCGCACCCCCGCTCACCCTCCCCTCCACTATCTATCATCTCAATATGGTGCGGGCAGCCAGTTTGTGTTGTGCTAATTTCCTCCAATAAATCAGTAATTATTGCTGTGCCGTCCCTGCTGTCTCTCCCCCCCCCACCCTCTCTGTCTCTCCCTCTCTCTCTCCATCCCTCTTCCTCCCTCCTCCTCCTGCAGCTGTTTTTCCATTTGTCCAGAGAGCGGGTGTTCTCAGAGGAGCGCACGCGCTTCTACGGCGCTGAGATCGTCTCGGCTCTCGACTACCTGCATTCAGCCAAGATTGTGTACCGGGACCTCAAGGTAAACAGAGACAGAGAGGGGAAGCTGGTTAGGGGGCATGGATGAGAGTGATCACATATTTGAGGGAAAACTTTTTTTTTTTTTTTAGCCCATCACCTGGTGTTCCACAGTTTGGTTTTGTTTTTTCGTGATCCAGGAGGAGAGGAGTGGCTCAGGATGTGTGGTAATTAAAGAGAGGGACAGGGACAAGCTCACACAGACATGAAGCAGTAGGAGGGAGGGAGGAAAGGAGGGAGCGAGGAAGGGAGGGAGGAAGGTAGTGCTGATGCCACAGAGGTAGGGAGGTAGACGGCTCTGTCTGAGTGTCTGCCTGGCAGCCTTGGCCCCAGCTCTGCTCACAGCAGCCAAGAAAACAAAAAGGAGAAAAAGCAGTCAGAGAGCAGGAAAAACACTTCAGCCATTAAAATTAAAAGGTTGAGTGACTCCACAACACGCCTGAAGTTTACTTCCTCCCTCTGCTTGTTCGTGTGTCAGTCAAGAATCCACTACATTCATGCCAGCGTACAGATGAAGTATTTTCATCCAATAAAGAGCAGTATTGTGTTGATTTGTGAGAAAGCATTCAGTTTCCACTGATGTTTCAGATTGTGAGGGTGAAAGTTGCACCATGTGTGTTTTCTTTCCCTTCCAGTTAGAGAACCTGATGCTGGATAAAGACGGCCACATCAAGATCACTGATTTTGGCCTCTGCAAGGAGGGCATCACAGACGCTGCTACCATGAAGACCTTCTGTGGCACACCTGAATACCTCGCTCCTGAGGTGACTTCTTGGTCTTCTTGTCCTTTAATGTGTTTCTGTCACAGAAGTATAGCAATAATAATTGTTGTTTTTTATATATATCACAGTCAGTTTACTGTCACTGACTACTACAGTACATACAGTATGCTGTACATTTGGTATGACTCAGCCGATAAATTACATACATCTCAAGTTCTGTGAACTGAGCAGATTGACTGAGACTTTCTACTGCATAAAAGCATCTGTGGCAGACACACTTACTGTACACCGTCAAGTCATAAAGTGATGTACTCTGCCACCCTTTACCCATAATGCCCTGTGTTCTGTAAGGATTCTGATGTCTAAAATCTTCATCCGGTAGAATGTATGCATGCACAGTTTCATTTTCAGATTTCACATGCAAACACTTTCCATAATATCAGGGTGAACGGTAAATATGCAGCTTATGTGTGTGAATGAGGGTGTTGGGTGAATTGGAAAAGGGCACCGCACAGCGCTCACACACATAACCACATTCTTCTAATAGATTTTGCAGAATTTCGCTGTCCAGCCATCAGCGCTGCTTCAATCAAAGGCCGGCAGATCAACTGGCGAGAGTGTTGCAGGACTGTGGGTGGTGGAGACGCAGTGATGTAGATGTGGAGATGAAGGCAGGAGGAGAGAGGCATAGTGTATATCCCACTTGAAAAAGTATGGAGGACAATTTGGCGCAGCATTTTGTGCTTTTTTTTTTTAGAGTCCCTTCCTTTGCGTGCCAAAAGCTGATTGGAGGCTGTTGGTTATTTTTCACAGGATGTGCGTTTGTGTGCATTTATGTGTGTGCGCGTGTGTGTGAATGCAGTAGAAAGTGCGGGCTAAAGCGAGGCAGATGGCGGCAGATGGGCGAGGTTGGAGGAAGGTGCTCGGAAAAAACCTGGAAATCTACACCACCGCCGCCGCCACTCACCCGCCCGCACGCTCTGCTCGCCCGCCCGCGTGTAAAAATAACACAGTTTGCTCGGAGCCAAGTTACAGAGATGCAAAGTAGCCGGGATTAAAAAGAGAGAGGGGGAGGTGGGGGTTGAAGACAGAGGAAGATGAGAAGGGAGAGAAAATATTTCAGGGTTACAGGAGTGAAATTCAGACAGTTCCCATGTTTGCCGTCAGTGAAAAGGGCAGATGAGAAGTGAATAAAGAGGGTTTGTGTCTGCTGCGTGCCTGAGGGCGCTCATACGCTCATACTGAATTATTGTTCAGTCAAAGTCATTCAAAAGGTTCTCATTTATTTCAAGGATAGTCAAAACAAAGACACATTAATGTGAAATTAATAAACAATAAGCAGTTCTTTGTAAAGGGATGGAAGAGAAACAAAAGTGTTTTCCTCCTATTTTTAATTGTTTAATTGCTTTTAATGGGATGGGGTTGGATATTTTTCATGAAAAATATGAAAGTATGTTGAATGGGGTTTTTTCTCTTTTACTGTAACTGTAAATGTGTCATAAACATAGCAGCACTGCCACCCAGTCTGAATAGTGTTAACATAAACCTATGTCTAAGTGATGACACTGTGGAGACAGGAGGTCTCTGTGTGATACTGACAATATGTGAGTGTTTGTCCACTGTGCCCAGTATATGAGGTGTGTGTGTGTGTTTGTGTTCCCAGTAGCCTGCTGGGTATCTGGGCTGGTACAGCCACAGGCTGTGTGTGCCCGTCCTGTCCCATCTAGCCCTGTCCAGGCTGCCAAAAGCCCCCGCCCTGCTAGCAGCATCTAGTTGCCACATGGCTGCCCCAACAGGGACCAGGACAGGACAAGACCTTCTTTCTGCCGGCTGCTTTTAATCAGAGCTCTTCCTCTTCTCTTCCTCTTCTCATCTCTCCTGCTGATTCCTCTAATTTCCTACTCAATGTCCTATATATTTGTCCTGGCTGTTTTTAAAATATCCACATAACCATACATACTGTACACACACACTCACTCATACACACACACACACGCCTCCATGCCTGAGGCTGTGGGGCAGCTTTCTGGCTCTGTGTGGATTAATCTGCTCCCTGCCTGCAACCAAGCTGCCACTTTCTTTGGTCCCAGGACACACACACACACACACACACACAAACACACACTGTTACACTGGCATGTACATACATATACATGCCCAACTGGATTGTTTGCATTTGTATACATTTCTCTACCTTTTTGTACAAAGACTCACAGATCAGCATACAAAGTTGCTGTGAATTTCATAAACCGCAAACTGTGTGTGCGTGTGTGTGTGTGTGTGTGTGTGTGTGTGTGTGTGTGTGTGTGTGTGTGTGTGTGTGTGTCCCTGCTGAAGCTGCAGGGACTGAAGCACCAAACATCTCCTAGTTTGCCTCACTCTCAAAACTTTATGAATTTGATGAGGACGGATAAATATTCCATCTGCTGTGTGTGTGTGTGTGTGTGTCTGACAGTCTCCCAGCAGTCTAAGCCAGTGTTATCCCTCCAGCCGTACCAATCAATAGTATATCTGGAGCTGGCGGCATGCTTCGTTCCCTCAGCTCTTCTCTGCAGCTGCCAACAGGGTGACCAGCATCATTCACACACAAACACACATAAAATAGCACTCATAACTCTTTTATTCACTTCCACGCACATGTTGACTTGCACACAGTGAAGCAGCCGCCTGCATCATTAGCAGTTCAGTGTTGAGTGTGTGAGCTCAGTCTGTTAATGACCAGCTTTCTGTAGGATCGAGCTGCCGCAGAAACTCACAGGCAGCTGTATGGTGTTTACTTTCACCTACTTTCATTGCATGCTTACATTTTACATAATTTACAGTTTGGGGTTGTACAGCAGCACCTCATCTACACCTTCATTTGACACTTATTAGGAGAAGCTGCCAAGTAAAATGTTTGAAGAATAAAACTGCAAATTACAGCAAATCTCTCACAGATTTGTGAGGCTTTGACATGCAGGATTCCCGATCTGCAATATCAACATGACAGGGAATACTTCTTAAATGAAATAAAAGGTGAGGAATGTTCACCTTTTATGAGAGTACCCATGCAGCAAATATTGTCTGTTTGCTGATGATATCACTTTGATTATATGCGATTGTACTCTAATTTCTTATCACACAGATTCATTTAATCACACTCCAAGTGTGTCAGTGTGAAGCACAAAAACCGAGATATTAGGTTAAATTAAAGTTGGTATACATTTTCACAGTCAGTCTTCAGTTTGGATAAACACCTCTAATGTCTAATCAATCTGAGCTATTTCTGTGTTTTTGACACTTGTACTATATGCATCTGTCACCCATCACACTGCAGCTAATGACAGATATTAGATCAGTTTACGGTATATATTTTAAATCTGTTGATATTACAACATTTGCTGGATAGTTTCATCATGAAATTCATTATATTTGTCAACAGCCTGTTTTTCTGTGAGTACAGTTGTGCATGTTTGCCTTCATGTATTATTTGTATCTGTTAGCATCCACCCTGCCTGGTCCATTATTAACAGTGAGTGAGATGTTATTATTATTGGCGAGATGTGCAGCATATGCTGTTCTGGCTGCTCTCCAGTCCTGTCTGTCTGTCAGTCACACACAAGCATGCAGACACACTCATCATGTTAATAAGCTTATTAATGAAGGGCCTGAACAGCACCTGGAATGCCTCAGTCCCTGCTTCTTCCCTACCTTTTCCTCCTCCTCCTCTTCCTCGCTGTTCCAGAGGTGAGAGAACAGGCGCATGAGTGGATGAAAGAGAAGGAAGCGAGGGAAGACGTGATTAGAGGACGGAGGAGGCAGGATAAGAAGGGATGGAGAGGACGGTGCAAGGAGAGCAGGCACACAATAAGAGCCAGAAGACAGCCCAGACACAAGCCTTTGATAGAGGAGTTACTTCTTTCACTCAGCCTCTTTCTGACCACACACTCACACACAACACACCTGCTCACAGTACAGTACCTGTGCTGGCCAGCGTGGAGGTCGGACTGGCCCTGACCCATGTGGCAGGCCGTTCCTGCCTTTTGCATCCAGGGACGCTCCTCTCTGTCCTTGCCAGGAGAAGGATCAGTGTGCCAGGGAGAGCTGGCAAGGACCAGAGGGGCCTCTGGTGGCCCCGCCAGCACACTGACTCCCTTACTAAGGGGCCTCTGAAGACCTGCCATCCCATAATGTTGCCTCTGTATCAGTATCTGTGCGGCCAGTTCTGTTCTTCTCAGACAACTTTTACTGTTTTTTTTTAATTCATCCCTTGAGCAAAATGGCATATTGACTCTCCTTTGCGTTTTCTCCTCTCTCGTCTGCTCTTCATCGAACACCTTGGGCAGCCTGTGTTGTCCAATAAAATAAATGCAGAAATGTAGAATAAAAGCAGATGTCCAATAAAATAAATGTTCCTCCACTCAGGTCCTGGAGGACAACGACTACGGTCGAGCAGTGGACTGGTGGGGTTTGGGTGTGGTGACGTATGAGATGATGTGCGGACGACTGCCGTTCTACAACCAGGACCACGAGAAGCTGTTTGAGCTCATCCTCATGGAGGACATAAAATTCCCACGCACTCTGTCGTCCGACGCCAAGTCCCTGCTGTCGGGCCTGCTCATCAAAGACCCCAACAAACGGTCTGTGTGTGGTGCATTAGGGGACGTAGGAGTTTATCCCACTTTTGCTAAAGAAACAAATATCTCCATCTTTTCTAATGACTTTTCAAAGTTTGACTACTTTCTGTTTGTTGCTGATCTCACTTAGTTTTATGATAACATTCCTCTCCTGTCCTCTAGGCTTGGTGGAGGACCAGATGACGCTAAAGAAATAATGAGACACAGTTTTTTCTCCGGCGTGGACTGGCAGGATGTATATGATAAAAAGGTATGAAGCAACTTGTGCGACCTTGTTTCCTGGAGGGCTGTCATGTGTTTACTCGAATAATACCAACGAGTAAGAATCAGGTCCTGTGGCAAACACCTATTACAACATGTCTCCTCTCCTTTCTCCTCATCTCCTTTCCTTTCCTCTATCCCATCTCCTTCTTTTTGACACAAACATACACTTGGAATGAACTGATTATATTTCAGGGGTCAAAGGTCACATGGTCCTCATGTCCATCTCCATTTAATGTCATTAATTACTATGATGTCTTATAATACACTGTGACATAATATATCATGATCTTTTATGCATACTATACATTTTTTATGGTATACTTTGTCATACTATACTATTACTTTTTATGATTTTTTTTATGACACACTATGACTTATTTGTAGGTCTATACTTGACCAAAGAAATTCTTAGTCAACTAATACTTTACTTAGTCAACTAATACTTTTTTTTATTACATAATGATATGTTTTTATGCCATACTGTACTTTGATATCATGATTTAATGCCTTCAACCATTCGTCCAGTGGCGTGCCTCGCTTACAGGAAGTTTTGTGACGTCCAGAGTTTGGTGTCCTTCAGGCAGATGCTCTGTAGACTCAAAGTGTTGCTGCACAACCTAATCCTTCCTCACTTCTCTGCCCCAGATGGTCCCTCCCTTCAAGCCTCAGGTGACGTCAGAAACAGACACCAGATACTTTGATGAGGAGTTCACAGCTCAGACCATCACAATCACTCCACCAGAGAAATGTGAGTCTTTTCTGCCTCGCTGTACGTACAAAACATTCTGTATACCCACATTCAGACCTGATGAAATCTTACTTTCGTTCCTTACATGAATTACAGCAAATGCTCTGATTTTGAGCGTGTTTGTCTAATAATTGTAGGGTCAAACGCAGGCTGGGTATCGTTCAAAATTTTTCGATACAATACAAATTGTGATACCTTTGTTCCGATACTGGTTCTAGAACGATACGTAATTTAGGCCTTAATCATGGTCATCATCAATTTTTGTGTAATTTGGGCTTTAAGATGATGCTCAACAGGCACAGGCTGCAACCCGTTACTCTTTAGGACCCTGGGGAGTGAGCGTTTGCCTTATGGTGCGTTCACTGGATGTCAGAACTTGGAGCTCAGATCATCGTTACCTCAAAGTTTAGTGCTCCCAGCTCTTCCACACTTACAGAAGTACAAGAAAAAATGTAGCTACTGTTTACGTCAGTAGCAGTTAGCATGAATTCTGTCGGGTTGGTGAGATTAATCCAAATTTCCGAGGTGGAGATCCAATTTCACGGAGATTCTGATTTAAACTCTGACTTATAGCATGGAAATTCTGACATTCATGTACAAGTGAATGCACCAAACACAGACGCCGGGCTCCCAAAACTGCTGAAGTGACATTAATCCTCATTTTTAGCGGCGGTGTTTGTCGCATTTTGCTGGAAAAGTAGATCGGATGGATCAGTGTCACTATGAATCTGAAGGGGACATGTTCCCCAGTGACATCTGAGAGCATGACTCACAGACACTTAGGTATTGGAATATGGCATTCATTCATTTTTTGATACCCGATAGGATCTGAGCTTTTCGGTCGGTGCTACAAAGCATTGAAGTTTGGTACCCAGCCCTAGTTTAAATTTTAAACAGTACCAATAATAAATATATAAAGTTTTAATGATTATTATCATTTAAACATATAACAATAAGACTCATTATAATCAGCTAGACACACATCACAACAAACAGTGTACAGGATGTGCTTTATACAGTACTGTATGTTTGAGTTGATCTAGGAATAATTTCCACAGAGAGGTGTGAATAAAGCTGATTAGAAACTGGAATAAATGAGCTGCTTTTCGGCATCTGTCAGTGATCAAGTTTAGCTTTTGAACTCACTTTGATTACTTTGATAATTGCAGTTTTTTAACAAAGTATCACTGCTTGTGCTCTTTCTTCAGGTGACACATTCAACTTGAAATAAGTGGGGCAACAAACACTGAAAAAGTGCTGTTGTCTGTTTATTCAAATGACTCTGTAACAGTCCTCAGGCCACACGGAGCGCTTCACAGCCTTTGAAATAAAGATACCAGTTTCAAACTGCTCTGCACTGAATTATGCATCAGTGTGTTTCTGTGCTAATGTGAGCTTCCACTCATTTTGGAGGTCGCACATCAGTTTGTTAGCAGGAGATTGGCACATAAAAGACACACTTGTTAATTGAATCTTGTTCTGTTTAAATCCACTGAACATCAGTGTCAAAAACACAACACAATGCTCTGTGGGGAGATGATTGAAAACTCAATCTGGAAATTTCTACATTTCAGGTTTAATTTGATGCATTTATGTCATCTGTTTGTCATTAATAACCTCTGAATCCATGTGTTTTCAGTCGACGAGGACGGGATGGACTGTCTGGACAACGAGAGAAGACCGCACTTCCCACAGTTCTCCTACTCTGCCAGTGGCCGGGAATGAACTGCCCATCGTGGTGACATCATCACAGCTGGGCTCTGAGGTCATCAGTGTGGGACAAAAAGACCCACCCAGAAAGACCTGAAGGATTCTATCCTCCTCCTCTCATTTTCACCTCTGCAGTCAACTTCTCTGTTGTTTATTTCATTGCTTTGGATCCTTTTTAGAGAGAACTTCCAGGCAAATTCCTTTCTAATCCTGCACTGCATCCCTAGGTGACCCCAGCTGTGATGTGATCAGTTACTATGTAATGTCCCTTTAATGACAGGAGCATCACCGGTGGCCTGCTGTGCTTTGACATGTGTCTGTCCTGTGAAACTCTAAAAACGCTTGTGATGGAGTTTGATGCGTTTTTCAGGAGACGCTCAGCAGCTTCTTATCTGGAGGATGGAGATTCAGTGTTTCAAGTCATTCAAACCTAAACTGCCGTTACAGTTTGTATCTCAGGCTTTTGCAAACAGACAGACACTCTCTGACTCGGAGAGACACTCGGTCTGATTTCAGACCCTCAGCTCAGTGATTCTGGGATTGATTGAGGCTGCCTGGTTTTGAGGGAGCAGTGACAGTCACCAGTGAGCAGAATCCTACACAGCTCTTGTTGTCGAGCAGGATTTGACTCAGGTTTTGCTCAGTGCAATTCATTATTGTTGTTGCTGCTATTTCAACTACTAACACAACTACTACAGGTACTCCTACTGCTCCTATACTGCTACTACTAAAACCCGGTGCTACACTAGCTTAATGCTGCAGATCATCATAGAGGCGCCATCAATACAACAACCCCCGTATGAACATCTATGCTTAGCTGCAGAGCAGGTGTTCCTATCACTCTCAGTGTGCTGCTACTACACATCAGCTCTGTAGACGATCATAGGATGGCTTGTTTGTGTGTGAGGTCCCACCATGGGTTTGTGTTGAAGAACGCACCTCAAAGCACAGCAGTTCAGGAGGAGGAAGCTCCCAAACCATGAGCTTTACTATGTTACTCACAATGCAGTGCGAGGTGTTTGATACACCCATCAGTGAGGAGGTGAAAATGAGAGGAAAAGGGTTGCCAACCACATGCCCCACATGAGTTTTAATCTCTCTCCTGCCCCAAAAGGGAAAACTAAAGTGAACCGGTACTTTGTGTCGATGATGAAGCTTTACTGTGACATGTTCTTGTCATGGCTTTAGGAACCACACGGCTGCAGCTCTCTGAGAAACTGCTGCAGCAACAGATTCACCACCGAGTGAAGCGAGAAGAGAGAGAGAGAGAGAGTGCAGACGAAAAGCTCAGAACGAAGAAATATTTATGATGTGATCATTTGTGATGTATTGATGACTGAAGTAACAGCTGATTATTATGATCTGTGAAGAGGAACACATCAACAGTTGTGGGTTTACACCAATCACAGCAACCGCTACTATATGTATATGTATATATGTGTACATATACATATATATATATAATACATATGTACTATTTATTGTCATCGGTTTTATATTTAACTTTCCTATTGTTATTACATTATTATAGAAAAAAACAATTATTTCTTCGGGCTGAGAGAAGAAAAAAGGCACCTGAAGAAACAAAAATGGCTGAAGAATGTAGGAGGGAAAGCAGATAGCCTTCCTGCTCCGTTGTTTATTTTCATGTTTTTCTGTTGTTTTGTGACCAAAATGTGACGGCTGAGAGGTGGCAAGGTGCGTTAAAGACAGCTGGTAACATACTGAGAGATGATATAAATGTATTTATTTAATCACCTTTTCTTTTAGAACGTGATCAAAATCATCCCACAGGTTCTCGACACAAATGTTTTGACCACAGGTGAGAGTTCAGAGGGGAAGGTGAAGTGGAGGTTGAGCTAGAAGGAAAGCAGAAGTTTCAAACTATGAACTGTGTGCAGCTTTTTACTGTAGGTGTGTCAGGACAGAGTCGAGGGGAAAGAGGAGCAGCAGCGTTTGGAAACGAGTTTGTACGTTCAGTCAGTTGTGTGGATTTACTTTCAGAGACTCCTCTGTCTTTACCGTGCACTGTCACTTCTCTGCTCTGGACTCTGTTTGTTTGCGTCTTCATGTCTTCCAGTCTGACCAACAAGATTTTAAATCCCCTCAATTTCTGTCTTCAATCGCCAGTAAGCCTTATGGTTTATCTCAGAATACATCCAACATTTCAGAGGAAAAACAAAATCACCAGATGTGAGGAAATATATTTTTTAAAAATTTCAACCAAACATGTTATCATGTGGCTGTCAGGATGACACGATTCAAAGAGAGCACCAGGGGATGTGCTCTGGTTAGGCGTAGAAATCTGCATTCCACTATTTATTATTTGAATGTTTTTACTATCATCATAGACGGATAACTTGAAGTTCTTTTCTATTTATTTGGTGTCTTTTTGTTTTGGAGTTTAACAGTAAGGGGTTGTATTTGTGTTTCACTCTGCAGGTTTTTTTTTTTTCTTTACTGATATTTCTTATACGGCATATTACCTGTTTTTCCGCTGCTCTTGAGTCCATGTGCTTTACATGTGCACATCCATTGACTTGCTGTTAGCCGACAAAGGCGCTTTATGGCAGAGTCGAAAAGGATGGAGCTGGCCTGCATGCTGTATCCTCTGTGCACACTAACAGTCCTGAGTCAAAGTGGCACTCAGAACTCTTATGAAGAATACTTCTCTGTGATCGATTGAGTCCGTCTGGCGCAGCTGAAGAAGTCGAAATAGTTCGAAATGAGACCGATTCCCACCCAGCTGGCACCTGCCACAGACTCAAGCAAATGCTCCCAAGTATTTGGAAGGATTTCAGCTTTGATTTGACCCAGGTCTGCGAGCGGCCGAGGAGTTCTAGCTGTATGAGCATGCTTACCGCCAAAATCATTAGAAACCAGAGTTCATAAAATACTGCTTTGTAGCTTTGGCCACAGCACTTTCACACCCATCACTTTTTATATGATTCAGAAGAATCTGATTCAACTCTGCTTTAAAGGAAGATTTTTAGCTTTTTTATGTTTTTAAGAAAAAAAAAGGATTTTTAAAGCACATCTCCCCACAACATACAACCAATGCTGCTCTGATGTCCAGAGCTGGACCTGGGTGATGGTGTCCCACATGCCAGAGACGAGTCAGTGCTGCCGCTGCAGAAACACACTTCGTGGAAATGTTCCCCAACTTTGTCACTTTTCATGAACTAAACTGTTTGGAAAATCCACTATGATCACTGACTCCTTCTCCTCTCCTCCCTCCTTTAATCCTCCAGCTCTCCTTCCTCCGTAAACTCAAGTTCATTTCCTGGCAGCTGCCAGAGGCTGACGAAGGTCAGAGATCATAAAAACAATTAATGCTTTCCTTCAAACACAGTAAGTGGAGAAGACGGAGCTCAGTAATCCTCTCCATCAGTGTGGGGTTTCCCTTAAAGACGATGAATCAGTTGAGGGTACTTGTCAGAGATTTTTTTTATGAACTGGATGCTTCACTGGTGTGATTCGACAGTATGTGAGATTTCTGACGCTGCACTGACAGCGTTCACTCCTGAAGCTGCTGCTGTCTGTACTGTACTTCTGTCACACCACAGATCTGACTCCAGTAGTATTTGAATAATATGTGAAATCCTCTCAAAGACCTCAGCTGCTCTGCATTGATCTCGCCTGTTGTTAAGGAACTGATGGCGGCACTCAGCCCAACGTTTAATGCAGTTAATAAGAAAACGGCTCCAGTTTGGAAGGATTTCTGATCTGACCTCGTGTCTGCGACAGAACTCCTCCCCTCTCTTCTTTCTCTGGTACTCGACTACTATCATCATGATTAACATGAACAAGCATGAGATGCATTTATTTATAAACAGCAAACAAAAAAACGGCAAAAATGTACAAATATTACAAAGTGTAGATCAGTTTTGATTTCATGTCCATGTCCATCTACTGTAGCTTTACAGATGTGCGGACAGCTGCCAGCTGTTCTCAGAGTAGGCCATGTTTCCATGTTTCCCTGAGGTTGACCTGACTCTGAGACAGCGTCAGGACACTCAGCAGATCGATCAAACAGCCTCTGTCTGTCCCTCATGCTGTCTGGATGCAGTGCTGCTGGCCGCTGAGGCCGCCAGGATGTGAAAACAACAGATTACCATCAACATGAAGCTGTTTTTTACACTGTACATCCTTAGTATTTTTACACAATGTATATGATAGGGATGCACATTATTTTCCTTCTTACAGACAGCTTCAATAAAGCACTATGTCAGTCTGCTGCTATGGGTCCGCTGTTTGTTCACTTATAGACTAAAAATGTTACTGCGTTCAAAAAGAAAAATCTAAAAAAGATATATTAAAATAATGATGAAGAATGCCCCAAAAGCTAATATTACTGTGTGAGTGGCTTTATTTATTAATCTATAAAACAAGCCAAAAATAAAGTCAGGTTTCCCACAGTTCCTTAAAAAGTCTTAAATTAAAATTTGGGTAATTAAGGTCTTAATTTGTCTTAAATTTACTGTAAATTTGGTGTAGGTATTACATTTTCAGATGGTGCATTTAATGCCAATAGGAAAACACAGAATTCAGACATTTACAGCAATTTTGCATATTATTTTGTTCACAAAGTTCACTTTGTTCTTGAAAGTTGTGAAATTAAAGTTAAAGTGTTATGCCTTCAATTTATATCATCATTGTAAGTGTTCAAGGGCTGAAAAAATCATAAAAAAAAATATTAATGGAAATTTATCTCTTTTTTTTTTGTATTTTTTTCCTGCTAAATATCAATATCGGCATCAGCCTCAATAACTCCATATTGGTTGGACTCTACAATAAGATGACTATTTTCTACCAAAGAAATTGTTATGACATTTTTGGGTTGTATTTGTTGAGGTCTTAAAAAGTATTAAATTTGACTTTTAAATGGTGCAAAAACCCTGAAAGTGTTATAAACAGAATGCACACAGTATCCCAGTAACTTTAAGCACTCAATATACACTAACAGCCTATGGCCAAGTGAACCTTGATTTATATATGTATGCATATATATGTGTATGTGTAATAACATTATTTATTATGGTTCAAATGTTCTGGTTCTCCATCCAGGCTTTACCTGACTTTACCGTGTGGCACAGGGCATTGTCTTGTTGGAAAATCCAGTCATTGGCGGCAGGAAAGCGTTTTCCAGCTGATGGAAGAAGACTGTTTTAAAAAGTAGTCCTGTACATGACCTGATTCATTCACCATGTTTTACTGTAGGGAGAAAACAGTCTGGTTTATAGGCGTCTCCAGGCTTCCTCTTAACCACTAAGTTGGCTGAAGTGGGCGTTCTCTCAAAATTGTACTCATCACTGAAGAGAACCTCAGACCAACAGTCCAATCCTTGTGATCCCCAGCAGAGAGTAACCAGGCCGTCCTCTGCCTTTGGTCGATGAAGTGCCTCTTCCTGCCCCGTCTGACTTCAGACCAGCTTCAAGAAGTCAGTTTCCAGCTGTTCTTACCAAACAAGTCACATTTCTCGACAGTGCCCACTCCTCACACAAGTGTGGCTGGGATAGTGTAGAGGAACATCTGTACCCACTATGGACTAGAAGTACCCAAATCCCAATGGCTGGTTGAGAACAACAGGGCTAAGGTCCTGTGGGACTTCAGCATCCAGACTGACAAACAGCTCCTAGCTAACCAACCGGACATAGTGGTGGTGGACAAAGAGCAGCAGAGGGTAGTGGTGATAGATGTGGCGGTAGCAGCTGATGCCAACATCAAGAAGAAGGAGCACAAAAAGGTTGAGAAGTACCAAGGGCTGAAAGAACAGCTGGAACAGATGTGGAAGGTCAATTTCATTTATGTCAAGAAGAAATATATTTGTGAAACTGATGTGGATTTTTATTTCACTTATACAACAGTGAATATTTTTGTGTGCACTGAAAAATGTTTTGGTGGACAGAGTCCTTTACAAATCCCTAAATACTTAATAGTGAATCCCTCTGTGTGAAGTCCTCAGTACTGGGACAGAGATGACAACAGATTTGTGACTTCAGATTCAGATCCAAACAGACCAGAGACTCATGTGGACAGAGGATCGACTCGTCTCTAGAAAGACACAAACACACAACATTTAATAAAAGACAGAGAGTCTCTGTGATGGTGACTCAGATTATAGACCATGTTTCATTAGTCACTAACAACTCACTAATTTCATTTATGTAAAATAACAATCATAACATGCACCTGGGGAGAAAAGACACCATCAGACATTGATTTAGACAGAAAACAGTGAGTGACACTCTGCTGTGTGTACCTCCATGTGTAGACTGTACATCTCCTCAGTGAGAGCGTTTCTCTCCTGCATCAGCTGGTTCTGTTTGGCCAGCAGCTCATACACCTGCTGGGAGCTGCTCTGACAGTGACGGTCCAACTGCTGCAGCCTGCAACACACACACACACACACACACACACACACACACACACACACACACACACACAATATTGACTGAAACTATGTGTGAGGAACGTACCCTCCTGGCTGATATAAAACCAAATGTTGTCAATATTGAAAGAGAGCTGGATCCTGGATAGAGCTTCTTTAAATATCACTGTAATATGTATTGATCAAGTAATCAACACTGTTTACCTGGACGTGATAGCGGCGAACATTTTTTGTAATTAAAATGCAGATAAGGAGGTGATGAAGGATCTGAGAAATAGCAATGCACTGGTCTGCTAAACTGCATATATGTTGGATGATATTAACTGGATTATCAAATAATCTGCTGGTGATTTTACAGAATAATTATATTGTCTATTAAACACCAGCCAACTGGCTTTATGCAGAGCTGCACCACCTCCCAAACTTCAGCCAGCTCCTTTGTTTCCTCTCTGCCATTATAGAACAAATAGATTAATCCAGCTGTGCCTGACCACAATCAGACACACCTGGATTAATCTGTTTGTTCAATAATGTAAGACAGGAAATAAAAGAGCTGGCTGAAGTTCATGAAGTAATGCAGCTCTGCATAAAGCCAGTTGTGAAATATTCCAAGTTTCTTGTTTTGTCAGACCAAAAGATCAAAAGCCAATAAATCATAAATAAACTCATAGTATAGTTAATCATAAAAACTCATAGTATAGCATCTAATAAAAATCCTCACAGTGTATCATAAAAACTCATAGTATAGCATATAATAAAAATCCTCACAGTGTATCATAAAAACTCATCGTATAGCATCTAATAAAAATCCTCACAGTGTGTCATAAAAACTCATAGTATAGCATATAATAAAAATCCTCACAGTGTGTCATAAAAACTCATCGTATAGCATCTAATAAAAATCCTCACAGTGTGTCATAAAAACTCATAGTATAGCATCTAATAAAAATCCTCACAGTGTATCATAAAAACTCATCGTATAGCATCTAATAAAAATCCTCACAGTGTGTCATAAAAACTCATAGTATAGCATCTAATAAAAATCCTCACAGTGTGTCATAAAAACTCATCGTATAGCATATAATAAAAATCCTCACAGTGTGTCATAAAAACTCATCGTATAGCATCTAATAAAAATCCTCACAGTGTATCATAAAAACTCATAGTATAGCATCTAATAAAAATCCTCACAGTGTATCATAAAAACTCATCGTATAGCACATAATAAAAATCCTCACAGTGTGTCATAAAAACTCATAGTATAGCATATAATAAAAATCCTCACAGTGTGTCATAAAAACTCATCGTATAGCATCTAATAAAAATCCTCACAGTGTGTCATAAAAACTCATAGTATAGCATCTAATAAAAATCCTCACAGTGTGTCATAAAAACTCATCGTATAGCATCTAATAAAAATCCTCACAGTGTGTCATAAAAACTCATAGTATAGCATCTAATAAAAATCCTCACAGTGTGTCATAAAAACTCATAGTATAGTACATAAAAATCCTCACAGTGTGTCATAAAAACTCATAGTATAGTACATAAAAATCCTCACAGTGTGTCATAAAAACTCATAGTATAGTACATAAAAATCCTCACAGTGTGTCATAAAAACTCATAGTATAGTACATAAAAATCCTCACAGTGTGTCATAAAAACTCATAGTATAGCATATAATAAAAATCCTCACAGTGTGTCATAAAAACTCATAGTATAGTACATAAAAATCCTCACAGTGTATCATAAAAACTCATTGTATAGCATCTAATAAAAATCCTCACAGTGTATCATAAAAACTCATAGTATAGCATCTAATAAAAATCCTCACAGTGTGTCATAAAAACTCATCGTATAGCATCTAATAAAAATCCTCACAGTGTGTCATAAAAACTCATAGTATAGCATCTAATAAAAATCCTCACAGTGTATCATAAAAACTCATAGTATAGCATCTAATAAAAATCCTCACAGTGTGTCATAAAAACTCATAGTATAGCATCTAATAAAAATCCTCACAGTGTGTCATAAAAACTCATAGTATAGCATATAATAAAAATCCTCACAGTGTGTCATAAAAACTCATAGTATAGCATATAATAAAAATCCTCACAGTGTGTCATAAAAACTCATAGTATAGCATCTAATAAAAATCCTCACAGTGTGTCATAAAAACTCATAGTATAGCATCTAATAAAAATCCTCACAGTGTATCATAAAAACTCATAGTATAGTACATAAAAATCCTCACAGTGTGTCATAAAAACTCATTGTATAGCATCTAATAAAAATCCTCACAATGTGTCATAAAAACTCATAGTATAGTACATAAAAATCCTCACAGTGTGTCATAAAAACTCATAGTATAGCATATAATAAAAATCCTCACAGTGTGTCATAAAAACTCATAGTATAGCATCTAATAAAAATCCTCACAGTGTGTCATAAAAACTCATAGTATAGTACATAATAAAAATCCTCACAGTGTGTCATAAAAACTCATAGTATAGCATCTAATAAAAATCCTCACAGTGTGTCATAAAAACTCATCGTATAGCATCTAATAAAAATCCTCACAGTGTGTCATAAAAACTCATCGTATAGTACATAATAAAAATCCTCACAGTGTGTCATAAAAACTCATCGTATAGTACATAATAAAAATCCTCACAGTGTGTCATAAAAACTCATCGTATAGTACATAATAAAAATCCTCACAGTGTGTCATAAAAACTCATTGTATAGTACATAATAAAAATCCTCACAGTGTGTCATAAAAACTTATCGTATACTACACTCCTGGTCAAAATTAAAAAACAGTTGAAAAATTGCAAGAATTTACATTTTGCACTGGTGGATCTTAACAAAGTCTAAGTAGTGCTTCAAAATTGAAAAAGAAGAAATGGAAGTGAGACAAAATAAACGAGTAAGCAGTTTATTGCAAACAACCATTAAACTGAAATAGGCTGTTCATCAACTGATCAAAAGTTTAAGACCAGATCTAAAAAAAAAAACCCCGACAATAGAAATAAAAATGTCAAAAACGGACTCAGTGATGAGCAGCTGCACCATTCCTGTTAATCACCTCAACATGTTTGATGTCAAGGAAAGTATGCTCCTTCTAATTTAGTTGTATGTGCTGTCATATAAGCCTTTGATTTGATGTCAGGAAAAGTTGCAAAAATATCATAGTATAGTATCGTACTGTATATTATAGTGGTGAGAAACTTATGTATGCAGGTATGAAGCCAAGTGATCAGTGCTGGAACATCCCAATTAGTGAGTGCCCTCTGACACTGAGGCTGCTGCAGACAATGAGCCCTTTGACTGAGTGTGTGTGTGTGTGTGTGTTGGGAGCTGGTGTTTTCCAGCTGGGGTTTAGGGGCAAGGATGTGTGAACACAGTGTTTGGGGGTGGAGGTGGAGTGTCTGCTGAAATATTTCCCACCAGCAGCCCTTTATTTAATCCATTCATGCATCCATTCAGTCAGTCACCCCCTCCTCTAGTGCAGCGGTCAACTCATTCACTCACAATAACACACACACACACACACGCATACACACACACACACACACACACACACACACACACACACACACACACAGCATTATACAATGCCACTCACAGCTGCCAGTTTTCAAGTACTTGTACTTTTCATGCTTTATGTGCATTTTGCCGATAACATTTTAATCAATTTTACATCGTGGTATCAGTAATGTCTCAAAGGATGGAAGAGGATGACTTATAAAGTTAAGAACAATCATGTTTGTTATCTTTTTATTATGTGTCGAGGTACAGCATTAGGAGCTCTTTAGACAAACTGTGACACCATTAAGCACTGTGTACTCTGCGTCCGTCACTGCTTCAACGATGTCCAGAAGACGATAAATAAGACAGGAGTGAAGTGGGGGGATGCCCCCAGATGTCCTGCTGGTCTGACAGTGTGTGACAGACGGAGGAGGAGAACATCCAGCTCTCCTCCAGTCTGCTCCCCCACACTGTCCTCACTCTGCCCTGTTTTTCCAGCACTCCTTCGTTAGGAGCTCCCCTCCTCTTTCTCATCAACTTTCACCTGTCATCACAGTCCTCAGCAGCTTTAACATGCCCTCCTTCTGGGTGCTCAGTCTCAGACCTGGAGGCTCTGTCCAGTCCTGGAGGCTGAGGGTGATGACTCCCCTCCCTGCCTGGTGTTCCTACAGCCGGCTGCCAAGCTGTCCAGACCAGCCACCCCCTCTCTCTCCCTCCTACACCATCACACCACACGACACAGCAGAGCGCCGCCACGTCACACAGCAACACTCCGCTGTGGCGAGCCGAGACACAAGATGACACGAACACGGTGCAGACACTACCGATGTGCGGCACGCAAAGTGCAACGGAGGAGCTAAAGGTCAGAGAGGGAGAGTCTGTAAATGTTTGATGAGGGAGTGTGGAGACTGACGGCCTTCAGCTCCACGCCACCAAAACTAATCTGAGTCATGTTGAGAAACGGCCAGTCCTCATCTTGGTACATGTACATTGGTATATGCAGCGAACGCTTCAAAACACTTCCTCTGCTCGAGAAAAGAGACCATGCAGTCGTCTCTAGTAGAGATGTTGAGCTGATGACTGGCCAGCTCTGAAATCAGGTTTGTAAAGTAGGAGACGTGTCAACAATGTTTGCCAAGAAGAGTTTTTACACTTGCTGTGCAAGTGGAGATGAATATGACGAGGTTGTGAGAGGATTTATTCACTTATTGATTGACTGTATGTCAAGTTATTTCTCTGATAGGATAACAGAACATACTCATACTCAGTGAAAAAAAAATACTTTTTGTAATTTATCTGAACTAACCCTTTAATGAGTGCCATTTCCAGTAAATTCAAGGATGTAATGTAAGAAAAACTGGTGGTTCAGTGAGACACCCTGACTGTTGGTTCCTAAAAAAATACTGCATCCTGCATTTCCTATTATGCACCACAGGGACGTCAGGAGAGACAATATTTTGGTACCGAATCAATGCCAAAATTGTAAAAATGAGACGTTACTTGATTCCAGGGGACATTTTTTTACAACGAATCTGTGTTGAGAGTTTGCAGAGAAACTTGATAAATACAGTTGTTGAAGATGTTTCCACAGCAATATAAAACAGGTATCTCTTTCTACTTTCCATACAGTGAGGGAATCATGAATTGTTTATGTTCCAAGCAAAAAAAAAAAAAAAAAAAAAAACTAGGGCTGTCAAAATTAACACGTTTATCTGATTAAAAATTTACACAAAAGTTTCTGCTAAAAATCAGGAAGACAACACAATAGCTCTAATAAGCGCTGAGTTTATGAAAAGAACGTCACTTTTCCTTTTCTTCCATTTCACATTACAAATTAATTCTTTAACGATGCTCCTTGATGGATTATTTGTTTGCCGAATTACAGGAGAAGCTTGGACAGGTTCAGAAAAGATAGTTAATCTAATTTTATCAGCATGTTTGATCGTTATTTGTTGTTCTTAGTTTCCTTGATTTTTTGAATGGCGTTCTGCTTCATGACCTGCCAGCACATCTCTGGCAACACATTTCAGGCAGTTTGTCCAAGTAGAGTTACTATCGCACAAATCTGTGCCCTACTTTAAACGACTAGAGCATCTACCATTTTAACTGTGAATTAACTGAATTACAGCCCCAAAATGGAGAATATTTCAATTATCAATTGTCAAGAAGAACATGGGCTGATGAAGTTGGTCTCGCTTTGTGGTTAATGTCGACAGCTCTAAAAAAAAATAATGTATGCATATGTAATAAAGATAAAGGAGTGTATGTTGAAGCACATGGTATTTATTGTCTTCTGTTCTTTTTCGCTGTGGTATTGAGAACAGTTGAATTTAACTGATATTGACATTGACTACTGAATTCTTCCTGTAATCCAATACAAGATCCATATTTTACAAACTCCACATCACCACTTTGACAACACATGCCTCCTGTTCACAGGAGTCTTTATGCTGCTTTTACTGGCACCACTCATTTCCCAATTTAAGAGAGAAACTGAGGCACTATGCAGTAAAATATCCAAAACACAATTATTTAGGAGAAATGGCACCAACTGCAGAGCGAGTGCTGCACAACGCCAGCAGGCTTCCACACATCGCAGCCTGACAGTGAGCGAGCTGAACAGGAAGCCAGTGAATTGATGGGTCAGGTCGTGAACTGGGATGTTTAAAGCGGCTGCAGCTTGTAAGCTGAAGGTTTATGTAATGCAGCAAGTAAAGCTCCGACGCTGGCACAAACAACCACACACACACTCAGTCTGTCTGACCAGAGAGCCGCCAACCTCTGGCCTTCTTATAAAACACTGACACACACTCTCTCTCTCTAATCCACCACTTGTCTCACCTTGTACACTCAGAGGATATATGTGTGTGTGTGTGTGTGTGTGTGTGTGTGTGTGTGTGATTAAGGCAGCGTTCCTTCCAGCAGCAAATCTAATAACTGGCCTCTATCGACTGGCACACTCATTAATTAAGGCTTAATGCGGCTTAATGCTTGGGCCCTGCCCTGCCCTGCACTAACACACACACACATACACACACACACACACACACACACACACACACACACACACACACACACACACACACACACACAGGCTGGCTCGCCGCTGCCTGGAACAAGTGAGGAAGGAAGCCTGGATGGATTCATGGATGGATGGATGGAGCCAGATAAATGGATGCAGAGGTGAAGAGGGTCTGCAGTCTGTGGTGTTGGGTGAAGAAACAAATGGGAGGGTTGAGGAGGTGGTGGAGTGAAGGGGAGCCTCCCCTCTGACCCAGTGAAAGGACACCACCTGCTGGATCCCACACACCAACACTGAAATAATCCCCTAAATTATCCTCCAAAAAATACCTGAACCAGCTTCCAGAGCAGTGGAGGTAGTAAGTGCGCGTGTTTTGCTCTCCAGCAGACATAATAAAAGCAAGTTTTGCTGAGAGGCACTTTGCAGTAATTTCCCCAGACGGCCTGATAATCAAACTCTGCTCACAATCTGCACCTCGAACTGCCGCACTCTCCATTGACTGCTGCTACTAAGGAGATTAATTACAACACAGACACAGTTACCTCTCTGTGGTATACATCAGTCGTAGCCCACAGCTAGTGTCTAAACTCTGCTCTGTGTGTGTGTGTGTGTGTGTGTGTGTTTGCATATTTATTTACAGGTGGGAGCATATGTCCTAAAGGCATGGTCTGAAGGGAAAGTGCTAACATCATGAGAAGCAGAGAGACGCTAATAGAAAAAGCAGATCTGGAGGCAGCGTTCAGGTCTGTCGTTCAACAGCCCTGTATGAATGTGTGTCTTTTTATCACTCCACACATCACCTAGAGGCGCGCGCCACTTGAAGAAAAATATTTATTGGACAGTGCATACATTATGAAAACGAGCCACAGAGTAAACTAATGCCTCTGTGCAGATTCTGTGTGTATCTGCACTAATAACCACTCAGCATGGATTACCTTTTTTTTACACAGGAACGAAGAGAAGCCAGTGTGACGATGACTCAACTGTTCTCATCTGAACGCACTTCAAAAAATAGGACAATCAAAAAGGACTCTGCTGGAAATAGAGTCTAAATTTGATTATAAGTATAAAAGGCAATGAAAAATCACGATAGACACATACTAACATTAGACCAACTGAACTGCATGCACGTCAGAGTGTGTGTGTGTGTGTGTGTGTGTGTGTGTGTGTGTGTGTGTGTGTCAGGCAGGGGGCCTCGGGGTGAAGAATGCAGGCAGACGGGCTTGGCTTGCCTGGTTACAACAACACTGCCAGGGGCATGAAGGCTGCAGCTGCCACACACACACACACACACACACACACACACACACACACACAAAACCATATTTCGCCCAATCCCAGGCCCACCATCACCACCCTCACACCCTAACTCTCTAGCTAAATCTTGGCTGGGACACAACTGCACTCAAGAATGTGTGTGTGTGTGTGTGTGTGTGTGTGTGTGTGTGTGTGTGTGTGTGCCTGAAGGCCATGCCTCTCTCCCCTCCACCAACCTGTCATGCCAGTTGTTGCTCTTGCTAACACGCACATATTTGACATGGGAACTCCATCGGTGACAGGGTGCGCTTTGATCAAGATGAGACAGACATGTGCTCCCTCACTGTTACTGGATTTTATTTACCATTCATTACCTGTCATCAACACATACCTGACTTTTCAAACATGCTGATTACTCTGTAAACTGATCGTAACATGTCGCTGTCATGTTTGAAAATCATAACTGTCCCATCACAGCACAGACCAAATCAGCATCTAAAGGTCTGAACACAGAGGTGTACAGACGCACAGGGGATGTACTAAATGAGTGTCTTGTAAAGCGCTCTAAAGACAGCCTAGCTTTGAGATTAAATAACAACTGCCATTCAAGCTGACTGCTTCCAGGAGAATATTCCAGTAAATATCAATCCAGAAACCTGCATGTTTAAGTTGAGTAGAGAGCTTTGACTGCTGTGTAAAAACAGGCAGCAGGGCTGTACATTTATATCTAATAAATGATTATATTCATGCAAAGATAAAGTGGTGCCGGGGCAAATTTAAGGGTTAATGGAGTGATGGAGGCTGTGTGAGAACTTCTCTCTCTTTCATATCATTGTTTTCAAACTTGCCGCTGTGCTGAACTCAGTGATGAAAAGGTCCCTGCTGGGAACATCCCAGTCCTCCCAGTAAAGCCTGATTTCTTTTGTGCCCACTGAGCCGGCTCGGCTCACAGTGCAGGCTTAACATGGAAGAAGCTTTGGTGGTTTTGTAATAATAATAAAATGAATAATAAATATCTGGTGAAATTTATACATTAAAAAAACATGGTTCTATTCAATTCTATTTAGTTTTTTGTTTGTGTTTTAATCAGATTTTTTGATTTTTTAATCCTGTTTGAGATTTTTCTCAGTGTGTTTTCCTTCGCTGTACAATATAAAAACACTTTGCTTAATTACTGCCAGTGATTCATTTTAAGACAGTTCTTTTTTTATAAAATCCTTTGTGGGTAAAATCTTTTTTCCTATATAAATCTATGAGATGACACCTCTGTTTTTTAATATTTACATTACTGACGCAGTGTACTGCTGCCTTTCACAATTTTTTAATTGGAAATATTGAACAGAAAATCAACTTGCACTGATTTGAAACATCATTTGGGTACTTCAATCACAACATATCATGTCTGCTAGTACTGCTGTCACTGCTTTGATTTTAAAAGTCAATGATAAGTTGAAAATAAGATCAGCTGTGAGGCCAAAAACATTTTAAAATCTCAAGCAATGTGGGATAATTTCAAACAATGTGACAGATTAACTGGATTTTTTATGAATAAACATGAAGAGGTGGAACCCTGGTGTGAACCCTTAACTCTCTTACTTCATAGCTGTTTCACACCACAGTGTGATTTGAAATGTAACATGATGCAAACATGCTGAGTGCTAATTCCAAACAACCTGACAGGTGTTCTGTGCATTCTTATTATTTTCTCTTTTTATACTTAATTTGATAGCAATCCTTCTTGGTTGCAATTAAAGGCTACATTCATCCAGAATCAGACTGGCTGCAAACCATCAAGTTACATTTTGAATGTTTTGCTTAATAACGAATATACACATTAAAATTAAAGTTAAGGTGATTTACCAGTCTGAACACACACATGACCAGTGTAAAATATCCTGGGCAAATGAGATGTCAGAAATATATCTGGACATGTTGAACAGCTGTGGTTGTCTCTGCTTTCATTCCATTACTGTACCAACAGAGGTTTCAGAGCCGCTGCAGGCTGTTATATCATCTATTCAAAGTCAAAGTGTTTACGGCCGTGAGGCCTGCTGACTCTTTCTAATTCCTGTGTTTGAGTGTTTGCTTTCCCAGCATTAAAGTGTCTCTGCGGTTGTTACTTTTAACATTTTGTTCTATAGAAGGGGCAGGTGTTTCTGCACTAGTTTTTTCTAGTTGTAGTTTTATGAAGTAGTGTTAGCGAGTGTCACTGACTGGGGCTCGAGATGTGACGCTTTGCACAGTTAACGCTCCAGCTTGCAAGCCTCTGGCTACAGCCCGACATCTGAGCTGCAAATCTGTGCGTCTGTGCGTGTGTGTGTGTGTGTGTGTGTGTGTGTGTGTGTGTGTGTGTGTGTGTGTGTGTGTGTGAGTGATAGAGCTGTAAAGCCACCGTTTGACAATGCTCTTTCAGCAGGCCGCCCCGTGCTCGCTCCCGGCTACAGAGGCCAGCTGGGCAATGCAGAGATAGAAATGATGAGAGGAAGATGAAGGAGAAGGGAGGACGACTGATCAGCGCCATCCAGGGACAGTGGACTGAACTGATCCTCTCTGTCTTAATATAGTTGAGATCTCCCCATGAGTTAGAAATCCTTAAATAGTACTTCAAGTCAATTGTATTAGGTATCTTTATTAAACATAAAAAAAACTTTGATTAATTAATTAAAAAAAATGTAATTTTAATTAAAAAATTTGATTAACTTTGATCTATTTTGTGTCAGCATGCTTAGAAATTGTAACATAGCAGCAGCAGCACACTGCAACACACTCAACAGAAAGCAGAAGGGGTTGCTGTTGTGAAAAATGAAAAAGTCCAATTTAAAAATGTATCAGTGATGCGTAAAGAGGTGACATGCAGCGGCGATGCCAATATTCACATGTGAAGTGCACAGCTGCACAGTGTGGAAACGCTGCACCTCACGCTGGGCCTTCTTCAGCGTCTTTATCTCCGCTTTCTCTACATCTCACTCTTTCATCATCCCTCTGTCTCTCAGATCACACACACACACACACACACACACACACACACACAGATGAGACAAATGAAAGCGGTCCTGCTTCTTCTGCCCAGCCTCTGCCAACTTAATTTGCAAATGAAAAGTTTTGCGAGGAGCGTCCTTTTGCTTCTGGGGCATGGCAGCACACTGTGTGTTTGGGGGGTGGGGGTGAGGAGAGGGTTTGACAGAGTGTGTGTGTGTGTGTGTGTGTGTGTGTGTGTGTGTGTGTGTGTGTGTGTGTGTGTGTGTGGCAGGAGCCCAGATGAAGCAGCCCTCGCCCGGGGCTCACTGTCCGCCCGCGGTAGCAGCAAGCCTGTTCTTTCTTCCCCGGCCCGCCGCGACCATTTGTTCCATTAAGCAATCTCCTGGAGCCTCTGGTGCAAACACACACACACACACACACACACACACACACATCCACGGGCATACATACTTCAACAACTGCTTGCACAGCTCATACCACACATGGCCCTCCATCCCTCGCATCTATCCCTCCCTCCCTCCTCTGCTCTCCTCCAGACGCACGCACCATCTTTCTTGGCGGAGGCCATATGGCCCAGTGAAGCCTGTGGATCTACAGGCACATCTGCGTATATGTTGCTGCTCTCCTTAAAGAGCCGTGCAGTGAGCTGTGTGCTCACATGAACACAGCACATGCTCGCACACACTCTGCTGTCACTACTGTATGTGTGGTGTTCCGTTGGTCTGCTGTGTGTGTGTGTGTGTGTGTGTGTGTGTGTGTGTCTGTGTGACCTCAGTGTGTACATGTGTAGTGATAATTGGTGAAACAGCCTGCGAACAGCTGTGAGGTGAGAAAAGGTTGCGTGGTGTTTGGTACAGGAAGCAGAGGGGAGGAGGAGAGAGAGAGGAAAGGAGTAAAGTCGGAGAATAAGAGGAGCAAAGAGGAAAGGAAAGTGGAACGAGATACAAACAAGTGGGTGAGGTAAGAAGAGAAAGAACTGTACATGAGCAGGAAATACTTTAAAAGCCCTGATAACTTTCACTAATAATTACCAGTGGATTGTTTCTTCACAGTTGCCACTAAATTCATACATGCCTCTCTCTTCTGTGATGTCAAAGTATTGGCAATCCATAACAATTCACTCCTGGATGAATGAATTTATCTTTCAGTGAAAACAATGGAAGTAAATGAGGAGTCTGGAGTCTAGAGACAGAGGAAAAATTATAATAACGCATTATTTTTTTTTTCTTGGGAAATGTCACCAGACACCTAGTTTATAATAATAATAATAATAATAATGATAATAATAATATAGAAACAATCTACAGTCTATAGGCTAAATCACCAGTGTGTTACCTCCTTTAGTGATGGACAGTGACTTGAATTAAATAAAAAAGTACTGCAATATCTATAAATTTGCAGTAAAAAAAACTGGTACAAATGGTGACATTTCTCCAAAAAATAATGCTGTATTATAGTTTTTCTCCATTATATGCACATAAAATGGAACTGCGGACACTTGTACATAGAAATGTGATTTTTCTCTACTATGTACACTTTGTTTTCACTCAAATAGAAATTCTAAATTAACCAGTGTTGAAACAATTTAAACAAACTCCCATAACAACGTCCAATCAATTTATCATCCTCCATAACAGAAAATAACAGACTTGATTAGCTATGCTACTAAGATTTCTCTGTTCATGTTTATATTATTTTATATAAAATAACACCATCTATCCCTTACATCTTTAACTTTAACATTTGGCTGCTTGTCTATATCCTGACTTTTTTTTTACATAGCAAGCACTCACTGAGAAACAGGCTATTCTATGAAGTTAAAGAGATGTTTTATTTTCTTTGCATTCCTTAGAATATGCAGCAGAAACTGTTCAATAACAAAATAAATACTATTAAATAAACAAAATAAAGTATCTGGAGAAAAAAAGAACAGTAAAATTACAGTCATACTACTGTTACTAAAACTATTAGTTAAAAGAAAAACCATGCAAATTTAAAATAATAATGTTACGTCTTGACAACACATAAAAACTATTAAATTAATAATTTATGGTAACTGTCTTTGCATCTTTCCTAGCTCCATCTCTCCGCTCCTCACCCTCTGCTTCATTTCCAGGCTAAAAAAAAGAGAAGAAGATCCCACCACCACAGACACAGTGAAATAAATAATGAAGTGGTGCAGCAAAAACATTGTGTGCTAAAACCCCTGTGTAGTTTGGCAATCAGCTTGCCCATGTAAAAATAAATCAAGCTGATTTTCCAAATGTTTTGTGCGTGGTGCGCTGTTGCCGCTCTTCGCAGCACAGATTGCAGGCCGATGGAGAGGCAGTGGGGAGGGGCGGGGCGCTGGATATTGAACCCACTTGCACCAGCTTGTTAACACATACACCTTAACCCCCGAGCGGCACGACGGGGCGCCCACCAAGTGCTCAGGGCCGGCAGGAACCAACTGATATAAACCCAATGTATAGACGCAGACACACACATACTGTACTGAGGGTAATGACAGTAACAGTGCTATATGTGGAGAGACTGACTGACTTGTTTATCCACAAATGTGCACTCACAAAATAGAGATTTCTAAGGTTCATTTGCTTAAGCTAAAACCAATGTGATAACAATAGATTCATAGCAGCTTTTCGTGTTTTACCTCCGGACTACGATCAGTACCAGTAATATGATCATATACGGAAAAAAACAAGTAACAGCTGCAGAGTGGATCATCGTAAACGTGAGTCATACCTCTCACCTCCCTGTGTCTGTACTGTCCCTCCTTACAATAAATTACAATTACAATGAAAACCCATACATAAATGCCTCTCTACAACATTAATAAATGCATTCCCAACCATACAAATTTTCTACTGAAACAATTATCTCTGAAAATGAGACACGAAAATGTGGTCAAGCGGCTCAACAGTCATTGCAAAAGTGACCTAATGTAGAACTGAACTCGAGAGAATTTTTTAAATATCAGGAGGATTCATCAACCAAGTAAGTGTCAAAGCAGAAAATAAAACTCACTAAATGCCAAGAGTGATTATCGTGGTTCAGTTGGGAGAAGAGAGAAGTTAGGTGCCAACTTCCCAGCCAATCCACTTTTGGCAGCCGGATTCCTACTCTGCTAAACCTCCTGAGAACATACACACACACACACACACACACACACACACACACACACACACATATAAAACTACCACCATAACATATGCGCAGTAACATACAGAATATTCATAATTCACACTCCTTGACAACTTAGATTGTTTTTTCTCTCTGTGAAACACACAAAACGAGCCACACAACCAGGAGACAGCTGTGACTTGGTAAACTTTGTTTTTTTGGCAGCGTCTGACTGCCGACAGGTTAACACCGGTGGGTGGTAGACAATATGTAGTGTCAATGATGGAGCAGGAGAAAAGGGTGAGTGTGTGTGAGTTTAGTTTTGTGTAAGAGTAAGGTGGAGTTGGGTGTGTGTGTGTGTGGGGGGGGGGGCACTGGGGTAGAGACATAGCAGAGTGGGGCAACAGCACCCACACACATTCGCCCACATGGGCAGAGCCAGGCTGTATGCCAGGCGCCCTGTGGAGACACACACCAACTGGGCTCCATACTTAGGGAGGAAGAGACCCTCGCATCACACACACACACAGATACTGTAGCATAAGCCAAACATGGAGCTACTTTTAGCTGCAGCTTTTAGCATTAAATCAGTTTATCTCTCAAATCGCTCCCTGCATGTGAACACATAGAGCAACATATTTACTGCCTTTAAGTGGAAAACGTGCTCTATTGACCTTCAAAATGTCCGGAGTGGAAGGAAAAATGACAGCAGAACTAGCAGAATCAACAGGAGAAAACAAAAAACTTAAATGAATGAGTGAAAGACAAAAGCGGCGGTGCTATCGTGGATCGAGCTGCAGTGACTTCTGTCTGGTACAAACAGTCCAGCTCAGCTGGTAGTTTAACGTTTAACTCCATCAGGTTGTATCTGGGTGTGTTAATCACCACTAAACCAGTTTATCATGAATTAGCTGCTTGTTATCTTTGTCATACTAAACGTTTCTGTGTTTCATCCAGGGCATGTTGTGCTCACTATCCTCTCTGGACCACCACATGTGCTTCATGAAGTCTGGAACTAGTTTATTGTTTCCAGTGCGTTGTACTGAATCTGAAGAAAAAGTTGTGTTTTTGATCAGACAACAGTTTGGTGTGCCGACTGAATAAGCAGAAAATGTTGCCACTGCACAGACAGCAGGAGAGTAAACCGCTGATGACACAAAAAAACAGTGTGTCAACAAAAAATAAAACAATTCTTGTCAGAATTAAATTCCATGAGCACAAGATGGACCGGTTCTGGACAGATTGTGAAGAAAACATCACTCATTGGTTTCTTTTGTTAAGGCCTGCTGCCAGACTCAGAAAAAAAGAAATTAAATCTAAAAAGCATGTTGGGAACATACTGGTGTTACTGTAATAACAGTGTGTGTTCTTTTTTAATTTTCATTTAAATAAGAGTCGTAGTTCTTGGAGGGAAATGTTCAAAATCATTCCTGAAAATATTCAGGATGGAAGAGTTAAGAAATCAAAGTTGAATAAATCAAATGCTTATTTGCTGGGACAAATGACATTATGTGAATTATAAATGACATTAGATTAAAATATGAGATGTGCACACAGGTCGTGTAGTCGTGTGTGTGTGTATTGCCTGTATTTGTGTACCTGTCCTTCATGCGCTGGTGCATGCGTCCATGCTGGACACACTGATCCTCCATGCCAGAGCAGCGAGCTCTCAGACTCTTTACGGTCTCCTCGAGGTGTTGCTTTTCCAGGGATAGCTGCTCCAGCTCGCCTCTGCACACACAAGACACCACAAAGCCTTCAAGACAGATTACTAAACAGCAGTGCTATAATTTTCATGGTCAAACCCATTTAAATCAGTATAAGCATTTATTGCACACATGTTGCATTTGGTATGTGAGTGTATAGTTAAGAAAGTATATTTATGAGTGTAAACAGGTTAACAAGAATATGTAATTACAATAATTATTTGTCATTTATTTGACAACAACAACAAGGAAATGTGTGGAGAGAAATCGGGGTACGACATGCAACAAAATGTCTCTAGCCATCAGTAAGAGTAGGCAGCAAAGACTAACAACTGAAAACTATTTGTCCAGATTTCTCTCATTCGTCCTGCTACAAATGTCTCAGTATAACCTCGCTTAGCCCGAGCGAGACCGTCCAGCAGGACTTTAACTGCTACACTGGGCTTGGACTCCAGGAGCTCAAACAGCCTGAGGCACAAAACAAACCAACACCACACTGCTGCTAAACTATATGACACACACACACACACACACACAGCAGATGTAGGCTATGAGCCTTTATGCCAGAGTCAGCATGTGTGCAGATTCCTACCTGTAAAAACACATTCAAAGTGGCAGCTACTACCGTGCACATCTATATGTGTGTATCTAGTATTGATGTCCACCAATAAGAAAGCTCGCGGGGTATGTCACTGTGTGTATCACGTGCACGTGTCCTGTGGCTGGTGAGGCCAGTGCGGTCTGGCTGGACCAGATTGAGGGCTGTCATGTGACTAATGTGCAGCACAGCTCCAACAGCTGACAGGACACTGGGCCCAGGGTCTCACACACACACACACACACACACACACACACACACACACACACACACACACACACACACACACCAGATGGAGAGCTGCACAGGCCTGCTGTGACTACTGTAGCATCAGGTTAACAAGAAAGCAGGTCAGACTGAAAAGCAGTGTGTAGTATGTTGACATGCTCCGTCCAAACAGCTTGGAACGAGCTTCATGAAAGGATGACATGGAAGGGACAGACAGAGGAGTACAGAATAAATAAATAACTGTGTATACCTACACAGGTATATTTGGATTGAAAGAATGATGGAAGGAAAGAAACAAAGATGAAAACACAAACCTGCTGTTTTCTGTCAACTCTTCCAGTTTGACTCCCAGCGAGCAGCACTCCTCCTTCAGCTTCCTGATCAGGGAATTCTGGGAGCTCAGCAGGCCATCCAACTCTCCAACTGCAGTCGATTGAGGGAAAGTTGTTGGTTAGTGTGAGGTAAACCATTCTGAGTGACTTTGTGTGCACTCTGAGTAGCTGTAAAAAAAAAACTGATTCACACTGGTTCAAACAATACATCACATCACAATTAGACAGCATCAAAGTCAAAAGCCTGCCTCCGGGATCAGTGGTCACTCTCCTGCCTCCAGTATTACAGACAGTATGCGGTTTACACTTCCCCTGGCTATATTAAAAAGTAATAGAGGTACTGTATAGAGGTGCTATACAGTATCTATCTACCACTACACATCCTGGAATTAACTGCTGCGCCAAGAAAAACTACTCACATTTGTAAGACACGGACAGTGAAATGTAACATTATATAAATAGGCTCAATCTGCTTGAAATCACAATTTATCACATTTACAAAAACTTAGAAAACCAACTAAGATCTCAGCATGATAGAAATGTTGTTAATGCTGCACAAAGTGAACACAGTGAAACAGTGTTATGTACAAAAGTCTGACATTACACCAAAGTGAAATAGTGCTTTAAAGGTGTTATCAGTTACAGTCTGCAGCAGAACAGAATATTTTCTTTGTAACACTGCTAAAACTGTGACTAGAATTTTGGTTCATGATCTGCCTATTTTACAGAGAAAAATAACTACTCAACTGGCATTTTTTTCAGATTCACAGATCAAAGAAAGTTGCACAGCAAGCTCAAGCTTGAGGTTATACCTCCCTTGCAGAATGTCTGAATTAAAAAAAAGTTCAAATAAAATTAAAACATCTAGTTAACTTAATTTAATCAAAGTTAGAAACAAATCAACAAACAAATCAAAATTGTCTTCAGATGCATGTTTCTGTGGTTCAACACAACTACTTAACATGCTGTATTAATGGTAACACATGAGAAATAGTGGCATAACAGCTATTTGTATAATTATAATTCACTCATTATTATATAGAGCAGGCAAACCAGACGGCCTCACATACCAAAGGGACACATCTACTTTACGGACAGAGCGAAACAAAAAAACCTATTGTCAAAATTCTGCAGCAAAAGCCAGATACACATGTCTCTTTGAAAGCGTTCCCAAAAATGCTTTTGTCGACATTCACGTTCAAATCAAAACTGTTCAAACAACAGGCTGAGACGTACAAACAAGTGCAGAGAATAGAGGCTGGAAATATAAAGTGAGGGAGAAGGGTAAAACGACATGGAGAAAGAGAGGGGGTTTGTTGTTTGAAAGTGCTTTCTTTCTCCTTTCCACCCTTCCTGCCACCTCCTCATCCACTCATGGGGGCCTCTTTCTGAACAATCCAACACTTGGCTTTCATCATTCCTTTGAAATGATCCACATTCCGCTCTCCAACATATGTCTGCTCTTTTATAATAACAATGGCTGCCGTTTGGATTGAGGGAATGATCCACCTGCTCCGGCATTCTGTCACAGTCAACCAAAAACACCAAGGATTCACAGTCTTTGAAAAGTAGCTTATACTTACAAAGTTTTTTTTTTGCATACAGTAGATATTGGGGTGAAAAGAAAGAGAGGGGAGAGAGAGAGATGAGGGTAAAAATAGAGTAAGAGCCATGATTTCTTCACTACGATATATATAGTATTTACCTTCAGGCTGAAATTTGACTCTACACTTCTGCGACTTCTGTCTATGATCCATGACATGATGTGCAAACATGATATTTTACATAGAATTAATCACCTTTCATTGTCTCTAGAGTAGCTATTCCTCTCTATACAGCCTCTGTCGCCAGATCACTGCTACAGTTAACACACGGAGGCCAGAAACTGGATGCTACAGCGGACTCAGTTACACAAATACACAGGCGTAAACACACACGTACACTCAACAAAGTTTGGTCAGTGCTGGAAAAGTTGCATGAAGAATGCTAATTAGCTGAACAGGCTTTGAATGCGTCTGGCCATGCGTAGGCCAAAAAGAACCCTGGGACACAGAAACACAGCAGAACTGGCACTGGAAACAAACAGAGAAAAAATGAGGGAGGGGAGGGATGGAGAGGAGAAGTGTGGCAGGGAGGGAGGGAAACAAATATCTGATATCATCTAGAGGCTGCTCTGTACGAACTGACTCAAAAAAAAGAAACAAAAAAAAAATCCCAAAAAGGTGGGAAGGAGTGGGGGGTGTGGAAGGACAAACGGATGGACAGAGAGGCGGGATTTGGAGAGCAAGAAAGCTAATTATCCAGCTCGTCTGTTGGGTTGCACGGGGAGAGGAAGTGATGTGAGCTACTAAAGGACGTCCACCCCTCCATCCCCTCCCCGTCCACAGTTTCCTGCTGTGCTCTGATGTCAGCTCTCTTTAGACAACATGTGTGTTGCCGACATGCGCCAGAAACAAACCCTTTGTTTACCCCCCCTCCATCCAATCCTCCCTCAGTACTCTCCATCTTTGTTCTACGTACCAGCAGGCTGCCTGGAACCACAGGTAAATAAAAAGATAGGAGAAGGGAGGGAGGGAGAGAGTGAGTGGTTGAGGGTGGGTGGTTGGTTTTAGGGGGGTGGGGATCCAGATGGTGCAACAGATGTGCTAGCAGCAGCAGCTCTGCTGTGCAGACAGACAGGGAGCTCTGAGCTGGGTCTGGCTGCTCTGCTCCCATCACCTTCCCTCCACTCTGCCCTGCCATTCTCTCTTCTCCTCTTATAGCTTCTGTTCTCCTCTTTTGAGGTCACTTCAGCTTCCAAATGATTTGTGTTCCTGTACGTCTCCCTCCCACTCTGGCTACAGCGTGTTGGTGGGGAGCGAGGTGGCAGGAAAACAATCCTTCATTTGAAAGATGCAGGTTCAAGACCCTGTTCCTGCAAACATCCACCCTGCTGAAGTGTCCTTGAGGAAGAGGCTGAAACCCTCACAGCTCCAGGGCTGGGATTCTACAGTTGACCCTGATTAACTGCTTTACTCCTTGCAGTGCTGAATATTCAGACTCAGCGTGCTCCATCCTATTTAGTTCCTCTTTGTTCTGCTCCCCTACATCACCCTCCTCTGTGTGAGACAACTAATATGCCTGGCTACCGCAGTGGCCAGTGAACCTACTGAAATAGCAAATCTGTGGATGTGTGGAGATGTTCTCAAGTGTGTGTGGCTCTCTGCTGAAAACTATGCACTGCCGTCCTTTGAGTGTGACCCCCACTGATTTAGCTCCTCCACAGCTGATAGACATGCCGCTGACATTCTATCTGGGGGGCCAGTGGACACCAGGCGCAAGACTGTAAATTTCACACATGCAATGTGCAGGATTTGGCGGCATGTAGTGGTGAGGAGGCAGACTGCAACCAACTGAAACTTCTCTCCTGTGATCCTTTGATAGGAAAAACATGGAGGAGAGCAGGTAGGTGGGTTCCTGAATCACTGATATCCTTGAGTATACTTAACTATCACTGAAACAGGTTTGATTTAAGTCAGAAGGGTGGGAAAGAGACAGTGGAGGTGGAGGCCCTGCACCGCTGTGGGTGGAGCTCTTACCTCGTTGCTGGTGTTGAGCCTCTGTTTGCTCCAGCAGCACAACCAGCTCTCTCTCTCTCTCCTGCACTGAAAGGGTCGCAGACAGCATTTCCTCCTCATGAGCCTGTTCTGCTCTCTCTCTGTCCTGTCTGGGGAAAAAGGACCAGGATGCAAAGGAACATTTAAAAAAAAAAAAAAAAGCAATCCTACCTATAAAGATAACAGTGGATCATTTTCTAATGATAATTAGAAAAAAAAGTGGCACTGAAAAATGGCATTTCAAAATAGTAAGATATTCATTAAAAACCCACTTCATCACATATTTGGCTACAGACACTCACTGCTAATCTGTGCTTGATGATCCATCTTCCACTCGTGGTAGAGGAAGAAAATATTTTAGGATACACATAATTCATTTTACCTTGTAAATCTGAGGTGGATTCAGAGTTTGGTGTGTTTTTCAGCTGACCATGATTAAATATAGTCTTGTTTTACTCAAAATTGAAATATGAATGTCAATCGAGTTAAGTGTGACGTCATTTTCGATCACAGAATGTGCCTTTAAGTGACTCTTTGAATGTCTCAGGGCCTCCACATGCTGCATAGTGTGTATCATGGCGCTCTGAGGTTTATCACAAGCTGTGGAGCTCTAACTCATCACTGTGTCTTATACAGCAAAGTAAACTGGCCATATGTACGTCAGCTCTGCCATTGGTATGTCTTAATTAACAAGGCTATTGTCTAGATGATTCCATCTTATTTATCATCTCTTTTAATCTTGAACATGAGGACCTACAGTCTCCTTTCTCAGGACTTCTTACATTTCACTGTTCCTGAGGTCAGAACAGAAATGGGGAAGAAAACTTTTAGTTTTCTGCTCAAACTACATGGAACATTTTGCAGTCGGAGCTCGAAATCCAGGATCTGATATCTCTTAATGAGAGTAAGAATTTTACATGAGTGCAAATGCTTTAACTGATTTTGTAAATTCATTTGTATCTTTTATATGTATGTCTGATGTAATTATGTGTTGAAACTGTTTCTAATATGAGCTGCCATTCTTGGCCATGTTTCATTTTCAAAAGAGATCATTGATCTCAATGGGACAAACCTGGTTAAATAAAGGTCAATAATAATAATAATAATGACTAGTATAGACACACTGCATACGAGCAGTGCTAAAAGCAGTACATTCAGTGATTGTTCGCAAAATGAGACGTGCAAACAGAGTGATGTGAAATGACATTTAAACAGAAACCAGTTTAGAATACATCAATCGACTGATCGCTGCATTCCTGGTATATTCCACCATACTTTTGTGTGTTGAGGAGATCAATGATGTGAAAAAACACAGAAAACAGGAAGACAGCAGCACAGTGTGTAAAGAGGAGAATGAAAGAAAGGATGCGGGGTAGAAGGGTAAAAGTGTCAGGCCACTGTCGGCTTGAAGACCCCTGAGTGATAGTGCAGCTGTCTATAACACACGCACACACACAGTGCTATTACCTGTACAACACTCATTAACATCATTTAACTATTTATTTAGTTACATTTATCAGTTGATCTATTGGGTCGTTTTTACAAGAGGACTGTAGCTATACTAATAACAATGATATAGACGTACAGTAGTATGTCAGCAATGCTGACTGGACACAACAGCACACATTTGGTAGCCATTACATCCACTTTCATTCATCTTCCTATCATAATTGTGTAGGTGAGATGCAAATTAAGGTTCTCATCCCTGCTGGCTTTGAACAACGCTGCATTTTACTCCCGTTTGAACCAAACTTTCTAACTCAGCTAAGTCCAAATGTCCCCGAACAACAGAGGAACAGACAAAGAAGGGAAGAAAAGAAAAACTACAAAGACAGGAAAAAAAAACGAACAAATAAACAGAGCTCTTCCTGAAGTCCAAAGGCGCTAATGAAGAGAGAATTCTCCAGTTTAAGTGAAAACTTTTCTCCCCTACAGCGCTTGGCCTGCATCTCTAAAGTGACCGCGTCTGTCTGTTCCTTGGTGTGTGTGTGTGTGTGTGTGTGTGTTCTCCTGCTGTCCTGCTGTCTGGGGTGTGAAAGCGGGTGGCGGGTGTGCAGGGGACACAAGGAGACTGTGTGTGTCTCTACTCATATGAGTGTGTGCGTGTGTGTGTGAGAGTGAATGAACCCCCGCTGGGCTTGAACAGCAGCCTGAGCCACCAAAGCGCACACCAGGGCTCAGCGGGAGATGGCGGGCAGGCGTTGCCAGCCATTTGGTCCTGCAAGAGGTTCCAGGGGGCCGTGTGTATTTGCGTACGCCTGTGTGTATGTGTGTGTGTGCGCGACTGGGGGGGCTCACACCAGACCTGTTTACCCACCAATTAGCATCAGATAGGCCGCCAGAAAGTTCCAGCAGTCAGCAATAGAGTGGTAGTGATAAGGAAGAGGAGAGCGATGAAACAGAAACAGGAGAGGACAGAAAGCAAAAACGCAGAGTTCTACACATTTGGCATCTGTTTACCGATCTACTGAACCAATATTTTCCATGTTTGACCTGATAAAGTTGTACACAGCAGGGTAGAGCAGACTCAGGGGCTTCATTACTGGGGACAACCTTGAGGAGGAGATCCAATGAGTCCTGATGCTTCAAATCCTTGTGACGAGGGCCTGTAAACCTCATCGAGGAGCGAATTAAAGCTGTCTGAGTTATGAGATTCTTTCCCCTTCACCATTTTGTATCCCCAATCAAATTCAACACACATACATGCAAAAGACTGTCACAAAATGGCTGCTGGTAAGCACTATCAAATTAAAGCATAAAAAAAGAGAAAGCAAAGGAGAAATATCAGTGGAGAGCCAAGCCCTGGAGCAAGCGTTAAGGCCGATGGGTAGAGCAGAGGCTGAATATGTGGGGCTGGAGCTGGAAAATTCTCCCTGGACAATAATCTGCCTTCCAGCTAATTGGTGAATGGGCTCTGGGTTGGTGCCTGTGGCAGGAACTCTTGTTTGGGCCTAGGAGGCAATAGACTGAATGTTCAGTTAGCGGATAGCTGGGCCTGTTTGTATATGCCTGGCCTGATGCACTATAGGACAGCTTGATAAGTATGGCCAGAGCTGCATGGGCCAGGGGCCTAAGGTAGGCTGGAATAGCTCTGGGGCTGCGGCCAGGTACAGTGGCTGCTGGGTAAGTGGGAGGTGGCAGAGGCGGTGGCTGGCTGGCTAGCTGGCTGGAGCAGCGAGGAAGAAGAGGGGGCCCAGTCTGCACTGCCTGCCTAAGTGGGCACTATTCAAGCTGTTGCCCATTAGATGTGGGGTGCCAGGGCCTGACCAAGCACGGAGTTTGCAGCACCCCATGGTGCAGCCGGCATCCCACGCCAGAACCACCAAATGCCGCGGTTTATCAGAGAACGAGCACAAATTGGAGTCAGACGGTGGACTTGGAGGAATTGGAGACATTTACCAACGCCAGACACCACTGACCCCTGTTTGGACTAAAGTAAAAGAGACTATACTCTCTCCCAATTAACACAATATCACGCAGATACATATCACACAAAGTGACGTCTGTCAGTCTGTGAACACACACAATTATCTGTGTAAATGTACACAGAATATATTTGGAGTCATTTCAAATAACTAAGAATCACTGACATGATTGATGGAGCTGTCAAACTTCAGTTACTAAAAACAAGGTGAAGACGAATATTGTGTCAAAATGACATACGTAAAACTAAAGGGAACAAACCTTTGGATCAATGCATATTCATAAGTTTGCCCTGAGACGTTTCTCTGTCGCAAAACAATTGGTGTGAAATGCACATACAGGTGAACAGATTGTGAACTCAGCCTATAGCACAAAGATGCAAACACACATGCATTGTTCTCGACAGAGTTGAAGAGGAGGTGGAGGACGACTAGATAGTGTAACACAATTTGCATTAACAGCTATATTCATGGCATAAATTGGAAACATTATCAAACAATGTTAATGAATATGGTTTTAGATATAACTTTCATAATCATCAGACAATGATAGATTTGTATATTACTGGTCATATCTTAAACAGCTTAGAACTATTTAACAGGTTCAATAAAAATAGAAAACTAATGATCTCTGAATTCCATTTTTAAGAAACACTGAAATTAAATTGATACCTTTAAATATATAGGTAGGTTTGAAAAGTCAATTACATTTCCATTCAAATTCGTTGTTTTAAATGATACACCTGCAGCTCAAGCAGACACTTGAAATGCACTCTTGCTGTACTATAAATTACAAATGTTAATCATTTCTTCAGCTGCTGAAAATGGTGACACATGTGATGATTCATTTTTGTGGAGAAATTCCAGTAGAGCCACAGCTATTAATGCTAGACCACATCAGTCAGATTGCATTAATATTCCAGTTTGATACACAGAACTACAACTACAGACGGAGGCCTTGTGCAGGCCTATCTAACCGATACTCCCAAGAAAGGATTGGGAGCGTGCTGCAGAGAAAATACAGCTCCATGTTGAACCTTTGCTGTGCTGCGTATCGTACACGTGGCTTACAATAAACTGATATCTGAATTGTTGAGGAAGTCGCACAAATTCCTCTCACCCGCACCTCAATGTGTTTTAGCACATTTTCATTAAACACTGGGGTGATGAGAGTCAATCACTCCCACATGTTTCTTCTGACACTCCCCTCGTCGTCTCGCTGCTCTACTTTATGAAAGAAATGAATCAAACACAGAGGTGGCCTGATGCAGCCTCGCTGCTCCTTTGCTCTGCCAGCCCATCTTTCCATCTTTCCATCTATTCATCCACAGCGTTCTCATCTCTGCTGCGATCCTTTTTTCTGCTATTTCCATCTCTCCCTCCTCCCTCCTCTTTTCCCTCCCACCCTTTTTCCTGTAACTAAACTGGCTGTGTCTCTCTCCATCTGCTGGTTCTTCCTTCAGCGGCCCTGCACCTGTTCACACCTCCTCTCCTGTTGGCCACCTCTTCTCTCTTCTCCCCCCCATCTCTCCCTCTCTCTCCCTCTCTCTCCCCATCTCTCCCTCTCTCTCTCGCCTCAGTGCGATGCTGCCAGGCCCGTTCCTGGCTCAGTTAGTCTCTCTGTCATTCAATCCATCTGTCGGCAAGTCAACTTTGTTTACAGCGGGCGGCCCAAGCCTCTTTTCTTCTTCAAGGAGCACTAAAGCCCCCCCCACTGCCACCAAGGTCAGCAGTGAGCCAATCATGCCTGAAAAACAAAAAACTGCAACTATTAAATTTTAAAAAAAAATAAATTTGCCCTCCCTCCTCTGACACACACACGCGCACACATCAGCATGGACAATAATTCTCTTGAAATATGCACAAATTAAATCTTTCACTCTCTCGTGCCCATGAATAAATACATGCATGTACACACAGACGGCTACAAATGCATGACCCTCACAGAAACAAACATTTGCTGTTACAGCACACATTCCCACAGAGAAAAAAAAAAACTAGCTAGCTGTCTAGTAATTAGCTGCTGATTGGCCTCTGTTATTCTCTATCTGCTCACAAAACAGAACGAGAGAAGTTTAAAAGTCTTAATTGGCACAGATGACTGATGGGCTTAACACAGGCAGCATGGGCATCTGTGATTTTAAAAATAAGCACACAACATACGTACAATATGTTCCCATACTGACCCAACCCAGAAGCCCAGGACTCTACAGAAATAGTTGTGGTTAGCATATGTGGCAGGGCTGAGGGTTGAATCAATTTCAGCTGAGAAGGTAAATGACTGGCTACAATTAATTAAAGTTACCACTCCTTAGACATTTGATAAAGTGAATAATACATGTTATATTGATGTAGGATGGCAGAATGGAAAAATAACCAAATAAGAGAAAAAAAAATGTTACCATATCTACAATACACGTCTACATCGCTAATTGCAATGCATGTATAATTTCTAAAAGACAAAAGAAAGGTTGACAGAAAGTTTGAGATGAGAGGTGTGCAAACTAAAAATGTGCGCCACATGGAGTGTTCTCTCCAGAGAAAGCTCAATAGTTGGGACTGACTTCACACTTGAGACATACCTGCTGTTGTTCAAACACCCCTCACACCTCGCACCCTGTTATGAGCTGGGGGGAAACTGACAGGAAGTAACGTGTCATCTCTCCCTTGTGACCCACCCTAGTCATTTTCAGTGATTTATTATTTTCTTACTTCCTCACCTCTTCCTAAATTCTCCTGCACCCTCTGCAAACTCCTCTATTCACTTCTGGGTCATTAGATCAGGTGCCTAGCGAGTGAGAGAGAGGCACTCATTGAGGCAGAAAACAAAAAGGCTTTTTTAAACACAGTAGGGGGGATGAGGGCTGGAGCTGTAGGGGGGCTTCTGCCCATCCGGTGCTGCCTTCACATTTACACACCATGGCCAGCCTCTCTGTTTGCCTCCTCTATGCCATCCACCGACTTCTCTACATTCAATGTGTCCTACATATTAGGGCTGACCCAAAAAATTCGAAGCTTCAATTTAAAAAAAAAAATAATAAAAATTGAAGCTTCTGCCTGTTTTTTCTATGGTTTTCAGTTATTGCCACTGGTTATTTCTTACCTGAAATGGATAAAGATATTCTATAAGCTATAGCCTACTGGTGAGCTCAGGCAGAACAGCCTATTGTGTAATTAAAAAAAGAAAATAAAAAATCTCCAACAAGGAAATGGAAAGCTCAATGCACAACGGTGTATAGATTATCCTGCTTAGAACATGGACGACTAAATCTTTCAAATAGGCTGTGTGACTCAAAATTAATAATAAACATAAATCAGATTTTATTGATGTAGAATATGCTGATGCTGACGTTTTTCATCTGGCCGCTCTGAGTCTGGTATCAGATGACAGTTCTGATGTTCTGAGTTGCGCATCTGCCTGATCTGTCTGCAGTTTGTGTGAGGGTTTTAATTTTGTGTTCAATCAGTACATTAGCCTACTTATCAGCAACCAGAAGAGTTTTTTTTTATTTGGGTAATATTTTTATTGTTAATTCTAGTGTTGTTTTTAGGTTTGAAGTGTAATAAAGTTTAAAAAAAAAAAAAAAAAAAACGCCCACTGGACGTCGAAGCCTTGAATAAAATTCGTTTGGACTCTGAAGCTTCAAATGTCAAGAAGGAAGTCGAAGGTCAGCACTACTACATATATTTACCTTAATCATTCACTCTATAACTTCCATGTCCTCATCTCTTTTATTGTCATTCACCTCTATTTATTTGCTCTTCTTTCCAGTCTCAGTGTCATCTTGTCCTGTATCACCTCACTACCTGACTGCAATAAACAGCACTACTGCCAGTGTCATGTCAATGTGTCTGTCCATCTGGTGCACACAGCACTCCACATACCAGGACGGTACGATACATATGAATATAGCTTACATTTTCACCATGTGCATGAACATAAACTAAATCTGTCAATAGCAATGATGCAACACCTTTTGAAGGATGCAATATTTCAATTATTTTGAAAAAAAAATATTTGTCTTTCATTTCAGAATGTTTTCTTTTGGTACAGTAATCATTAAATAATAGACAAAAAAAAAATCAACATCCAATCTTAATATTTCAATGCATTATATGAGAAAAAAATTCTGTATATAAAAAACATTGGCCTCTGTCTGCAATTATCTGTTTTCTTTTCAAAGGCAATCAAAATCAAATCAAATCAAATATGTAATATCAAATCTTGCATCCTGCTGTCTTCTCCCACTATACAACACCCTCCTCAACATATCACCACTCACTTCCAAAATATCTCCAGATGCTACTTTGAACCTATTTCGTCCTCCTCCCTATCATCTCCTGCTCCTGTCTTTGTGATCGTCTCAGTATACAATCTGCTGCTGGGGCACTGCTCTTCTACCTACAAGGAACTGCTGTGCCCCCAAAGGGTGACAGAAAGAAAGGGATGGACTGAAGGCAAGAGAGGGAAAAAAAGAGAGCAGCTACATGAAGGACAGACATGAAGAGGATGAAAAGATAAAGGCTCAGATCAATCAGGACAAAGAGTGACAGAGGTAAAAGAGAGAAATGAGGGGAAAGGGAGAGCAGAGAGAGGTTCTGTCATGTTGGATGAAAGCTGTGCCTACTGGGCAGTGGGCACAGTGTAGAGTCACTGATGGTGCCACACTCACAGCAGGGGGTGGAGGCACAAGGCTGACCAGATGACACACACACACAGATTCACAGTTAATATAGGATGCATAATATCCATACACACTACACTCACATGCTGCACAGTCCTAAACTTAACTTTTACCAAACACAAAGGTAGTCCTGAACATTTTCCGCTGTGTTACAAGATCTTCTACAAACCAGCAGGTATAGTTTGATGTGGTGGCTTCATGTACGCACTTCATGAGTGGCAAGAAAACATGAGCATAAGTGAGGTGAAGAGGGGATGGTGGATGGATGGCAGAGGGCTGGTTCTCTGTCCTCCAGCAGTAGTGTCTGTATGTAGGCCAGTGTCCCAGGGCACACTTGGCTGGGGTGGCAACAGTTGTAGCTGACAGATTTGCCTCCATCTTGCCTGAGGTCTCCCAGTCAGCGATCTGTCTATTCTACCCATTCCCATCCCTGCAGGATGGACGGATTACAGCTCTCCTTAATAAGTAATAATAAGTTATTTTCCACTGCTGAATTTATGTCGTATGATATGTTTAACCCAATTAAATTCATGGAATTCCAGAGTTGGAGTTAGCAGGGCATATTACAGAGAGATGATGAATGGAAGGGACAGTGAAGAGGTAAAGAAAGCTTCATCCTAGCAGTTATTTACTTTTACTACCTGGCTTTCAGGTGTGAATAGAAAAAAAGATGAGATCTAGATTTAGCTTGCAGATTATGCTAGGTGTATAGCTGTAGCATTTAAAACACTATCCAGGTGAAAGTAGCAGTAGTTTGCAGTTCTTTGAGTTTTAATCAAGTGTACACACAACAGTCTTGAGAGGTGATACATGTTTAAGGTTAGAATAGCAGGAATGTTCCTGCTCAAGAGGTCATATCACCATTTGTTAGTAACCAGCGTGACAAAATACACGTTCTGTTTTATTTACTGTCATTTCATCAGTGAAGTAAATTAACACAGATTAACTTACAAGGAAAGGAAGAGAGATGTAGCAGAGTTACAGACACTGACAGAATGATAAAATGGAGATAAAGAATCAAAGAAAGTAAGATAAAAGACTAAGTGGGGGGGGGGGAGAGAGAGAGAGAGAGAGAGAGAGAGAGGTGAGAAGGCAGGATGACAGAGAGGGCACTCCAACAGCGAGGAGAGAAGAACGTGGCAAGGTCTCGTCACCGGGCCAACGGGCCCACCACTGTCAACATCATGGCACTCTGTCACACACACACACACACACACACACACACACACACACACACACACACACACACACACACACACACACGGCTGGCCAACGGCCCTCCCAGCTGCCCTATCCGTAACTGTCTGATTAGTTGTGCTAAGCAGCCCCTCCCCTGCCAACTATGGTGCCATCTGCTACCCAACAACATGGCTGCCGACCAGACGAGAACACACACACACACACACACACACACACACACAAAATCACTCACACAACCACACACCAAGCCCCATACCTGGCACTACCCCACTGCTGTCACGCAGAGACACACACATCAAACTTCATACACACAGGTGTAGCCCAAAGGTATCAACACTTAACATTTGCACAAAAGGCGTGAACACTCATCTAACTGCACACTCACAAACGAGTTGACACACACACACACACACACACACACACACAAAAAGGATACGCCATGCACATGTTGGTGCAAACACAAAAAGTCACGCACACTGTTGCTGTAGAGGTTGTGTGTGCAGACAGTGGTGATGCCCTGTTAATGCCAGGTAGAAAGAAAGATGCTGTGCTCAAGAGTGTGTGTGTGTGTGTGTGTGTGTGTGTGCTCGCTGGCAGCACTCGAAGGTTCATTATGACCCCCACCTCTCCTGAGCGACTACAGCCTGCATGGCGCCCCGGCCCTTTTATTCCGGGCCGTGATTGGACAAGGGCCTCCCGCCGAGTTGGTTTGCAGCAGTTTTGTCGCGCCCAGATTTCACTCGCTGCTCAAAGCGAGCCTCTGGCGGGACGCGGCATCTGCTGCCTCACCTTCCTCATTTACACTTCTCCACCCTCACACACGTACACAGTTCTGTTCACCGCCTTTCCAGACCTTGCCATCACAATCTACAACCGAGGGGAGGGAAAAAGAAGAAGTTGGTTTAGGTAGAGAGGGAGAGAGCAGCAGCGTGACATGTTTAATAGAGTTCAGGGAACTTTGTGAATAAGAGTCACAGCGGTGGGGCTGAAGCTTTTTATCTCTGAGCATCCATCTTCTCATTTCAGTGTCACAGAAAAGGAGAATGCGGCCTTAAAACAGAAAATGCTTTCCATCTCCCCTTCAAGCTCCATCTACCTATTTGCCTGTTTGTTTCACCCAATGCAAGAGTGATGAATGAATGTTTGGCAACCGCCAAACCCAGACTCGTCCATCAGATTGCCAGATGGAGAAGCGCAATTCGTCACTCCAGAGAATGTGTCTCCACTGCTCTAGAGTCCAGTGGCGGCATGCTTTACACCACTGCATCTGACGCTGGTTGGGTGTTCCAACAGGACAATGACCCCAAACACACATCAAAAGTAGCAATGGAATGGCTAAATCAGGTTTGGAATGGCTAAATTAAGGTTTTAGTGGCCTTCCCAAAGTCCTGACTTAAACCCCATTGAGAACATGTGGACAATGCTGAAGAAACAAGTCCATGTCAGAAAGCCAACAAATTTAACTGAACTGCACCAATTCTGTCAAGAGGAGTGATCAAAGATTCAACCAGAAGCTTGTGGATGTCTACCAAAAGTGCCTAATTGAAGTGAAAATGGCAAAAGGGACATGTATCCAAATATTAGCATGGCTGCATGTATATATTTGACCCAGCAGATTTGGTCACATTTTCAGTTGGCCCATAATAAAGTCATAAAAGAACCAAACTTCATGAATGTTTTTTGTGACAAAGAAGTATCTGTTCCAATCACTCTATCAGAGAAAAATCAGAGTTGTAGAAATAACTGGAAACTCAAGAGAGCCATGACATGTTCTTTACAAGTGTATGTAAACGTTTGACCACAACTGTATCTTTGTTCCCCATAACCTCTCCATACTCATTCTACATCTGCTGTGTTGCTTCAAAGGCCACAAAAGTTTCAGTTCCCTCGGCTAACCAAGCCCAAAAGGCCTGATTCAGCCCACAGCTTCCTCTAATGCTGAAACCCCACTGCAAGTTTCATCATAGCAGGTCTGCCCAGCTTTCCTGATCGAATTCACGCCCAGGTAAGGATGGTGATCCTCCAAATCCATGATTCAATTTGTAAAAATCAAAAGATAATTTTGTTTCTGCTGAAGCAGGAGGGAGTAGTTTCTCTGTAATGTCCAACTCCAAGTAGGCGGGAGTGGAGAAAAAACATACTGGGACAAATGACAATTTTGCACATTTCAATCGAAATTATGACACTACCAGGAGAATTTTAGCTGAATGCTAAATTGTTGATGACATACAGCCGCAAATGTGTGAATATGTGAATAGTCATGTTCAGATGTTTCCTGACCCAGGAATTCATGGTCAGTAATAAGTTCTAGTTGAGGAAGTCACAGCAAGTAAACTCACTCACTAAAGTGATTTCTGCTCCACTTCCAGCTCCAGCTCTAAGCACCCTCATGAACATGGACGCTTGATTTCACAGGGATAACCAAACTGGTGAATTTAGAGCCTCGCAGACATTCGACTCGTCCAAACCACAAAGCAGGCACACAGGTCTCAACCGACCATGGATACACTAACGCATGCAAACACACATATCTATTCACAATAATGCCTATCTGGCATGTGTTGAGACAGAAGTTATGCTGGGCAGTTTTCACTGTGGCCTTTGGGACCTGTGATCACAACACAGGGAGAGATAAGACCGGATGGAGACAATGCAGGAAGAAAAGAATAAAAAGTGAAGAAAGACAGGAGCAAACAAACAAAACAAACTTAGTAAAGCCCTCTGCTGGGCTGGGGATGGGACTGGAGTGTGTGTGTGAGGCACTGTGAACAGAGTGGCAGGGATTAGGACAGATCCTGGGCTGTCCAACTCACAGCTGGCTGATGATCCAATCCTGGAGCGCAGCACAGCGCACCAGCCGCCATGGGACCCTCGGATGTGTGCATGCATCTGTGTGTGTGAGTCTGTGTGTACAGGCATGTGGAGCTGACTGATGTGCAAATCAGTGCACACATTTGCAGGCATGCAGTTGTACAAACTGTGTGTGTGTATGTTTATAGGGAAGGAAGGTAGGGCTATCAGTAATCAAACAGAGGCTGTCTGTGCTTCATGTCCCCTGTTTGAAGATGGGCTGTGATCATTTGGGCCACAAGGAGGAGGACAGAATGAAAGAGGGGAGCAAGCAATTTGAACAGAGAGAATCAAAGAGCTGCTTTTCAAGGCTGGTCATACCAATGCCTTCCAGCCTCGCTACTGTGAATCTCTCACACAAACCAGCTCACTACAGCAACAAAGACATGTGCACGGTTCTGTCATGAACAACAAGAGAGGGCACACAGAGGCACGACTGTGGTGGGTGAACTACATGTAGTTCTGCATCACCCCTGAAGGCCCACGGACAGACAGAAAGAGACAGAGAGTGAGGGAGACATGGAACAGCATGAGAAAAAGAGCATTAGAGAACATGACAAGTGAGGGAAAAAAGAGAAAGACTAAAAAGGAACATAAAACACATCCTGAGGATGCACAAAGGCTGTGACCAAATCTCAGCAGATACGTATGTGACATCTGGATGTGTGGGGGTGGGTCTGCCGCTCGCTTTCTACTGCGCTCCCCAAAAAAAAATCCAGTTTTCTCATTTGATAGATGCTGTCCTTCATCACAAACATACTTTCCAACCCCATCTTTAAAAACTCTGATGTTGTATCAACAGACATGGAAGGATCAATGGATGGATGGAAAGACATTATGAGCTTCTGAGGAAAAACAAGCCTGCTGGACAGCTTAACTGAGTGATGAGAATAGAATCTAAAATCCTCCAAAATGTGTCCTCAGCAGAACTTTTGTGTCTGTGTTCTTGTCTTCATTCACAACGTTAAGCATAATGATGAACACAACATGAAACATGACGGTGATAAACTGTAGCAACTCTGAAGCTATAAAGGTAGTACTAAGTAGTAAGCATTGTTTCATGGATGTGAAGGCATCAGTATGCTTCAACTGAAATGCTATTTGTCACCTGGTTGAATATCATCTAAAAACTCCACTGCCCACTTTTTCATCTGAAATGACAAGTTGTGTCCAGACTTCTGTAACTTTCTGACCCCACCACTCATTACCAGCAGAGAGGGTCAGCTAGGTTTGAATGTCTCCCTCAATCAGTTTGTAGCTGTAAAGAGTAAAGGTAACACAGATTACATGCCAGTTTGTCAAATGGGATAATTCACTATGGTTTTGGGCTAATGGTTTGATTAAAAAGCTTGTATTCCAGCTGGTTCTGTACGTGTCCATGTCATTTGTGTTGTTTTGTTATTTAATGTGTCAATGTGCAAGATTTCCATCCTGGTTGATTTGAAATATCTTTTGGAACGAAAACAATGGAATGAAGCTCAATGTTTGGAGCCTGGAGTATTTCTGTTGACACATGAGCATAGAAATACAACATAAAAATTACATTTCTGCATTTCATTTCCAATTTTTCAGTGGAGTGCATTGTTCCATTTTTTCTGTGTGAATACACTGGAGAAAAACTGTAATACAGCATTCATTTTTTTCCTGGAAATGTCACCACAGACACCCATTTCATTTACTGCAAATGAATAAATTTCCAATTCTTTCCAACACTTCCATCAGCAGGCCATAGGCTCAATCATTACCTCCTTGTTACATTCTTCAGTGATAGATAGTGACATAGACTAAGATTTACATGTTGAAAAACAGACAAAATTGTATAAGGGGTCTAAAGCTTCAAGTTAAATTAACTCTGTAAAAAAATGTAGGCCTGCAGCTTTTTGTGATCTTCAATCCACAGACATGCAGGTTTACTTAAGTTCAACAACACACTTACTAGTTAGAAATATGGGCATTTTTATGACTGTTATACATGTGTCCAACACAACAGGCTTTTGTAAAAGCTCCAGCTCTAAACATGACTTTAATGTGATCTTGTGATACTGAATGTGAATGCCCTTCTCATGCACTACTGGAGGAAAAGAAATATCTGCATTAAATCAGTATCAGAAGTGGCTTTCACTGCTAATGACCAAAATTGAATTTGAATGGCTACATGCTCAGCCAAGTCAACAGCTGTCAAACATCTAGTATGCATCTGCGGACAGATAAAACTATAAACTCTCTCATGCACATACACCCGCACACATGACAGCAGTAAAATGGTTTAGTCCAGTGGCTCCTCCAGTACAGGTCAAAGTCATCATGTTGCCACATCAAAATGCATGTCGTTCTCCACAGCTGGCTGCAATACACACACACACACACACACACACACACACACACACACACACACACACACACACACAGAGAGAGAGACCTTGCCTCATCCCTTAAACACACAACAGCTCGTCATGCAGCCAGTGTATTAGTGCCGGCCAGCTGACAGACAAACACACTTCAACACAGATCAAGCCGGGAGGTGCAGTGGACACATAGACACACCAAGATGACAGGCACATAAACACAAACACACCTATACAGTCATCGATTACACAAACTTGCATCCCGCAGCCTCCAGCACCACAGGACACCACCGCCACATCTGTGCCCATCTCAGACACCTTGGCTGTGGGCAGCAGGGGTGAGAGAGTGCCCTGGGCAGCTGGCATGGGCTGGCATGGCCCTGGCAGTGGATGGTGTGGAGAGGAACAGCAGCCAGCAGATGATAGGAGGGACAGAGGGAAGGAAACAAGGAGGAATGGAGGAGGACGGGAGAGGATGAGTGAGTGATGAGCAAGAAAGATGAGAGAGGAAAAGAAAAGGATGGCAAAGAACAACAGTTGAAGACAAAGACAAAAGAGCTGCGGGTAGAAAAGCTAGATGGATGAACGTATAGATGGCGGGATCTTTAAAGAATAACAAGAGGAAGTGATACAGGCATCCAGGGAGGATAGGGCAGAAAGATGCAGAAATAGAGACAGAGAGAAGATCAAGGTAGGAGGGAGGAGAGCCGGTAGCTCCTGTAGTGAGGGCAACAGCAGGTAACACTGAGGCCAGGCTGTCCAGTGACCATCAGTCACGCTTTTTAGTGTGTGTGTGTGTGTGTGTGTGTGTGTGTGTGTGCGCGCGCACGTACGCTGAGGACAGAAGAAAGGCTCAGACGCCATTTTGGCTCTGCTGGAGCTATTGCTGGGCTGAGCACTGGCCTGGTGGCACAGAGTGGGCAGTAAGTTTGTTTGTTTGTTTGTGTATGTGTGTGTGTGTATATATATATATATATGTGTTTGTGAGTGCATTATGTTGTGGCATGCTTAACAGGATTAGAGGTGACCTGGTGAGGTCCAGTTGGTACCAGGACCATGGCGCAGCGGTGCGCATGTGTGTTTGTGTGCGTGGTTTGTATAATAGGATTAGCTGTTACCTGGTGCGGTACAGTTGGTGTGCTGGTCTGAACTGGACTGGACTGGGCTGAGCTGGGCAGGAGCTGGGCAGAGGGTAGTGCTGTGTGTGTGTGTGTGTGTGTGAGTGTGTCTGTGTGTGTGTGAGTGTGGTGGCATGTATAATAGGATTAGGTACTACCTGGTGAGGTGCAGTTGGCGCTGGGCATTTGCCAGCTGTTCTGCTAGGCTCAGGGCTTCGGCCTGCCATTGGCTCCCGTCCTTTTGGACTGCCTCCAGATGCTGCTGACAGCCAACCAGCTCTGAGCTCAGCCTTTCCACTTCCTGTCCCGCAGAGATGGAAAGAGAGATGAAAGAGGAAATCTTTCACAACAACCCACCTTATGTCCTCTGACAAACAAAAGATTTAAATCTGACCCTCAACCTGAGAGGCAGAGTGAGACAATACTTAAAATAATTTAATTCCAAACTAAAATTATAATTTGTAATAACAGGATTGCTCTAAAGTGTGGGAGTCAATCTAACAAATAGTATAATATAGTAATCAGTGTGTTGAATGAAGACATACCTGTGCAGCCTTTTGCACCTGTCTGCTGGCCTTGGTGTTAAGCTCTCGCAGCTCTCTCTCTGCCTCCCCTTTCTTCAGCTGGGCCTGGCTGAGCTGATATCGTAAGTCCACACACAGCTAGAGATGAATGACACGGACTGATCAACAAATATTATTTCCTGTTTCTTCACCATCAGCCATTTTTTATTTTAACTTAATGTATATATAGATGACATATTATTCTTAATGTTTAAAATGACTATACATTGTGATACAACAATTTTTATCTAATCACTTATTGCTAACAATATATATCAAAGGAGCAGTGTGTGAGAACCAGTGGCACCCTCATTGATTTCTCATTTCTTGGTCATATCGACGATCAAAAACTGTTTGGGTAATGATGCAGAAATTTCCCACGAAAAATGTGTTTCTTTATTTGCCCTGAAGAAACACAGTCAGAACTCAGGGTCATCTGTAGAACAGAAGCTAGAGTTGGTATGAAGTAGGCTGAATATTTGCTGACATGTCATGCTTGAAGCCCACTGGGCTACTTGGTCACAGCTTTGCTACCATTCCCATGCACTCATAATACCAGCATAATTTTGCATTACAATATGAACTATTTTCAAATGAGGCTTGGTAATTTACCTTTCCTTAAAGTTATTTATAATTCATAATGGATTTACGATTCTAACAACTGCACAGAAATACTGGAATGGATAAACCTTTGCTGCCACCCAGTGGATGTACATAAGCATTACAAGCACCAATGACAATTCATGATACATGATACATGATACATGTTGACTTCAGGTTTTCTTCCATAGTGCACACAGTGAACCTTACCTGGGTGTTGTCTTGTTCCTGGCAGGTAAGTTTGTTAAGAGTGTCCTCCAACTGATTGGTCAGTGAGCTCTTATCTCTCTGAGCTCTGTCTAGTTTTCCCTCCAACTCAGCAACATGCTGGGAGAGGCTGGACACCTGACACACACACACACATTTACATACATACTTGGATATACAATAGCTCAAAATAAATAAGGGAATCATTGGATTTTACTGTCTGTGCCAGCTCCTCTCTCTGTTTGCGGGCCTCAGCCCGGCCCTCCTCTCTGGCCACAGTAAGTCTCTCCTGCAAAGACTGTGCTTCTCGTTCCAGTTGTTCCCTCTGTCGAACCAGCTCCCTGGACAGTTGCTCACACTGGACTTCCACCTGCATGCATGTAAACACATACAGATGTTTTGCCAGAGGTAACCAACCTCCACAGTAGTAAGACCAAACTCTGGAGAAATACTTTAGCTGAGCGCAAATACGACAAATCAAAAATGCAGTTTGAGCTAATGATACAGTTATGATACAGTGTACACTGTGTGATCCTCTGACCCTGGCTTTGTGCAGATTTGCTTCTTCCGCCATGTCCGCAGCCTGTTTGACTCGGAGACAGGATAACCACTCCCTCTGTTGTGCCTCCTGCTGACTAACCTGAACAGCCCGTAGAGCCACGAGTAACTCATCACGCTCCCTAAAAGAAAATGCACAACCACAAAAAACAAAAGACATGGGGTAACTATTATTTTTAGCTCTTTTGCGTTGTACTTTGTTGATTACCATACAACCAATAACTAAAACAGCTGATCAAAACAAATATCACGGACACATAATTAAGACTAGGTTTGCCGAAGTTAGCATGTTAATGCAATTATTTCAGACATCTTCAACATAATTGTTACTAGACATGTTTTTTATTTCAGATATCCAAAATGAAAAAGTACCTGTCAACAGATATCAACAATACATTTGTGGATATCTGCAATTGTATTGCTGCTAGTCATAATTCTAATTGTAGATATCTGAAATTACATTTTTACTAGTCATAATACAAATTGTGGATATCCATAATGACATTTTTACCAGTCACAATTTGTTTTGGATATTCAAAATTACATTCTGGATATCTGCAATAGTTTTTTATTTTGGATATCTGAAATGAAATTTATGACTGGTAACAACTGGATTGAAGATATCTGAAATGGGAGTTTTTCCTAGTAAGTATTCAATTGTAGATACCCAGAATGTAATCGTGGATATCTGAAATTGAAAGCTCAATACACATAAATGGCAAAAGTGACGTCAACTGTCCTAGGAAGAATGTCTTTGTGGATATCTGAAATGTTCTTTTTGACTACGAAGAACTGAATTACATATATCTGTAATACATATCCAGTCGAGCTATTAAATGTTAAATTGGCTTGCCATACGATGCTGTTTGGTGGATTACTTGTTTGCTGAATTACAGGAGAAGATTGGACAGATTCAGAAAAGATGGTTAATCTAATTTTATCAGGATGTTGGATTGTTCGTTACGACTGCATTACGTTCCTTTACAATTTTTTTTGAATGGAGTTCTGATTCAAGACCTGCCACCACATATCTAGCAACACATTTCCAGCAGTTTGTCCAAGTAGAGTTACTATTGTACAAGTTAGTGTGTTAATGTGTGTGTGTGTCAATGCATGATCATACAATCTGCGTGTGCTTGTTACCACTGACTTTGTGAGCCTGTCAATAGTCTGGACATGTAGATTTGCATGAGTCCCAGCCAATACAGCCTCATGCTGTGCACACTTTAGACACAATCCTGTAACACGGGGTGTTCCATCAGCTCTCAGGGCATCTGAAGTCTGTTTCTCGCGGTGTTTCAGAAGAACCTTCAGCTCCTCACACTCCTTCTGACTGACCGACAGATCCTTTCTGAGGATGGAGGCAAAGAATGACATACGGAGACAGGTGAAGAGGAGAGGAAAGGTCTTTTAAGGCCCAAAACAATAAAATATAACAAACATCACCAGCTGTACCAGCTTCACAGCTGAAGTATACTGACCTGAGAGACATGACCTGACTCTCCAAGCTTTCAATCTGGGCCTGGTAGGTCCTTTTCAATTGTTCCTGATGAACACAAACATTTTCAGAACAGACTAGGTACCACAGTGCCCCCTAACAATTGTACATTTCATGAATAAAGATACATTTAGTGGTGAAAAATCACAAATGAATGCACAAAATAAGTTATATTTCTACATTTTGAGACCATGTATATTATTACAAAGTAACCCATTTTTTGAAACTGTTTGAGATTTCATCATGATCAATATTTCTTGTCTGGAACACAACTAACACAAATTAGAGTACATACAGCAGAAATGTTATGACCTCTGAGAACAATGTTAGTTGGCGATGGAGAAGATCTTAACAGTAACTTGAGGAGAGGAGAAAGCAAATCTATCATCCCTACCAGCTCACTGGTCCATGTGGTGTGTTCTGCTCTGTGCAGCATGCCGAGGCTGTTGGCTGCCACACTGTCATTCACCTACAGAACACATCAGAACAGATAAGACACATGTTTATGTCCATTAACACTGTACAGCTTAGTATACGTTTCCTCTGGTCATTTTGCAGTGCATTCTGGCTTTAACAACTTAACTTGAGTATTTTCCTGAATATAGCTCTGATGTCTACAACCATGCTGAATTTGTGTGTAAAAAACTGGAACAGGCAACCTTAGTGTCCGTAGCTTAAAAATAATTACATAATACTAATTGTTTCATCCTTTTTTAATATATTATGATGTATATGTGGGCTCATAAATATGATACAAATTTATAAACATTTCACACAGTGCACACAAAGTAACACACAACAATACATTACCATGGAGTTTCGGATTGTGTATTCTTTCAGAGATTCATCCACAGCTTTGGATTTGAGGTCTGCATGCAGCTTCTCATTCTCCACCACCACCACCCTGATCCGCTGCTTCATCCCCTGCAGCTCGTCCTGAAGTCACACAGGAGTGAATCCAAATCAGCACAACAGTGGATAGCAAATATAAACCAGGGCTACTGAAATTAACATGCTCATTTGTGTGACAGCAACTCTATTGGACAAACTGCTCACGTGTTGCCAGAGACGTGCTAATTCTGACAGCTAAAATCAGAGCAACACCACATCAGCTCTAATAATCTCCATGTTTATGAAAAGAACATCTTTCTCTTTTCCTCTTCATCCATTTCATGTTACAAATTAATACTTTATTAATTTTATCAGCATGTTTGATCATTAGTTGTGACTGCACTGTTTGTTTCCTTGATTTTTGGACTTCTGCTACATGACCTGCCACCACATCTCTGGCAACGCATTTCAGGCAGTTAGCCAATTGTGTGTGTGTCCAATTAGCGTTATCGTTGAGCTAATTTCAACAGCCCTAATATAAACACACACAAACACATATTTGTGCACATACCTTGCACAATTTGACCTCAGCTTCAAGGTGTTGGATGTACTCTGACTGGTTGTGAGTGATTGGGACCAAATCCTGAAAAGGAGGTGATTTGGACCTTACCTCCTGCTGCGTTCTCTAACAGAGGAAAGAAATGAAAAAGGCAAACACAGTAGAATGGTAAGCAAAATGATAATATAATGGAAAAGCTGTTAGGATATGAGAATGTATCCTAGCCTAACAGATATACAGAGATCATTATTTAAATGTTTAGCTGTGTACCCTACCTTAGATGGAGATGGTTTCTTTGAGGGAGTGAGAGGAGAGGGAATTTCTTTGCACTGCTTCAGTAGAAGGCTCTTCAGCTGATTAACTACAGTGCCAAGACACAGAAATAAGCACACATACAAGAATTTTGCATATCGAGTCTGTCAACAAGATAATGGCTTTGTCAGATATCTGTCACAGAGTCACCTGCTTCACTCTGTGTCTTTTGGCTCCATGCAGCCTTGTCCGCTTCAGCCATGGTGGTGAGGAGGCTGCCGTCGCTGCCTCTGGGATGCTGCACGTCTTCTCCATCAGAGCTCAGCTGCTCCAGAGCACTGCTCAGCTGCTGAATGCTCCGGTTGGTCCGCTCTGAAATCAGTATACACACACACATTGATTCCAGCCTCTTAGAGTACATTATTTCAGTACACCATCACAGTTTAGTAGGGTGTGTGTGAATGAAATCCTTGCCCACTGCCCAGATTAAAAAGAGAACAATTCAAAAATCAGTGGGAAGTAAAAATAGTATTTTCTCATACAAAGTTAACAAACACTGACTTGACAGAGCCATAAGTTGTCACATCTAAATTACGGGTAAACAACAATAGAAATTCACAGCAGCTATTTTGCCATGAAGGGAAAGCACTGGAATAAGTTACAACAATTAATGACGGCTGCTGTGTATAATAATGTATTAATAGTTTGTGAATGCTACCACACTGTCATGGGTTACTGGGACAGTAAAAATAGAACAGAGACAGCATTCATGTTTTAGCAACATTTTTGTTTTTCCTGCCATGAACATGAAAAGTCTGAGATGGAAAAAGACTACAGGTTACAGGCCTGAGTGATGCACCTTTAATCGCCCTGATGACTTTTCCACTACTATTATGCATTTTGTAAAAAAAATAAAATAAAACTAAAATATAAAATACACATAGCTGCAACTATAGCTATTAAATATTTTTATTTTATGTGGCTGTACCACAGTTAGACTTTAACACAGTTAACACTCATTAATTATTAACTAACCGTGTAGCCGGACGCCCATCTTAGCTGTTAGCATATTTAGCGCTTAATTTATCATTTAACTTACGCCTCAGCTCTTTCTGGTAAACACCCAGCTGCTCCGCTTCCTCCTCATCTGATTCCAGCGGTTTCATTGATGTATATTTGGAGTTATATCAGGCTTTATCACTGACTAATCGTGCTAAGCTATCTACAACAACTACAGCAGCTGCCATGACAGCTCGTACGTCATAACGGTCACCGAGTCTCTAGTGTGGTGTTTGTTTTGTTTTACCTGCGCGCCCCAAAGGCGGTGGTATTGTTTGTTGCGATGCAACCAGTATGACCGCCCTTATGCGTCTCCCTTGAATAACAAAACGAGCCAACCATCTGGGAAAGGCTCAAACGGTTGTCACTTCCGTAAACTCAGCCGATGCCGGGAGTTGTAGTCAATTATTGTAGTCTAATTAATGATTGGCTTTTACTTGTAAAGGAGTGTTTCCACAGTCTGGTGACCCATTCCTTTCACCCATGAATTCATTCACATGCAAAATGCAGTCACCCCACAGAAGGAAGGGTCATGAATATAATGTTATGGTCATGAATATAATGTTACTCCTCTGATATAGGTCTATTGGGTTTGTTTTGTACTGTCTGTGCTGCTAGAAGCATGAAACAGCATGTTAAACTTATAGATACTTCATACCTACAGCTCTGCAGCCCCTGGAGCATTTTGTTTCTTCTATTTCTTTGCTTTTGGTATGCCAGACTTAACACTCACCTTCCCTCTTATCGAATGTAAAACAGCAGGTTGGTGAAGCTAAAAATGATAGTGAATGTTGGGCTCACATTCGCCAGGTGGCTGTAAGCTGCTTTCTGTTCATGTGGCTGTTAGATGTGCAAGTTGTCTGCAATCTTAATTACTGATGCATTTGTGAAATTTATCTTACATTGTTAAATGTAAAAAGGGAGGTTGTAGCAGAAACTTACAAAAGGTCCCATATTGTAAAAACTGAGATTTCATGTCTCTTTTATATTGTAATGAAGGTTTAAAAAGTTAACTGGAACCCGTTTACTTCCTCTGCTGGCAGGAAGCAAACATGGATCCTATATTTCTATTATGATGAAGATATTTATCAATGCAGTAAATCTCAATATTAAATCAGAGAAACGGTTTGAAGACTGCAAACAGAGAACATACAGAGTCTTGAAGCTGCAGGGTTAAAGATCACCTGGTGTCCTGGTTGTTTGGTTGTGTGTGTTGCTGTGTCCTGTGTCACTTTCACTTCTCTTATCTTGGCAGTCCAGTGCGTCACCACTGAGCACTCCTACATGCACACAAAGCTCAGACTGCTGATACAACAAGGTGAACAATAGGTGACTGCTTGTGGGATTACTCACCATGACTTTCAAACCATAAATGGGCCATTTGGTTGTGAAATTAAGGACATTTCACATGACGAAATCATTATTTCTTCAGTCCCCCTTCCATTCATAATTTGGCTTATAACAGAGGCTTATAAAGTAGTCTTTAGGGTGGTGGGGTATCTGGGGATCCCCAGCAAAAAGAGAAATGTGGTGTAATTTGTGTCACTGAAAAAATTTAAAAGCACACTATAACATTGTCACTATAAGCAGATATAAGGGCATTAAGTGTGGTTGTGAGGCGTCTGCAACTAATTAAACAGACAATGAATGACTGAAAATAATTTAATTCCAGTGGCATCATTAGGCCTTTATTGGGGGGGGTGAAACCCTTCTAAAATATTTTTAAGCCCCCCTAAATAATTTGGTGTTGTTTTATTTTTTATTTATTTTTACAAAAAAGTGCCAACAAATTCAATATTAAGTGGCCAGAATATGAGTCTAAATATTCATATTACCTTGCATTATTCACTTATATATGTGTATCTCCTGGGGGACGTCACTTAAACCTAATGATGCCTCTGCGTAATACAGTTGTAATCAGTTAAAAAATGTATATAAAGAATTTGTTTAGTATACACTTTAGAGATATTATACATATTTGTTTTTATGTTTATTGATGAAGTATTCATTCATTTGTAAACACAATTTCCTCCATGAAACGTGATGAGACATTATAACAAGGTCATATGTGTTTATATACAGTACTAAAGAATAAAACCTAAATAATTTTTCATGTGATAGTGTGTGAATAAAAATGGGGTAAAGTTGTATATAAGTACCCTAAATACTTGTGTAGTATAAATGTGTATTTCATCATTGTACATGCTGTAATGTGGAAGATCAGAGGAGGGGAAGTTCATGTTTTAGTGTGTATGAGTGATAATGTTCAGTGGAAAGGTGTATCTCATCATCTGTCTGTTGCAGCTTAGAAAAGGGTCAAACAAAGGTAACCATGGACATAACCTCTTGCACAACAACATAAAACTTCCTGTTACATGAGCTTTGAATGTACTTTTGATTTTTGCAACATTTTTCAACAGCAGAGGCAGTGAGTCAGACTTTGGTGGGTTCATAAAAAATATTGCATTATAATCTAGTTTTGACATTTTCTTTTGCAGTTTATTGTGTCATCCTGTCATACCTGTCTTGTAGAGCACCCTTTTGTCATAAGATTTATTATCTTAATTATTATTACATATTATTACATAGCAAGGAAAAGGAACTAGTTTATTTCCAACGTTGTGGTTTTTGATTTGTACACTGCTGATCGGTTCAGATTCATCAAAGTGGGCGACCAGCAACAGGTAAAATTACAGTTGTTTTCTTTTGGAGTTTTGGAATTTGACATGAACAAAACAGCTTCAGATCCTGTTGGAAGTGGCTGATGGCAAGGTGAAGGGTGAAAATATTCTAAATATGGTGTACACTGGGCGGCACAGTGGTGTAGTGGTTAGCACTGTCGCCTCACAGCGAGAAGGTACCGGGTTTGATTCCCGGCCCGGGGCCTTTCTGTGTGGAGTTTGCATGTTCTCCCTGTGTCTGTGTGGGTTCTCTCCGGGTATTCCAGCTTCCTCCCACCATCCAAAAACATGAATGGGGATTAGGTTAATTGGTTAATTTAAATTGACCGTAGGTGTGAATGTGAGTGTGAGTGGTTGTCTGTCTCTATGTGTCCTGTGATGAACTGGAGACTTGTCCAGGGTGTACCCTGCCTTTCACGCTAAGACAGCTGGGATAGGCTCCAGCCCCCCATGACCCTATGAGAGGATAAGAGGTAGAAAATGGATCGATGGATGGATGGTGTACACTTAAACTAAATTTTTAAACCCCTTCCTTCTTAAATTAGTTTTTTTAGGTGGGCTTTTCTTTTGTCTCAAATGCATTTTGCTGCTGACCTCATCCACAGGCATACATTGCTCTGTGCAATATTAACTCCTGTCAGTTCCTCCAAACTGGGGGCATGATGACAGTCATCTACTGTAGGAAATACATTGACTATGGAGAAGTACCTCATACATCCCCATCTCTAAACATTTATCTAACCCAGTACAACGTGGGAAGAAATAAATGATTGATGTTTTGGTTCCAGACCTGTGGAAAGTTGTCAGATCAAATCTATTACAGTGGAACACAGTTCATTATATTGGTTTTAGTCTTCATATAAATTAAAAATATATAGCTGTAGTGTCACAGTTCTGTACATGTGCATGGTTTTACTGCACCACATCAGCAGAGCATTCACACGTTAAGTGAAACAGTGCTTCTCTGCAAAGGAGCAGTTATACAAGGGTGTGTTTGCATAATGGGGTATTTCCAGGAAACCACATCAGCCTACCAATCTGACTGTGGTAGAGGCTGAAGGTTGATGAGAAAGCCCACGCATACCCCTGCAGTCCCACACTTGTTAAATGTCACCTCTGCTCTGCCGTATGTAATTATTACCACTCCCCACCTGTCACTGCCGTATCTCCCTTCACTCCAAACTCCCCCCTCCCACTCCTCCTGAGTGAACCATGTTTTTCTGTAAGGGTGGGGGTTCCCATCTATTTATTTTTTTAAAAGAACACCACCTTTGCCTAAGCCTTGAAAGAACAAAATAGTGACAAAAAGCACATAAGAAAAACTTTGAACTGGTTTGTATGGAACAATGGAGAGGAAGGGGAAAAAAGAGCTAACCAATCACATCTAAACTAGGCCTCTGTGATCACTTATGTGATGACCTGTGCAGCAACAACTGTACTTCCTACACTGGAGATGGAGTGTTGTTCAGAAGAAACAGTGTCTGGCAACACACTGCATGGTAGAGAGATGCATGTTCAGATGAAGCGCACACACAAGCAGACTAGATTGGCTTGTAGAGTAGCACACATACACCTTGTAACCACACGCAAGCACACACATGCATGTATGCAACCCCCCCACACACACACACACACTTAACCAGAGAGACAAGAACCACATTAAGCAGATTTCAGATTTCTTAATAAAAATAATTCATTTCAGGACGACATATAAATAATTATTGAATCACACAATACAGATATCTTGATATGAATAAATACTTAACAAATAAAACCAGGCTTTTTTCATACAATACCCTATTGTTGAAAGGTCACACAAAGAAACTTCCAAACAGTTTGCATGTTTTGTTACACCTTCTGCTCCTGTGTGGACGCTCACTTCCTACTGTTGGAATGTCCCTAAGCGAGTCGGAGTACCATTCCTAAATGCCTCAGCAGCTCAGACAAGTCATGTGCAACTTCTGTGATCTCCTCCCAGTCAAACTCAGTCAGAGCCTCAAAACCTCGTTAAGGGGCACCAATGAGTAGACCACTAATTGGCCTATAATTGATTAAGGTTCATCTAGAGGTGATTAAAGCACACAGAGATCTACGTACAGGCCGTCGACGTGTGGGCCGGCCCGACAGCTTTAGATACAGTTGAATGAAAAGGCAGACCAAGAGCCTGTTTGTCTATGCTTTTGTAACTAGAGCCACAGATGGACATCTGCCTACAGCAGTGGAGTTCCTCAGTAAATATATCTGATCTGGTTTGTCACATTCAAGCTTGTCTGATAAATGTTCTATGCTGAACGTTATCTCTGTAGAGAAATATTCTTCCTACTTTGACAAAATAGATACTCGCGAAAAAAGGGGGGATTTCCAACAAGAGTGCTAACTTGATAAGCTCTAGTCTGTGGACACACATTGGTGATGTCTATCTGTGGTGCTCCAGTTAGTTTAGAGTGGTACAGGCTGGCCATTTTTAAGGAGGTAACAACAACTGTTTGGCGATTGATGGCACATTGATGTATTTTTTTGGGCAGAAACAAAACCAAATATATCAAAATACATTAAAAAATCCAAAACAAATAATAATATTAAAAAAAAAACAGGAATGTCAGTTTTGCGTATTCCAGATGCACACATGTGCGTATTGTATATGCGTGTGTGTGTGTGTGTGTGTTGGAGATGAGGCATCGGGTTGGAAGGTCCTACAATATGGACCAAGATCCATATTCACAAAAGCAATTTTATAGGTGGGAGCACTGATCCAGGGTCACTGATCAGGCTCCTCTGGTCCATAAAACTTCAATCACTACTTAAAGGCAAAACTTATTGAGGATCAGCCTCAATACTGTGCTGTTGTAGCAGCAGCAGCACAAAAACACATTCAAATAAACAAGGTTAGCCAAAGCAGGCAATGGGATTGCTCTCTGAAGTTTGGAAAACTGTCGCCTTGGCGCATCCAGTAGGGTGGAGCAGAGAGGAATGCACCTCTCTACACACCACCTCAGGCTGGGGTGGGGCCCATACAATCTCACAGAGCTGTGTTTGCATGATGTGCATGTGTGCTAAATGTGTATATGTGGTGGTAAGGTGGGTAATCATCCTGACTTCATCAGTCATTATGTTCTCAGTTCAATTTTATAGTTGGCAATCCCCATTGTGTGTGCACGTGTAGGTGCTGTGTCTATGCATTTCTAGGTGCTTAAGTGGTCAGTAAACAGGAAAACAACGTCCAAGGCAACAGATCTATTTTGGAGGAGGAGAGGGGAAATAAGAGGAAGGACAGGAGGAATAGAAAGAGAGTGTCTCCACTGTGTTCTCTGTCTTCTGTCTGCTGACACTGCCAGCATGTTGGCTACAATGAGAGACTTGTATTTGTGTACATGTAGCACCTACACCAGCAGGGGCCTGCCCTGTCTGTCTTGCTCTGTACGGACACATGGTCTGTTCTTACTTTCCATATCAAGCAAGTCACAATATAACAGGTAAGTAACAATACTGAGGTTAATTTGCCTCAAAATAGAAACTACTGTTGACTGACTAGTGAAAGAAACATACTTCTTCATCAGTGTACAATATTGATTGCAAGAGCATTTCTTGGCAAAGAACTAAGCTGAACAATGGTGCTGTTTAATTTCATTTCAAGCACTTGCTTTGGCCCAGTTTGTATCACTTCTGTTTATTACTTCCACAGATCTGTTGCTGGGCTTCCCCAACTACTGCATATCCCTCAATCTACAGAGCAAATGCTAGACAGACAGGCAGACAGATACACAGATGGGTCAAGACAGACAGACAGACAGACAGACGGGGGTATAAATCCTTGGCTGTGGTCTAGAAAGCAATGTCAGATGCTTCTCGTTATGTCAACATACAATCATTTTGTCCGGCACGATTCACTACGTACCTCTAAATACATATTGTACACAAGAGTTTAGTCAGTTGCTCTGACATGTTGCCAAACCTCTCACCATGTAAGTGCTCAGGGCACGTCAGATGATAATAATTGCACAAAGAGGTATTCCGGAGGCCATGTCTACAGCGAACACACACACACACACACACACACACACACACACACACACACACACACACAACCCCCCACCCCCCACATACACACACTCTGTCTTCACATTCTACATGGGGGGTTTGATTTTCAGGCCATAAGGTTACTAGTTAGTCACTAGCTAGTTAGTTAGTTGGTTAGTTAGTATCAGAGGTGCATTGACTGGCATGGGGTGCCCCAGCAGGGGAGCGGCTCTAGCGTGCTAGCGATGTGTCATCGTCGGCGGCGAGTGGGCGGGTATGTGGTCAGCCGCGGTAGATCTGTTTAAAGTGGTCACACTCGTTGCAGTAGCCCTGTTTCTCTTGGTTGGCGTAGTGGTCGCAGCCCTGCGTCCTGCACCGCTGCTTGGACTTTTCTTTAGGCGCCTGCGCCCGCCTGCCCGCCTCTCTGCCCTGGCCACGTGTGTGGCACTCTGGGCAGAGGTCTGTGCAACCTGGAGACACATTACTGCAGCCACTCCGCCGGCACTGAGTCTGGGTCTGGGTCTGGGATTGCTGCGAGGATCGGGGTTTGGCTGCTCGGTCACGCTTTGGTACAAAGAAAGAGAGGTGGGGGGCAATGAGAAAAATAACTGTGAACATCATCATCTGTCATTGTTCACCACAATACAACAATAACTAATTTACGTAGCAAACTTACACAGTAATTTATGTCATAATATATAACTCATATTCATAGTTTAAACATTGCATTTCATTTTCTATTAACTCTGTGAGTGCCACTGATGTATTTTACGTCATATAAAATCTGACGCTTGAATGCCATTGACGTAATAATATGTTGAAATGTTTTTTGGCAGTGGGTCGCTGGTTGCAGTCTCCTGCAGCCTGGGAGAAATGTTGGGGCTTCTGGGAGATGTAGTCAGAGCATAAAGAGCTGAATAGAGAGCAAAACAGACGGATTCTGGAGAGAAAGTGGCATTTTTGGTGGGAGTGGCCTATTCTGTGGGTCTTGAAATTTGACTTAAAATGAGCAAAAAACATTGGCACAAGGCACTTTGTTTTATAAAACGGCTGGCATTCAATGAGTAAAAAAAAACAAATCTAGTTCTTTTTTAGTACAGAGTGTCAGTATTTATTATTTCTTATACTATTATTTAATTATTGTTGGGTTTTTTGTAGATCAATAAAAATATTCTATTCTACATGAGTTGAGAGGAACAAGAATCCTAGAAGCTGACAGATAAACAGAGGAGGGACAGGACGCAAAGGACAGAAGGAATGGCAGACTCCTACCATGACCAGGGGAGGGGAGTGTGGCGTGCGATGTGCCACTTGGTTGAGCCTCGTGCTTTGCTCTTTGACGTAGCACTTGTCACAGTAGCCCTCCAGCATCGCCTTGCCAACTGCACCACACCCAGGTCCACGACACCGTGAGGCGTTCTGGAAGCCTGCCTCCACACCATGCCGGCTCTGGACCGGGGCGGGGGGAGGGGTCAGGTCTGGAACAGACAGTGGCAAACATAAGCAACGTGAAGAAAAATATAAATGACACACCAATAATTCCTACAATGCAAACAAATTAACAGATGTTTGCGTGAAATGACTTAAAAGCCATGTTAATATATTTTATGTCCGAAAGCTTCAGGACTTACGGTGGTTGGTCTGATAGTCTACGTAGCAAATAGTGCAGAAACCCAACTTCTCTGGCGTCCCAAAGAACTGGCAGCCTGATCTTTTACAAGGCCGGGCCAGTGGGACTTGCCAGGCTGAGGTGTGCCCTGGGGTTAGGGTGAGACACGGCCTCTCCGAGTCCCTGGCCTGGCTCCATGTTGAGGACGAGGCCTCAGTCCTGGGGTTGTTCTGCTGTGGCTCTCCTCTCTCTGCAGGCTGCTGTCTCTGCATGCAGGGTGGACACAGGCCATTGAATATCCTGAACGCCTCCTGTCTGCACATGCTGCAGCGCTCTGTCTCGGTCTCACAGCGCCCCCACTGGGTCCAACCAGAGCCCTGGGCCGGGTGAGGGACTGTAGGCCCCCCATTGGGGCCTGGGAGTCCTGGAGCAGCTGTTCCAGCTCCAGGGGGTCCATGATTCTGATGGTTTTGTCTGGAGTTGAAGCAGCGCTCACAAAGTCCATCATGCTCTACGCTGAGGGTGAAGAGGCAGCCGGGGGTCTTACACTTCATGGCATGAGTTTCACTGTACAGGCTGAGGCTGGGAGCAGTGGGGGGGGCTGAGCGGGGGCTGGATATCACCACCGCTCTTCCAGATGTGGAGGACGATGGACTGCTGCTTCGGGCTCCTCTGGAGCTCACCTCAGTCTCTGATCCCCCAATCACTCCTACCCCACCTTGCACCCCTCCTCCCTTGGTCTGCACCACCCCTTCTATCCTCATTCCTCCACCGGTAGTGGCCTGCCGCTTCTCAAAGCACTCATGGCAATGAGGCTGCGTGTCCACAGAGACATAAAAGGTGCACCGTGGTGTGGCGCAGCGGATCTCGATGAGGGAGAGCTGAGAGACAGAGAAAGGTGGAGGTCTCTGTGGCTGGGCAGCCCATGCTTGCTCCTTGTCCTCCTGCCAGCGCTGGTACTCATGGTTGACAAGCTGCAGGTAGTCCTCCATCAGGTTCATGTCTTCAGGGAGGTTGCCCTCATCCAGCCTTGGAACAGAGACACAATGTGGTCTTTAACTGCACTTTTTGTGATTTCACACTTTTTAAGTCAAAGTCTAAGTTGACATTGTCATCAGTGTGCTAATTTTGGATTTTCAAGTAGTTAAGCAATATCTGTTCATCGTCATTAATCGAAACACTGTGATCTACAACTGACATATCAATCACTTCCATTTTCTCTCTCATTTTGTCTATTTAGGGGGACAGTGTTTCTAATCTGGAAGTACCGTGCAGCATTAATGATCCGTGTGGCGTCGTATCCCAGACCAATGACGGGGATCTCTATCAGTAGCAGGTAGTCTTTGAGCAGTCTCTCTTTTTGTTGCTGTTCCTTCTCCATCAGGAAGTGCACCTTCAGCTCCTCAAAGCCCCCTCGTCCTGGGTTGATAAGCGGTACTGCTCGGATCTCTGGGAAATTCAGGCCAGGATGTTACATTAAAACACAAACAACTTCATATCAGGACTCTTTGTCATGTCAGCACCAAACATGCAGTCTCTCAGTGTTTCCCACCTGGGCCGCTGTCTTTGATGGTGATGAGGGGTGCAAAGTGTTGGGAATCATAGCCGAGCACTATTGGGTATTTGTAGCACTCGGTGGGCGGCCAATGCAGCGGCAAGTAAATCCCCCCCACATTCAAAGGAGAGATGGAGGAACCAGATTTCATACTCCTGACCACCTGATCTGTTGAAAGAACAGCATGTGGGCATGTTTCTCAGAGACAAGTGCAGCAGGTCTTTGATGGCTAACAGGGAGCAATAAACATACTTTGACTTGATAAAAAAGTTGAGTACCTGCGATGACAATGATGGGTCTGCGGAGAATGTTGGAGAGGACAAAGATGTGAATGTCCTCCAGAGAGTCAAATTGGAGGCCGTTGCTACTGGAGACCGGAGATGCCATTTTAACTATTTTTTCCCACTCCTCCTCCCAGTTCTGGGACAACAAACACAAAGAGTTGGGATATATCACACACAAGCAGTGTGGGTTGGAAAATAAGGATTTTATTGGTCTGAACTACTGCTTAAAAAACTAGGCTATAAATTAAAATATATTACATAAATAAATACATCTGCTTGCAGGTTGCATATAAGGATGAATCTAATGTTCATACCATAGTGGTGTATCGGAGTCCGGTCTGGGTGAACTCCTGGGACTGGAGCAGCTCCGCCTGGAAGCGAGCTCTGAAGATGCCAGTGTCTGTCTCTTTTAAAACACCATGGAGGGCTTTCCGAAGCACCAGGTCTGTGTCCTGAACACCCAGCATGTACTGAGAGGTTGCATGGAGCAAACAGTTACCATCTCCTGTTGACACACACAGAAGAGGGATGCAAACACATGCGGTATTAAACTGCAGGAAGCTGATTTTGTACACAGGTTTATAGAATAGTGCAAGGAAAACACACATGCACACACGCACACACACACACACACATGTGGCGGAACAAAAGTCTGGGGATTTCCAGGCAGTCGGGTCAGTTGTCTGTGGTGTGTGGACTATTACATGAAGCTCACGTGTCTCAGCTTTACACAGCTGGCCTGAAAGAAGCAGCAGTTAATTTACCTGAAATCCATTTCTGAGAAACTCTATGCAGCTCCTTTACTGCATTCATCCCCAGAAAATCTCCAACAATTTCTTGTCGTTTTATGTCAAATAAAACTGCTTCCTGTTTTGCTCCACTAAGCTAAAGAAATCTCTCAAAAAGAATATGTGTGCATGCAACTCAAAACCCTGGAGTTTTATTTAGTCTCCTACGGCAGCGCTGGGTCTTTTTCACATTGTGAAACAGGAGCACTTGTGTTTGTCAGTGTGCGTTGTTCTGAAAAACCCTGTTGCTACATTACACACAGGAATTTCCCTGTGCTAACTTCTGCCTTGCGTGCATGTGTGTTCCCCTCCTATGATCCCAGCTCATCAATGCTACTCAGCTGGTCCTGGACTTTCCACGGAGGTGTGGCCTGTACAGGGGAGGAATGTTATCTTATTAACTGCTGCCATCAACACCCAGTGAAGACTGTGATTAATGAATGCTGCACACACACCTGAAGCAGACACACCTTTCTTAGCATGATATTGCAGCATCAAAAGGGCAAACCTATGTACAAGGAAAGTTATGTAAATTACAGCTAAGGAAAGGCTGTACAATGACTTTAACCTGCAGTAAGTGTTCTGTTCCACAGACTGCGATCTCACATCTAAAATTACATCTGTATGCTGCGAGATGACTGAAAACATGAGATACACTTGTTTTCATTCCACCGTAGGAACATCCCATTATACTTTGACCAAAAAAAAAAACATCCGCCTCCATTTCAGGCTTGCTAGATGTTATTGCATTTTGGGGCTCTTGCATCACTTCTAACAAAAAAAAATAAAATGCACAGCCCTCTGGTGAGAAAAGGCATCCTCAACAGCACACACCATCCTCAAAAGAGATACACACACAAAAACAAAAATATGTATATAATCAGTTCCTCTCGTGCACAAAAACAGATTTCTGACCCTGAATTGAGCTGCCTGACAAAGACGGTGTGCTGGTCCCATCAGTCTAAATATAGACACTTCCTCTGTGGCGAAGCTGGGACACTTCCTGAAAACACACAGTGTAGGACTGGATGTCATCTTCATCTTCTTGCCATCCAGGTGACACAAACCACGAACTGTGCTCTCCAATGAGGTTCCCGGTTTGTGTCACACAGCATCCACTATCCCACTCTTTGTCTGCCTGTTGTCATGTGAGACTAGTCCAACAAAACAAACCCTGGCCAAGACTATTTTTGGTCCTGCTTTCATAAAAACTGAAGCTATTACACTGCAGTAACTCTTTTATCAAATACTGTGGACGGATTACACACTAATAATATAAATCTGTAATGATGATCTGTCCTCTCTGCTACTACAGCATGTAGAGTCGGTGTATTGTAGCCAAACAAATCCTGCCTGTTGGGGACACATGACAGACATGGGATGCTGTTTGGGAAAAACCCTCGGATGTGTCCCTGACATTTAAGACAGAGGATGCACTGAATTTCAATAAAACTTAACTGTAGCACTGGGTGGAAAAGTTGCATAAACAGGAAAACGGATGTGACCCTGTTAATTGTAATTGCCGGGGAATTACCATTGTATGAGGCTGTTTTGCTTCTGTGATGGTCAGTTGTGTTTCTTCTAATGAATTTGGTACGATGAACAGGGTAAATTCAGGTCCCAGACGATGTGGAGACGGATGTCATAAAAGCACTAGGAGCTGTCTGAGGAGCCTGATTAATACAACCTGCTCTGAATAGATGCTCATTGATGGACTTCTGCTCTCTCACCTACTTTCTTTGTATGTGTGTCTGTCTGCTGGGCTCCAGTGACTCAGCAGCAGTCAGTCAGTCCTCAGAGTGTGTGTGTGTGTGTGTGTGTGTGTGTGTGTGTGTGTGTGTGTGTGTGTGTGTCCGTCCTCTGCTCAAAGTCACGTCTGGGTCCTTCAGAGTTAGACACTCTGGCTCTAAATTCTGTCTCATCTTTATGACATCACCTTCACAAACCAGGAATTTCCATCCAGGTTACTGGCAGAAGAGTCAGGGGTCTTTCTAAAGAGGAACAGTGTGCTGATGAGAGTTACAGTAGCTCCTTCATTCATTACTAACTTCAGAATCAGCAAAAGGACAAGACACACAAAACATCTAGCAGGTTCCTCATCCATCCATTAACTGTTCAAAGTAAATTTTGAGATGAGACCAAGTTAGGAATTTCTCACTGAGCCTTAATTGCGTACTTTGAGAAAGAAAGAAACTATTTCCTCTGAACTCACATGTTGAAAATAAACTTGTAAACCAGCTTAATTTCCGCTTCCTTCTTCTGTTATGAATGGCGGATGTTCCCCTTCAAAAAATGTTTTTCCCCTCCTTATCTAAAAACAGACCAGGGATTTGATGTAAACACCAGATGTGTTTAGATTATTGAATAGATATAGAGACGGCTGGATTTGGTCACAATGATTTACCAAGGCCAGTGAGCTGTGACATTGAGAGTCAAAAAAAAACACATCATAAAATTATCTGAAATGTTTAAGATCCACTGACATCAATGCTAAAGTCGTGTAGTGTGAACAAGATGCATCGCAGCTGCCTTACACATCTCTAAAAAACAGCCTATTACGTGAAAATGTTTGTAATGACAACATCACCAATTTGCCTGTGTGGTTCAGAGACGTCATTGGGACTCGTCCTGGTGTGACCTCCTGTTGCTGGTCATTTATGCACTGTGAAAAACTACAGCAACATCAGGACTCCCATTGTACAACAAGTTGTGTGGCGTGAACAATACGGAAACAACATGGAAACAGTTGAGGCTGAAATATCACTGACAGTAAGTAACAGCACTGAAGTGACGCCAATGAATTTCCCATTACAGAGCTACGATCAGAGTTTATCAAGCCAGGTCTGAATGTGTGCGTACGCTGGGATGTCCCATGTTACAACCTCCACGTAACAGAAAACATGACTTAGCAATGGGCTGACTGAATTCAAAGGCACAGTAAAACCAAGGGGGCTGCGAAGTGAGTGTATGTGAAAGCAGAAGGTGCATCCCTCCATTGTTGTCATTTACAGTAACCTCGCTTGTGACTAACAACATCTCAGAATTTACATATCACACATCCCTGACTCACAAACACACACCTCCTCTATCATAGAAAATGAAACAAAAGCACAACATATCCTCCACCCTGAGCACTAAAGACTGCCACGGCTCTGTGACCAATGTGTTGAATAGTTCCTGTTGTTGAACTTTGTGACAAAACGGCACTTCAAAATGCTCCAACATCATGGAGCCTAAGCAAGAAACATCAGCAAAGCTTTCTTACCATTGGTTCGCAACGGCACCATCTTCTTCACCTCCCGACACCAGTTGAGCTTCTTCTCCTGCTCCAACGAGGCTTGCATGGCTCGGTCCAGGATGGCGGCCTGCACCACCTCCCTGAAGGCCTGTGGGAAGTGGTTCATGGCGATCATCTCCAGCGTGTACCGGTGCATACCCCGCAGGTGGTGCATCAGGCCGCTGCTGGCGGCCGGCTTCACCACGTCGTTGGGCACTCGCTGACGGATTTTCACCGCCTTCAGCAGGTTGGAGACAAACAGGAATTTGGGGAGGAAGTTCTGACCCTGCGACATGGCGGATGGGTGGCCAGGTGGATGGAAGGAGAGGAGGAAGAGGAGGAGGAGGCACCAACCACCGCTGACCAAACACTGTGGAAACTGCGTGGAGAGAAGGGAAGGGGTTATTTCACAGTAGAAAAAAACCAGACTGGTGGGACTGGTGGGAAATTTTCAGAGGATATTCCCCTTCCTTATTAACTGTGATTTAAGGCACAACTTAATCTACACAGAATCGTCCCACTGAGCTGTTTGGTGCTTTTCACTGAGGATTCTGGTTTGCCAAAAGGAATAAACACAGAATCCTTTGTAGTCATATTTGCTGTTTAGTTTTCCTTATCGACTTGATGGTTTTTGAGTTTTTTTGTGCCACTGACTTCAAAATCTTCCAATAAACTGTGGACCACCCAGGACTTTCCAGGCTGCCCCAAGGCCTCACTCATCTGTGCCACTATGGTTATGTTTCAGCATCAGTGCTGCCACTAAAAACACCATCCATCTAACACAGTATGTTAACCTCTCAGTACTTCACTGTTTATTGCTGTCTTAACACAAGTGGTTGTTTAATGGCTTGTAAAATAAAGTTAGCGGTTTAAGGATAAATAAACAACACTAACTAAACATTACTTTCAGTACTTTGTGCTACATTTTGGTTGATATTAGCAGATATTAATGTTTGAAGGCAGTAGAGTAATGTAAGTGTTCCTCTCTGTGGGTTTTAAAGGCATATTTCACTCAAAAAGAAGAGCTTGTCAGCTCATTGTCAGCTCACAGGAAGTAGAAAGTGACGGTCAGCAAGTAGAGGTCTGGAGTTTGCTGACTTTTTAACTTCCTCACATATAAGCACTGTTCACAAGTCCGTTAACACTGTTTATCCACCATCACAACATCTGGATACTTGGCTTCCAGTGGCCTCTGTGCCTCCGCTAGCCAACCAGCAGCAGGTGCAACAACAGACTAGGCCATGCTAAGGGGCTAGTCTGTCACATGAAGGCACCAGACAACAGACACCTGCGTGTCAGTGAGCGTGTTGACACGAGTCATTAGCCTCTGTTTGGTGTGCTGGCACCGCTGCTGGACTTCAGGCTGACAGACCGCGGTGGACGCTGCGGTCCAGGGATGGCTGGCTACACAAAAACACAATAAGAGGAGACTTTGCTGACGTTAAAGGCTTACGTAATTCCAATGACAACTACCTTTGAAACAATGTAGCCGTCAGGCGCGTCTCTAGCTGCGGGTCTTGGCACAGTGTAGCGGCTGTTCAAACGCTCTGTTATCCGCTTGAGGGTGACGTCTCTGTAAACAATGGCTGTCACAGCCACTGTCGTGAGCAGCCTTCAAGCTCCCTCCGTGTCCCCACAAACACAACCATACATTAGCTGCTCAAGGCCCGAGCGTGGTGGAGCCTGCCCACCAAGTCGCACCCGCCCCTGGTGAGAAATGTCGTCCACATGGGGAGGCAGGACGGGTGTCTTACCTGTGTAATATGTCGGGGTAATAACAAAGCCCTCCCGGATGCTCAGGCTAGTCCTCTCTGAGCCACTTCACTCAGCCTCACCGCAGCGGTCCTCGGCGCCATTCAACCCCCTCTTTCCTTCAGTATCAGGTCTATTATGGAGTCCTCGCAGCTTGTGAAGCCTTTCAACAGACTACACACGTCCGCGAATGATAGTTTTTTAAAAAAGGAAAAAGTCAAGGGGATTTCCACACGGGGACTTTCCGTCCACCCATCTCTCTCTCTCTCTCTCTCTCTCTCTCTGTGTGTCACTACCTCTGCAGTAACACCTCTCAGCCGCCAGGGGGCCCTCCATCTGTCTGACTCAATCCTGAACAGCACATCCCACCTACTGTGCACAAAGGAGCGTCAGTGAGGGAGGCAGTCAGGTCGCGTCATTTTCTATTTCACGAGACAGCCTTAGAAATAAATGATTAGCCGGACTCAGCAAATGAGTCAGGAAAAGGAATGATGAGTTAGACTTGGACTGTAGCTGATTGAAAACATGTATGTATCTATTTATGTGTAGATAACTGCGTGGACTGCAATGATGATGATGATGCTGATGTGGTGAGCTACTGTTTTCACTGTTAAGATGCGTAGGTGCCAGATTCATTTTACTAAATTCTCTCTAACATTCCAAAAATAAATCAAGTTTTTACAACCACTCAAACAGGTGAGTTTATCAGAACTGAATGACAAAAAAGTTTACAATCATCATAGCCTACAATGAGCAGTAAACCATGATATGAGGTTGTCTTCAATCTCTCTTAAATCTGTGTGAGAGGCCATTGAACCTGCAGGTTCCTACAGCTGGCAGCAATGCACCGGATCATAAGAGCCCATGGGAAGTTGTGGTTACATTCTGCTTCACAGACAAAACCATCAAGCAGCCATCACCCCAAAACTAGCCAGGAGTGGCTGTCAGGAGTGTGTCATCCAACCTCTGGGTTTTGGTGGTTAGTAAGTTGTAACCTCGTATCAGTGTGTGGCAATGCATGCCAACTGTTTAGGTTACAACCAGAGCCGGCCCAAGGCATAAGCGAAGTAAGCACCTGCTTAGATCCCCCTGGTCTCCAGGGCTCCCCAAGTGCGAAGAAAAAAGAGGGATTAAAAGGAGAAGGATTCTCGATTCAGATTCAGAAAGACCCCTAATATAATCATAATACTTTCAAAATAATATGACATTCAGTAATAAACTTACAGTCACACATATATTTTATTTACAATGTATTGGTAATGCTAATTTGTTTTGGAAAAAATTCTCAACATCCCCTCTCTCTATTTAGTAAAATTGTTCAGTTAAAAAAACGATGCATGTACTGAACAGACACATCAAGAGCAGCAGCAGTGCTTCATCTACCAAGCAACTGTCGTGTTTTTTTTTTTTTTCAGAAATATGGGAATGCCAGTCAAAAATATCACTGAAGTGCATAGTTTTACGGAAAACAGTATCAAAATTTTCCGTCGGTCAAATGGCCAGCTATACGGCAGGCCAGTAAAAATTTTTGTCATAGGGCCAAAAATCCTGAGTGTATGTACAGTACATATAATGATATAATGATCAAATAAAGCATTATTGCCAGTGAGAGAGGGCCCCAAATTCAAATTTTGCTTAAAGGAACAGTATGTAGGATGGTGGCCAAAACTGGTACTGCAATCACTTTCAAAGACTACAAGTTGCCAGCTCGGCTGCAGTATCCAACAGGAACAGAAAGTGTTACAGTGAATGAAAAGCAGCCACCTTGAGCATCACCATGGACACTTAGAAGGAGTAAAATGGGGTGGGGGAGAGCTGTGGAAGGCTGGGGTAAAGAGAGCAGAGCTCTGGGGCAGGATGGCAGGGTTCCGCGGTGGCCGATCGGGAGTGCTGCTTCCCGGTCAAGGTCGGTGGGTTGCACTGAGTGTCCGCCTGGAGGTCCAAAATTTCAAAGTGTAACAGTGAATGAAAAGCAGCCACCTTAGGCATCACCATGGACACTTAGGAGGAGTGAAATGTGCCAGAGGAGAGCTGTGGAGGGACGGGGTAAAGAGAGCGGAGCTCCCGGGCGGTGGACGGGGTTATGCAGTGAAAGTGGCCGGGAGTGCTGCTGCCTGTCCACTTTCAGCCGTCTCCATCTTTCAAAGGCGAGGTCAATAACGAGGTCTTTTAGGTTTTGTAACGTCAGACATTATTTATCCGACACGTTCGTAGCTGCAGCTGTGGTAACTAGAGCAGAACTGGCAACCCGGATGCTGACACACTACTGACTTGGTGATTGGGAGATAGGTGGAGGGTGGAGCATCAGACCAAAACACAACATGACATAAATGAGAATATCCTGGCTGGACTACTGTTGTCAGTGATATAAGTATTTGAAATGAAAATGATTTCTTAATGTCTGGTGACATACCAGGGCCATTTTATGATTAATTTAAATACATTTCTTACATATTGTACCTATAAGGTTCCATGTTCTTGCCCATATTTAATGTTGATTATTTTACAATAAATTAATTATTTGAACATGTTGCCTAAGGTGATGTCTTCAAATTGTGATGCATGAACTTAATTGTTAATTGTCGCTGTTGTCATTTATATTTTTTTGACAAAAAGATGAATCAATTGTCTCATCGTTTCAGTGCTAAAAATGGTACAATCAGAAAGACAACAAGTATAATGCAGCCAGTAATTCTAAGGAGATTTATCAAAACTCTCAGGTGTTGGGCTGTGACATATTTAGCTTAGCTGTGAAGTAAGTCAGAGGTTAAACTGTGTTGAATTTGTCTTATCTTTCTTCTGTAATCCAACCACAGTATCAGCCCTGTTGTGAGTCACTCCTTGCTTTCTATTTTCCTTTCTCCTCCCTGTGGGATCCACAGTTCCTTTCCAACCCGCTCATGCAGGGAATAGAAACTCTAACAGCCACCTGACAGCATGGATTCACTGAGTCTGTCTTACCTGTTAAATGGACCCAATGCTCTGACCTTTAGACACATACTGCATGTCAAAGTCATCTTTACTGATTTCACAAAAAATCCACGACTCAGCTTTTCATTTGGATGCTTGACAGACACAATCCCACTGAGACTATTATAAATAGTGGGGATGATGTAAGTTTTCACACATTCATTACTGGATCACATGTGGGCTGAGTCACAGGTTGGGATGATCGATACTAGCTGGTTGTGGAAGCAATGAAAGCACATGGAAACCCCCAGGACAGATAGTTGACCCACTTCATTGTTCCAGATCACCAGCTGGTTCAAGATTAGTAATCCTCTGAGCTCCTTACTGTCCAAACCTCTCGTGACATTACTGGACATAGGATGGTAAATTACAACACATGCTAAATATAAAAAAGAATCTCTGTATTGTGAAGGAATCTCCCCTGAACTTCTCCCTCATTACATGCCCTCTATCAGACCTACCTGCAGAGAGGTGAACAGATTTAAGTCAAGTATTTACTTTATTGGAAACTTTTTTTTTTTTTTGCTTTAAAAACAGCTGACAGACTGTGAAGTCTGGTTTGTTTCAATAGTTACTGTAGCACAGATTTGTTATTTGTAGCACAGTACTGGAAAGTAACAATTTTACTCAAGTACTTATGTACAAATCTAAAGTACTTGTATTTTATTACTATTTATGCCTCTACTCCAACGCAAGTGAGAACAGAATAATATACCTCATTACAGTTGCCTGACAAACTGCGTTACTTTAAAGTTAACATTTCACACACACCCCAATACGGTACGCTTCTAACATATGATGCATTGTTAGAAAATCAAATGTAAGTAAATCATCTAGTTAAAGTTAGCTCCACCACTAGAGCAGTGAACTTCTACTTCTGTTTGATACTTTAAGTCCATATTACGCACAATGATTACATTCATTTTCAATGCGGGACTAAAAGAGTAGTTTTATTGTGTGCTACTATTAAGTAAAGGATCTGAATATTTCCTCCACTACTGACATTTTGAAAGTGATACATACAGTAGATCACACATGCAATAAAAAGCTGAACATACATGTATACTGAATGTATTCCCATAATAAGACCATTGCTATGACTTGTCTTGTGCTTTTTTGTGCTTGAGATTATCCTGTCTTCAAAAACACAAAGTTAATATTCAAATCTTATTGCAATGCATTGGCTAATCAAACCTGTCATGTTAGAGAGCAAGAGAAAGAGGCCTTTCCTTGGTCACACTGATGCCATTAGACTCTGTTCATTGACATGCAAAGGAAGCTGAGGTTACCAGTAAGATGCTCAGAGACATGCTGAGAGAGGAGTCTGAGTCACTGAGACTTTGACTGATCATAACCTTAAACAACAATGAAAAGGAAACATGTGACATGACATTCATTGCTGAGTGGAAGTCTTGATGCTGCACATGTGCTGTATTTAAAAAGCTGCTCTGATCTTGTGACTTGTTTAGTGAGTGCCATGTTGGCATACAACAACACAGCATGACTCCATCCCACACTTTTTAAAAAAGGAACAATGCCAGCAGAAATTGGGGGTTTATGATAATCATTCACATTAATCTATAAGATTTATAATACATACCTATATGCATCATACAGAGTCATACACATCTCTTGTGTTCTGACAGTGTGGCCAGTCCCTCACAGTGACTTCTGAACCCAGATTGTTCCCTTGGAGCCCCAAAAGCCTCGGGGCCCTGTCCTAGTATGAGGTGGCAGAACAGCGGGGAGAACCCTGAGGAGAACATCTCAATGTCTTCTGGCTCTTCTTCTCGGTGGAAAGCACCTTGGAGGCGGATTGAAACCAGCCCCCAGTGGAGATCACTTGTCACAGCTTTGTTTAAGGAGTAATGGCATTAAGTTCACACTGTGTCTTTGTCTCACGTCTCTATTTTGGGGGGGGCTAATGGACAGACACTTCTAAATGTTAACCTGGAGATGGGAACGAAATGTGGGTTGAACCTGTGGAAGATGCAAAAACCAAAGAAGCTGAGCTGCTGATCAAGCCTGACCTCTACTGGCACTTTCATGGAAAAATAGGAAAACGTGTCAACATAAGACTGGTGGTCATTTCTCATTTCCTCACTCTGCATGAAAGAAAAAAAACATGACATTAAAAAATGACAACTACAAACCAGATACTTCTTAAATTAAATTATAGGAAAATCTGTCTGTGTTGGAAGTCATCATATCACCTTTCTCCAAAAAGGCAGCCCTAGCTAATCTGAGACCAGAAAGCTGGATTTCACAGTATGTGACTTTATTAACATGCTTTACACACTTCTACTTCTCTGTAATACAGCATTTTCTGTTTAAGCATATTTGGCCAGGTCAGTTAGATTTATTATCTTTTGCAAGTTAGCAACTTAGTACATTTACTAAAGTGGAGTTTTGATGTACTTGTACTATGAAGCATTTCTGTATCATGCCACGTTTTACTTTAGTATGATTTCTTTTCCTTTGTCTGCATTGGTTCTCATTGTTAAACACCACAAAAAGGGTGTCAACCATTTATTATTATATTATATTATATTACCACCAAATAAGTAAAAAATATAAAATAATAATAATAATAATAATAATTTGTCTTCTGTCCTAACAATCTAATTATTTCATAATAAATAAATACAGTAAATGCCATTTTTTACAACACCTCTGTACTTTGACGTTTTGGTAGTTTTACTACCACTGCATAGCTGACATATTTCCTCTAATGTTGTTGACCTTTGACCAACGGAGAGTTGATTTTCTGCCTTTTCTCCCTCCCTCTCTTGTTCACTCCCTTCTCTCCCTCCTTCTTTCACAGAGAAACCAGAGCTGTCAGGACATGCTGAGCAGAGTAAATCTCACACAGGCCTGTCCCAGGGTGTGGCTCTCTGGGTGTGTGTGTGTGTGTACATGTCATAATTCATGACTCACATCTGTGGATCTGTGTGTTGTTTATCAACTGCCTGCATTGTTGTGTGAGCTGACAACCTTACACGAGTCTGAGTAAAAACACTGAGGACGGGAAGATCATCTGCATTCAGGTTGCTTCTGAGTTTCCTTCCCAACCTCGCTGACATTGTAAATAAAGTCAAAGGCAAGCTTGTGTGCACTGTAGATCTGGATCAGTATAATAAGTATATGTACTTCATCATTTTCTCCTCCTCCTTCTAATATCTCATGACTCCAGCTTTCTGTTTCTCACAACATTAAGATAGTGAACTGTAAAAAATGAGTCTGAAAATGTAACTGCTTCAAAAAAGGAAACTTTTTATTGTAAAATACAGACTACCAAAAATAATCAATTCATACTATCATACTACAGCAGAACAACAGCTGGGTGTTTTCCAGAAGTGGATGAGGACATTCTCTTGAGTACATTATATACCCATACAGTGACTAGTGATGTCTGAAAAGGCTGGCGTTAACACAGATTCATGATCTTTTCCATCATCTTTGATACATGCCAACAGACTTTCTTCATGTGTAAACCTGCCTGAATCTGTCCTCATTCTCAGTTAAAATGTCTACCAACTCATAAAGTTATTTACGTAGCGCTGCAATCAGATATTAAAAGCATGAGTTGAGTTGTGGATTTGGACTACTGATCTGTCATGGAATGAAACAATAAAAGTTGGTCTTGTTTGGACATGAAATTTTTTTCCTGACAAGAACAGAAATGGAACTGTTAGCATGAGTCAGTAAAACAAGACTGACCAGTTTGATGGGACATTCAGCACAAACTACAAACAAGAAGCTAAGGCACACGTTTCAGAAGATAATACACATTGGCCTCAGTGTCTCATCAAACCAGCACAGTGTTAGCCAGAGGAGCATTTATTAAAACGTATGAAGACTAGAAAATACATGATTGGTCATCCATCTGATGCACTCTCAGATCTACCTCCTTTGAGGCCACTAGACATGAAAAATACAGGAGTTTATATCTTTAAGACAAAGTTTTTAGTTTCTTTTTTACTTTTTAACTGTCAAGCCCAATGGAAAATAATCTAAACTTGATTCCAGAGGAGGAGCAACTCCCAACCATCACTCTCTTCATCTACTCATCAAAGTGTATCATTAGTAATGTTCAGGACAGATACAAAGACAGCACAGCAGACTCCCACAGTTATACCCCTTTGGTAATAAGGAAATACAAATACAAAACTAGAGACAAGGAATTATCCAAAAATGCATAAAAAGGTGCAAACAAGACTGTTAAACTACATTTCCATATGTATAGATAACATTCAGCTTTTTACCTCATACACAACTAAATAAAGGCTGAAGAAAAAATAATTAATAGATGATTAATGGTTCCTTTTGCATCCTGTGCAAATTTCCTTTTTTGTTTTTAAATTGCTCCTCTACCAAGGTTCATCTAAAATAAAGTCAGGCTAAAGCTATGCTTTACTCATAATTACAACCCATAGGTTAAGTGCACTTGGGAGATCTTGCATTGAGAATTACTGATAAAAATAGAGATCAACTGAGGACTATGTTTTCATAAAATGCAGAATGTGAAATAACACCATGGTAAGAAAACATTTTGATGATGCTGGCTTAATCTAAAAGAGAGGTCAGTACATTAAAGCAGATGCAACATCCAGTCGCAGTCCACTTCCACAAAGAACCCCCCCCCCTTCTTTCTCACTTGGCTCTTGGATAGTACAGAGGAGGGGTTTCCACTGCCGAACCAAATCTAACTGAACTGAGCCATCGTGCATCTTTGGTGAAATGGTTCAGAGTAAAAATGGTCAATGGCCAGCACAGAGCCAGCTCAGAGTGGACAGAGGAACGGTCTGGGACTGGGTGAGTGTGCAGGTTGAGTCTTTAAGCAGAGGAGTAGATGTATTTGGTCTTGGCCAGGCCAGTCAGCTCATCCTCGTAGCGTGGCAGGCAGCAAAACAGGACGGCACAGCCGATGCAGAGGATGGTGGCGCCCCAGCCGAAGCCGTAGGCCCAGGTGTAGTAGTAGTGGCCCTCGAAGATCAGCTCGTTGAATTTGACTGGGTAGATGATCAGAGCGATGACCTGGAGAACCACTGAGGAGTGACAGAGAGGACAGTCAGCCTGGCAGCAGGGTGTGGAAAATACCTTCACATGTGTGTGCCAGAGTGACATGACTGCATCGACATGAGGCGAGTCAGTGTTAGCACACAGTGAAAGCTGCCTCTCACAACAATTCTCAAGAAAGTCACTTTGTTGGGACAAACTGCTCTTGGTTTGATTTAACCAGAGATCTGACAATTTACTGAGTTTGACTTTCGTCTACAGCAATGTAACTCACCAACATTTTAACAGTTTCCATGTAACCATGGATATTAACACTAAGCTGTCAGACTTCTCAGTGTGGGTCATCACAAAGTTGTGCTGGGCAGCAGCAATCAAAGATATCAATCATATCTGAGTAAGATTTGGAAATATGTCTAGAATATTTCTGTTTGGTGGATGAATATATAATTCACTGTAAATATCATATAGTGTCAGTGAGGAGCTGGAACAGAATAAACTGTATGTGATGCTGTGGGGGAAGTCCAGATCTGCTTAAAGACACTAAATAAAAGGGAAAACTAGATCATCACTGTCTGTGCCACTTTTTGAAAAAAAAAAAAGCATAGCACTACACTTTAATCACCTTAATAAACAATAAGTGAGCTTCTGATTACATTAATAAGTGGTTTGTATTTTCCACGAACACTGTGCGCTACAGATTGATTCTCTAAGTGTGTATTTCTAATCCACTTATTGTCTTCAGTCTCTCTCTTTTCTTCCAAGACTCTGATACATGAGTCATTTTTTGCCACCTGTTGAGCCAAGTGTCTGTGTAGCTGCAGCAGTGTGAAGCACACTTAAAACACTGTCAGTGAAAAGCTGTACGTATCACTGAGTGTCTGGCTCTGTCCCATATTCTCAGACTCTCTGTAGGCTGACTCAATCACACAAACAGACTAAACCAGCTGTCGCTATGGTTACACCAAACCTCACCCTTCCCCCTCATGTAGGAGACATAAGTCACTGTGCTTTCTCCACTCCCTTTGTCTACTATTCCTCCTTTTTACATCAACCCTTTTTTCCAATGGTAGTGAGGTTGGGTTTCATCACTCCCACTGAAAATCACTCCTTTCCAAAGAAAGTGTGACACTTCTTTGTTTCCTCTTCCACTCCTCCGTTCTTACACTTTTAGTCAACTTCTGTCTTTTCATTCATTCGTTTCTCAAGGACTCAGTGACTTTTCATATTCGTCATGGTCAGGATTAGATGTGACACAGAACTACCTACCAAATTCACAAAATAATAACAGTGAAATTCTGACTTCACAATCAGACACCAGGTACCAGAGCTCATTTTTGTAACAAAGAGATAAACCTTTATTTATAAAAAGTTTACTCATTTATTCGTTTACTCATTCTTTAATTACCTATTTCCTGATTCCAACTATAATGATGTTAATTTTACACCATTTTTAGACTATTTTTGGGCAACTTTCCAGTGCGGCTGCTGTGCAGCTACTGAGACACTACTGCTTAGCATTCCACACAAGTATGTGCCGCTCACACTTCTGCCTCCATCACAATACAAGTGAGGTGAAACACATTTGGTTTGTGTGACTCACAACATTACAATTCAACAACAACATGCCTGTCTGTCTGTCATATTTCTAAACTCTAGCTTCAAACACTAGTGTTTAGTGAGTGATGTTTTTTAATTTAAGCGGACGGGCCCTTTAATAAAACAATTGCCTTGAGTCAGTCCCCTGATATTGTTGTTAACCTGTTAAATCACAGCACATGCAAGCAGAAGCATGCTCTGGACCTGCAATATCAGTCACAGGAAGATCCCAGGTATCTTTGTTGTTAGTCTCATTTAAGTGCTGATCTTTGTATGAAAATGACTTGAATTAATTTAATTTTATTTTCTAACAATATACAATTGAAACAGGTGATACTGGTTATCTGCTTCTCTTATCGTACTTGCTGAAATACGTAATGTTTGTGAGTATCTTACCAACGACGATCAACATGACGCCTATGAGGGGCAGGAGAGTGATGTTGAGCGTGCAGCACAGAGCCACACAGGAGATGATGAAGGCGATGATGAGGATGAGGAGGCCGATGATCATCAGAGCAGCCACAGCCTGTGCCCAAGCTGGAGCATCAACACAAACAAGTACATTCATTAGTTTAACGCTGGTGAACGGTGACACTTGTACAAACCTGAGCTGCTGTGTCATATATGTCATATATACTTTATAGTTTGGGGTTACATTCTGTGATGAAATGTTGATATGTTCGTCTGAATTTAACAGCAGGAGCACAGATATGCATTTAATGAATTTTAATGACAATAAATCTGATACAGTAGTCCTCTACATCAGAATCAAAATAATAATACACCAAAAAACAAGACAATTACACATATACATATAATATATGGAGAATAGAATAGAATCATTTTTTAAATTTTTTATTTATAATATATACTCAAAAAAAAGTAATTTTCATGTGACCTCGAAAATAATCCAAATCTAAATCTGGTCCGTATTTAAAAGAATTCACTGATGGAGCTTCATTCCATATTCTTACCTTCATAAAGAAGGAAGAACATGATTTTTGAAATAATTTTAAGGAAATTCCTCTCAGTTTTTATCTGTTGTTTCAAAAACAGGCTCCACCATGGGATCATACTGTATATCTTGTGGACAAATTTGTACAGCTCGATCATATCTCCTCCATATCTCCTATAAAGAAGAGTTGGTCATTTTAAGTATCTTAACCTTTCTTCGTGGCATATCTTTCAGCCCTGGGACTAGTCTGTATTGTATTTCATGTATAACATTACTGTACTGTAATAATTTAGTCTGACTAGTACATAGGTTGTTGGTATGTTGGTGTACAGTATGCAGTTTTTTAAGCTTTATTTCTGGGAATAAATGAGAAAGCTCTAATGATCTTTCTCTCTCTTGACAACAGCAGCATGAACTCATGAAGGCACATTCCTCAAGGTCAGCGAGGCTCAGGCTGATATGGAGAGAGAGAGAGCGAGCGGCAGGCTGTCTGCTTGCTAAACACACCAACGCCACACCCTTAACAACACTTTCCTTCGCTCCGTCACTCTGTGACATTCTGAACATGCCGTCTGCAACTGCAGGGAACTTGCAGTACTAATATGGTGAAAGAGGCAAATCTGTAACTGTACTGCAGGTGTTTGAGATGAAAACATGTGAAATGCTTGACAGATTTTAAGTCTACAGCACTCTGTCCAAACCATCATATCGGTCTACCAGTCTAAGCTGTAAAGCTTTGAAACTCACATCCTGACACACCCACTCTATTTGTTTGCACATTTTTTTTTTGCATGTAAGTAACTGTTATATTCTATTCCTGTCATGGATATCATTGCATCTGTAGCGTAAAACTTATTTTCTTAAACACTATTTACTCTATTCTATATTTATATGCTACATATACACAGTCTACTTCATGTCTGTGTCGTGCTGCTAAATTGAAAGAGAGCTGCTAAACTGCCTTTCATTGTTTGACAACAATGACAAATTTCCATTCTATTCTAGGTTGAGATGGAATGTGTTTTAGTGGGGAAGTATAATGAGACAATGTTAAATGATCTCTATTAGGAAACATCTCATGTTTCTAAAACACATTCACAAGTTTTGATTGTGTTCTCTGAAAAAGGTTTCAGAAGCCCTCTAGCATTAAAATAAAAAAATGTGCATTAAGCTTAATATAAACAGGCAGGTCAAATTCCACCGATCAATCAATCATTCAATCATCAAACTAACACTAATGCAGATAATCCTGGTGTTTAATATAGGTTAAGACTGCAGCCAAGCCCACTGTGTGCATTTCAACATGCAGTTACACCCAACACACTGTTACTGGATCAGCCAACACCCTAAATTATTAACACCAGTGTGTGTGTGTGTGTTCAGGAGTTGACTAGTCTGAAGTATTTCTCTCATCATGCACACACTGACACAGCAGACGAGTCTGACTGGTTCAACTCTGTCCCAGATGAATGTGCAGAAAGTAACACCTATTGAACTCTGTCATGGTATCAGTTACTCTATGAGCCTGTGTATTGGGAATTAGTCTTTAACAAAACAATTTAAGACATTAACATTATCTTATTTAGGGTAGCACGGTGGTGTAGTGGTTAGCACTGTCGTCTCACAGCAAGAAGGTACTGTGTTCGATTCCTGGCCCGGTGCCTTTCTGTGTGGAGTTTGCATGTTCTCCTCATGTCTGTGTGGGTTCTCTCTGGGTACTCCAGCTTCCTCCCACCATCCAAAAACATGCATGGGGATTAGGTTAATTGGTTAATTTAAACTGACCGTAGGTGTGAATGTGAGTGTGAGTGGTTGTCTGTCTCTATGTGTCCTGTGATGAACTGGAGACTTGTCCAGGGTGTATCCTGCCTTTCACCCTAAGAAAGGCACCTACGGTAACCACTACATGGTGAAAAGGCCTGGCTGTGTGCCTGACTCCACCACTCACACTTAATACCATCCAGCTGTTCAACTTCTGCTTCACTGATCAGAAGTGAAGCGATAAAGCTGCACTGCTTCACTTTTAATCTGAGGCAACATGTTCTGACCCGATGCTTTACTAAAAGGCTTGTATGAACTCTACAAATGAAAACGCTCAAATGTACATTAAATACAGCTTCTGCTGTGATAAACCTGTTTGTTCTCACTCCAGGCTGTATTTTTTGGAAAGTGTCAGCTCAGGTCACAGAGAGGCTTTAACACAGGCACCAGCAGGGATCAAATCAACACCCTCTACTTCCCTTGAAAAGATTTCTTTAATGGGAGCTCTGGCTCTACGTACTGGGAACACAGTGCCAGTGTTTTAATTCACTCTTTTGTTTGGTGACACAAAGTGAGTTTACAATCCTGTGACTGGAAGTTAAGGGTAGAGGTGCAAAAGAGGGAGTGATGACTGTCCATTCATAAAGGAGTGGGTGACAGGGATAAAACCTCCTATGATGGCGTGCAGTAGTTTACAGGGCCAGGGTTAGTAACGATTGGTGGGTCCCGAACCCAAAAGTGGGTCACGGACACATTTTGGATGAGTCGCGAACAGCTGATCAAAAAAAGTAAATATTTAATGCGCGTCTGATGTTTGACATGTCTTTTATTTTGAAAAGAATATTATTTTGTAAGGCACACGTACACGTGCAGCCGCCTAGGCTCGGTAGCCAAGTTAACTACCATTAACTTGACACTTTATTCATTGAAACGGATGTATACATGTTAAACATTTGAGTCATTAAAGTTTTTTTTTTATATATAAAAAATAAATTTGCTTGGTTTGAATTCTATAAAAATGGGTCACGACTTAATGACCATGGGAAAACGTGGGTCCCAAAGTGAGACCAGTTGAGAACCACTGATTTAAATCACAAGTATATGGAAGATCGTTATTCATTTTAAGTTATTTTTCAAGCAAAAATGTTTCAGTCGCTAAACTGTGAGAACTATTCACAACAACTCACTCACTATTTTTGTGTCAAGACGTCCTAAAACTGAAATTGTATTAATTGTAATTCCACTATTGTGGAATATGGTACATTTTTAGGAAATTCAACAGGGTTTTTTTGCTATGAAAATCAATGTGTTTCATTCCATTTAAGCAAAAGTCATATAAAACTTGAATGTTGCTCTCTGGTATCGTCATGGGCCTTCATCATCATACTGTCCTTCCAATAAGCACTGACTCATTTTAAACCAGTAATTATGTACGTATGCTTGTTGCCAACGATGTGCTCATACCATCACATAAAAACATGTTTATTCCCATAGATCCTTTGAACACAGGGAATGTTTGGTCCGAGGCCAATGCTCACAACATCCTACATCCTCACACATCGACTGCACCGGTTATGTTTGTTTCCTGAGTTTTCAGCTCACTAACAAATCCCCACAGGTATTTAGACTAGAGTGGAGGCTCTACAATGCTCAAAGGAACCTCAGGGCTAAAATGTATCCCAGATCCAACCAGAGGAGTTCTGGCACCTGTGGTTGTCTTTTGTTTAACCACTTCAGTCCTGCTGAAAGCAAAAAGAGCAGCAGCAAACGGGTCAGACAGAGAACAAAAAGATGCGTTCTGCAACTTTGAACACAAAATGCCTGAGAAAGACTTTTTGAGTCTCTCTTGAGTTTCAAATTGCAATGCTCCATAATGGAAATACCAGAGGATATATTACAATCATTATTTTATCAATAATCCTAAATTAAGGAGAAAAATGTCCATTACAATATGCTAGAGCTGAAGGAGCTGTCATGAAACATCTTGTTTTGTTTGTTATGCAGCCCTACACAGCACCATATCAAACTACTGATACAAGGACTGATGGGCTTGTCAGGGGTTAGCTAATGACTCCCTTCACCTACAGGCTGCCTACAGCTTAGGATTTGACAGTTTAGCACTCAGGTTATGCAGTAATGACTTAAAACAATGGAGAGTTTCTAGTAGCCATAAATAGCAACACTAGAACGTCCAGTCGGCCATAAGCGCTCTGATAGAAGAGCTCGTAGCGCTGCCCACGCCTCAGGGAACATGCACAGGTTTTGCAGATGGCAACATGGAGCTACGATCAATTATCAACGTCCAGAGAGCCTGATAAGAGCAACAGTGCAGTCTTTGTCAGGCACTGTGGGTGTGGAGTAACACAAACACAACCTGAGAACAGCTCTGCTCTGCTCACTGAGCTATTCAGCTGCCTCTACTCTGAAGTCACATCTCATTTACTGGTTTGTCTATAAATATTTGAGTTAGTAATAATGTCGATATATGTGGTCTGACTGACAGACATCCTAAAATCTACTTCTGATCCAGTTTTTCAGGAGTGAAAGTCACAAAATATTTAAATTTAGCCTGAGGTACAACTTTTACAAACAGACATCTCACATCTTTTACAGTTGGTGGTATTAGACGTTCACTGATGCGACAGTGTGGTCAGTAAGGTAAATCATGTTCTGTAGAAATAATATAGAGTGTACGTGAAGCAGCTCTACAGGTTATTGAATCACTGTGATATGACTCTGGTCTGCAGATCATATTAAACCACAGATTACAGAAGCTCAGGTGTCATATCTCTAGGCGGTGGTGGGTTTAGAAGCAGCCACAGGTTACAGAGTTATGATTATGATTATAATCTGTTTTCCATTGAAAGTACTTTGACAGGGAGCGACTTGTGTCAAATAAATGACAACATTATCTTTGATAGTGTTTTCCATGTACAGCTCTCAGGAGGGGAGCACGTCTTTGAATTGCTTCTCTGTGTTTCTGCTACTTTTTTTTTCCTTGTTCCTTGTTGATAATGTGATGATGGGCTGATTTAAATCAACTTTCTAGAGATATTTCTTTTAGTGTGAAAGATCACACTTGGTGAAGAGGCTACAGGGCTTTTTTTTTTTATAAGCGCCTCTCACTGCTCCTGTTTTGTCCAGCCAAACTGAGAATGTGAAACAGCGACACAATCATGGACCAAAGTTCAGAGACACAGAGAGAGACAGAGCTGAAGGCCTCAGTCCTCCTGGACTCCTGTTCTGGTCCCAAGTCCTTCAGGTTACAGAGACTGACTGTTGAATTTGACATCCCAGAGGCACATACGCAGATCATGCTGCTGTGCCATACTCTCCAGTCTTATTGTCCAGCAGGACCTGCAGACTATCGTGTTTCGTGTGTGTGTGTGTGTGTGTGTGTGTGTGCTGTAAACTGACACTTACAGTACTCCATGAGCGACTTGCAGTCCCAGTTGTCATTCCTGCCTCGGCACTGGTCCCACATACTGGCGTAGTGGGACTTGGCGTCTTCATCCTCGACCCATCCCGACGTAGCGGCGATGGCGATAATGTCAAAAATAATGGCGAAGAGCAGCAGCAGGGGCACGATCCACCTGCATCGAGGGTAGGCGATCCCACAGCGAAACATGACCGAAGATCGTGAGTGCGGAGCGGCTCAGAGAGAAGGACGAGCTGTGGGAGAGCGATGTGGTCAGTCCGGGTATACGGGGTCCTGTGCGTCTTTGCGCAGAGCCTGTGTGTCAGTAGGTGTGGTGTGGAAAGCCCCACCCGAGAGTGTCATGCAACCTGTTTGGGACGTGAAGGGCTGGGCCTGGATACATAAGCTGTAGCTGAGTCAGGCCCAGCCCTGTTCACTGTGTCATATTACACAGCCAGAAAAAAATGCGTCTGTTTAACCTGACCCCTCAGTCCCAGCAATGATTTTATTCCTCTTATTATTATTGTTATTATTGTTAATAATGAAATAATAATAAAATTGTGTAAATTACACTTGCGTGAGAAGAAAGCTAGAGGAGAATTGAAGAAAAATGGTGAGATATATATAACATCCACAAGATGGCAGCCCAGCTCATGCTAGAGTAAAATAGAATAGAATAGAGTTACTTTATTGATCCCAATCATAGACTGTATGTAAATCACAACGTGGGAAATTATTTTGCAACAATAACAAAAAGTAATACAAAAACTATTACAATTTACAATTGTGACAGGCCCCATGTGTATGCCTGTGTTGTTTTCATGTGTCCTCTGGGTGTCACTGTTTGGCCTGCTCTCTGTCACTTCCTGCAGGTATTTTGTGACACACTTAACACCTGTGATCATCCAACAGAGGCTTTCTCTAACTCCATGCATGGCAGCAGGCCTCCATGCTGCAGCTCCACTCCTGCTGCAGACTCTCCCTGATCTTATGATTTAGTCCAAATAAACCCCTCATATATTGAGTTCTGGGTTACATGTCTCATTGTGTTGCTTCCCTTTGAGCCTTGGTTGTAACATAGTATGAAGTATAAGAAGAGCAATATAAAAAGTATAAAATGTATATAATTCCAATTATAAAGTCCAAATAAACAGTAATGTGTAGGGAAACCTGTGACCCGCCCACTCACAGAGAAAGAAAATACATGACTACTCTAATTTTGTATTATCTATTGTCCATCCCATCCATTTTCTACCGCTTATCCTTATAGGGTTGTAGGGGTCCCAGCTGTCTTAGGGTGAAAGGCAGGGAGAGAACCCACGCAGACACGGGGAGAACATGCAAACTCCACACAGAAAGGCCCTGGGCCAGGGATTCGAACCCGGTACCTTCTTGCTGTGAAGCGTATTATCTATTATTTTTTTTTATTATTTTATATTTACAATAATACCCAGAAATATTTTAAATCTGATCTGATCTGACTTGTGCGTAGAGGTTCAATGCTTATGTGGCTATTTGGAATAAATTAAATCTGCATATTAAGGAAACAAGTAACTACTACAGCTTTAGAGAGAGAGAGAGAGAGAAATTAGAAATTAATTTTTAGTTTTTCTTCTTATAGGTGCAGTGTGAAGGAGCTGGCGACATCTCGTGGTCAAACTGCAGATTGCAATCAATTAAAACTTCTGCCATGTGCCAACGAGTAGAGAACGACAGTAAATATGAATGATCTATCTATCTAGTCCATTCTACTGCAGAAACATGGACGACCCATGTTATAAAGTGATAACACACAGTAGTAATTATTTTGAGGGCATTATACACTAAAGGCATCATACATATTAATATTATATTCATATTATATTCATTCTTGCCTATAGATCCCCTGAATTTTGGGATGAAAATTGAAAATTTGTCTACTGAAGACATTTTGCAGATATATATGTGACACAAATTGAATGAGAAACCTGAATAATGATGATTTAGCACACATTTTAAGTGTAGAGTGTAAAGGAAGACACCAATCATTTTTTTGTGTTGACATATATTTATTGGAATTTATATTTATGTTGATTTATATGGTAAATTGCTGACACAGTTTATCATATCTCATGATGATGCTGCACATGTTGCAGGACACATGGTGAGTGGGTGATTTTAAAAATGAGTGAAAACACCAAACCAGGAATATCTTTTGGCAGAACGGCATCTGGAGAAGTGTCTAGTGCTCTGGAGCGCTGAATAACAGAACAGCTCTCATGACACTTTGGTGATTTTAATAAGATAAAGGAGGCAGTTTCTGTTTCACAGCTTTAAGCCCTTCTATATATTTAATAAAATTGATGCAATATCCCAACCAAAAACTGTAAGAGCCCACAGTCTGAAGAAAAATGTCACTAGATGACTAATACTCCACAGTGAGGAGACAGTGGTCTGTCTTTGTAGATGTAGGCAATAGCTGGTACTTTAAGGTGAACCCCTGTTTTATTTTTTTGTCTGTGGACATAAGCAGCAATACAGGTTGAATAAGAAATGTTACTGAAAATAATACAGGATTTACAACAGAACAGCTAATCATAAAGACACAGAGAGCTTAAAACTACTTCTTGTGTCAGTAGCAGTGTACGTAATATTCTAAGGGAATATTTTTGAAATAATGAAAATAAATATGAGACAAGTGACAATGACATGTGGGATGTATTGTATTTATTCTGTGTACGGACAAGATGAGTCAACATATAACAATGACTTAATAATGGTAAAAGCAGCAGGACAGCTGCAGATATAATGCTATAAAAGGGATAAAAAATACTAAGTTTGACAAAGGGAATAATATGAGTTAAAATGCTGAGAGTTGTCTTCGATCTAGCTTCACATAAACCAGGGAGTTACTGATAGTGATTCTCTGGCACTGTAAAGCCCACAGTAATGAATGGCTGTTGTGACGCCTCCATGTGCAATGGATAGCAAAAAGAGGAAACTAACCAAAAGCACACTTTGTGGAAGAGTTGGTGAAAAATGGAGCACAAATCTAATCTGTCAAACACAAATATCCCTCACAAGGAGGAAAGAAAGCTAATCTAGACCATACTAACCTAACCTTAAAGATGTTAAAAAAACACCTGGAGGTAAGTATCACTAATTAAGATACAAACAAAAAGTCACTCTTAAAGAGGATGACATGATAATTCTAAGCATACAACAGATCGCTCACAGGGAGGTAAGTAATAATATGCACAGTGCAAACAAAAGACACTCTTTTCAGAGGCAGCAGCTGGCATAAACAAAAAATATTTAGCAGGTAACACTAACCCTAACCCATGAAAGCATGGATTCAATCAGCAACATGGGACAAAACAAACTTACACTGGACAGGGAATCACAAGACTATTGAAAAGACTATTAGTTTTGATATTGTTGTGAGGAGCTGAGTAATTCATGATGTCTTTCTTATACTATTACTTACTTCATTATTTATTTATTGTCAATTTAGTTTTGTTTAATGTGTGAAATGTGATGTCTTATTATATGAAAAATGGGGCAAGAGGCAAGAAGCAAAATGGTCTGAAACAATGAGGCAGTTTTATTTCAAAATAAAACCATAAATAGACAGAATGTGAAAAGCATGTCTGTGCTTTTCAAAGGCTGAATGATATCAGAAATAAAGGTTGTTCTCAGTCTGTTGTTATAGCAGCTTTATCAACCTGCCAGCTCTCATATGTTTTCACAATCAGTTTTTACTTCCTGACAGGGATAAAACCAGGAACTTGCTCACACTTGATCTCAGCTTCAGGCATCACTTCTCTGCCGTTATGTCATCTCGTATATCTCTCTGTCTTCCTGTTGTCTCTGTACTCACTTCAGTGAGGCGCCTGGCATCATGGGACTACATTTGTTTATTTTATTTTGAAATGTGCATTATCTTTACACATACCCCAGGGGAGACAAAAAGGATTGTAAGACCTCTCTTAGGCAAATTTATGATTCCTTATATTGGGCTTTTAGCCCTGCATGTTCATACATGTATCACATTTAAATACTGAATGAATGGTGATATGTGTAGCATAAATACTCTGGAGCAGATTTAATCATAAATCATTAATTAATATCAACTTCTGTATTTATCACTAATAACTTTTAAGTTATTTATCATAAACCATAAATGGTCATAAAAGGTGAAGGAGAGTGATGACACTCAGCTTCAGGAATAACCCACGATTATTTTTAATAGTAGAAATTATCAGGGTGCCACCCAGTTTTGTTAAAACAGGGAAAATTGGTGAATTTGACATCTTCTTGGACGTTCTTGGACCAAGTTGGTTTATATAAAATTGCTTTATATACACACACAAATCAAATAACCAAGACTACTAGCAGAAAATAACTAATAATAAATGATTGATTTGACAAACTATGTGACCAGACAACTAACAGAAAATAATAAAATAGAAAATAATAGAATACAGGAAGATTGATGGATGAATAAATAGCATTAATCAATGTGACCATAATAGAATAATTGATTTAACAAAAGGAAAGACTGGTGGATGAATAAATAATGTCTGCCGATTTCAGGGCAAAGGAGCAGAGAGAGGAGGCGAGAAGGTCTGGATGCAGGAAGCCGAGTCTTAGTCATATCTGGAGCATGTCTGAAGGTTCTGGAGAGGCTGTTTCTTCATGGCGTGAGGCGCTGGGCCTGAGGAGGTCATCCTGACGACAGGGCAGCTTGTCTCTGTCTGTGGGTCACTGGCCTCTGTCTCTCTCAGCACCAGGGAGAGAGAGAGCCAAGAAGTGGAGCTGCAGGAGATCAGACCAAAAACCAGCACAGACCAGCTGAAGGTTGTAGTTTTTCTAGTCTAGTGTGTGGTCACTCCCACCTAGGGTTGGCTTAATTGACATTCTTTCTTTAGCATACTTTAATGCTAATACTGCTGTGTTTTACTTTATTAATTCTTGTCTATTTGAAAACTTCTCACTCTAAGCATTGAATGACACCAAACACCACATGATAGGAAACCACAGAACACAACTTCCATCCATCCATCCATTATCTACCGCTTATCCTCTCATAGGGTCGTTGGGGGGCTGGAGCCTATCCCAGCTGTCTTAGGGTGAAAGGCAGGGTACACCCTGGACAAGTCTCCACCTCATTGCAGGGCACATAGAGACAGACAACCACTCACATTCACACCTACGGTCAATTTGAATGAGCCAATTTACCTAATCCCCATGCATGTTTTTGGATGGTGGGAGGAAGCCGGAGTACCCGGAGAGAACCCACACAGACATGAGGAGAACATGCAAACTCCACACAGAAAGGCCCCGGGCCGGGAATCAAACCCGGTACCTTCTTGCTGTGAGGTGACAGTGCTAACCACTACACCACTGTGCTGCCCCAGAACACAACTTCACCAATTAAATTGAAATTAACAGATGAACCATGAAATAATAGCAGGTAGGTAGGTGTATTACTCCATTGGTTTGTATCAGAGCAGGAGAGAAGAAGGAGGATCTGTGTCAGGCTCTGCATACCATAAATGAAATGCAGCTATTAAAAACATCTTCTGTACCTCGGTACAGCCTGGAGTTCACAGTGTCAGTGTCCTCCCCACTGTTTGGGAGGAACCAGATGTCACAGGATGTGACCTGGACTCATAAACCAGGCAAATGTTTCTTGAGTTTCTTGAGTTCAGGCCAGTCATAAACTTAGCCTGAGCACTTGGTTCAGATGGAGGTCCTGGAAAACACTGAGAAAATTATGGAATATCTTCATTATCAGTTCAGTTCATTATTTTATCACCATATCACGCAACATATGTTTTCAGCTCCAGAAGGACTGACATGTCAATGAGCTTTGAAGTCAGATCATGAGCAGTCAAACATGGTATGAGAACTTGGCAACTTTATCCCATTGCAAGAAAATGCTGCTCACAACAGTTAATTATTCACAACCACTTGGTCCCACGGAGTTCAAGAGTCTTCATCTTCTCTGCTACTCTACTATGCCCCAGTGAAATGTAATATTTGAACAGTAAAGAGATTGAAAAAATGCTTAGCATTTGATTGGATGGTTAAAAAAAGGACAGGCTTTGAATGTGAGTGCACAAGCCATATCCTGTTTTACAGGAGGAAAAGACTGGATATTAACAGAGAAATTGGTGTTTTTGTTTTGCATATATTATTCAATAGGTGCACAATATAACCTAAGGATGTGATCTGTGAGGGTTCAAACTGCATATTTCATTTCATCTCAACTTTGAGTCCATTGTGAGAAAGCAGGAAGCCATCATTTCCTTCTTCTCCTGAAGTTTTTTACCAGTCCACTGTAACTGTGAAACTGGGCTTGTAACATTTCTCCCAGATTCCTTGAGATGACTTGTCAAACACTTGGGATAGCACTGCTCTGGCCAGCTCTGCTCCTGGAGTCCTGGCATATAACAGCCAACCTGTACAGGTTTAGTATGACCACCAGGAAGTTCTTGATGGCGAAGAAACCCAGCATCTGGTGAAAGACGTTGAAGTAGGTCATGACGGTGAGTCTGACCACCAGGAAAGGCCCATCTTGGATAAACAAGGCCTCCACAATGGTCCACATGTCCGTGCTGTGTTTAGTCAAGAGGGACACCTCCTGGTCCCCCTGCTCAGCCTCACTGTCTGGACTGGAGTTCACCACTTTTAAAATAAAGAGACAAATGCAGGAGGTCAAAGACAAAGAAGCGAGCTATTGCGTCTGTCTGTATTGTTGAATGAATTGTATGAAAGGGTCACTGAAATTTCCATTTAAGTGACTTTTATTTCCAAAAAAAACTTTAATTGTAGTATCAGCAAGTTGCTTTTTTTAAGTCTGGAGATATCCTGTGACTTCTGATCGTGGGATACAATGGAGAGATACCAAATGCTAAGTGGATTTTGTGGTGTTCCCACAGTCAAGAATGAACTTTGACCTTCCGGTTTTAAAGATAATACAGCTGAGAAGTAAAGAAAGTGCTCCGAAAAAAATAAAAATAGCGTCATGCCAACTGGACTCTATCAACTGATGACGATCATGTGACATGATTAAAAAGTTTCAGAAGAGCAACTTAATGAACCTACTTTTTTCAACTCCTGTTTCTGAGGTCAAATGAACGACATCTACATTGTTCTGTTTTGTGTACTTTATTTATAACTATTGCAGCGTGTTACAGAGTTATAACAAAAGAACCATGAAAAAGTGATAAAGTGTGGGAGAGTGGAACAAAAGAGGGAAGCTGCAGCTCAGCTGACAGCTGGAAATGACACATGCAGCAGTTTGAGTGAGTTATTATTCACTGAATGAACAGACCAACAAAAATAGTGCAGTAAAATGAAACGTCACTTCCCCATGGTAAGCATTACTGCATAGAGTGGCATAGGTAAAAAGGTTGGCTTTATCTTAATTACATTAAGCAGCTTCATTTGAAAAGTGCTGTGAATTCAAGCGCTCTAAATGCATTATGACAATGAAGCTGGACATGAAATTATCACTATTAAGGAGGACCTCAGCACTCATTCATAAGGTATTTAAGTGTTGGGTCATGAATAGTTCATTCGATCATTAGTGGGGGTTGTCTTTTACAGGAACAAGCTTGCTTGTTTCTAATTATAATGGTCTTTTTTCATGAAACATGAACACCCTTTGTTCTCCCAGACTTTAAATTATTTGTGTGATAAGTTTCAGAAAGACATCTGCTCGTTGGTTTTGCCTGATAATAGCGTCTGCTTATCAGCTGAGTTCAGAACTTTGTCAGTCCAGATCTATTTATGTCATGAACAGAGAGAGACTGGATTTCCTCCTGAAGAGCGTCAACATTTACAGAAACTCCTTAAGTACACCCTTCCTGTTATTGATTTCTTTTTGTGGTACGCCTGCTTTTAGAACTACATGTCTGAAAGTAGGGGCATTACCATGGCTCGGCAAGTGAAAACAGATTTTTGGGTTAATCATTTGACAAAGCTGGAGCCAGAGGAGCCAGACTACTTCTCACTGTTTACTTACAGTACTGGACACTGCTGACTCAACACAATGTTTGGATTGTTTCCTATTGGGAAGAGGTTATCTGCAATAATACAATTATATAACTGCTTGATAAGCAACAAAGCCATTGGTTTAAGACACAAACACAAACTGACCAGCCAGATGGAGGGGGAACTGCAGCATGCTCCATGTCCACACAGATAAGATGATGTAGACCAGCTGAGGACTGTTCTCTCTGGAGAAGACACACAGAAAATAAAGTCAGTCACAAGACTTCCAGTAAACTCTGATATAATGTCATGATTTGTTAACTATCGTTTAAAAAGCGCTTGTGTACTACTTTGCATATACATACGAACATGTGAACGTATTTACACACAGTGAGATCACATAATCACACAACTAAGCATATTCATAAAACAAGAACACGATCAGCCACCCACTTGACATCCGACAGTGTCTCACTGGTAAATTCAAGGATGTCTGCTGCAGTGCCAACAAATATTAGGAGAAGCTGTGACAGCTTGTCCCTCGTGACTCCGCCTCCCAGTGGGAGGAGCCACTTCCCCACGATGAGGAGGATGAGCAGGATCTGATGGAGAGCCAGGATCCAGTCATTGGAACAGACGTTCGACAACAGCTGGTTAAAATGCTGGAAAAGAGAGGCAATAACATCAGAAGCAGAAGCATCACTATGGACTCTGTAATGCTACGGTCGATAAATGTTGAGTCCCAATACATCAGTACAGTACATCATTATTTAAAGAAAACGTTTGGAGATACTTCATATTTTCTTATTGTCAGATAAATCCAATGAAATGATTGTTAGGCCGCCACTGAGTAAATCCTTAAAAATGTGTCACAAATACATAATTTCACCTTGTAACAGGCACAGATACAATATCTAGCTTTAGCCACACAATAATTGTCAGTTCCATTATTTCATTCTTTATTCTTTTGTTTTCATGGAATTTGTTGGCAAATTTAAGGAAAATATAAAACATCATCTCAGATTTATCTGTTTAAGAAGACCTATTCAGGTGCATATGTTTATTTTGGATTTCTGCTTGAATATATTTACAAGCTTTAATATTCAAAAAGATTTTTGCTCATAGCATCAGTGACTCTTTTCACCCTCTGTCTGATGAGCTCTGTCACCCACCTCTGCTCTGATTGGTCAGCTGGTCCACTGTTGTGATTGGTTAATCTTATCATACTCTTCACACTTCTTTCACATGCATAAAGAACTGTAAATCACTCAAAGTAAGGGTAAGCAGCACCATAGGTCCCCTTTAATGACTCCATCATGCTGCACAATGTGGACTTTCTCTCACTGAAACACAGTTAAGAGCTGAGGCATGGAGGTGGGCCTGGACAAATATTAGCTTTCCTAATTCTCCTGGGCTAAAGGGTGTGGTGGTGGTGGTCGAGCTGGTGTTTATATGAGTCATTTGAAATGCTCCCCTCTTACTGTTATTGGCCAAACAGATTTCCAGGCTGTCTCTTCCCTCTACTTTTAATGACCAAGTGCATTGTTTAATATCATTTACTGTGCTTCCTCTGAAGATAAGCAATGACCTCTATAACATCCTGTTAGCTCTTCATCTGAATGCTGCTCCTGATACGATTCAGAACATTTACCTCCGCCAAGGAGGTGATGTTTTCATTATTATTATTATCATCATAATGCACAAATAAATAACAACTTCTCAACTTCTTACTTATTTTATTCACATACAGTATATATGATGACTTATTTTTCCACTTGTTTTTTTAATGATGTTCTTATATATATATATATATACATATATATATATATATATATATATATATATATATATATATATATATATATATATATATACACTTTGCTGCTGTAACAATGCAAATTTCCCTGTTTGTGAGACTAATAAGGGATACTCTTATATTATCTTAATCTTATCAGCGCGGCACATCTGTTTAATTCTTGATAACATCCTTTATCTGCAGGAAGACAGATCAGGTCAATCCCAGTGGTGGATTCTTTCTGAATGGTTAAACCCCTGAGGCTCTCTTCTCTTCACTCAGTCCAAACCAGCTGTCAGCATATCTGCCCCACTCCTGACTTACTGAGGAACTCTCCTCAGGGATGACCCGGTGCTGGCTTTGCTTCAGATTCAGGATTTGGATTATCCCCTCACACAAATACAGAGTTTTACTTGTTGCCACTAAAGAGGAACAGTTTGGTGTCTAATAATGTAAAAGTATATCTATATTATTAATAACATTACATTATATTCAGTTATCCACAGCAAATGACCAGTCAAGAGTATTAGTCATTCACTTTACTTTTTATGAAGGTAGTTATCTCTTTGTAAAAGCTGAAAAGAAAACAAACTAAACCCCCATATATCTCACAAAAGATGGATAGAAGTATATCTTTGAAACATAAAAGTCTGCAAACAGGAAACAGGCTAACAGGCTAATTAGATTAGTTATGTCATGAAAACTGAAGGTTGGAAAGATGTCCATGCTAAAGAAATAGTGGGGGGAACACTGTGGGAGGTATGCTGAGATGCTTTCTTAGTGAGAGTTAGATGAGCAGATCAATAATCCTGATGCCTTCGTGTTCACAAACCCACAGCCAGCAAGCAAGTTAGCTTAGCATAAAGACTAAAGCACAGGGAAAAACCTCTAAAGCTCAATAATTCAAACTTTTACAGCCACACAAGCATTAAATAAGTCACCTCCTCCACAAGAAATCCAGCGGCAGGTGTGTAGTGCTAATCCATGTCTATTTCACTTTGTATACTGTTGTGTTATTCTGCTGTTTGTGCTCTGTATGCATCTACTGTGGAAAACAATGCCGTCCATCAGGAGAACTTGATCAGAGCACAGACTGAGACATTTGTTACCATTGCACAAGGCAAAGGAAACTCTGTGGTGTCGTGGTTTAAAGAGCAAAGAGACCAAAGCTGGATGGTGCTCAGTGTACAGCCCACTTATACATATCCTTCCTAAACCTAACTCTAATAGGTTTATTTCCCAAACCGAGGCTAACTGTTGTCGTTGTAATGCATGTGCTGATGTGAAGAGACGGGATGAGGACGTGTTGGAACATGAAGCAGGTAAGACATGTTGGGAGGAATCTTAACTATTCTCTTCTCTTACTTTATTCTAGAGCTCTTGGTTATGTTTTATTACCCCACATATTATACATAATCCAGTCAGCAATGTCAATGGTTTCCATGAAATATGTCATCTGATCTAGTTTGAAAAGCTAGTGAAATGAATTTCTGAGTCTCTTACCTTCAGATAGTTCGTGTTTGTCGTGTTTCCAAGTGTCTCATTCAGAGTGATCAACTTACGCACATTTTCCCAGGAATCTAGAGTTTTGCACTGAAAATCATTTCAAGATTTTAGAAACATAAACGCTAAAAACAACTAATTCAGAATTAGACAGAATCAATAAATGAATGAATAATACACTGAAGCTACGTGTGTGATGAGCTACCCACCCAGTGACATCAGTCATTAGACTGTGAGGTGTTTGCAGAGCATGAGGACTGTTAGTGTTTGTCTCTGTGGTGTGGAGTACCTCAGGACTGATGGGTTTGTTCTGCTGGTGGTGGAGCTCCAAGATCCAGATGGAGGGAATGATACTGATGAGAAACAGAAAGATCGGCGGAGAAAACCTGACAACACATGGGGGGAATCAAGATTTAATACAACCCTTAATTCTGTAATTAACAGTCATGTAAAGAAAATCCATATATTTAGAAGCCTGGTTCTAAATAATAATAATAATTATTATTATTATTGTTTAGAGCTGAGATTATTTGTCAGTTGATCAATTAGTCAGCTGACTAATCATTTTATATACTGTATATGTATTTGACAGCTGTAATCAAGTTCTTCTTTTAACCAATTTTCAAACCGGATCAGACTTTTGAATTATCTGCGGCTTTTGTTTTTCTTATATACAGTTACATACATTATATTTACTGATCTGTTTGATCTATTTTATAAACCCAACAATAATATGAGATCAATTGAGAATTACAACACTCAATAGTTACAAAAGTGGGTATTTTATTGTACCTTTGCTTTCAGTTTAGGACATCAAAATACTCCCACACCATCTCTTGTGAGCTTTTAAAAATGAAGAACTGCATGTAGCCTGTTGCACTGTGTTTAAAATGTGATAAAACTAAAGGATCTGCTGTCATTGATGGCTTCCAGATGTTTACATGGAGAAGGCAGTGAAGGGGCAGTGAAAGGGAACCATCCCATCCTCACTGACCCAGGACCAGTTAAACAATAGGGACCAGCAGGATGTAGGGTGTTGAGGGCGGTGGGGGAAGGGACAAAACTGATAGCACATAATAGTTAGTCACCATTTAGTCCTCACTCTGCTGTAAACTATCAAATAAAACATGTACAAACCAGACTGTTGAGAGAAACGTTAAACACAAAGTGACTCAGTCACCATAGTAACTCAGTATAACAGTACAATAATGCACTCACTTCCATGCACACATCATCATCATCATCATCATCTTACCATTTGTAATCTTTTCCCTTTCGACGCTTGAGCGTTATTATCATCTCAACAACAAGCGGCAGAAAGAGGAAAGTGAGGAGCCAGTAGTTGTCATCTTTCTTCACCCAGGTGACCCTCCAGACGCTGGTGAGAGAGACGAGCACGAACATCAGTCTGGTGGTGATGGCACAGAGGAAGCTGAGCAGGCACATGGTGCTGCTGGCTGCAGGTCACTGGTCTTATTATTATCCTGGTTAAAAAGACAGTGGAGATCCACAGCTGCTGCAGACAGGGGGACACAAATCTGTTTCTGCAGACTTCGAACAAAGTCCCCAAAGTTTAAGCCCCGCCCAGAAAGAAAGAGCCGTCCCGTTTTACCTGACAGGACCCTGAACGCCTCACAGACAGCAGGGCCGACAAACTGCTGTCATTCATGACAGCTACAGTCAGGATTATTCACTGATTCATGGATGACATTATGAAACAGGCTGAGTGTGTACATCAGAGGGCAGCATCACATCACCAAGCACAACAACATGAAGCGAACCCTGAAGCTGGAATTTACCACCTCAATCTGTACCGTGAAGTAGACTGACTAATAGAGTATTAATAGCTGTTTAATTCAGTGAAATATCACATGGAGGCAGTGGTGGAGGAAGTATTAACTACTTTAAGTGGCATAACTACAAGGTACAAATGTTTCATTGCCAGTTAAGTCTTGAATTAACCTACTTACTGAAAGTACACAATGTACTTTATTTGTACAACTGTGCTTAACTCGTTGGAATATTAATACTAATGTTATTATGTAAATATTTGCATTTGTCTTTGTTTTGTTTTGAAAGAACAGAATACAAGAAAAAAGAACTGAAAAGGAGCAAGTAGAAGTGAAACTTACAGTATATGACCCTGCTCCTTTCTTACTTATTATTAATAATACAACCAAATCTAAACATACAAACAACTACCACAACCTACTTACAGCTTAACAAATATATGCATTCATTTATTTACCACCCTAATGTCCAACCATTGTTTTTTTTTAAATAATAATTTGACAAACAAACAAGATTTCTTTTTTTGTATTGCTTTTTAAATAAATGTTAAAAAAAAAGAATTGTTTTGCATTAATTAAACATATAAAACTGTTCAAATTCAATACCTAGAGCATTAACATAACAGCAACAACTGTCTGCTATGTAAAGCTATATACACTACAGTCACTCACACACAAAAAATCCATCCATCCATTCATATATGTGCATTACATTTTTTCAAATTAAAACGTTTTAAATTGAAAAATTTATATATTCTAATAAAATAGAAACTCTGTTCTTTCTCATCAGTCATTAGGGTTTATCCAGCATAAAGCTATAATCATGTAGTCTAATCACATCTTATTATCTCTCCATGCAGGAAATAACACGTCACACACACACACACACACACACACACACACACACACACACTGACTCTCGAGTCATTTTGCTGTTGGCTGAATAGTGAGTAGATTTCTATTCAAATCAATCCAGCCAGAGAGGAAACAGTAGAAAGGCCTGTGACCTTGAAAAGAAGACAGACCTTTCCTGTCTTTGTTCCAAATGTCTGTCATCATCTTGGTTTGTATCACATGCAATCACAATGAGAATCCCAGACAGTGAAACAAGCAGGGAGATTATCCAGCTGCATGCAGGGGAAAGAGGAGCGCTGTTACATCCAGTGTCACAAAACATTTTGGGTTGAGTTTCTTGACAAACCACTGATGTATCTGTGAAACATGTCTCCAGTGTTCAGCCTTTTTTCCTGATTTCCAATTGATTGAAGCCTAGAATAAACAAAAATCAAACTTTAGTCTGGTGTGTGTCCTCTTGACAACAGTAACTGACTCTGCCAGAGAGTGGGAGTGGGTCATAAAGGGAAACAAACTCTCCTCTGTTGACTGAGACACAACGGCTATCCACCATCAGACCGGCCCAGTGTTAACCCACAGAGTCTGTGAGAGAGACACTGCTCAACACTCTCATGGCTGTGTGGAGATGATAATGACAGAGATGGCTCAAGGGCTCTGGTCACTGATCACAGAACAGTGATTCATATCTCTGCTGCCACTTCAATCAGCCCTGCTGTATAGCTCATGTAGAGCAGTGCCACTGGCTATGTCAGCCCAAAAAAAGATCTTTGTGATGTACAAAATAAACCACAGCAGAGCGATGAATCATGTGACATCAATTTGTAATATTGCTGGTTATACAAACTGGTTGTACTGAAAACTATAATTAAGTCACTAAGGGAGTCGAAAATACAATCAAAGCTGGTTCAGTCAACACACAACAGTAAACGGTGCTCTATATAAGGACGGATGGATGACTCCACTTTTTCTTCTCCAGCAATTATCAAAACTCATTTCTGGTTTGCTGTGTAACTCTGAGCAAAAATACCAAACACATTGCACAACTCTTTTCCAGTGCATTAGGCTTCATTTTGCAAATGTTTCAGCTCGCTTGCCTTCATCTGGGTTATTGAGGTTGACATCTGAGGCTAGCCAGAAGAGTTGTTCAACGTGTTTTCAGTTTGATGGCATTCATACACCTACATGCATGCTTCTTTTTCTGGTAGATTCCCCTTCATTAGATGTGTTGAGTTAACCTGCTCTACACACAGTTTTTCATTTGTGGAGGTTTCAGGTGACAGTTTAAGTGCTGGGTGCGTGAACAGCTGTTTAAATGCTTCTTTTATCATGGAAATAAGGGCATTCATGTACAAACACTTATGTTTAAAACATTAAAGTAGTGGTATTAGAAGAATACTTTCTAAATATTTATGCCAAAAGTACTCTCTATGCACAAATGTCCCATACAATGTGAATTTACCCTGAGGATCATTAAAGCTTTATCTTAACCTATAATAATAATACATCATTATTTTTACTCAGGCCACTTATTTTTTTTTATTATTATTATTGTTATGTTGCACTAACCACTTTGCTGCTGTTACACAGTAAGTTTCCTCATTTGAGGGATGAATTAACATATATCTTATTTTATCATAATGTATTTGTTGATTATAATTGTATTCCGAATCTATAAAGTTTTCAATTAGTTTGACAATTAATTTGACCGTCTCAAAATTGTACAGTACTTGAGTATTTAGTTATTTTCCACCATGAACATACATTTTAAAGTGTAGAAAGTGCAGCTTTTATCAGCAGGCTGTGACCAACAGCTACACCTCTCTCAGGGCTGCCTTATTAATAACCAGGCTATTATGTTACCAGTGAATTAGCCTCTGCAACCCTGTTTAATGCTGCTGTCACCAGCTCCATGTCATTACTGCTGTGATCCAACAGGTGGCACTCAACACCACATCTTCCAGCTCAGCCATGGAGTCACACCTTCATTAGTCAACCATACATTTATACAAATATACAAAAGGCTCAGAGGTGAGAGGAAGAGAGGGAGGGTGATATTTACCTGATCAGCCATTGCTCCTTCTGTGTGTCAGTCTATTTTTAGGGATGAATGTTTTCACACAGCTCAGGGGATATAACTCATATTTTCCAAAAGAGATCTCCTTTTAAGGAGAAACCACAGAATCCATTCCTCTTTTGTTTATTCATTTAATTTCATGGCAGCTGCACATGCTTTAAAGCCATGTCAGAAACAGAGCAAATATAAACTTTCTTTAAACAGTACAGGTCACGGGTGAAGCAGGTGGCTAAACGGTCACACGGCTCTGCCCTCGATTCTCTCTCCCCGTTTCAGAAATACTGTTTCAACTCAGGGCCCTGCAGAGTCACACATGTCAGACATTTGCATGAGAGAAATTGGACTTAAATGGGTAACACATGACTCATTCTGTCTCAGCCTCGACAGCTGCAACAGGCCAAGCACTTATTGGACAAATATGATTCACCCCAGAGCAGAGCGAGGCTTCAAAGCGTTCCCAATGTGGAATCTTTGACATCAGCTGACAAATCAAGAGATATTGAAAGGGATTTAGTGTGAAACATATTGAGTTACATTCAAACCATATCACCAAGTATTCCTTTTCCTCTCATTCGATGGATTTTTTTCCTGACCTTAACTTGACAACTCTTATGAATTCTCAACAATCAAAGTGAAAGACTATTACGTAGCATAGCACTGGCCTCTGGTTGCTACTTGGCTCATATTCCCCCGTACAGTAAACAGCCCACAGATGTTTTACACTGATATTAAGAACCTTAATTTGTCCTGTGCAGAAAAAGACCAGGCATAGCGTGGGGATTAACTTCTCAGCCATGTATCACACACAGCAAGGACAGCAATCTCATTTAGCTTGAGTGAAGTTTACAGTGAGTGGGTTTTGCATAGGTCATTACTTGTCTCAATATACCCTACTGTCACCATAGCAACTTCAAGTGACTGCTAAATTGCCTTATAAAATGATATAAATTATGAATGGGGGTTTTTTCTGTGTGCTCAGGCTCTAAGTTCTGAAAAAATACTGCATTTTCTCTCCTATGCAGCTGTATGAAACAATTCAGCAGTTGTCAGTCATATTTCAAAACATATCCACTGTCTCCATTCGTGAAAAGGCTTATTGTCATGTCCTGATTTGAAGATATATCACCAGGATTACACAGATTACACCAGTATTGCACACATGACAACTGAAGCTGTTATTCAAATAGAATATATTACGACATATCTTGAGAACTGCCAGAATAAAACGGCTGCACTGTAATTGCAGGTACATGCGTTTATTTGACGTATACATAATGCAGAGCTTTCAGCACAGATGGGAGGGTGACACGCACCAGTGAATAATCTAATTCTAGATATCTACTGACATTTAGAGCTGCTTCATAACAATTTGACAGAGGAGATACATAGGGCATGGTAAACACTGAGACCACTGTCCTCAGCAACTTCACAGTCAATGATAGTTTGACCGCTGGGTGTAATAACCCCACTAATGTTTGAAATGAGTGAAAAAGCTTGTGTATTACTGTACTCCTCAGGTGTGGAGGTGACAGCGTGACCGCTCAGCTTCAAAAATACATCTCTTTTCAAATTCAATAGTGTTCACCTCTGTCTCTCCCTGCACTGAACACATCCATAACTCACAGGCAGTAACTCAATCTAACAAAATGCCTTTTCAATCACTCTCATCTTTTATAGTTATACCCATCAGACATTTACATAAATGCATTATTCATGCTTCTAATCCTGGTTTCAGATGGTGAGATATAAAAAATGAGACTGTGTGTGTGTGTGTGTGTGTGTGTGTGTCCTGATGTGTATGCAGATGGCGGAGGAATGAAGCAGCCTATCTTGTTTGTGGTTTGCACATTTCTGATTCAGCTGAGCACTCTCCATCAATGAGGCACATTTACATTTGCTGCTGCGGTAAAAACCTAAAAGCCCATAGTGATGTTAACACTTGTATACACTCAAATTCACGTTGCCCTGCCACATGATTACATTTGCGTGGCGCTTAATAAAATGACTCACTTGACATTATCAAACAATTCTGCGGTCCATGAATGTGGAATTGTGTTTTGCAGGCAATTAGTTCATTGTCATGACAGTCATTCACACTGAGCCAGCCGATGTTTTCCTTATGAATCACGGCTCCTAACATGCATATAAATATATGATATGAAGCATGATCAATGGATGGATGGATAATGGATACAATAATTGGTTTGTTGGAAATGACGGACCTCAGTGTTGAGCAGTGTAATTAAATAGATGGATTGCAGAAAGCATACATTATGCATAAAATATGAAGTGTGGCAGCTCAAATAAACAAGTGTGATATTAGAGAAGAAGAAAAAGAGATAAATGTATCTGTGTGATCTGCTGTGAACAGTAATGATCCAAACAGTTCACTGCATGCAGCAACTCCTTTGATGTTCTGAAGATATCACTGCATCACAGATATTTATGAGCTCAGTCAGTTAATATTCAGCCAACAGTGCTGGCAGACACCTGCTAATACACACAGAAACCATCCCAAATGGCCTCCAGATGAACATATCAAACTTAAGTCATGATTAAAAGCGATCCTTTCACTAAACTAATTGGATTTCTTGTGTGCATGTGCTGTCCACTGTAAGTGGACTCACACGTGATTGAATGGAGAGAAATGTAACACTGCAGTATTATGAGTCTAAGAGGCTAAAATTAGCCCAGCAGCATCACTCAGCTCTCCTGTTACCTTTCCTAAAGTCACACTGCAGACAGGGGCCATTGTCATGTGACTACAGCAGCACAAAGACTCAGGTGTAAAGTTACTACTGAAATGTGTTCCTGTGGACAAATTTCCTTGATGGATTTTTAATGTCCCAGGGCTTTCCATTGATGATGGATGGACATCCACTGGGTAATGCAATTGTGCATGTGGAATGAATAAGAGACTGAATTTGTTGCCCTAATTTCTCAGAAGCTTTTCTGCTTTAGTCATCTGTAGATTTCCATAATGCTTGGCAGGGTCGTTACAAACGTGAATCCTAATATCACACTGAGAGAGGAATGAATGAGGAAGAGACGTTAAGAATTGACAGTGTGGTATTTCTGCTTTTAATTGACTAAAAGTAGGTCTTCCTCTGCTGTATCTCTTAATTTAGGACAACTTGACTGAGACACGAACAATATTCCCAGGTTTACAGAATGAGTTATATAGTGTATTGATATTAATAATAACACTCTAATGCTTTGGCATATGTTTCTATAAATAAAAAACTAAATAGACCATTTCTATGACCATGTCCCATCTTACATTATTCCATCGCATATTTGTTTAAATTGTTATATAATTCCATTTTTTTTTATTTTAAATATGCAGTGAATCAATATACAGCGATAGTTATAATAATCATTCAGCAAAACTTGCAGTAACTGAGTGTATTTTCATGTGAAGGCAGTGGAAACAACAACACTGACATTCTTATGATCACGGTTTTAAATAAAGCCAGGGTTGGTAATCTTGAGCCCCTTTCACACTGCAAAAAAAACCCGGGTCGACCCAGGTTGTTTGCAGTGTTAAAGGGTTGATGCAGCATTTCAACGAAGGTCAAACGACCCTCCAATCAACCCGGGAGTTTATCGGCTCGGCTGCAGTGTGAAAGGCGACCCGCGTTGACTCGCTATTTACCCGATGACGTTGATGTACCTGCCTTCAGTCACTGAGCAGCCTGGCAGGCTGTCACTGTGAAGCTCCAGAGCTGCAGAGCTGCTCATTCATAAGATCAGTCTTCCTGTTGATCTTCAGAGACCGATCTCTGAAGGACAGAGATTTTATTTAATCAAACAAATCAAATGTGTAGAGACATCATCTTTCATGGGAGCGCATGAATAAAACAGCCCAGAGGTGTCAGCTCTATTTCAATCCTGCTAAAGCAAAGTCATGACCCGCCCTGCTCACTCTGACCAGTTCACTCCTAATGCCTAAACCTAACCAGTCCAAAAATATCTGTGAGTGCTAGCTAATCAGAGGCAGAGTCATGCCATTACTATAGTGGGATTTGTAATTTAACAGCATTAGCTACAAAACTCACTAAAGTTAACAAAATATAACAAAGCACTTTTACATTCAAGAGATTCACGTCAACATTATCAAGCCGAATCAAACAGTGACTCTCTTTATAGCTCAGTTTTGCACTCTACCAACTTGTGAGACAAATTTCCAGCTCTGGCTGCTAAATGCTTCACTGTGTTCACCAGATAGCTGCTCGGTGTTTAGCAGGTCGTATACTGTGGGTTCATCAGAACAACACAGTGAAGTTGTTGCAATAAACCCATAAATTAGCTGAAAGAAGCTAAACGCTCTGTGGAGTTGTGGGGAACTGCAGACTCCGCTGATAATTCTCTGTACTCTGGGTTACAATATGATCCTTTTCAAATACACATTGTCATGTGATTCATTGTTAATTTAAGACATTGAAAAATATTGCACAATAGCTGCAGACATTGACGGCTTCTTTCTGATCTGCAGCTTCTGTGTCCAGATTTAACTATAGAGGATACTCTTTGATTTTTTTGTATTTGAATAAAATCAATCTTCAAAGACGGCATGCTTTTGCACTACTGTCAGGATATAACAATGGATGCAGACTGAAAAGTGTAGCCTACCTTTACTGTAAATTAACATTTCTACTGTCTGAGGCTCATAAGCCTAATTAAAACTGTGGTAACTGTTTTTGTTCAAAAGAACTGAGAAATGCAAACACATTTTTCTGTTGCTTTCTTCTGGGCTGAAACATCAAAGGGTTGATTTAAATTCATCTCTGCAGCTCTATATGAGTTGATTTCTTACCTGTACCTCTGTGGTGGTTAAATAGTCAATATTATTAATATTCATCATTAAGACATGTCACCATATGGTCAGAATTACATAGGAATATGCTATTTTAATGGTTTTGTATTGCTTTGCTGTGGTTGAAACTGTAATCCCTGCTCTCTATTTTGAGGTGGCTTTCCAAACTCATTTGTGGCTCCCTGCTGAGGCTGCCTCGTTTTATACAATGTGGAACACCTGTGCTTTGAAAAAGTAAGGTTTTTACCACTCGTCCGCTCATTGTATGCAAGAAAGTAGGTTTTCCTCCAGTTTTTCCTCAATATTTCTCATAATAAGACTTCTTGGATCACTCATGCAGTCAACACAGCACATGAATAGAGGGATAAGAACAAGTTTGTTTATTATTTTGCTCAGCAAAATGCTCCAATAAAAAAACGTGTGAGCAGTGATTGCAAAAAAATGAGAAAATGTGAACTGAGCATGAAGTAAAATAAAAATACCAAGACTCACAACGCACATATGAGTCGGATTTGAGCTGTGCCAGACATTAGTGTTGAAGTGCTCAATATGACCAGTATTCCTATTCCTAAAGCTACTTAATGTAGAATCATTATTTCAATTCATTCATTCTTTTTAGTTTGAGTTGGACATGACATATACTTTATTCTGCATGTGCTGCTCAGTTTTAAGAGGTTGCTCCTAATATTTTGACATTATGTCATGACGTTTGTCCAACACGTCTCCCTTCATTTATTTTCTATTAAGACTTCTCAACGTGAAGCTCCAGTCACACCAGCTCACATCAATATCTGCATCACAACTTTGTAGTCACTGTGCTGCAGGAGCTCTGGCTGTTGACAAGCAAATACTTGCAATTGCCAGATAAGAGCTCTAGTGGTGCCATTGATTAACTGGGGACTTCATTATAGTGGTTGCCATTAACAATGCAACCCCATTGATTCAGCCACTGAAATGGCCGGGAAAGAAATCAGGGGAGATATCACTGAGAGCGGCAGTTTGTAAAAGATTCACTACAGGATCCTAACACTGCTGCACGCTGCTGCAAGCAATCACCATCTGATTCCAACTGATACTCTGAACTGGTACTTCAAATATCTTAATGCCACTGAATATTTTGTATTGTGCTGCTCGTTGCAAGGGGGGTGGTGTTACCCAGGCTTACCCAGAAGAGGTGATGTTGCTCAAGGTGTATCAGTTACGGTAGTGGAGAAGAGGATGTGTTTCCTCTCCCTCCCTTTAACATATGTTGCAGATTAGTTTTGTGCCTCGTAGTCCCTGTGCGTTCTCATCTCACAGGTATCCATGGGTCCAGTTTACATGGAGGACTAGAGGTTGGACAGACCAGGCTTCATCTTCTGGTACTGAGTGATGTGGTGGTGATGAGGACATCTTGCTGAGGCTTCATCTGGTTGGCATGGTGGAGAGGAAGATGTGTTGCTCATCCATTGCTGACAGCTTGATGATGCTCTTCATCCCCTTGGACACTTTCATACATCTCTATATGTATTAACTGTTGTTATGTGGAGTGTTAATGTGTTTTTCATTGTTGTTACTCTGTACACATGGCATTTATTGCATGTCTGTCCATCCTGGCAGAAGGATCCCTCCTCTGTCGCTCCTCCTGAGGTTTCTTCCATTTGTTTTTCCCTGTTAAAAGGGTTTTTTTGGTGGCAGTTTTTCTTTAGTCGATGTGAGGTTCATTTGTAAAGGACAGAGGGTGTCATATCCTGTACACACTGTAAAGCCCTCTGAGGATAATTTGTAATTTGTGATATTGTATATATAAATAAAACTGACTTGACTTCTTTTGAATACACCACAGTGAAGAAAAACCTGCTGGGAATTAAGAGTATTGTAATAATGATGATCTTGTTCCAAATATAATAGAATATAATTCACATTATATCATATTATATTAGCAAATTTAGTATCGCATTTGTCCTGTTTGTCTCAAAGAGCCTCCAGCATCATCTCCTTCACTTTAACTGGACTCTCTGTTTCTCACTGAGTTCCCTATGCTTCACCATTTTGAACAGGAGTGAGGAATTTAAACTGAATTCACCTTTTTAGACCCAAATTTGATCCACACTGGAATTCTCTGAGAAGTCAGAAATGAATCCAGGATAACTTATAAATACTAAAATATATTTTTCTCTTTCGGAATTTAGCATCTCAATCAAAAAATAATAAAATGCTTTTATATTTATATGTTTTTTTTAAACAGTAGATTTTAAAATGAATGGATAACAATAATAATATATTTTAGCATTAAAGATATCATTTTATCAAAGAGCTTGCACATACTGGTGGATAAACCATTACAGAAACACAAAAAAATAAATATTTTGGTAATCAGCAATACTGTTAATTTAGTGCTAATACATTACACTGGGTGGTGATCTAATACATTAGTTAAGAACTGTATATTATATTAGGCTATTAAAATTATATTATAATGATCTATAATAGGTACATGTCATTATCTTTAATATAAATACCACACATCCATTCATAGAAGCAGCAGAACCAGAAAAAAAACTGACATGTCCGTTTGGTAAATAAGAAAACACTTTGAAGGACACGGATCAATGAGCTTGCACGCTCTGCTCGTCACTCCAGGAAAAAGAAAGCGCACTGGGTACAGTACTGGTGCACTTCAGATACAGTAGCTGTGTCAGTGGGTCCATGTGGCCGCTTCATGCTCTGTGATCTGGGCGGATATGAATGCAGACCAGAGGCTGAAGGATGGTGGCGGAGAAACAGCACAGCGCTGTGGACTGAGCCGGCACTGCTCCACATATTAATAACTCCAGACAGCCCGTAAAACACAGCTGACACACTGAGCAGGAGACCGAAAGGACAATGAGTCCACACATGTTAGTAGAAACCGTGAAGTTTGTGAATATCACACCAGTTATTAATAATTCGTGATTTTAAAACTGGTCTCCCGATGCCTCTGTGATCCCCTGTGTTTATGGCAGCCTAATAAATATGAATTAACATAATTATATAATAGGCTTTGGTCGTGCAAACGTGTTAACTCGTGTCACACACATCCCGCTGTCTTCACAAGGTCAGCGCGGTGTTTTAACTTGATTCATGTCTGCGTAATGGACCGCCTCTCGTGACGCGCCGCTTTCCAGCTCGGCCAATTTTTTTTGTCTTTTCATGTTCGCCTCACAAAAAAAAACTACAAAAAAACAACAATCCATAAAGGCCATTATTTTTTCAGCATTAACGCCAACCCCTCCGCGCGCGCTACCCATAAAGCATAGCAGGTTCCGCTCGGAGCTGAGCCTTCTCCTCGCCTTTTGAGGAATCATTTGATGGCCCTATTAACTTTCATGTAACATTGTTTCTTGAAGGCATCCTCAGCAAAGCGCCTCAGTGTCATTACTGTGAGAAATGTGCTTTCATAGTGAACGTCTTTTACACAAGTCCTGGCAGACACACGGTCCTGGAGCAGCACATGAGCACACCGTAGGAGCACATATGGAGCTTCTGCGGACAGATTATTGCATTAAAACGGTATTTAGTGTTTTTAAATACAATCCGTCGACTAACAATGATTTAAAATTCATACTGGTTACGAATATCTGTTAATATTCTGTCTGAATACGCAATTCTGCTTCATAAATATTTGCAAAAAAATCATTGTCACATATTTACCTAAATTAATAAATACTATACTTTCACAATAAGAAAAGCTATGTATTTATCACAAAGCGTATTTTTTCACGACTCTAAATCGGCTAATACGCGATGTTTTAAACTCTACTGAAATATGTCCCTTGCAGGACCTTCGGCGATCCATTCAAGCCAGCAAGTTTGGAGAGCGTGTTGAGTTTAATCAATTCATAACGTCGAGATGGAGCCGAACTCACTGAAGGTAACGTTTGTTATCAACCGCTTATTTGTTTTATTTCCTTATTGCTGCTAACCGCCTGCTGCTGTAAAATGTGCTGTGGCGCCTCGTCCTCAAAAGTTTGACACATTTAGCATGGCCACATCTGTGTCATAATGTTGAACATCTAAAAATAGTTACATTGTACTGATTGTGTGCAGAAAAACCGAGATATCCCGATGTAATATTTGCCAGCCGTGCGTTATTACGCACGGATGTTTATAATGTTTGTGTCCGCTTAGAGACGATTTGTTTACCAAATGAGTTGATGAGCCATCCACTAATTTCTCCGTTTGTGTTTTTCCTCTACAGTGGGTGGGCTCGTCTTGCGGTTTACATGGACCATATATATTCTATAAAGCCTTTAAATTTCACCGGGACGGCAAACCGAGGATTCTGTCTCTCGGAGACTTTTTCTTCGTCAGATGTAAACCGGAGGATCCTATTTGCATAGCGGAGCTTCAGCTGCTCTGGGAAGAAAGAACAAGCAAGCAACTTTTATCAAGCTCCAAACTTTATTTCCTACCAGAGGATACTCCCCAGGGACGGACGGTCGCACATGGAGAGGTAGGGACACTGATCGCCTGGTGAATTAATTTAAATATGATTAGTCGCTGTTCAATCGTGTTTATTCTGTGTTAACCAGCAGCATCTTTACTGCATTAAGTGCTGTTTGAGTCTCTGCTGGTGGACATTCATAAACACACACACACACACACACACACACACACACACACATCAATACTGACACTCATGTGTCCGATCAGTTTTACTCTAGCCCTTTGTGGTGTCAACTGCTGAATGCGCACTTGTCCAGCTGCGCTCAATAAGGCTTTCGCTGCTCTCTGTGGGGTTAATTGTATTATGAAAGGGGGAAAATCCGCAACAATCCTGCGCCCAACCTCCGTCATTTTATTTCTCGGTAAAAGCGTGTCAAACACTGACATATGAGCGGAAATTGCGAAACGGTAATGAATGCGCGGGGTCAAGCTGGCTCAGATCGTTATTAGATATTTGGTAATGTCACCGCCTGATGTTGAAAGAGCCACAGAGTCATAAAGAGTGGCGGAGTCCGGACACGTTTGAACTACACTCCTCCAGGCTTTGCATAATTTTTCCATATGGACGTTTCCATCCAACACAATGTGATATTGTCTTCTCGCATTTGAGGCAGCACTTAAAAACGCCTCCGCTGTTTGTTGGCACTAGTTGTATTTGACTGTGACCATATGTGGCGCTTGTGATCCGCTTATATGGCTGCACTGGATGGCATTTCTCAGATATTGAGGTTTTTTCCCCTGTAAAACAAATGATGTGTTGTTTTCTCCCTAATATTCACCAGCTCTTTAATTACTCCGCTGTGCTTCTGATCACTTGCGGCTGGATGGAAACGACTCTCCTCTGCTGTTATATTGTTTATGGGGAAGGACAAAGCCGTGTTTGTGCTCCACTCTTCCGCTGATGGTTTACTTACATTCTTTCCTCTTGAGTAATAGAGTGGCTATCAAATTTCCCTTTCATGAGAAAGGTGGCTATTTCTGGGCTGCCGCTTTAGACAAGCTATCATCTTTTGTGGCAGACTTGTTCTGTGAACGAGCATCATCTCCTGAAGCCCCCTCGCTTTAGCCTTTAACACGCTGCAATTATTTAGTAATTACTTTGAGTGCACGCATCGCAGATTCTGAGGCCACACTTGCGCAACGACATGTCAGCTCCGCCCCTTAACCAAAGACTTTATTTGCATTGCAAAGTGCTTACATTCCAGTCCATTGGGTATATCTGGAAAATATTATCAACTAGCAGGAAGGGGCGCAATAATGCCAATGCAAGTTAGCAAGAATCAAGGAGACGCAGAGTGATTTAAGAGGAAAAGCAGCTGCTGTAGTTTGTGTAGTTAATAACAGAGGAAGAAAAGCTATTCCTTTGCATGCATTATGCAGCAACTTGCATCCTGCAACCACCAGAGACACATGCACGTGCTTTGAAGTCACAGTCTGCCTGCAGAATATAAACCAGACTATGAGATAATATCATTTGAGAAGGATACGTTTAAAGTGTCTGCAGGCTGATCTCAATCAAAGGGCTTGTCAAGCCTCCTGCTCTCAGCAAATCGGACTACTTACTGTATCGCTCAGTGGAAATTGCCCTGACAACTTCAAGTCAGTTTATGACCTTCACTTCAGATTCTCGCTGACTTTGCCCCACACCACTAATCTGTGCTGTGTGAGTCAGCTAGGAGCGCTTACAGATACAAACCATAATCCCCTAAAACAAACAGGAAGGGTAAACCAGGCTCACATAAAGCTGTGATATTAAAGCTCACTGTCTGTTAAAATAGTGTGCCTGAGTGATGCATGTGTTATTTGTTTTTGAGAACGTAAGCGCCAGAGAGCAGTTCATTTTTAGCCACGCTGGGAAATGGAGTTTATAAAGCTCACATTAGTCATTTTTCTCTGGGACTCTGGTAGCGTTAGAGAGACAGATTAATGGCTGTGGAGTTGCTCTGAATCTGTAATTGACTGGCTGAAAATCAGCAGTTCAAATTAGCCTCGCACAGATAGGAACTTGATAAAATACTCAGGAAGTGTGCTGTTTTTACATCATGAGTTAAAGGCTAAATGTGTTTTACTCTTGAATATTACTTATGTAACATAATACAGAGGCAGCATTGGGTGTTTGCAATGTAAACAACAACAGTTCTATGTCTCACTCCTCTTTCTGTGTTATCTTAGGCCTGAAGCACAATATCCCCCCTAAAAAATCCAAAATATACAAGTTTTTCCAAGACAAGACAACAGCCTTATATTGAACTAGCTCTCTTGGAATTGGATTACTGATTCACTTGTGTTCTCAGCGCCGGGGTATGATGTAATTTCCTGGTTATTTTCTCAGGTATTTGTTTGCTCTCAGCCCCTTCTGTGGTGTATTCGCTATGTTTTGCTGTGCTGCATGGTGACAAGAGCAACCAACCCCGTGACCTACTGTGCTTGTTTTTCTTCTGTCACAGGGTTGGAGGTCAATTCCTTTTTAAACGCAGCCAGCTTTAAGTCTTTGGCTGGAAATAGAAGTATGATTCACTGAATGAACCCAGCTCTTGGTGCTCGTTGTTTGCAAAAAGCTGATGTGCAGAGCTGGAGTAAATGTATTAATCTGTTTATTCTGGGTTAATTATTAAGTCCATATGTGCAGGAAGCTCTATTTTTCATTACATCTCAGCCTGACAAGCAGTGTTTACCCCCACCAGTTGAGCTCTACTTGCTCTTTAAACAGGCTTTGTGTCGAGTTGCTCACCCATTATGACAAACCCTCTATTGGGGCCTCAGCTCTATTTGTCTGCCTGCAAACTACCACTGACTAAACAGTCACATGTGTTTTAAAACTCATTGAGTGACACATTATTTCTTCTCACTCCAAATAGCCTCCATCTCCTGCTGGTTCACCGCTCGCCGGCTGTAACACATTGTGTGTTTTTTTGTTTTGGACCCCACGTTTCAGGAGAGAGCTGTTGTAGATAACAGCTCTCTGCGCACACCCACTTATTGTATACTCTGGCTTCAGGCACTTAATTGCTTATGCTTATCTTGTACTATATATCCCACTTTAGTGCAAATACAGCAAGGCACTCTTAATTCACAACCGCTGAGAATATTTCTGGATCATGTTATATTAATGAGCTATTATCATCACCTCTGATTTCATCTGACCTCTCTTCTCCTCTATGCTGTCCCTGTAGCTGACAGGGCTTTGGCGCGCACACACACACACACACACACACACACACATTCATACACTGACAAGCCGGGGACTGCAGCACTAGGCCAGTATTGATTGCTGTGGAAAACACTTTGGCATGCGTCCAGAGTCATTTCTTCAGTACATGGCACTAGTCCATGCATGTGTTTCAGTGCTTGGAAAGCCAGCTTGTAGGGAAATTAGATTGTATTCATTTGCTGCTTCTTTGATTTTTCCTAAGGGGGAAAAACCCTGAATGGGTAATTCAGGCATCTGGGATGCTATTTAAGTTAAGTGTAAGTGGCTCAGATATGCAAGCTGGAATTTTTGATGGATAAGGTCGTCCAGTTGAATGACTCGAGTGCAAATGTGATATGGCATATTTTTACAGAGATCTTTTTTTGGAAACTGGTGCCTTGTCTTGGTCAGTCTGTACATTAGACCAGATCTCCCCATTCACCCAACAATGGCAGGAATTTAGAGGTGGATTTTTTTTTTTTTTTTGTGGGGAGGGGAGTGTGCTTTTTAGTGAGCATGTGTAGCATGTTCCTCCTGCTGCCGCAGAACAAGTCATTAACTCTGAACACTGCCCTCCAGTGAATTCCTCACCATAGCTGAAATAGCATGTAAATTATTTCCAGCTTTTTAGGATAGTGTAATTTAAAACCTTTAAAACTGAATACCCTGGACTTCAAAGGGCTACATATAAATATATATATATAAAACACTAATATTTCCCATTTGGTTTAAAGAATTGTCATTCTCATCCTTCTCAGCAATGATACATTACAGAGGCAGCCGCTGTGTCAATATGCAAGAGACTTTTGATGCTCTTTAGCTCATTTTTTCCACTTTGTCATTGACTAACCACTTGAACACGCAATTATTTGCTTTGCTGCATGACTCCAGTGTCCCCAGCTACAATGGATCGTTATTATAACCTTTGAGAAGAATACAGCTGTAGATGAGAGAAGCTCTTGCTTAATACTACAGCCAATGTTTCCCATTCTGTGTGTGTGTGTGTGTGTGTGTGTGTGTGTGTGTGTGTGTGTGTTTGTTGAAATGCAAGAGTACAAAGCTGCTGTGATCCGAGGGAGCTGACGCAGCTCTTTTTTGTGGTGTCACCTTACGTGATGGATGCCTCACCCACTTTCCAAAAGCCTTTGAAATCTCCTGTTATCTCGCCATTTTTCTCTGTCATTATCACTGCGAAAGAATGCTAAGTTCATATATCACCCTGGCTCATGTAAGTGCAATCTCTTAATGGAATCAGTGAATAGAAGATGAGCTTGACATCTCTGCAGATACTACGGCAACTTTTATGTATATGAATACACTGCACGTGTTAAGTAGAAGAACATTACGCACAATAATTCTAAATGTTGTACCTTGAACTCTTTCTAGTCTTGAAGCTGTCTGGAAAAAAAACATATTCCAGTTTAATTGTCCCCAGCTCACTCCCCAGAGCTCCCTTTTTAATTCCTAGATAAGCTTGTTTTGGGACACTGAAGCCAAGGTCAGTCATGGGGAGGGGAGATAGATAATGAACTCATATTGTGTTTCATACCCTTGTTCTCTCTCTCTCCTCTCTGTCTTTCTCCCTCCTTCTCCTGCTCTGTCTCCTCATTGTCCATGTCACCATGTCCATTACTCAATTACTAATCTCCTTTGGCCTTAGGAATTCCAGTGCTGACCTCTCTGAGGCAGCAGGCTGAAACCTTCCCAGCATGACAGGAGCACAGTGTTTGTGTGTGCGTACCCACATTATAGAAAGGCACCCACCCACCAGGAGCACCCCTTGACTCCCGAGCTGAAAGTCCTGTCCGAGCGATGAGACGCTCTGCCGCAGAACGCTGACAGTCAGGAATGTCCCTCACTGTACGAGCACAGTGGCGTGCATTTCTCGCAGGGCATTGTTCAGGGTGATGTGGAATATTTTAGGGTGCGTTGCTTCTAATTGGATCACCGAATATAGAACCGCAAATGTCCCCTGTGAGCTGTTTTGCCACCAGTGTGCCGCCGCATCCACATAAATTGAATGATATGGATTTCAGCTTGTTTGATTTCAATGAGAACGTTGGAGTCGTGAGTCACAGTTTCACAGCAGAAGTCTGCCTTTCCCCCACTTTCAGTCCGTTATGTGCAGTCATAGCAATAAATTCACTCAGTAATGTTTTTGGAGGCATCACGCTGCTGCAGTAATAACATGAATTATTGATAGGAGAACGGAGACAGGATGTAACATTCAGCTGTTAATGTGTCACCTTGCATTTTAACTCAATCATAAAACAAGCTGTTAGAGAGTATGGGCGTTTATTGACGTACCCAAGGTAGAATTCTGGCAACACATTAAGATGTTTAGTGTGGGATTCAAAGTGTATAAATGCTCCTAATGCATCTGTGCAGGAAGTGTCGCCGAAATGATAGCAGGTTGTTTGGTGTGTTGCTGATGTGGCGTGTCACCCCGTGGCTGGAGGCTTGCAGTCCTCCTGACCTATATTATCAAGCGGCCTGCTGGCTGCGTCTGCCGCTCCGATAAACTATCAGCTGCCTAACTGCAAATGACAGGGCAGTGTGGATAGGCAGCATTTACAGAAGAGCAGCTTCCGAAAGCACATGTTTGAAACCAAAAATCCCAGGAGCGAGTGGAAGACCAGTGTGGATGAATGCTGCTGCAGTGATTGATCTGTGTTGTTTGAAACAGTCCGTGGATTCATTTTTACTAATAAAGTAGAATCATTTAAAGGTGCAGTGCGTAGGATTCGATGCTACCAACTGAAACTTTTGTTTTGCTTGTCCACTCTGGGCTGCTGTAGAAAGATCTCATTCTAAATAAACTTAGAAAACACATTTATTTCTAGTATATGCAATTTCTGCCAATAGACCCCTCTAAATGTTACACACTCATCATTTAAATCACTTGTAAAGAAAAAAATGTTTGGCTCCATCTAATGATTGTTTTGATTATCAATCAACCAGTCAATTATTTCCTCTACTTTTTCATTGGTTTATTAAACACAGTGCCACAAATTTTAAATAGTCCAAGTTCATGCTTTTAAATGTTTAAATTAATTAGTAGAATTATTGGCACTTTCAGTAAAAAACACATGACTTTAACTGTTTATCAGCAATCAAAAAAATCATGTGACAGTGAAGTGAATGTCTTTGATTTTGGGACAGAAAGAAGTAATATGGAGTCTTTGGGTTCAGCTTGCTGTCACGGCAAATTTTATTGGTAGAAATTCCTCTATGTTGTTTTTTTTTTAATGTTATAGAGGTGAACCAGGCCAGGCTCCATGCTGTTGTTGGGTGATTTCTCAATAACATGTTCTCGTTAACCCCTTTCATGGGAAAACAGCTCATTTCTTAATTCTACAGTACAACATTTCTCAACCAAATATCATGACGTACGCAAACCACAAGCCAGCGTTCGACTTCCTGACACGCTGCATCACAGCAGCTGAGCCGCTGTGAAGTCGTCTGGTAAAGCTAATGGATGTAGCCTGTTGTGGCTCCATTCATAGACTGATTATATTCTGGGCTGCGTTGACAGCTGCTGAATTGCCCTCACCTGTTGTGTTTTGCTCTCGAGCAGAACAAGTCCCCGAACAGGATCTGTTGACACTCACACAAGGCAGCATGTCATCCAGCTGATGGATACAGGGGGAATGGCTGTATTTTTTTTTTTTTTTTACAGTTTGCTGTTAGTGTGTGTGTATGCTCTGGTGTGCTATATGACTACCTGAAATACTGCTGTTTGACTCATAGATCAGTGGAACAGCATTCAGTGCATTATTTTTTGTTTCCAATGGATTTGACTGAAATATTTCATGGTTATATTCCTCTGTGTGCCGTCAGTAGATTGCATCAAACTACAGCAGCTAATTCTGTAGAGATAAAGTACAATGTGGTTTCTGGCTGCGGGCTGAATGCTATTTACTGTTGCTCTGCATTATTCAAATGGCCTGCTTTTCTGAAGGCAGAAACAGCAGTCAGTTTTTCAGTGCATGGAAAGCCGGTTACAACCACCCGCCACCACTTGACAGCTGAAGACAGCTCATTATAAGAAGACCGAAAACCCATGTTTGATGTTTCTACTTAGTGAGGGAGGCACAGCTATATCAAGCTATCCCTCGCAGGCTTTTCCTTTATAAGGAAATGCTGTCTCCAACTGGTTGGGATTTGATATGCCTGTAGTTGCAGATGATGTGAGAACTGAATATGGGTAATTGTATAGACACATGCTCATGTGTTTGCTTTTAGAGCATAACAGGAGTACTATATAATAATAATAATCTATTAAACGTGAGAAATGCAGCTTAAAACCCCAGAACTTGACATTTTAAGATTCACATGGAGAGGATTTACTGCAGAGTTGTCCTTTTAGATTTTATTAGACATTTAGCTTTTACTGCGTCCACTCTTTCTACATTCACTGTGTATAAATATGTCAATATAGAGTAAATGAATATTATTTTAATGTCAGTAATTTACTCTTTGAGGGAAATTGTGCATGTGCAGATAGCTGTCTGGTAAATTGGAGATAACCAAGGTAGACATCAGAGACCCACTCAGAGTGTCTGCGTTTTCTGCTTTTACACATCTGTCCTCCAGATTTTGCTGTTTCCGTATGTAATAGCCATCTTCCAGCGCACTGCTCCACTCTGTCGGTAACGAGCACTTCAACCATTAGCCCTTCAAATGGAAACACATTTAAGCATCGCTGCTTCTTTATTGGACCTTTAGTTCTTTGAGCATGAGCGTTATTAGATGAGGTTGAATCAACCTTAGGAAAAACACACACACAGAGTGCAAACTAAACACAGTATGTACATAAAACCTCTCCAGTTACATGCAGTGTGCATCACTGCTGCACATTTCCATTTATAGTTTCCTGACAGTGTCACATTTTCAGTTTTATTGTGTGTCAGGGTGACCACTGGCTGGTGGCTTTCTCCTGTTCAATCAGGACACTCGCTGTACAACTTATTACACTTTGAGGGTGTAATCATAGCCATAGTGTGTGTGTGTGTGTGTGTGTGTGTGTGTGTGTGTGTGTGTGAGCAGAAAAAGCACAACATTTTCGCTGAATATCAGGAGCCGGTCTACCTGAATGCTAATGCTAATCAAAAAGTCTTAAAACATCTACATCCCCATTGACATTGATTTAACTGCTGGCATAAATTCAACTGAGCAATCATCCACATCATCCATATTCATGGTGCCGTAATTTAGTTACATTAACGTGCATCCACAGCCATAATGCTACTCGACTCATACAAATTTAGTTGATAAACACGGATGCCCTGACGTTTGTCTGTTCCTTCTGCTGCCTTCTGATTTTTATTCTGAGTCTGATATTTGCCCTTGTTTTAATGGTAATTGCTTTTACTATGATTATATGTTGACTGTAAGCTGCCACACATGACTCACCAGTGGAGGAATGTATACTTGAAGCACTTGAACTTTAGTATTTGTTGGGTTGAGTGTTGTACTTTCTACTGCACTGCATTTATTTAATAACTTAGGTAATGTTTTTAATTCAGGACTTTTACTCAAGTATTTTTAGATGGTGGTGCTCATACTTTTAGTTAAGTAAAGGATCTGCATATTTCTTCCACCGCTGTTACAAACTGTGTGGAAGAACTGCATGGGCAAACACTCATAAAACAAATCCAAATTTTTCACTTCAAAAGAGAGCTATAATTGTAAACAAAACTACTCATTACGAACCACCTAACCCTCTGTTTATTGAATTAAAGGCTCTAAAATTCATGGTAGGTTTCGAATCGGCACAAACCATGTATAAAGCCGAAAAGAAATGACTATCTGAGAGGATCCAAAGGTTGTTTAAAGTGGGAGAAAAAGTCCAGCTGATTTGAGAGCAAAATATATGTTTAAGACATAAAGGGTCAGGATGAGTAGCTATATTTCTATTAAAGGGTCAGGATTTATGGAACTGAAAAGTGTCAGGTACACTTTGTTTAATGAAATGAAATGGACATCATCTGAGAAATGTGTGATGATGGCATGAAATGAAAATTGATCATTTTAATCCCACAATGTTTGTAGTTATTTATAGAACAAAAAGATTTCAAATTCCAAACTGAGTTCCTGTCACATATCACCTGACACCTGAAATATGTGTTTGGTCAACAAAACAGTTTCCAGTCATAAAATGGAGATGTAAATGATCTGCAGTTTTGTGCCTCTGGTTGTAATTGGGATTGTGCCCCTTCTTTTCAGCACGAGGTAATTGCTGTGTCTGAGAAGGTGATTGTGCGGCTGGAGGACTTGGTGAAGTGGACAGTACCAGACTTCTCAGGATGGACTCACTGTCTGAAGGCCGAGCCTCTCAAACCCTCCGTGCTCCGGGAGCTAGGGACCAACGGGAGGCGGGAGGCCCTCCATCGCTACCGGGAGAGCACCCTGACCAGTGGGCTCAACTTCAAGGATGTCCAGCGGGAGAGGGCACAGCTAGGTGAGCGTCTGCACGAACCTCCATTTCTTTTTATTTTAAAGCATTCCTTCCTTCCAAAAGGTTAGTGTTTCCTATTTCTCTGGGCTTCTGTTTTGAATGTTTGTGTATTTGTGTCCTGTCATAAATCAGCTTATGTTTATTGTCCTTTGGTTGGTTTAACAAGTGTTGAGTAATTCATCAGGATGTAGTTGGAATTCCTCCTGATATAAGAGAATCACACTAATAGAGGCAGGATAGAGGTAATGGCAGTGTGTTTACCAACGCGTTACCATGCTACAGTATAACAGCTCTGTTTTCAGTGCGACAATAACAACGACAGCACTGTGAAAATCACATAATTCTGCTTTAAGTAATTGAGTCACATCAAACTGCAGTCGACGGCACCTGTAACACCGTCTTATCCATCAGTTCAGATCATAACTGGCTTTGTATCTCAGGAGCTTTCAGGATCATTGCTGTTTGTGTCTGCTTGTCTGGTGTATTCATCATGTATACAGCGCCATTAAGTGTCAGTGATTGTTTGATTCTCGCACCAGGCTCTAGGGGTCTCACGGCAGCATTACCTATATGAATCAGAGCCAACATCAAGCTGGATGTCTCTGTGGATGCAAATAGGAAACTCTGGCATTTGAGTGTAATAATCAGAAAGAACATAATGTTCCCTTTGAAGCCCTTTCACAGTTATTTGCCTCTCTCTCTCTCACATGGCTGTGATGTAATGCCTAATGCTGATTATAATGGTATAATCATACATGCTAAAAATACCATCACGCCTTGTCAGGTTTTAAATACGTATCCTGTGATCCAAGCCAGAAATGTAGCTTTATATAATCCTCAATTAATTCATTTTTAATAATCATTTCATGCCTACAGCCTTTGTGGAAGTGAAACTGCTACAGGCTTAAACACACCAGCATGTTTTTTTTTCTGAGGGAAAGTGTGGTTTATTGATGAGCCTTGTACTGTTTTTTGCTTGGCATCTTCCAGGAAGAGAAGCTGTGCTGTGTTTTTGTGTGATGCCCTTGATTACTCGATATCGCTTGAATCTCATACGCAAAAAGGACAAGAGGATCAATAATGGATGCTTTGTTGTTATTCCAGTGATCAATACACTTTGATTGTGTGTGTGTGTGTGTTATTGCTTTTTTTCACAAATAGATGTGTCAGCCTGCTTCTTAAATTATATTATGTTCAATATCAGGCATTTCTATAAACGTGCTGCAGCGTTCAGATTGTATAGATTTATCTGCTGCCAGTATAAAACCTGTGTGTGTGTGTGTGTGTGTGTGTGCGCACGTGTGCGTGTGTGTGTGTGTTGCTAATGAGCAGCGCTGCCGTTAATGACTCCATCAGGCTGTTTCTAAATGCACTTGTCACTCCGATGGGACACTCCGCCAGAGAATCTGCCCGCTCAGCAGAACGGGCTCAGATTCTGGCAGGGCACCAGAGACACACACACACACACACACACACACACACACACATGCACACAAACACACGTGCAAATGACAATCAGTGGTGTGCATTCACTGATCCATTTGTTTGTTTGTTCACTGCGTCTCTGGCTTGCGTCAGTTGTTGACAGTCTAACAGTTTGAGCGGGGCACAGAGTTTGGGAGACAGTGAGAGCGATCACTTGTTCTTCAAATGCAAATGCACGTTACCCTGAGCAAGGGTTTGCATAGAAATATGAAATATGCCTCTGCAATGCTGCTGACTCCCAGAATGAAATATTCATGCCACAGCAGCAGCAGATCAGATATAAAAGTACCCATAAAGCATCCTGTCGCTGAATGTCTGTAATTCTGTGTAATATTGGCTTATTGACTGAACTGACCTTTTTATGGTGCAGCTATATGCTCTTTTCTGGATTATATATATCAGTATATTCCAGAATAGCCCCGAAGTGGCTGCTCTCTGTTTTTACTTAAATGATTTATTTGCTGATTGTTATTCTCAGGCTGATCTGTAACTATGTCAGAGGAATTGGATTGTTCCCCATAACAGGATACTGCAGCAATACCACAAGCTGCACAGAAAACCATTGTGAGCTAAAGAGCAATAAAGTGTGCCATTGTTATCAAGGGAAACTGTTCTTCTCTCTTTTTTTTTTCCATGTGCATATCCTAACTTTTCCTGGCACGCTGCCGGTGTGAATTAAGTGTGCTGTTATGTATTTTGTCTCACAGGCAACATATGAAAAAAAATAACACCGAATGTGTCTGAAATAGCGGAGCGGCAATGGTATTGTTCCTGCTCTGCTCTGATTTCCATGCATGGAGGATGGAAATCAGCTCCATTCTGTCCCAGAAATGCATAAAGAGTGAAACGATGACGGCACAAAGTGGAGTAATTAATTAGAAAAACAAGTGACCTTTGCTGCTGTCCTGCAGCATCGACAGCTGTGAGGCAGCGAGATGATTGATAATTCAAATTCCGCCAGTTAAAACACAGCACTTTAAATGTGTGGCTGACCTAAGAAGGCTTGAGCTGACCTTAAAAATTAAAAAAAAAATATCTACACTCATAGTGATTTAGATGAGTGAGATTTGGATCACCCTCCTGCCAGCTGTCGGTTAGCTTAGCTTAGCATAAAGACTGGAAACAAAACAGCTAGCTGGGCTCTGTGTGTCAAACATAAAGCTCACAAATGGACGTGTTGTATCCTGTTTGTTTAATCCCTGCAGAATGTGCTGGATCATTTTTTTGGCTGAGCTCAGCAGCTTCATGAGAGTGGTATCATCTAACTCTGCAAGACAGCAGATAAACATTTAACAAAATGACATATTTTTTCCTTAACATAACATTTTTATGTAGACAAATATCTTTTAGAAAGATGCTGAATAAACAGATCACAAATAGACTATGATTATAAAAAAAAAAATAAAAAAGTAGTGGGTCCAAAATAAATGTTCATGGTCCATCCATAAATGGTCCATCTTAGATGTCTGGCGTTTGGTTCCACTTCTAACTAGGCTGAATATTATTTATGTTATTGATAACACTTTGAAGTATGTGTGATTTTTCAAATAGCTATAAATATAACAGTCTTTATGTGGCTGCATATAACAATCATTTCCTACATATAGCAGGTCTATTCCAAGTCAGTTTTATTTATTCGAGTCCTTGAAGATCGGCGTATTGTGTAATGTGATACACTTAATCAGGTAATGCAAACTGTCCACTCAGTTTCTCTTGCAGTGGAGTGAGCATTAGAGCTTCTTTTTTGCTGTTCAATCCACCAGGGATGGCTTGCCAGGGAAGTTTACATTCTGCCCCTCTATCTCTCCCCAGAGAACTGCCCCGATTCTTTCTCTTTTTTTTCCCATTGCTGCCTGCTGAAATTGGTTTCTGGTCGTATACTAGGAGGCCAAGCTGTATCTGCTGATACAGTTTGTTGGCTTTAGCCGGGAGAAACACAGAGCTGTAGAAGGAAAATAATAAAAGAAAACAAAAAACACAGGGTTGCTCATGCTCACAAAATAGCTCAATAGGTCTTCTGTCTTGTCAGTGAGCAGATATGAGTTGAGATGATGTGGGGGATTACACAAGGTCGAGGCTGTGACCCCTGCTGACAGAGAACAGAGATGGTGTTCCTGCCCTCACCTGTAATGTCATCAGTAGCTGGTTCATCCGTCAGCAGGGTGACGATCAGTGATGCCTGGGAAAACATCTCATGTAGGTCAGAAAACAATATACGGTGCATATCACAATAATATATCATATTATTTTTGTGCCTGTGAAAGTAAATGACACCAACATTCTAAAAATAATATAAGAACAATGGCTTCCTACATCTGACATATATTTGTTTCAGATATTAGATTCTTGCTGCAATGCTGCATGTTAAAACAAATTCATACAGTGAATCACACAAAAGCCAAAGGCGCTTGATGGATTAGATTGAGAAACATTTCCATGGAACATTCAGTTAGCGTTTGTAATGAAGGTCAGTTATTATTATTCAAGGAAAGGCATGTTATTCATGTGCCTCTTTCCTCGATGAAAAGCTGAAAATGGTATGCTTTGATGGATGATTTCCATCCAATGTCTCCATCAATGTCCAGAGTCAAAGTTGACATGATGGATTTGAATCAAAATGCACTTCTAAAAAATGATGTTGACCTTTACTTCTCTGCATGTTGCATATTTTCGGTTAAGTACTTTACATTAGTTTTGTCCAGAGAAACATATTTCCATACATATAAATAATAGTGGTGCAGCATCTTGCTCAAGGACACTTCAGCACTTCAGGCTAACCTTCTCCACCAACTGAGCTGCAGAAATGCATTATAACCTGTGTCTTAAAAACATATAAAGCATAATTTATATACACAATAAATCAATAAATGTCAACAGTTCATGCTAAGAGGAAATTAATCAGTAATTTCATTATGTACACTGTGCTTTACCTGCTGACTTGTTAACGTATCTGATGCATTGTGGGACATTATTGTTCACCATCAGCACATTCAGAATGAATCCTCTGTAATTTGTTGCTTTTCCAGTTTGCACACAGCTGCTCAGACTTAGTGTGTTGTGTGGAGCTGGGACACGCTCGTACGTTACTTCATGTGATGGGAGCTAAACGTACGCAGTCATTGAGCAGGAAGGTGCAGTAAACCAGCGAGGCACGCAGCGATAGCACCGCATTTCAAGATTCTTTACAGCCTCGCCCGCTCGGGGGTAGAACCACTGTATTTCCCTGTGATGTAACATCTGATCTGTATGCCAGGCTTGGCACATACACCCGAGTTGATATCCCGACAATGTTTCAGTCGGAACATTTCAATTTGATGTAGAGGGTAGATTCTGTCCCTTTTCAGAGACTGTTCAGAGCGTCACTGAATGTTTATGCGGGCAGGAACTGGTGATAAGGAAACCAGCAGATGCTGCCTTCTCACTGCTGATTTGTCTTGGTGACAATGCAGAACAATATTTGGGACTTTTTAGTCACTATCACACATGAAAATGTTTAATGTTTCGACTGCAACGTGGGAAGCAGCAAAGCGGTTTCTTGGAAAAGATAAAGAGAGAGTGCTGTGGTGTTACAGGAGTAATGGTATGTTGTGACTCTGACAGAGAGGGAAGGCTTTTGTAAGATGGCACACTGTACTCCTCCATTCAGAATATGTGGCAGATTGTATCGTTTGCACTTGTTTGCTTTCCGCCCCTCAAACATATTTGCTTCCCCTTCTGCTTTTTCTTTCCACAGAACTAATTCTACAAACTGTCCAAAATCCCTTTTTGAAGTAATTTAATGGAGTGTTTGTATTGATTATGTGCCTCTCTCACCACCCTCCCCTCTTTCTCTCCTTCTCTACTGTGTGTGTGTGTGTGTGTGTGTGTTTCTTCTTCTTCTTTTTGGTGGTGTTGGGAAGCTTTATGGCAGTATCTTCCTCATTATGCTCAGACCTGTAGGAGAGAGAATCACAAGCTGTTTTTCCTCGCTGATGTGCTCATATCATTAATTCACTTCTGACTGGCCGGAAGCCAGAGAATTCTAAATCTGTAAGCAGTAAATTGTGTGCCGGGGTGGAAAAATCTATTAGATGTTTGAGCATGCCTCGAATTTGAATGGGAGAAAGAGAGAGAAAGACACACTGAGAGAGAGAGAGAGAGAGAGAGAGAGAGAGAGAGAGAGAGCCCACCCTATACCGGAGAGCCATATCCTGTTATGACTCGCTCCGTAATCAAATTCAGATTCTTCGGATAGCTATATTCATTAATAATTTGTGTTATTTTATTTCTGGAATGTCACATAATGTGTTTTCCGACAGGGAGCAGGACTGAAGGCTGATGTGGATGGTTAAACAATGAGAATGGCCTCAGAGGAAATGAAGAGCTCCGTCTCTCCATTAGCGAGGTCTGAAACAACAGTGTGTCTCTCTTCTCTCCATTAGTCAGGTCTGGAACAACAGAGATGCTATTGATGTGACCTCTGCCAGGCATTTTAAATAGACAGAAAGAGAGTGAGCTTCTTTCATAACACACTAGCTTCTAAGACAATCTCCTGATATATTTTATGTAATGTTGTTGTTTTTTTTTTTATCATGAAAAGCAGGAGCTTTACTGATCTGAGATGGTGTGTTTCTTTTCTCAGACTAATTGCCAGTTACACTCTGACTCACTCTTAAATGGTACCCAACCAGCAGCCTTTCTGGAGACATTTCTGTGTTTGTCTTTGTCAAAATGATGCTCATTTCAAGTATTACTGCACCATTACTATTTCAGTGCAGATCTGCCTTTTATACATTTTTGTCCCCCCTGATATGTTAAGCTGACATTCTATGGATGATTCATTGCTGCTTTGTCGGCCTTCCAGACATCACAGATTGTACAATTAATGACTCTGCATATTTTATGAGCATGTCAGTCCATCTGCTTTAGGAATGCATGTAAAACAAGCCTCTTCTAGACACCCTGTTGTGCATATTAACTCTTTGAGTGTTTCACCGTCAATTAAAATATAACGTTTGAGTGCCATTGATGAGTTCCACCATCAAAGTGTTTTTTTTTTTGCAGCGGGTCGCTGATCGCGGTCTCCCGCAGCCCATGAGTTATTGTGGGGCTTCTGTGATTTGTAGTCAGGACGTAAAAGTTCAATATGCGCCACAGAGATCAAAGCAGGAAGTGGAGAGGAAAAAAGTGGCGTTTTTGGTGAAACTGGCCTCTATTCTCCTCCAGACAAAACAAGAATGGAACAAGGTAAAAACAAACATTTTTTTGTGATGAAATAGTCTCTTCTTTCATTTGAGCTATTCTGTGAGGTACAAATTGTACAAAATTTATAAAACGACTGGCACTCAGTGAGTTAAAGGACTCGAAGTTCAAATCAGCATCAAGAAAAACCCACACACTACACACAGTGTAGTGAAATGTGGAACAGCAGTGGTGGAATGAAACTAATTGATTTAAGCTCTGTGCTTAAAGCTGCGGTAACAGAAGAACATTGTCATTTTCTGTACATATTAAGATTATACATACACATTCATTATACTGTACATACATGTTCAGACATGATGCATTTTGTACATATTAAAAATCCAACAATGAATGCATGAAATAGTTAAAATTATCATCAGCCTCAACAGTTAAATGCTACTTATACCCTAATGCATCAGTAATCATATTCCATCAATATGAGTATACTCATAGGAGCAATTTTGTGGACTAAGTAGGTCCATGAGTACTGGTCCCTGTGATACTTATGGTACATTTTGCTAATAATATTTAGGTACTTTTACTTAAGTGACACTAGACAAGGAGCCTAAATGCTTCTTTCACTATCTAACATGAACAGTATATGTCTGATAAAAGCACATTAACAGGACTGAGGTTATTGCATTATGTTGGACAAAACTGAGACACATTTCATTTGATATCAACAATAAACATCAATATTTCAGTGGTGACAGGCTGATCCTCTGGTGGTGCTGTCTTTACAGTTTATTATATAAAATAAGTAAAAAGATCCACGTCTATCTCTTAGAGCTTGAATCATGGGTCACTTTTTACATTTTACACTTTTTTGTAGCTTTGTGGCTACATGATTTAATAAGGTCAAGAGACAATAATGAACTTGAATTCTGCAGTATGTGAGGGTGTGTGAACAAATGTGCTCTCACACTAAATACCCATTTAATTCTATCTCAGCAATAGAGAGTTGGGGAAAAAACACTTTCAGTTAGACTTGTGCCAAGGTGAAAAATATAGCTCTGTGCACTGACTGCAGCTTTCTCAACATCCACTTAATATCTGTCCTAATCTGATGCAAGAGGGTCACAAGTATACTGTAGTCCAGTTTGGAAGATAAACCTTCAGCCTTGTAGGAATAACACAGAGTTCATTTCACAGCGCAGAGGTAATGCATTTTTCCCCGCATTGAAAAGTAATTGCAATGGTGGCTTTGATAGATTCCAGACGTGTGTGTGTGTGTGTGTGTGTGTACATAATTGTTCTTAATGCTTTTGTTAAACCAAAGAACTACAAATGACATCATTTGTATTTGTAAAATTTCTCAGATGGTGCAGATGGTCTAATATATTTTGGTTTCTTTGATATATTGACTGCCAGAGGAGTTGGAAGGAGCGCCTTGGCTGCAAACAATAGATCATTGATGCCTCTCTCTGTCCTCTTTCTCAACCTGTCACTCCATTTCCTTGTTATGTACTGGCCTGAGGAGCGCTTGGCAAAATGAGAGGCATTCAGCCAGTCTTGTTTTTTCCCCCGATTTTCCCTTCAGCCATGACTCATGGGAAGCTGTTGTCTCATCTGACGTGTCAGAGGATAATATCTAAAGTTAAGAATAGCCTGAGTCACAGAATCACAATGTCCCTATGTCATATGTGCAGTATTTAGTTATCTTATTAAATGTGAGAAAGAACAGCTGAGTAGACTGAGATGAAGCTTGATAAATATGCGGCAAACTGATATTTCAGCTTTCATAAGGAGCAAATTGATCCTTTATAGCCTCATCACTGTGACTGCTAAGCTTCAGAAAGCCTTCGCCAAATAATTTCTGTGACTCATGTTGCTGTCTTTTTATGACAACAACATGCAACTGCGTTACTGTATGCAAAATAAATGACAGTGTGTGGATGATGTGATTCACAAAATAAACCTCATCAATAATAATGCTCACTGTCATGTTCAGCTAAAGTTGGGCAGAAAAAGACAAAAAAAAAATTACAGAAAGAAATAAAAAGCACTGGGCAACCAGTAGAAATATTCACTGAAGTTGAGATGCAAGACAAGCGGCCACAAACGTTGTATGTGTGCTGCATCACTCTGATTACAGCTCTCTGTGTAAAGCCGAGGTGTGCCACATCAGACGTCGGGTTCTGTAATCTGGAATTTTAAACTTTAACGTGGGGCTGGTTGCAGTTCATCAGAAATTACCTGCTTGTTTAGCCAGAAACTATGTGTGCGTCACATGAATAACACAGCAGCCTTGTGAAAACAGTTTATGCAGCAGCGAGCGGAGGAACTTCAAAGGGTGATCATTAGGGGGTTGTGGAGAGAAAACAATTGTTAGCGGTGGTTTTCTTTTCTTGTGGCGCTGTGAGAATGTGTAATCACAACTAAGTGCACAGGAAAAAAAAATCCTACAGTTTGCATTTCTGGGATTTGTATCTTCAATGTGTCTGTATCAATGGCGGCACACAAAGAAGAAATTTGAACAGATGGTGCTGGTTTTTAATGACATATTGCTATCTGTAAAGGCTCCCTCTCTGAGCCGCAGACTAAAACGTCTGCCCTTGGGGAGCGCACCGCTCTAGTTGTTATCATCCGCTGCTAATGTCACTCTTTTCTTTGCCACATTGTCAAGTCCTCCAGCTAAATAAATGTAATGTAAATTGAGTATTGTGCTGGATGTAATTATTGAAAGAGGTTCCAGTTGGCTTAACTCTACAGGCTGTTTATTTAAAGCCTTCCTCCTCCGCACAGATCTGATGAGAGAGAGAGAGAGAGAGAGAGAGAGACTTATATAATGACAGGAATCCACAATGGAGCCATGCTGAATGACAACCACCCCCAAACATCTCCAACAAACACCCCCCTTCTCTTCCTCATTACAGTTTTACCATTGGGGAAACATGTCTGTCTCAAATAGCCTCTAGTATTATTTCTTCCCCCCCCTCCTGCTCTTTTTGTGCTTTCATTCTTTTACTGAAAACATATTAAATCATGTTTCCTTTCACAAAGCACACACCCTGAGAAATCAGTCTGAGTTGATAATGAGGGGCCCTTCTTCTTTGAGGAAACACACACGGCAACTTTGATCTAGAATGGCATGTAATTCCTTGCCTGACCCAATTCCCAATCTCCTGATAAGATGTGTTATTTTTTTCCTCTCTGCCTCCTTTGCTGCAACCTTCCCGGCGCAGAACTCACTCAAATGGGAACTTGCTGTCCCATTAAAGATACATTTATAGCCAAACATGTCATCCATTTCACAGGAGGAGGATGTGTATGGCTGGAAACGCTGCTCTGCTATAAGGCCCAGCTCAGGAAACTCTCCACGTCGTCCCTGTCTCTGTCTGTGACAACCTCTGAGATCTCTGATCACAGCTGCTCCATTGAGTTTGTGTTGGACAGAGCTGCGTGACAAATGAGAGTGGCCGTCATAGCAGATAGAGTATCATCACCTGTGTGTAAAAGCTTTTAAGCTTGCGTGAGGAGAGGGAAAGAGACGTGGAGCAGAGGGGTTTCACTTGTTTGTGTAGTCAAAAGGCAGCTGTAATGCTGCAACCGAAGATGCTTGATTAAATTTGCTCCCTGTGGTATTTGCACATTTCAAGTTCTTGCAGAGCAGCTTGTTTTTTACTCTTAGAATTGACTGCGCCATAAGTGGATTGACCCCCCAAAACCCAGCAGTAGTCTTTCATTAGTCAGGATGCAGTGGGGACCAGACAGCGAACAGTGTTTAGGGCCAATCCATCACCACACAAAAGAGGATCAACACGGCACAAACTTGTCTTCCTCCTCTGGACTCTCAGCTCATAGTTTCAACCTCTCTCCCTCATGACTCAGATAATTCAAAGCTACACGGATAATTTCATCTCCGGCACAGAAAAAGCCCTTTGGAGCGTTTCTGATCTGCTCATTTGTTACGAGGCCCCCGTTGTTTTTTGATAGTCCAAAGAACCAATTTTGGTTTTTGACAAGGAGCCCCTCTGAATAATTCTTTCATGTATTACAGGACCTATTAAGTGCAGACTTTTCAATCTGGCAATCAATAAGGCAGGCAGCTTTCCCTGGCCCCGTGCCAGACACATTAGGGCTGCGAGCGCTGGTTGCTAGGGAGCTGAGCCTGCTCAGGGGAAAGAATGCTTAATGTAATAGAATCACATAAATCAAGCAGAGGAAAGTGCTCTTGTTGTTTCTTCTCTCTCTTCTTCTCCCTGTTTAACTGAAAACATTTAATATGGGTGTGTGTTTTTGAAAATGTGGTACGGACATTTTTTTTTTTCTCTCCCCCCTTCTGTCAACCGCAAGAACATCTGGGATGGAATTAAGCTGAGGGAAGTTGAATTTTCTCAGTCTTTATATGTGTGTGTGCTTGTTTTTGTACACTTCGCTGTGTCCTCAATCCCTAGGCCGCACACTTGAATAAATTGAGGTGTAAATTATATAAATGTTTCTTATTTTTTTTGCCTTTGTCACAGGCCACTGCCCCACCCTGCTGAAATGAATGAGGCACTTTAGTGCTTTGCTATAATTAAGAACAGGAGCCAGCATGCATGGAGGCCTCTCTCTTTCTGTAGGATACTCTCTGCCAGTCCTACTGTACTCTCCCTTTCTCTGCCCTCTGTGCAGTTTTAACAGAACATGTCCTCTGGGTGTCAGTGCCCTTTTGTGGGAATATGATTATCTTAGAAGAATTAGCGCACAGCCAGATCACTCTTAAAGTCACAATCCACACGTCTAACGCCTCTGCCGCTTTTTAGTATCAAATACAACAAGTTTGTCCAGCTGATGTGTTCATCTTGAATATGCAACAATTGATTTACTGCCATAGAACCAGTTCTGCAACATGAGCTGCGTCTCAAATTCCCATTTATTTGTAAATGATATGAATGCAAATGCTGGTGTCCCATATTTTCTTAATAAACAAAACACCTGACTAAGAGTTGTGTGTTGAGAATGAAATGCTGGTGAAAGTCTGAATGTTTGGAACATAATAAGTTTACAAATAGACATCAAAGCAGTGGATTATGTAGATGGGAAGTTGATGTATTATTTCCACATTGAGCGCTTTTCACTGGAAAAATATATTGTAACCATGTGTTAGCGGACAGATGCATCTTTACACATGTCGCCAGCGACACGTTGCATATGTGCACTTTGGATTACAGTAAGTATGTAATGGTTTCTGCTGTTAGAAAAAAAATCCAACTGTTCATTAAGGCAGAGACATGGTATTTTACAGCCAACATGGTGTTATTACGGTAATTTCATTACTGCCTCTCCTGCAAGCTGGCGAAGCAGCCTCTTTGTTGCCTGAGGTAAAAAATGCCTGTACTGTATATAGTTTCCATTTAGTGGCTGATTTTTGCACATTTAGAGACAACTCACAAATTTATACTGTAAATACTTTTCATATTTCAACTTGAAAATGCAAAATCTGATATTCGTGTTCAATTGCATTGTTTTTTTCCCAAATGAAACTCTAAAATCAAATTCCATTTTGTGTTTTTTTTGTCATTTTAAACTAAATATTACACTCTTAAAATGTGCAGTAAATTGTCAATAATTGCCAGATATTCAATTTTCCAAGTCTTCTGGTTAAGGAAAAAAGGTCCAGACAGAAATTTTGAGGCTCAGGTTTTAAAGGGATAAAGCAGTCACTGAGCTATGCTCACAAAAATATGCACCTCTTTAGCTCCTAAACGCTCTGCTATATTCACCAGCTGTAGCCTGCTATTTGGTGCTGAGAAGGTTGTGGTGCTTGGCACTGATGAGAGCCAAAAAAAAGTGAGCGAGAGTCGCTTTATAATCCATTTTTCATCATTACTATACAGTAAAAAACGTTGCTCTTCAATCAGGGGGAAAATTCACAAAAATGGTGATAATATGATGTTGATTTCAGCCGTTGGTCCTTAAATAAATGTATATTTGTGCGGAGTATCCCTTTAAGGAGTTGTGTACATGTGTATGGCAGCACAGCTTGCAGCTGACAGGATGAGCAGGGGAAAGGCGAGTGTGTGATGTTGATGACGGACGGCCACTGACTCATTTGCAAATCAGTGTTACCCAATGCAGATCCATTAAATCCATTTAAATATTATTCCAATGCTGCTCCCCTTGAGCAAAAAAAAAAAAAAACAGCCGAGTGTTTATGGCACGCTGTGTGATCGCTTGGCTTTGTTTCACTCCACAATACAGCGATTCAGTGATGCTGCATCCTCCGCATGATTAATGGGATTTTGTTTACAGCACAGACTAGCTCACAATTAGCGACATGTTCTAGCACATTTTGTTTCAACCGAGATAGAGTAGTCATTCACAGATTGGACAAGCGATGAATCATGCAAATTCGATGAATTAATTTCATTGTTTTGTTTAATTCTCGCGGCGTACGAAGCACAGGTTTTCCATTTGGTGTCACTGACAGATGCTGTTCCCTTTATTTGGTCAGGTTTCAATAACATGAAACCGACAGCCAGATCGGGCGCCTGCTGCTGCTTATATGGACCCCTCTCAGTGTCACGCCACCTCACTGACGAGTGAGCGAGAGAAGGAGGAGGAATCACAGATTTGTTATATATTATGAGAAGAGGCTAAATGGAAACAGGGCGACCTTGGAGATCAATACAGAGCATAGAGCTGGCAGGATGGAGTGAGAATACCAAATCGTCTCCCTTTTGTCTTTCTCTTGATCCCTCTCTATTACTTTATCCCTATATTTCTAAAGCTTTTAAACTTGCTTTGGTGTTTTAAAAAAAAACACATCAAATATGACATTATTGGCTCAGGGTTACATGCCTTGCCATTTCTCGCCAACCCCACAAAAGCTGCAGAGGGATCCAGTAAATTCCTTGGCTGAGCAGATAATGTGGAAATGTTGACAACAGCAAATTTGAGCCGAGTGAGTGATTTAAGAACTACAGCGGGTGACAGCGAGCATGAGAGTAATGGTTTTCAGCTTTCTCCTGCTCGTCTGTGACAAGAGAAATGAGCATATTTGCCTGAAAGATCTTGTCAGAGCTTGTGGGCAGTGTGAATATTTTTAAGCTGGTTGAATGTAAATGACACGGTTTGCAAGAGTCATATTTGGGTTTTAATTAGCCGGCACAGATTTGCTTTTAACTGTCAGCATCTTATGTTATGACGACTTTTGGTCCCAATGTGCAAAGCTTCTGGAGATATTCAGCAAAAAAAAAAAGCAGAGGATCTCACAGATGCAGCAGTGGGTCGCCCTTTTTATTTTTCTTGTTTGAAATATAATGATATCAATGACGTTTCATCTAACATAGCAATCACTATTCATCCAGCGGAGCAGCTGCTTCAACCACAACTAATGAGCCTCATGTTGTGTGCACATTTCTGAGATTTTGATTATGATGACTGATTTATCATGCTTGTTATGGAAGAGAAACTGAAGTTTTTCATTTCAAGTAATTACACAAAATGTTCTTTAATTCTTTCTGGTATCACGCAGCCAGAGCTTGTACTCCTGTTTCTTTCATACACAGTGTAGCTACATTACGAGACGCACTGGAATTCATATAGATCCCACAAAATAAATATCATTTAATGCATGTAATGAATGTATGAAATGTATGAAAGTGGAATTTTAAAGAGCAACAAATGCTGCGCATGGAGGAGGCCAGGGCTGATGGAAAAAAAAACATTGGACGAGCGGAAGTTGCTGTGACACACTTGTCATGTGAAAAATTAGGAATAACTGTTAAGATTTCATAACAATCACTCTATGAGGATATGTTGCATGACTGTACCGTCTCCTCTGCCCTCTTCCCCAGATTTTTTTTGCCTCAAAGGAAGAGCCAGCTGGCTGGAATATTTCTCCCTACAAATACCAACAAACATCCATCTTGCGTTGTTAAATATAATTAAGAATTTGTCATATTTATGACCCAGATATTGTGTGTATATATTACATGTTGCTTTTACTGTGTTGCAGTAGAGCTCTGTATTTTACTGTGCAGACCATATCATGGCAGCTGCTGTGGCTAATCACATTACCAGTCTGCTGTGGGCTGCAATAGTGTCGCTTACAGCGCGATACACTGGAGCCATATTTGTGTTTTAGCCATTAACTATCAATTCCTTGGACCTGACAACAAGATTTTAGATATATTCTCCTCATTATTGTTTCATTCAGGGCTGTTCTTTTGATTATTTTCAAGATTCATTGAAATTTAATGTACTTGAAATCTCACAAAATATTGTAAAATGCACTTCACGATTTCAACCCCAAGCCAATTGACCTGCTTTGTCTGGCAACGACATTCAACTGAGGATATTCAGTGACAAGAATAGCAGCAAATCCTTTCCCTGAAAAGCTGGAAATACGTGATTATATATGGAATTGTTTCTTAATCACTTAAATAATCCTTAGAAATGTCCATCATTTGACTGGTTGAGAACTTTATTTTCATTCCAGTGCAGCAAAAAAAATCTGCTTGCAAAAGACTTCAAACCTGCTTTTATTGATATGTGCTTGTGAGTGATTTTGAAATGTGATGAGGTGTTCGAGGGGAAATTCAGTGTCCAAGATGTCTAAGAAAGAGGAGTCAGCTGCTGAAAGCATCTGATTCATGGGCAGTTTTCAGAGGAGGACAGACAGGAAGCAGACACAGATGTTACAAAAAAACGGGTGATTTCATTTCATCATGTTTTGCATTTAAACGTTGCTGTTTGGCAGACGGCTTTCAATTTTCCCTGTTGCCTTAAATGCATCAAAGAACAAAAATGCCATTTATTCTCTGTGATGTATTACTAAATGTATTAATAGCAACTTTTAAAGTCTGCAAGTTGATTTTGTATGTTGTGAAGAGAAAACAACGGCTTTCTGGCAGTCAGTAAATCAATATGATCAAATCCAGCAGTATGGACTTTGACTTATTTCGCTTCATCAAAGACGTGTAAAAACACACAGCTATTCATTTTGTTCTCTGTTAGTGTTTTCTCTCTACATCTCTGCTTGTAAAGTTTTTGATTAAAAGAGGTGCTGGAGGAATAATATCGCTACACCTGAGTGACAGATGTTTGTCTGCTTTTATCTTCAAAACATCAACACATTTTTCTTTGCGTTCAGTTCTTTTTCATTTGTGTGGCATCTCTCTTATCCCCTGGGCTATGATCCATAACAAAGTTACAGTCTTACAAAGCCACACCAGTGTCATACTGGATTGATTTACTGTAGTTTCTTCAATGCCACCTTTGGTCAAAGAAATACCTGAAGCACTTGTTTGTTTCTATGCATAAAGAAAGCACTGCAGTGTAACTTATTTCAATCACTGGTCCTGACCTGTTGCACCAGCAGTAACTCGATATCTGGACTGTTGGTCTGCATCTGTAAAGGTAAAAGAAAATAATTACTGCTTGCAAATTTGCATATCGCAAAACTGTAATGTAACATCGTGTGTATCCTGTCATCTCAACATGGCGAAAGAAGTCCCTCATGTCTTTGTCACATCCTGGTTACATTATTGTAATGCACTTTGTATTTCAGCAACTCAGTCATCCTTGAAGTGTCTACAGCTCAAAACAAAGCCTGCTGCCAGACTCTCAAATAACATCTGACTGATGCTAATGCACCCCCCAATTTTACAATTGGTTTTAAAATGACGTCCCATAAGGCTCTGAATGGCAGAGGTCCAGCCAGCAGTGTTTTGGTGTCTGTAGTCTCAGAGCAGCAGCTGAAAACACAGTTACCAGAGCAACAATGATACAAGAAGCAAAGAGTCTTTTAGCCGTCTGTCAAATGGAGAACAAGCACTTATTTTTCTACGTATGTAACATCGCCCCCAAATTGAACACATGGCATAAGAATTTTAAAAATCTACACTATAAATAAATAAATAACTAAACATGAAGTTGAAAAAAGGATTGACTATGATTTACTATGAGAATAAAAAAAAATAAAATAAATGAGTAAAAGTAGGGATAGAGCCACAAACATAAAACACTTTTCTCACTATAGTTTTATAATTTTACCATAACATCTCACCTCCAGTGCCTCCAGTGTTTGAACAGGATCTGAAACCATTTCCCGGATACTGGAAAACTTTCTTCATAATTATGTATGTGGGTTTTTCAAGAACCAAATTCAGTGTTAAGTTTTTCAACCAGTGGCCAAGAGAGGGGCAACCAACATTTTTCTCATCTTAATGACTTTCTGAATCACACAGACCACAAAAAACTGGGTTGTCTTATTTCACACTGTGGGTTGTCGGCACTTCAGATACCCAAAATGCACATGCACAAGTACTCAGCATTTGACTTATACAAAGTTATATGAAGAAAATGATTTAAAAACTGTCCAAATTTGAAGCAGCAGTGGCAAACAAAATACTAGATCATACAATTCCCATGATGCAACATGATAGTGCCTCTCATCAGGGCTCACTTGGCAGTTTATCTGTTAAATGTGTACAAAGCTGTAGTAACCCAAGTGAGTTATTTTTTCAGACTTTGCTCCTCCAGAGCAACACAAGACATTATAAAATGACATTTAATGGATGCACTGAGCATCCCATGTACAGTATAGTAGCCTACTAACTATTATACATGATCTGTCATTTTACTTCATAATTTTACTGTACTGTAATGTATTAGAATTTATTGAGTGCTGCACTGACCGAGGTTTAACGCCAGCTGTCCTGTGGAGCATGATGACCCTGACACTGTTGAAGTTTATGAGGTCAGGAGCTTTACAGCATATTCTGAAAATAATCTGCCATACCACAGCTGTTTGATCAACACACCGCACTGAGAGGATGGACAGAGAAAACAGAATAGATACCCTGAGAGGGAGAATAATGTTCTCACAGTGTCTCTCCAGTGATGCAGCCATAGCCACAACCAATTACAAAGTGTATGAAGATAAGGACGGCCTTTATTTTTGAAAGGTTGAGCTGTGAGGACAAAAAAAAAATGTTTAAAATGTGCACTCATTGTACATCACGCACCAACGTGCATACATTACAATGTCTTTGTACAGTTATTAATGCCCACAGCTCGCTCCCCAAATTGAATCTAATCAAGTGAAATGCTGCGAGGGTCCTCAGGAGACAGCAGGTCTGACGGTGACCGCTTACAATCAAATCCCTGACATTTGGAGCCAAAGCTTGTTCTACCCCTGAGCTGTAATCACATACGACAACTGCAGCAATCTGGGATGAATGTGTGTGTCCACAGTGTGATATGCATGCAGGAATATGTGCGTTCATACATCTATGGGCTTTGTGGCCTCCATATATAGGCTGTGTGTGAGATGGATAAATGGTTTTAATAATGTCTTTTGAAGTGGTCGTGGTATTGGCGCACAGTGGAACTAATTACACTGATTGTCGGGAATGCAGCTGCTGTAAATGTGTTATGAATGGCGTCCTTCCTGTCCTGTTTTCTGCACTTTTATCAGCCCCCAGCTTGATAAAATAACACTAAAGAGGAAAAAAATGCATTTTATGAAATGCCTCTTATGTCTTCGGAGTGGCGAGGTGAAAGCTTGCTAGTTAGCAGCTCATGAAATATTAACTTACTAGCAGAAATTCTCATGAATGTCATGTCCAAGGGCTTTGTAAAAGCAGACAGGACAGTGAATAATTCATGTAGAAATTGTTTCAAACTGCCTGACTCTGCTTCATCAACTGTTGAACCGTGTAGTCAGCTTTGTAAGCTAGAAAAATATTAGCACTCTGCTCTCACAACAGCAAATGAGTCTTCCAAATGTGACATTGACTGAGGCTTTAAGGAACAGTGCACATGCATACTTTGGATGTTATCCAGTAGACAGTCATTATGCTGTACTGTATCATGTTACCTCTGCTGAGGTCATGTGTCGGTGTGTTATCTTCTAGTCATCATAGTAGAAGATTAGAAACAGCACACCCACAAGAGCTTTGGACCTGAGATATTATAATCATTATTGTATTCTGTCATATAACGTCACCTCTTATTCTTAAATTATGCTGTTTAGAACTCAAGTTGATTAATTCTTTATTTGATCAAAAGAAACTGTCGGTTGGTGAGCTTTGGACCTGAACAGACATAACAAAACAAGTTTTCTTACGTAGTATGTTATTAACAGTTTAATTTGTCCATCAGCATATTGTTTTACTGGCTGTTATGACGGTTTATGGTGTCAGCTCAGTCTGTACTTCCTGTCCACAGAGTGTTTTGCCAGTTTCTTGTCACAGGTGATCAGTCAAACCTGCATACTCTCTGTGAAATATTAATTGTACACCCACATCAGAAACAACACACCCAATGTTAATGTCTAGCTCTAATGGGAGGTTTAGTATAACAGGAACTTTCTTCTAAACTGCCAAATTGTCGTCATCAGATTAGATTAGGCCGTAGATATTAGAAAGGTGTTATTATTAAAACAGACTTTTTCTTGTCACTCACAAATTTGAAACAACCTTAAATACTTGTGGAGTTGGCATGAAAGGATGCTCTGGTGTTTGGTGAAATGTGTTTATTACCACATTGAAAGGGTGTGAAACTTTAATGAAAGTTATTTGACGTCACAGTGATACAGCAGAAATATAGCATGGTACTTCCTGAATGTGATGCATTTCCTGAAACATCATCAGGTCATGTCATGTCATGTCAGGTACTTGTTGTTGTAGAACATATGTTGTGTGGGAACTGAAATGTTTTATCATCTCTCAAAGCAATGTGTACATGCAGAGTTTGTGTGTTGTGGCAGTAGAATAAACCCCAAGTCTCAAACATTACAGGCAACCTTGTGATTTAGGGCCAATAGTGACGAGTAAAAGGATCGTATTCACATCACACTGGCAGTAGATGTGCCAGCATATAATAGTAGCCAAAGAATGATCTATGACAGAGAATAAAGTCATAAAGTCTGAAGAGAAATGGAAGAGTGAATGTGTCATGTAAAATTAAGTGCTGTCATTCTCTATAAATCTTCCTGGAGCGCTTGGAGAACTTTCCCTTGGATGTAACTGTGTATAATCTCTGTAGACCTTCTAACTTTGTGTCTGTGTTTTTTTGTGTGTTTCTCAGGCCAGGAGGAGGATGGCCGGAAGGTTTTGGTCCTCAGTTACCCTCAGTATTGCCGTTTCCGCTCCATGTTGGCGCGGCTCAGAGAGCAGCCGTCCTCTCTGCTCATAGACCACACGGTGCTCGCGCTGGGCGGCATCGCCTCGTTGGGCGGCAGCACAAGAATCCTTTACTGCCGGGACACCTTTGAACATCCCACCCTGCTGCAGAACGAGAGCATCTGTGACGAGTTTGGTGAGTTTGGCAGCTGGCAATTTGATTGTGGCATTTAGATAAGTTATCGTATTAGCTCATCTGCAGTGCCAGCAGCCATTTCAGTGGCACTTTATGGCATTTAGAGTGTTGCACTTTGAGCCTGTGAAACATCAAACTGCTCATGTCCTGAGCTCTGGACGTAATCATGCTCTTGAAACGCATTATCACAGTGCGGCTCATCTCAGACTTTCAATTATGTCATTTTGGTCACCATGACCATTTGTTCCATCTGTTTTAGTGGAAAATAGACAGTGTTTGCTCTTTTTAGGCCAAGCAATTTGACAACACCAAATGTACTTGAGTTCATTTGAAATTCTAATTTGTGTAATGGTTGGATATCGAAAGTAACACCATCAAAGGGCAAAGAAAAGGCAACTACCCTAACATTTAGGTTGCCAAGCTGAATTGTTGCTTTTCTGTGGGAAACGTCAGAAAATCAGCCCTGTTTACAGTTTTCTTGTTGTGGCTCCACACATGAGTTCACCAGACCTCTGTAGCCTGAGGCGATAGCACCTAGTAGCATAACACACCTGAATCTCACAGAGCTGTTGGTGGCCAACTTGCTTTGTGTTTAATGTAGGAACAAAGTTTCAACAAGGAAGAAGAATGCATGGAATGAAAAAGAGAACATATCAGGGTTTTTTTTTGTCCAGTTTTTATTGAACTGTCCTTGAGTCAATATACGAGTACAATGCTAAATCTGCTTTTTTAAACTGTGTAATTAGCTGAAAATTGCATGGATGTTATTATATCATAAAAGTACAGTTAGATCTTTCTTTTCACTTTTACTTAAAAAACAGACTTTTTTCCTTTTTCTTTCTTTCTTTCTTTAGTTTGTGTGGAGATCATTAGTTTGAGTGCTGCAGTCTCTTTTCACTCGTCACCTCTTTTGTTTCTTTTGACTCCTCTATTTGTCCTCTTTCGCCCAAATGAATCAAAGTCATGCGTTTAAATTGAACATCCTCTTTTAGTGTAGTGAAGCTAAAGGGTGGCTCCATCTGTGTCCTATATTTAGAATATTTTCATCGCTGTGAAGCTGATGCTGATATATAACGTCTTCAAGGCCACCAAACTCCATACAAAAAACAGTCATTTCTCACACTGGGGTTGGTGGTCCACCGCTGCATTGATCAGTTAATTTGTTTGTGTTATTGTGTGAGAAACATTGCCTAGCTTCCTTACCAGTATTTCTTTCTGTTTCTGGGAGCATGCTTACTGTCGTCTAAGTTGCTGTGTGTGACATTAAAATTGATGATAAGTAATAAGTAATATGTTTACAGTATCCTGTATATGTAGCAGTGTCATTGTACAGAGAGAGGCTATGTGGGAAAAGGTTTTCAGAAGGGTTTGAATGGAAAATAGCATTTTGAGGCTTAAACATACAAACTACAATCAACATGTTGATCTTCATATTTAGTTAAAAGGAACACCACTGAGGGATATAAACAAACATAAATAAATAACAGGTCCATTAATTCATAAAGAAGACTCAATGAAATACAGTCGATCATCATTTTCTTTCTACATGTTAGTCTCAGTTTGTTTGTCACTAGAGGGTCCCTCTGTTTATGAACGAGTGACCTCCATTCAAACACCCTCCCCAGTCACACCTATGAAAAGCATTCTGTGGTTCCAGTGAGGAATTTTGAAGTGCTGCAACATGTCTATTTGCCATTCACTGTGCTTTCCCTGCCACTCATGAATCCACACATTTTATTAACCCCAAGCTGGGCTAAAACAAAGGAGTAATGTGATTCATCTCTCTTTATATTTCCTGTGCTCGGTAGCACGGTGCAGCTCGGCAGGCTCTTGTGCAGCCTCAGTTTGACATTCACAGTAACGGCTCCTCTGGTCAAAAGTCATTGTTTTTCTTTTCCTGTAAATTTGCCAGTAGGTAATTGCATTTTAAGAGAGCAGCAGAGGTGAGACCAGAAGGGAAAGCGGTTTTCGGCATTGGAAAATAAGTTATGAATAGTAACGCTAACATCCTGTGGCTGCTATTGCTCATACACTTGGCTGAATAATGCCATTCCTCTGTGAGCCACATTTAAGCTAAAGGTTTATTTTCAGAGCCTAAGGGAGTTCTTTTTTTTTTGACTAAGGCAACCAGATTTCTAATGTTATTCACATAAAGCTTTACTAGGTTTGAAGCAGGCTTTTATTTCCGCTTGAATTGCTGCTAGGTGATTTGTTTCAAAACAGCAGAGCTAAGTAATTTCCATCACTCTGCCAAGTGAACTGACAACCTCAAGGGCATCTTACTTTTAGGCACAAACACACACATGAATGTTTGCACATATGTGCTTCGAAACATACACAACTGCTGAGCAAAGTTCTCCTGCCATTTACAGGCTGCATTATGAAAAACAGCAGCTATAAACGCCATATTAAATCCACCTTTATTAGGAGAAATACCAGCACTGTGGACGCGTTAAGAAGTAATACTGTGCAGCTGTGAGATATTAAAAAAGTTCAAATTGATCTGGGGAATAATTTTAGGACTTTCTTCTGTGCTTCTTTCAATGCTAATTCTGACCTTTTGGATTCAGCCAAATCTGCTGTGGCAGCTCTAATAGCCGTCCGTCTTGTCGAGGCTAATTCATGAAAGTGTGTCAAGCCTCCTCGGGGGGGTAAGAAGATGAGAAGGCTTGGGGAGGAAAAAAAAAAAAAAAAAAAGAAGTGCTGTTGCAGAATTTCAGCAAGCCTGTTGGTACAGTGTTGTGTGAAATGTAGCCATCAGATGAAACCCTGAATGAAAGAAATCTATTTTTGATAGTGTGGTTATGGTTTTAACACAGTGCAGTAGATGGACGTGCAGCATAATCCCTGACACACATATACAGATTTATTATGTTATCAGCAATATATTTTATTTGAGACATGTCTCACTTTACTGGATGATGTAAGGTTGTTGCTGGAATGATGACAGTGACACTGAGACTCTATATCCTCATTTTTGTCCACGTCACCGCCGTGTTTCTTAACCAGCTTGAGCAAAACTGCGGTTGCGTCAGCTACCAGATCTCAAGTCCTGTGATCCATATTCATGTTCAGCATCGCCTGTCACCCCTGCAGCTGCCGTCCTCACGGGGAATGACACAGTTTTTGTTTATAATTATCATGCGTTCTCTGCCAGCGTGGATTGATTATACCCACACTACTTGGTGTCCCCAATATCATTTCTCGCCAGGAGGAATGTAAGGTTACTGCAGCACAGATGCAGAAAAAGGAAATTGTGCGTTATGCGGAAGGCCTCGCTGGCACGCTGAATGAAAAACAAGCCCTTATATAAGAACAAAGGTCTTACATACGGTACTCTGTTATTATAATATCACCATTACTGAGGCTGTGAGAAGGAAAAGGCAGGAATATTATGAGTAGGCTAGGCTTTTACGCAGCTGATTGACAGACGACAAGGTTCAAGGTTTGTTATTAGCTGCTGAGTATTACTCACATTCATCTGATACAGACACTATAAAGCAATAACAAACATTTGCAAGACCTAGACTTGTTGTAAATGATATATTTAAACAAGATGTGCGTCGCAGAGTGTTTTGACCACGACTCACTTGTGTCTGTTCAGTAAAATCTAAGGATCTTTTCTCTTATTCTGAAATTATTTTCCCAAACTGCTGACCTTCCTCTCCTCTCCCACCCCTTCAGAAACCTGACACTCCTCATGCGCTCATGAACACATGTGCTTAAATCAACAGTTAGTGAGGCAATCATGTTTGAGGCAAAGCAGTTGAGAGGACCCCCCCCCCCCTCCTGCTCCTCTCATTCTCATTTGTCCTATATTCCCCAGATCGCATTTCTTGGCACAGAAACTAGACACTTCATGCTCAGCTCTGTGTGTTTTGTTAGAAATATCTCTCACTCGGTGCTGGTTTGATTTTTATTAAAAAGAAACATTTTCCGTGCAGTCCTTTTTGTAATTCTCCAGGGTGGGTGGAGCACAAAAACAATTCATTGCTTCAACATATTAACATTGTCCAGATGCACTGATCATAAATATAATCATACTTTCTATTTTTGTAAGGTGGATTGTGTGTGCTAGTTTAGTATGCCTGTGGTGTGTATTTATGAAGATGTTTCTGCATGTTTGAGAGTTCACATCTGTGTTTGACAGAAAAAAAAAGATTTCCTGTTCGGTCACTGAAACTGATAGTTATGAGAGATAAGGAAAAGCTTAAACGTTCTTAAACCTACACCTTTAGAGAATCTCTCCAAAACATGCACTCCTGCTAGCTTGATTGGGCTGGGTCACCAGATGAACATGCTGTATGATGTCATTGTTTCCACAACTTGAAGCACTTTCTTGCTCGCTCTTTAAACATAAAATCAGATTAGATGTAATATGCATACGGCAGTATCGTCCCATGACAGCCCCGTCTGTTAATGTAATAGGCAAACTGCTTGCTAAGCTTGTGTTTTCCCATCTCCTCTGCAGATTTGTGTTAACCACCAGCCCATGAATTTTTCATCATCCATATGTCGACGGTACACTGAGGCCAGTGAGGAGAAATTTAGAGGAGAAAAGAGCACAGTGTTGTTGCTGTATAGTCACGTTTATTAATCAGGATATTGTTGCTTTACAACTATAAAGTGAGCATCTGGTGAAAGACTGTACATTCATATGTCCTCACATATCTATAAAATTATGTTTATACATAAAATGAAACATAGTTTTAAACTATACACACACAGCATAAATTAACATGACATGTCTGAACACTCAGTGGGCAGGATAAGTCTTATTTATTGCTAATATACACCGATCAGTCATAACATTAATATTGTGATGATCCCCCTTTTGTTGCTGTGTTATGCAGCCCCATTTTCAGCCACTAAATTGCTCTGCTCTGTGGTATGTGACTCCTTTCTATGTTCAGCAGCATTAACTTCTCTGGTCTGTTGGATCAGACCACCAGGACCAGCCTTCACTCCCCACCTGCATCAGTGATCCTTGTCCTCTCATGACCCTGTCTCTGGTTCACCACTGGTCCTTCCTTGGACCACTTTTGATAGATCCTGACCACTGCAGACCAGGAACACCCCACCAGAGCTGCAGTTCTGGAGATGCTCTGATCAGATAATCAGTGTTATTCACTTCACCTGTCAGTGGTCATGATGTTACGCTTGATCGGTGTATACACATGCAGGATTGATGCCACCAGTGCTATTTTAACCGAATGTACTTACCTCTACTGGCACCAGCAGCATTAGCATGACTGGTCTGAATAAGGCACAACCTTCCTGATGATCCCGATTATGTCATCTGTCACACAATACGTCACACATATTGCTTTGCATTGCTGCTCATCTCTATTTAGCAAACAGAGAGCAGAGAGATAAATCAGCATCTGGCAACAGGAGGAGAAGAAAAGTTTTTCAGAAGTCTGGACCTGTGCAAAGGATCCTCAGAGGAGCCAGCTCTACTTTTGCTTCAGTTACAGACTCATAATATGTCGTCCAGGCATCGTTTCCCCTGCTTCAACAGTTTCAGTTTTATGTCTTCAATAAAATATTTCTGCGCGGCCTCTCCTGGCTATCCAGCTGTCAAAATCCAGATGAGAGAAATGAGGTGTTGATAAACTCAACAAAGATGACCTATTTGTCTCTCAGACTACATACCATCAACCCTCTGATGTGCAGAGGAGCCTAGAGGGAGGCTGCATTTAATAATAAAATCTGTAAAAAAAAAATACAACAATATATTCTGCATATTTCTATTATTTTTGTATATATAGTCAATATTATAGTCATAAAATATTCATCAATCAAATATTTCATAAGGCAGCAAAGGACAACTCTTTGTAGTGTGGATACCAAACAATTATTAATAATATAATTATTTACAAAGCATTTATATATTTTCTTTTATTAGACTACGTTCTCAATCATCCAGGTCGAGGTCTTTTTGATTTAAAATGCTAATCATTTTGTAGAAAGCAGGACATTTTCTAAATATATATGATCATATAGGAAAATGCAGAGAATAGCATTTGGCAGTCTTTCATTTCCAACAAATCAAACAAATCTACGCCATGTGAATATTTATTTATGTTTTATTTCCTTTCAAATTTTTCCAAAACATAAAAATCTACTTTATGTAAGTGATCCAACAGTGACACCTTAACTCATCTTTTTATTGTCACACTATCATCACATGTTGTTGCAGTGAGTATTTTTGAAATATTTCTCTTGTGCTCTGAGGTTACTCAGACATCCAAGATTTAAGCATTTTCTGCCTGAACATGAGCTCAACAGTTCTTTTATGAGAATCTGTCACATACAGATTCATTAAAATTTATCACCCACAGCTTTAGGACTACCTTTACAAATGTGCATCATATTTTTCTCACAAACCAATGAGAGCAGACTAAATATAGGTGTTTTCAGACAGTATGAAAAATATAAATTATTAAAATGAGCTATTTGAACATTAAGGCATGTAAACATGTACAATTAGAAACCCAAAATAAAATATGAACCTGGAAATGAGCATGATATGTCTCCTTTAAATGAAAGTGACTCCCAAATTCACATGATCCTGTTTAATGTGTGCTTTTCACAGGGGTACATGTTTCGGTCAACACGCTGTAGATCATGAATGCAGTGGTTTCTTATTGGTGGCAGACTTTCAAATATTGAAGTGTCCTTGAACACAAGCTTATAGACATTATTCAGACTTGATCCTGAATGTGGTACCTCAAGATGTTAACACTGACAAAAATAATAAAGGCGCTGAAACGTTGACCATGAAGGATCATTCATCGAGTACATTTAATATCCCTTCATGTTGATTTTCACCACAAACTGAAACACCAAAAACCAAATGTAGGAAATGAATCAAAGAATTTAGGGAGTAAAAGTTGTTTGGTATAGTGACCATATAACTTCCTGAAAAGACAGAAAGAGTTTGACTATTTTGACTTTGGCATGGTAGTCACAAATAATTTGACAGGTCATTATCAAGCTTTGAGACGAAAAGCAGTTGTGTAATTTAAAACTGTGGTAACTGCGGAGCATTTTATTAATTGCTTTAGACTTCAGCTCACAAGGCCTGCTCTGATGATTATTCCATTAATACACTTGTCAAATCTGGAAGATTTAAACCAAACCACTGTCGGTGAGCGTGGTTTAAATCAAGCAAGATAATGATTAACACGTTAAAAAAGAGATGTGGTTGATTTGTAGCTGGAAAGGACGACATATTTATCTTCACAAAATCCTAGATGTGAGTTGTGATACGACTCCTGACGTCCCTGATTAAAAATGACAGAGCAGCATGTTTAAACCTGGAGCGAACACGCCTGAGTCATCAGCGTAACTGTAGATGCTGTTTACCAAGTGTGTCTGCTGGTGAGGCTGGTGGAGACGCAGCTCCTGGGTTGCTGGGTTAAGTGTCGAGCATCTTTCCAAAATGTCTGCAGGTAGAGGCTTGTTGCCGGCTGCTCTTTCTGAAGGGAGCTTGTGTAATTTAAGTGACCTAAAAAGTCATGTTCCACCAAAGGGAGGATTAAACTTGTGATGATTGTGGTTGATGTTTGAAACTGCTGGCAGCTGCTTTAAACATGTATTTAATAAAGTGCTTTGTGTTTTAGGACATGCAGCTACTTTTGTTAATCATGAAAATACAAAGGCCAGGAGAAAGCTTTTGGTCCTCTTTGAATTATTTGTAGATTATTGGAATATATTCATGTATAAACAAGAATTGGGCTATTTTGTTTTGGAATGATGATTATTTATAATCACTGTGGCTTAATGCTGTGTAGCTTTTCAAAAATGATAAAGTCCCTATGATTGGGCTCATTGGCCGACTCAATCCTATCAAGTGTAACTAGAGCGTGATCTATTAGAATACATATGTTTTATTGATGCATGGGCCTCATGTTTATCCTGGCATTCATTTATTTATAGGTCGATGCTGTGATTTTTTTTTTTCTCTCCAGTAATGAATAGGATAAGCCTTGAAGCTTAACCACTGCTCCCTTTCATCTCTCTCTCTCTCTCTCTCTCTCCCCAAATTGAAATACTGTATTTTTAAAGCCCCAGTCCTACTGAGTTGTTGCTGCAGTCTGTCAGTATCAATGATGTGGAAGCATTTGAAGGTTATCCTGTTTTTAGCAAATCCTCCACATTATGTAACTTAGACTGTTTTACATTTTGAACTCATGAAACAACAGACTGTGTATTTATATTTATTGGACAGTCCCTCTTTGTAAAATGAGATATTTTCAGTGTCCTCTCCTGGAACAATGAGAGCAGCATGCTAACATTTGGGCACAAGCAAAAGCTGAAGTGACGCGTTCACTTACAGATATTTACAGCCTGTATTGTGTCGTAGTGTATTAGTTTATTTCTGTCTTGGCAGCAAAGCTGAGTTATTAAATACACACAGAGCTGTATTATTGTGTCTTGTTGGACTTTAGCCGACACCAATGAGTTTCTGTTTTGTGCATGTGTGTGTGTGTGTGTCTTGAGCTAAATACTGGGTGATATTATGAAGTTCTCAAAGGTCATTGCATTCCTAAGTGTGTCTGTCAGTCAGTGGATCTGGGTTAAGCTCAAACCCAGCCATGTCGAGATGTAATGTGTGTTAATAAGTACTTAACAGAGAACGCTAACATCATGAGGCGATCACGAGGTGCATAAAAGATGACAAAGAAAAATGATTTGCTCCCTATAATTACAGAGTATTTTGGAAATAAATTAAGTTTGTGGAAATTCTCATGTAAAACATGTGACACTGTGGCTGTGTACCATAATTTTCTATTTACTCTGCAAATGGAAAACTTGTTTTTTATGAGTGGTAAAGCGCATACATTCACACCCCGTTGAAAAACACACACACACACACACACACACACACACACACTCACTCCAATGAATCCAGTGAGAATGATTTCATAATCTGCCGCAATAATAAACTTCTTTGAACAGTTTAATTGGCTCTTCCTGGAACGGCACGGCTCCGCTTCATTTGATCTGATGAAAGAGTAATGTTGCTTCTCCCCAGGGGGAGCATGCACGACGGTGCACAAATAATGAATTAAGAACACTATCCTTTTTTTCTCCAAATGACTCCCATAATAAAGCAGCAAAATTCATGCAGCACTTACACCACCAAATTGCTTTCATGTTTGTTTGCTTATGTATTTAATTTCCAGCGCTTGTTTTAAGTGAAAATAATCCTGATTCCTGGAAGGGTAATGGATTCAGGTCACATGGAAATTGATTGTCATTTGAAAGCACCATTGTCGTCATAAGCATTTGGAAACGCTCCAGAAACATTCCAAGTGTGTGATTCTGTGAAAAGTCACACTGGTCTGGAAATACTCGTACTTTCAATAGCCTGTATGGAGAGGAGTGAAATTTGATTTGAAGGCATCTGGTGTATGTAAAAGTGAAACTGAAGTAGCCTATGCAAAGGAAGAAATATGTCGAATTGAAACTGACAAAGTGGTGATGGTGTGGGAGAATGTCCTCTTTCCTCACCGGAGGAATATTAACAGTGACAGTCTGAATGGGGAGACTGTGTACAGCAACAGAACGGTTAGAGAAATGAGCTCATTACTGGCAAAATGTATGTGCACACACTTATCCTAATATTTGGTGAGAATATTCCATCAGCTAATCGTAACCCATAACATGCCTGATCCTGAAGGCAAGGAAATTGGTGTAAATACCAAAATCTCAACTAAAATTATCCTCAGCTCCATCCCTGAAATATTTCTCACGCGTACATTTTGACAGTGCCCAAAGCCAAAGAAAATAAAAGAAGGATTAAGAGGGTGATAAAAATTTGGGAGAGTATTTTTAATTTCCTGGTAAACAACGCACACTTACAGTGTGGGCTTGTCTCCATGGTAACACCAGTCAGAGCGTGCCCATCCTAGCGTTCTGACAGGTTCTCCTGATGATGATTGATAATTACTACCTGACTTGTTGTCCCTGTCTCCACAAACATATGGCAGAAGCTGCCCTCCACTATATATCTGCCAAAAATATTCCCTTTTCTGATAATAGCTTTTTAATGTTGCATTTTGTTGTGCATGCATAGCAATCATCCCCCGTACACACACACACTCCCACTCCCACAACCCAACCCCTTTGTAATTACATTTACTGCAGCTCACATAGTTGTTACAGAAAGGAAAGAGAAAGAGAAATAGATAGGAGAAGCAGGAGAGTAGAGAAAGTTATTTATTTCACTTTAAATTGATGTGTTCCTCCCAGTGCTGCTGGATTTAAATTTGACAAATTGTCAGGAATAACACAAAGACGCAGCATTTTTTTTTCTAACAGTACAGTCACATATTAGAATATAAACACCAGATAATAGCACCAGTGCAGTGGGCTGTATTTTAAAATGGCCAGCGAGACTTTTTATTCCATATCCAGTATTATTTCATGCAGCGTGTTTGCTTGCATAAAGCTCATATTTAGATGCAATTGAAAGCAATCTTGTTATATTCACAGAGGCCGTAGTGGAGGACATCAATCTATAAACATGATTTATCTACTGCGCACCAAGCATTAGCATAGCCTGTCTATGCTGAAACGTCAAACCTGACCAGAATTTTAAACATCAACCAAACTGAAATTAAAGATTGAAGTGAATCAGTGTGGTTTTACTTCACTGCAGCTGGAAAGGCAACGTAATTATTGTACATAAATGCACAATTTGCACCAAGAGAAGCCAGCGACTCTTACTGTATGTGTGTGAACACACATCACAGAAAAAGTGCATCCATTTTATTTCTTTTCACTCAAACAGTGTATTGGCCTCTGTGACCTCTACTTCCAGGAACAGGATCACGATCAGCAACACACTCACTCATTATGTCTTGACTTCCGCGAGCTAAATCTAATCAACTTATTAGCTATTTAAGTACATGATTTTACATGTGTGTAGTTCCAGATGGGCAGAACAACTGGTTCACCTATGTCCCACAGGTTCATATTAATGTGTGGCGCACCTGCAGCTGCAAAAGTGGCGCTCAGTATAAACTGAAGTCATTTCTAATACTGCGTGATTGAGGTCTGCCACAGGCTACGGCTACAGACAGCCTCTGTGAAGGAGATAATGATGCATATGCACACAGCTGTCAGTCAGCCAGCTAAGGGGAATCGTCTTGAGGAAAATAAAAACAGACTGTAGCAGATATAATGCAGTATTTGTATAGGAAATGATGGGTTGGGAAATAGAGGGGAACGGGATGTCAGAGCTGTTGCAACATGGAGAAGAGATCTGTTGAGAATCTCCCCAAATTATAAAATCTCACATGGATTCCTGTCTTTTATTGTCAATATATTTGTATATTCATACTGAACATGTGAACGCCTTAGACAAATTGAGTTTGATTAAAGAAGACATATTTTTTGTTCACTTGCTGCCAGTGGTATCTAACCATGCAGATAGTGTAATTTGTTGGGAGGTCAATGTGATTTGGTTTGTGGAGCTCACAACCTTGGAAATATTGTGGTTAAAATACTATGTAATTTACGTGACAAAGAAAATCATTGCTGCCATCAACAGCGGTCACCCTCTTTATACTTCACAATTACATACATATTTAAGCTTTATACAAACTGCATTATACTTTTTGAATACAAAATGATGTATGAGAACAGCCTGGTTTGTTTGTTTAAAGAAATAAAATGTCAAGTACCAAACTATATACTTTAATAGATACATACAAGGAGCAAATTATGATAGAATATGAAATAGTACCAGGTGTAGTTAACGATAAACTATGATAGCTAAAACCAGAAATATAAATGTCTGACAGTTACAATGCAGTAAAATGACCGTAAGTGTAGTATACTAATGTAGATGCACCATTCAGTATTTTAATATTAACAATGCTAAATGTGGAAGGAAACTCTTGTCAAACTCAGGGAGAATTATTATTCAACTACACATTTTAGCATCTTTCTTTGTCTACCGCTTTTTGTTGACCTGTTCACTAAACAGATGAATTCAGCTAGAAGATGTTGACCATGTTGCAAAGAGTTAAATATTTCTCTCAGGAGTTGGTGGAGACAAAAACAGAGAGAGAAAGGGAGTGAGAGTGACTGTGTGACTGACACTACAACAAATAAGCATCCAAAATAATGCTAATGTTGCTCTTTTTCTGCTATATGTGAAAATATGCCGTAACTGTTGTTTGCCTATCACAATTTCACGAGGTGACAATAATTTCAGTGTTGCATTTTCAGCTTGTTTCCCCCCAAAATAACAACAAAATGCAGTTATATAATTGTTTGAAGCTGTGAGCATCTCTGATATCTCAAAATCAGAGCATATGAGATATATAAAGCAAACTACAACAACAAACACTAATATTAGCTAACTGAGAAAATGCCTTTTGTTTGTATTTGGGTGGACTTGCCCTTTAATAGGAGGTCGAGGTAGACTAAATGAAGGTGCTGTGTGAGAAGACCTGTTTACAAGAAGCTGTTGAGGGACTGTGGATGAGTCAGCTGCACCTCAGGAGGCTGTTGTTAGAGCTCTTTTAGTAACAAGCTGGACTAATCCCTGCCTTTCACTGAGGCACATGCTCTGATAGCCTTGTATTACAGTGTTTTCTGTAAGTCAGTAGTCAGGACAAGATTTCCAAGTGCTCTCACTGAACACACAACTGTTCACTGACTCTGAACGCCAGTGAGAAATGTAAATTGTTGCTCTCGCTGCCTGGTGGTGTTTACTACTTTTCCTCTCCCTTACATGTTATACTGGAAGGTGAGGTTGTGTTTTTTGAAACTAGTATCCATTGTAATGCCTAACAGAGAGCCAAATAAATTCCTCATTAAATTCAGAATAGCTCTGAGCTACAGTACAAAAGCACATTCTTATGTTGCTGCTGCATCTGCGAGTGAAAACAGGCAAGGAAATAACACCAGTGTTGAAAATATTTCTGTTATTGATGTTAAACCCCCCTGAGGTTGTTAATATGTAACACTTACATTCTGCTGTGAAATGTTTTGCAGTTTATTAATGATGATCTCCCTCTGTATAATTATAAGAAATTAATTAACATTTGTATCATCTATCAACCTACGGAGGTTTTGATGATTAATAAAAGCAGTGTACTCTGTCCTCCCACACACTCCATCTCACTCTGTGGGCGCATTGTGTAATTTTTGATGATTGCAGTGATAGAGATGCTTGAAATATTGCTGTTCATTAAATGTTTTTTTTTTTTTGTGCTGTCTCCAATGACTGTGCGTGGAAACGTGCTTCAAGCGCAGGAACAGAGCAGTATTCAAATGTGACAAAGTGAGAATTATGAGCATGTCAGAAATGCCTGGTATCAGTATGTGAGATGTAAAGGTGATTACAATGACTAACAAAATGATAGAGAGAAAGGAGCACTTGCTGCTCACTACTAGTCTGTAGTTATGAAATTAAACTGTTTAGGTGTTTTATTACATCATTTACTGGCATGTAGTCTTCCTGGCACTTTACTGCCACCTGTAGTCACCCATGTGCCTCTGTGTGTGTGTGTGTGTGTGTGTGTGTGTGTGTGTGTGTGTGTGTGTGCAAACAAAATGAGACAAAGAAAATGGTGAAAGACTCATAAAAAGACAGTTCCACAGAGAACCTTTAACCTGCAGTATAGCAAATAACAATCACATTTTCCTCGTGCCTTCCGCAGAGCCAAGAAAATGATTTAAGTGACCTAAGGTTAAGTATTAATGCAAAAACATGCAAATTTATTTGCACTCATCACTTCCACGTAGAAATAAGGATATATAGATTACTGAGAGGATTACAGAGACAATAATGGTCCCTGCATTCCTGGTTTATACAGTTTAGCAAGGCTACAAGTCTACAGCCACACTGTGAGCTAATGCTAACATGGTACTGTTAAAGGTGCTAAATGTGAGACTGGTTGCATTTCTGTTGCCTCTGCACGGCTCTCAACATGGCAGCAGCTGAGCCACCCTGTTAATTATCTCTGTTTAGCGTGTTAGCATGCTAAAAATTTCAAAATAGCACTAAATACAAATGACACTAGTGTACCTGCAACTATTTTTAAGGTATTTTAAGGTTAGATAAACCAAATGATGAGGCGATCAACCAACTAACATTTTTCTATCTAACAAAGGAAAAATTTAATTATTAATGAAAAAACATGCTAATTTCTTTGCACTCATCACTTCCATAGCAACGATGTAGCTGGTCAGAAGTAGCCAGAAATTAGCCACCTGGATTAGTTATATTTGCTAACTGCCTGGGGATCCACATGTGGGGCTTAATCGTTGAAAACATGAAAACATTTATTAGCCATTGTCAGAGCTGCCACGAGTTTGATAAAAAAAATACCATAGATATTACATATGCCAGACCTGTGTGGCAATGATTAAAGCCATCCCCACTCTGTTTTCTCATCTGGATTTTAGTAGCAGCCACAAAGGAGGACTCACCCAGAGAAATGTTACTGTTCTCATAGTTTGAAAGGCAAATGTTCCTCATTCAAAACTCTAGCAGATAAACATAATTACACTATAGGAGAGGTGCTAAGTACAGTACGCATGTGTTCAGCTATATTTTTCCATCTTGTTTTCTTTATATTCTGTGCAAAAATCCTTTTGATCAGAATAACTTGCAACATTTATTTTTCACATAGGCCTTTACTTAGACGTGAGCTTGAGAAAGAAACATTAGCTCAGGCTCATCGCTTCCCCAAACTGTGGTCAGAAACATGCCGTCCTTGAAAAGAAACTCTTGAAATCTCTCCAACCTCTTTGATGTATAGTGAAGATGTGCCGTTGCCTGTCACTGCTGGCTGAGGAATCAGTCATCTCGGCTTTTTTTATATTCTCTCTGGTACCGTTAACTTGCTGCTTTGGAGCCTCCCTCGTCACATCTCTGTGCCTCCAGTGGCGTTAAAATGTTCCACCAAAGTGTAATATCACTTCACTGATCGCACATTTAATGCTCCGCTGCTGTATCAGACGCTGTTTTGTGTTGTGATTTGTCAGGTTTTTATTTCTTATTGTGAGGTTTTACTTACTTGGTTTATCTTCTGACATTATGACTTACTGTTGTTCCTTTTTAATTCATAATTTGAATCTTATGAATCATATTATCTACAGGTATATTTGCAAATTGTTCTGTTTTCCATCTAAGAAGCTCAGTATTCTGAATTATGGCTTCATTATCAGGATCTTTTTATACACTTGTGATAGTGAATAGTGTCTGTCCTGGGGCCTTATGTTTTATGACTGGCTGTAAATTTTCAAGGCACCACTATGCCAGCCATGCCTGACCTTCTTTGTCTGTGTGTGGGCGTATTCACAGGTACACTTTCATTTATAAATCCATCCCGGGGGAGGAATCCTTCTCACCTATGCTGATACATACTGAAGCTGTGGTTGGTGTGGTCTGCAATTGTTAGATGTTTTACAGACGACTTAACGCTCTGTTTGGTCAAAAACCCTGTAAGTCGTCTGCCCCCTTCACAATGTAACTCATTAAGGAGTGACTTCAAATTGACTGACTGAGAATCCACATTGATTACATAGCAGGAATGTAACTCTTGTTGTCAGGGTCTCTTTGCTGACTTAAGTGGTTCCTATATACCAGACATGGGCAAACTACAGCCCGCGGGGTATTAATGGCCTGTTTGCCTCTTTTACCAGACCACTGAAGTTGTCCAAATTATATTTTTCAATTAAATTATATTATATTCAGGGTTGCCGCCACGTTAACACAATCTGCATGTGCAATGGTAGGTCTAATTGAACAAACTGCCCGAAATATGTAACAAGAAGATTAAAGTAGGTCATGAAGCAGAACTCCATTCAAAAAATCAAGGAAACCGACAACGCAGTCTTAACTAATGATCAAACATGCTGATAAAATTAGATTAACCATTTTTTAAAAATCTGTTCAAGCTTCTCTTGTAGTTCGGCAAACAAATAATCCACCAAAGAGCATCGTTAAAATATTAATTTGTAACGTGAAATGGAAGAAAAGGAAAAGTGAGACGTTCTTTTCATAAACACAGCGCTTATTAGAGCCAATGTGGTTTAGCACAGATTTTTTATATATACTGTATGTATATATGTATATACATATACGTATATATGTACACATATATACAATCACACAGTTTAGTTTTTGTTCTTAAGACCTAGTTTGCTTTATTATACATTTATTAACAGGGTGTTTTACATTCATATGCAGCCCTTTTGTGCTTGTCACTCTGTCATAAATATTTGTGAGTTCAGTCAGGCCTTACTTGTTTATACAGAAGGTGAATTATGTCTGAAAAAATCATAATGTAATGTTTTGTATTCTGTTCCGTCCTGGGGGACGTACTGTACTGTACAGACAAGGCCATGTATTGCAACATGAACGTTACCTTTGGCAGTGAGCTATGCTGATAATTGCCGAGTGGGTGTCAGGCCTTTAGTGAATTTGCAACCAAGTGAGATGACAAAATATGTCAAAACACGTTTTTCATCTAGTCATATCTCACTCCTCCTCACCCTCCTTCACCTCTTCGAACCTGGACCTCATTATGGTGAGAGGAAGTTGAACCTAAACGACAGAATTAAGAGTTTGAGTGGGAGTTTTGACAATGACTCTTGGATGTACTTTTATGTTTCACTTGCACATAATTGACTAAAAGTTTTTACCTGACGTTTAAGCAGATTTGTGTTGTCTTTCATTAGTGACTCTTACACTCACTACTACAGTATTTCTCAACAACTTTTATGATTCATATTAGCTTGACCTTTATGAATCTCCATAAAATGAATGAGCAACATTCATAACGGCCTCATTGGCATTTCTATAACATAATTACTGATGTTCCCTGTACTCCTCGTTTCTACAGTCTAGCAAGAATGCAAGTCTACAACCACACTAGCATCTCTGTGAGGCTGCATGTGGGTATAGTTTTTGAGCGAAATGCTAACATCAACATGCTTACAATGACAATGCTAACAAACTGATGTTAAAGGTGCTACATGCAAGACTGTTTTCCCTTCTGTTGCCTCTGCACAGCTCTCAACATGGTGACAGCTGAGCCACCCTGTTAATTATCTTGGTTTAGCATGTTAGCACGCTAACAGTTTCAAAATAGTACTAGATACAAATGACACCACTTAGTGTACCTGAAGCTATTTTAAGGTATCTGATGAGGTGATCAACCAACTAACCTTGAAATATTTGCGAATTACCAAATTATTAGTGAGATAGAAAAAAACTTTCCCTTTGATTTAAATAGACCCTTCTTCCATGAGGCAATCATTAAAATGAACACAGTTATGTCTTTTTTATGTTGGCCTTATCATCCAAGGCATCCATCAGTTGAATACACCGGTCGTTTTGATATGTCTCTCCATTCCCAGCAGCCCCTCAATCAATCAGTCAGTTTTGTTGTGACTCCCTGTGGCTCTACTCTGTTGATGCATAGAACCGTCACAACCCTTCCTGAGCTGTCTCTAATGACTTTTTCATTATCACTGACATCAACTGAATGGCAGTGAAACACAGGTATTAGAGCCATATTTAATTGAATCTGAAGGGGGTACAAAATATTAGGCAAAGCCACGCTGTAAAGCCGTTAAGAGCTGAGAGCGTTCGGCTGCATCCAGAGATCAAGTTGTCAGGCTGTGCGTCTTGCTGCTGAAGTCACCGTGACTTCCATGTCTTGGAGGTCTGTGCTGTGTGACAAGACGTGATGGATTCACACCCCTGGGAATACCCTTACCTGTGTGTGTGTGTGTGTGTGTGTGTGTGTGTGTGTGTGTGTGTGTGTGTGTGTGAAGGACCAGGAAATGTTCCTCTGGTCACTTCAAGGCTCGTCTCTAAGTCATATCAATGACCCAGATAAACAGAAAGCCACAGACTGAGAACTAAGTAACTCGATGGGAAATAAAAAGGAACTTGGCAGCTTGGTCAGCAGCCATTTTTGGTGTATGACTTGTTGAGGGAAGTAATATATATACCTAGATTGTCTCTTTATTTTCTCGTACATTGAAAAAACACTTAATACCCACAGAGTGGTAAAATCATCACATCTCTCTTTGTCATCATGGCCTTGTGATGCTGGTTTTGTGTTTTTACAGACTATAAATGCCTGTATTTTCCATCCTAGAGAATCAATCTGCACAGGTCACTTTGATTTCCTTTGTGTTATTCTAAAGCTGATGACTCCTCCCTTATGCAACTCTGCCACGAGGAGAGCAGATCAGCAGTTCTGCACAACTCCTGCAGCATAAAAAGATCGCCTGCGCTTGACCTTGTGTGCCTATTTTACAAAAATAAACAAAAATGCTGCATTCGACTGTGTTCAGTCCGTCCTTTGTCAATAAGTCGATGAATTTAAACTGGCTCGCTGTCATGTCACTATGTGTCATGCAGCAGCAGCGTTTTACTGTAATTGTAGTATTTTCTTACACAGCATTTGACCCGATGAAATATGTAAACAGACAGGCAGGTTATGTAACTCAGCGTAGGGTGTCGGGGGGGTTAGTGATTGGACTAAAAACTGAATCGCACTGAGAGTGTGACCTCACTGAGACCTGTGTGCTGTTTGTTTAAACTCATGTCACATGTTGAGAAATAATCCTCATGCAGGTCAAACCTGCAGTAATTAGTCAATGTTTGTGTTTACTGTGAATACTTTGAAACAGTTTTTTTTTAATGCAATGCATATGTCTGGCATTCAGTCATACGTTACTTTTCTTAAGATTATTGGGCATCTGATGTATTTGTTTAAATCCATATGGATTTCTTTGCAGAGACTCGAGCACTGCAAATTAGCTCAGGCTTTAACCACCATGATATGTGGCATTAGGCTGTTCACTGAATATTTCTGTTTATATATATATATATATATATATATATATATATATATATGTATGTAAATAAATAAATAATAAGGGTTTATGTAATTTCTCAGCATTAATGAGTAATTGGCAACATAAAAGAGGCAGCAGCAGAATGGAAAAACATTGGCGGAAGAAACACACCCAGTGCTTTCTAAGTAAAGATTACAGTGTCGAAAACTTGTTTTTTTCAGTGCCAAAGGGATGACAAATGCACCACAAATGCCCTTGGAATTTTCCCTGCACTGTTTCTCCACAGTGTAGCGGTTGTTGAAAATAACAACATGCAGCGATAGGTTGCTGAGTCGTGATCATTTTAACCTTTTTAATGACTGCCTCTTAGCTTTTATTTCACCTCCAGTGTTATTGTAACATTTTCATGATGGGAATTTGATCTGACAAAAATAATCACAGAGCCCTTTTGGCGGAGAACAACCTTGGGTGTGATTTAATTGTCACTGCAGATGGAAAGAAAGAATGTTGACGCTGTGCAATACGTGACTGAACTTGGATTATTTCAAGTTTCTCTCTTTTTCTTCCTCACTCTCTCTCTCTCTCTTTGAGCTTATCTCTGTTTGTGTTGCTGTGTGGAGCCACGGCTCTCTGCCAAGAAGTTACATTACAGTCGCGGGTTGACATAAATGTGGGTGTACAAAGGACTTGGAGGGCTTAAATACTTTATTGTGTGTGTAATGTGAACTGAGCAATTATATCTGCCAGCCTTTCAAACAAAGAGCTCATATCAGACAGGTTCATGTGTTTTTAATTAACAGCATTCGGCTAACTGGAGAAATGATCGGTGCATGTGAGGTGCTGTAGTATAATTATTTATTATTCTTTTGGCAATCATAAGATGACAGCAGTGGTAGTCCTGATGTAAAGAAAATGCATATACTATAACATGACAAAGCATCCACATTGTATTTGTTGTTGTGATGAATTTTTGTCACATCTGTATCAAATATTCTTCTCAGCAGAAACTGTTTTCCCTTTTGTGGGTTTGTGGGTTAAACAGCATCTGTCATTTTCAGTATTAAACTAATTGCTTGACTGTTACAACGTCCTCCTCTCAAATCTTAAAAATACATCTGTCTGAATTTAAATGCAGTTTCTCTTTTGAGAGCGGGAACTTGAGGATTGTGTCTACTGGCACATTGGAGCAATTTGGCAGCCTGATACCCCATTCAGCACAATGTTGCACTAATCCAGTTTAAAAATAATTAGCTACAGACTAGCAGGCCTGTGAAATTCCTCTCTCTGATTGTTAATGTTCCCGTCATGGCCCCGTCCTCTTCTGCTAGTTCCCAGAGAGGAAATGCATCTATTTTCAAATTTCTGTTATTCTCAATAATAATTTAACAAAGGCTCCAGTTACTTCTGTATTTTTTAACCTAGACCATTTTCTACACATTTTGTGACTACAATTATTTTAACTGGTCCAGTAAGTATAATAATTCAACAATAACAACAATAAACTTTGGCCAGCTGCCACTCACGTGTCCACCATGGCTGTCCCCACACTCATAATTACAATCAGACCCTGTCATGGCAAAAAAAAAAAACATTTTAGTGCATTTTAGTGGATGTAAATGATGTTGCCAGCTTTCCCCAATAGCAACATATTGCAGTCTGTTAGCAGCTGCCGACTATAGCGCTTTCCTTTAACGCTAGACCACTTTCAGAAATTGTTGTCAGTTATTAGTGAGACACAAAAACATGGGAAAATAACTACAGAATTTAAGCCTCAACCAAAAGTTAAAAATACAAAGTGATTTAATCTCACTGTGCTGCTCACTATTTCCATCTAAATAGTTGTTCTCATTAATATTGTTTCTGGTCCGTCAGCTCCTAACCTGAAGGGACGACCTCGGAAGAAGAAGCTGTCCATCTCTCAGAGGAGGGACTCCCAGGGTCAGGCTCAGGGTCAAGGGTCATCAGGGTCTACCCAGGGGTCAACAGCTGTGGTAGCACAGGACCCCTGCAGCCCAGACAGCAAAGCTGCTACCAAGGTAAGATAAGATAGCAGAAGGTCGTAGTAAGAAAATATAAAGATACAGCATTATTGATCCCAAAAGGGTCACATGTTCACATCATTTGGGCCAAAACAATTTGTGATAATGGTTTTACGAGATCTAGAGAAAACCTGAAGAAATAATATTGCTACAAATCACATTCATCTTTAACTTTATCTGCCATTTCCTATCTTTTTTGGTAAATGAATTACATTCAAACTGTATGTAGGGAGGTGGAGTTAACCATAACTCTATAAATTAAATGGTTTAAGAGGTGCTGCATTTTTACCTGACATTATCAGAATTGTATCAGGCTACGTTCAGAGTGCAGGGCTGAATGCTCAATTCAGATTTTTTTGTGAAACCCGATTTTTTTGCGAGGTCATTCACGTTTCCAATTAAATGCGACTTGTATGTGATCTCCAGCGTGAAATTTAAACACCCCAAAAGTGTCTCGCATGTGCATTGGAAGACACAATGACGTCACACAGTGAGCGAGCTCAGTGTTTACGGAAGTAAACATGGACACTGGTGGTGGACAGTAAACCGCCCGGTTCCAATAAGGTTTAGGTAAAGTTTAGCCTAAATGGAGCTATCCCCTCAAATATGAATTAACTCAGAAACCTCCCTTTTCCCTCCACTGACTACTCTCCGCATTATCGCCATGGTTGTTATTTTTCTTCCCGCTTCTGCCTACTTCAGTGCAGAATAGTGACCTGGCTGTTCAGACTGAAGTCGAATGTCAAAAGATCAGATATGTATCCATTTTAGGACCACATATCCAAGTGGCCTGGGTCGCAGTTCAAAAAAATCTGATCTGTGTCTTTCAGAATGTAATTAAAAGATCAGATAGAGTTCACATATGGGCGAAAAAAATTGGAGTTGGGTTCAGGCTGCAGTCTGAACGTAGCTTTATTAATGATGTTAATATTTATTTTGATATCATATATATAATCAATACTAGCATATTGCAGCACATCTACACTGTAGTCAAATGCAGTTATAGAGATTAGGTTTGATCTAATATGACTTTAAGGGAATTAGATAAAATATCTTTATGAAACTGATTTTATTTTAAGGATTACTAGTAAATGCCATATGATGGTGCATTAGGTCAAAGAACATAGGACTGTAACCAATGATTCTATTATTGATTTAATAATCTGCCAAATATTTTGTTGATTAATAATGTGGTCAATGAAATACTGGATGTCACATAAAATTTTAGTCATAGTTTCCTAAAGTGCAAGGCTGTGTCATTAATTTTTATGTGACGTTGGTTGAAATATTCAAAGTGAAAGAGTGTAAAAGTTGCTTCACTGCTGTTATACTTTTCTATTTTGAGACTCTGGACAATAAACAATATTAGCAATTCTCTCTCGAAGGCAGAATCAAACTAATCTGTGATGACAGGAAAAGCTGCTCCATCAGTAACCATTGAAAAGCTGCCAGCTAATAAAAAAAATATATTTCTTTATGCTTGAACGCAAACACATCTCATTAAAACTGTCTGACATCATTTGAGTAACACTGTGTAAAGGGTTCATTTTTTATCTAAAGTTACACTCTCTCTTTTTGCAGGTCAAACCCAACTGTAAAACGGTACCCAACGGAAAAATTGCCCCAGCAGCCAGACACAAGGCCAGCGGCCTCAGCAAGAAATCCTCAGCTGAGGAGAAGGAGAGAGAGAAGGATAAGGAAAAGGAGGAGAGGAGCGAGAAGGAGGAAAAGAAAGAGGAGGAGACATCAGAGGAGAGCCGAGCGGAGGAGCAAGCTTTCCTAGTAGAGCTCTACAAGTACATGAAAGAAAGAGACACACCCATAGAGAGGATCCCCTTCCTGGGCTTCAAACAGAGTGAGTACAACTCATGCTCTTATTCCCTCACTGGCAGTGTTTCACCAGTGGAGCCTGATGTGTGTGGATACAGTTTACTTTCATATTTTTATTTTGGACATTTAGGTCATAACATCCACAGTGAGGAAGGATAGCAGACTGGTAGGGCTATCAGAGTATAAGACAGCTGTACAGGCGTGAAAGTAGGAAATATAATAGCAGTGTGATATAAAAATATCTGCTGTACAATATAAGCCTCTGCTGTTTAAATCGTAATTTTAGCATGTAGCTACTTGGTTAGCTCTGTTGCTAGACTAATGTTGACGTTATTCCAGTTGTGGTTTAGATACGAAACTCAACGTCAGAATGACCACTGGATAATCCAAATATATAATGCAATTTCAAAACATGTTCAATGTATGACGCATAGTCATAATGGTATGAAGGCTACTGAAACTGCAGCAAGGCTACTGCTTTGTGGCAGCATGTTTACGTCACCAGTAAGGACTGGATTACGGCACTGGTTACTAAGGTGTAAACAGAGTTAAAGCAGCATAGAGGAGGAGAGTGCAATGGAAAGAGAAAATAATGTTACCAGTAAGGTTACTTTTGAAAAAATACTATATTGTGATTGAGATATAAAATTAACTCTATCAAGATATAATTATATAGATTTTATGTGGCACAGTTCTATCTGAAAGTACTAAAAGCTGTTAAAAACTCACAAGCAAAGAGAAAAAATACATTAGTTAAACTCCTTTTGAGAAAAGACACAAAATTATGTGCTAGTTTAGATACCAGAGTGAAATATGATAGCAAGATAAGCATGGAAAACCCCTGTGTGGATTTTAATCAGCATCTCTAACCACGTTAGAGATTGTGCCCCCTGTTGTGATCAGAAGAGAAACCAGTCAAGTCAAGGGCAGACTGTGTCCAAACCATCAAGCTGCAGGGGAAGAAGTGAAGATGGCTGCCAACTGCTGCAGGCATTATGCCCAGTATCTTTAAATTTCATTGCTGTTAACCTGTAAAAACACACATTCAATTTGTGGTAGTAGTAAACCAAAGGAATAATTGTCTATGTTGAGAAAGTGGTTGGTAAAAGACTCTGGGGGCTTCCTGTCAGAACCCTTTTTGGTTTGCTTTTATTAAGGAGAGAATATCTTCTCACAGTTGTCAAAGGGGTTTCCTGTGAAGTCCAAGAACATCCTCTAACAATGTTAAAAGAACAACATACTGTATGCGAAACACATCTGTGCAAGATGAAAGATTCTCCAATGTATGTTGGATGCTTAACTTGCCCTTGGTGTGGACAGGACAGAGAGGAGAAACGTGCAGGTAAACATCATGAAGGCCGCGCTCTGGTCTCTGGAAACTCCTCTCAGTATTTGTCTTTTCCTCGTGTTTTATCTCGACAGAAGACACATGGGAACGCTGAGGCTCTCCCCTCAAACTGTGGTTTTCAAATGCACCTTTCTCAGGCTTCATACAAGGAGGGAAATCACATTTGCATTCATGTCAAAGAGCCAAGAAACATGCAGCCACTCACAGCACAGCGCTGCACGACAACATCAGCAAATTAACAGGAGGCAGGAGAGAGATGTCTGAATGGAACAGTGAGAGTTTATAGCACAGTAAAAAGCCATTACTCCAAACTGTTACATGAAGGTAAGCTGTGGTCGCCTCCGCTCTGCTAACCTCACCGCGGTATTTTGACAATCCTGTCATCTTGACTGCCGACATGTTGCTGCTTAAATAGGTCATTGTGGTTTAGGGAGATAGAGAGAGAGAGAGCGATGAAGACGTAGAGAGAGACCGAGGAAGAATTACATACCCAACTTGCTTTACTGTTAGTTGGCATTTCTCAGTTTGAGCTCAGAATAAAGTCACGGTCCAAGCGCCAACTGTTTTACATACAGTACATGCTTTGAATCTCAAAACCAGACACATCATAAGCAAGGCCCTCATTAAATGGTGAAATCATGCTGTTTAAACTTCGTCCTTGGCAGCGAGCACATGTAAAGAGGAGGGGGAAAAAAGGAAAACACATCATAATTAATACAACAAACCCTTAGATGTAATCAGGCGCTGTTTTCATATTCTTCCCTTTAAACTGGCTACAAATGCATTAAAAGATCAAAGAACTCGCTTTCCTGTAATGGAAATTGAAATGATGTTATTTTAGTTGCGTTTGAGTAATAATGTTTTTATGAAGTTCTCTGGAGTTAAACAAAGCAACAGATGGTTGAAAGATTTTCCAGAGTTATCCATGCTTTGTTGGCTGCGCCACTTAAATATCCATTTGATTCACCTCCAGAAAAAAATCAATCTGAACATGAACTATATTCATCTTCATCTCTTAGCTGTGGGGTTCACCTGATTTTGTTTTTTTGTTGTTTTTTTTAAGACAGTGACTCTTTACAGAAAATTCAGTCCATCTGCCTTCACCTTGAATGGCTCATAACATATTTAAACTCAGTAATATTAATTGTGCTGTTTTAACACAGTTCACACCCTAACCCTAACCCTAACACTCCAGGGTTTGTATGCATTAAAGATGCAGTTTCCATCCCTGTCTGTCCAGAATGCCAAGTTATGGCCAAAAATGAGTTTTGTGAAGTCACAAACCTTAAATCCAGATGTACGTTTGTGCCAAATTTGAAGAAATTTCCTCCAGGTGTTCCTGAGATCATCATGTTAACAATATTTTTTTATTTGAGTTGCTGGAACCAAATAACTACAATTAACAGTTATTGGATGAATCAGTTGCTTGTTTCTCTTTCAATTTATTAGCTGTTTATTTTGCCTGAATTCCAAGGTGACATCATTAAATGTCTTTCTTTGTCCAAACTGTAGTTCTAAACTCAGATATTGTCACTGTTTCTGCTTAATTAAATGACTGAAATGATAAATTGACTGTAAGTTTTTGGGGATTATTTTACTCTATGAAGTCGACTAATTATGTCTGCTGTAATACATTTAACAAACACCTTAACATGGCTCCGTTAAACAATCCCAGATGAAGTATTCTTGAAAAACAAAAGGGAGAAATCTGTCTCTAAACTACTTCGGTAAAGCCATTTACAGAGGCTGAATTCACACTAGAGCACCTGAATCACAGGAAATGGCAGGGAACAGTTGGCTGTTACCTTTGAGGAGCAGTGCAGTTGGAGAGGAAAACCGTTTTGTGCTGCAGTTTATTCATGCGAGCTGCTGTCCTTCTATTTTTTATCACTTGTTTAATATTGACTTTACAGCTGCTGCCATTACAGTCGTGTGGATGCAGTAGAGGCGTCGAAAAAGACGAGAGACAGAGTGGATTTAAGAAGAATAAAACTGGCATAGTTGTGGTTACACTGTATGTTCTGAATGCCCTTGATATGCAAGTGTGTGTGTGTGTGTGTGTGTGTGTGTGTGTGTGTGTGAGACACTATTCCTCATGTGTGCTTCAGTGCTCAGGCATCAGCTTGTGATTGTGAACATCAGTTCCAATTTGTCTCCCTCTTTCAGCCTTGTTGTCTAATTGCCACAGCATCGGTGTGTCATTGAGGCTGCATTGTGTTCCTGTTTTGTCATCCTTATCTCAGTGATAATTGTCCCTGCCAAATAGAGGGGAATTAAGAAAAGAAATTGCTAATGACAACACATCTAAGAAAAAGCATGTTCTCTCATTTCCTTTATCTGCTCTGCCCCCTCCCAGTCCTGTGTGCTATTGTAGTAATTACAGTCAGTGCATAACAAGCTAGTTAAATAGCCCATCTTTCTGTTTCTACAGTCAGAAAGCACAATACACCGGAGTGCTCAGTTCAAACAGAAAAACCTACCCAGCTCCCTTTGTTATTCCACCCGTGCATTGACAACGGTAGCAGAGAGGAGGGAAGGAAAAAATCAATGCTGTCAAATGCGGAGATAGGAAAATGTCATTTTGACAAATGCAAGGCTTTGTGTACGCACAGATTGAATTTTGATGGATTTCTCCCCAGGCGAGGCCTCCTTTTCTTATTTATAGGCCTTCATATAAAAATGTTAAACAATGATGTTACAGAAAGCAAATACAAATGTCATTGGCACAAAAAAGTCCTCCAATGAACTTGCGGTTCTTTGTTTGTGGGAAACATTTTCTTTCAAAGATAGACAGCCATTTGAAGCCCCTGTGAAAGCGTACATGGCTATTTTTAGGAGACTGTTACACAAGGCTTGTATTTTGATATGGCCTGTCACAGGGTATTTGCATCAGGAAATCAATGCAAATGAATTTGCATTAGTTCAAACAGAAGTTTGAGCATATTGCCAAGTGTTTGATGCTTGTAATTGTTTTCATTCATACCTGCAAGCTGCAGCTGAGGGTTAACAAATCTCTTTGTCAGGACAAAGCATGTGCTGTGTTCTGTCACATAGCAGTGACTGCTCTGTCTGTCTATCTATCTATCTATCTGTCTATCTATCTATCTAGCTGTCTGTCTGTCTGTCTATCTATCTATCTATCTATCTATCTGTCTGTCTGTCTATCTACCTGTCTGTCTATCTATCTATCTATCTATCTGTCTATCTACCTGTCTGTCTATCTATCTATCTATCTATCTATCTATCTATCTATCTGTCTGTCTGTCTATCTACCTGTCTGTCTATCTATCTATCTATCTATCTATCTATCTGTCTATCTGTCTATCTACCTGTCTGTCTATCTATCTATCTATCTATCTATCTATCTGTCTGTCTGTCTATCTATCTGCCCCTTTCACACTGCTGTGTAATGTACATTTTGTGTATGTTCTTCAAAAACAGTTTATGTTTATTTGTTGAAATTCCCAGCAGTCAAATTTCCTGACAAAAAAAGAGCAAAATCTTGTATCCGTGGCTGTCACAAGACTGTAATAAATCCATCTATGTGTTTCATTTTGTGTGAATGTAAAGATTGAACAGGTTACCTTCCTGTCTACTGACTGCACTTGACTGAGTGCTAGCAAGGTGCTAGCTAGCAGTCGTCATGGTAATGGTGTGGCAGTAGCTTTGGAGGGACTGTCAGTGTTGTTGACTTGATGACTTTCTAGATTTAGGGACTTTTTGAGCTGTTAGCTCCTCTCACTGTAAAATGGTTGGCAGCACTGGGCTATTTTTACAGCATGTAGCATACTCTTGATAGATTACCAACCCTGGCTTTAAGTAAAGGGCCTGAATACTTCCTCCTACACTGTATTTCTCTCTCTCTCTCTGGTGTAATGACTCTATGTGACGTCATGTGTTTCAGCTCAGTTCCTGACTGCCTTGTTTGTCTTCTGTCTCCCACAGTCAACCTTTGGACTATGTTTCAAGCTGCTCAGAAACTAGGAGGATATGAGCTAGTAAGTATTCACATATGTGGTGATATATTCCTTCCCTTCTTTCTTCACCCCCCCCCCCCCCCCTTTCTGTTTCCCCCCGCTCTCTTTTTTCCTATTATCTCCCCTTCTTTCTCTCCCTCTGTTTCCCTACCTACATCCCTTCTTTCTTTCCTGTCTTTCTTTTTCTGCCCTTCTTTTACCCCTTGAGGTCAGTCACTGTTTTCCCAGGAAGAAAGTCTTGCTCAGAGCCACATTTAGCAAAAATGATGCCGTTGTTTCAAAACCCCCTCAGAGTGGAAAACACATGTTCCTCTGCTCTGCACTGGTCAGAAGGAAATTGGTCAAATCGCTCATATTTTCCCCATGCTGGAGATGAAGTGAAATGCACATACAGTATATACCCACATGCTGCATGCACGCACATACACAACCAAAGAAATGAGGCAGGGGCATGTGACTTGGCAGTCCCACCTGCCATTTATTCATTCACTATTCATGTGCAACATATTTCCAAAGTGAAGTCAATGTTTGATGTGGAGCTGCTCATGTCTGTTTCTTCATTAGCTAGCTGGTTTAATGTCATCTAAACAGACAGCCAGACCAGACCATAAACAGGATACAGCTCATATAATTGGGACTCGTATCCTTTTAATACCCTCATATCTGCAGCTGATTATCTCACGTTTCATGTCGGGGCTTTGTTAGCTTTGCGGCAGCTTGGGGTTTTGTATTTTGTGTTGCAGCCCATCATCTGTTAGGGGATAAGATGAGGAACAACTGACTGCATGATGTTAACAGAGCTTATTATGTTAGAGAATTGAGTGTTGAGTATTCAATAACTGGAACATCATGACTCACTAACTCCCCAAGACCTCAAAATGATGTCAACCACTTGTGTTTTTCTCTTTGTTTTTTTCTATTTCTTTCCTTCTTCCACTCATATTCTTTCAATTCACCTCACTCTACATCAATCTCCTTGCCATCCTGTCGTTCTGTTGTTCCTCTCTTTGTCTTATCACTTTGTCCTCTCATCCATCCCTCCAGATCACAGTCCGCAGACAGTGGAAGCATGTATATGATGAATTGGGCGGGAACCCCAGCAGCACAAGTGCCGCCACGTGTACGCGGAGACACTACGAGAGGTGAGCGATCATGCTATCATCAGCAGCTACGTACGACACACTAAGCATGCACACATGGAACAGTTTGCTTCGCCTGAGGTGTGCAAACTCCCTCACAGCTGCATCAAATATGATTTCACAATGCTTTATTCATAACATCAGGACACCACAAGACAAAAATTGATGTTATTCAAGGGAAGTCAATGCATTTACGCATATGTGAAGAATAATCTCTCACTGTTGGGGCATGCAGTTCTAATAGGATTAAAAAAAATGTTTTCCTTATGGACCTAAATCAATTTATGATGAGATTCAGTTCTTTTCTTAGGATTAATTGATTAGTTGTGTGGCACTATGGAACCAATTACACAGTAAACTCCACCCATGCTGCTCTACAAGCAGGCTAAAGAGGATTTAAGGGCTCAAAATGACTGCAACATTTTGAATTATTAAGTGACCTACATGGATGCACATATATATACAGTAACTACCCTCTCCAGCATAATATGCATTACAAGCACACAGAGCTACAAGATAAAAAGAAAGCAGCAGTTTAATGTATTCATCTAATCATTCAGTCAGATACTGCAGCATTTCAAACCTCCACATTATAATCACTCAGATGGTATTACTAACCAAAGCAAGCATATGAATATGATCCTGAGGGAAAGCTGTGAGCATATTATGCAGGGCTGTTTGCACATACTCGCACACGCACATGTGAGATAAGTGCACACGCCCACTTTCCCAAGGTTAAACAAACCGCAAATACGATCTTCCCAACAAGAGATAACCAGTCGCTCAGGAGGCAGGTCACTCTGCGGGGTCGGGGACCCTCTCCACATCGCTCTGGCTGCTGCAGGTCCATGCATCAGCACAGCTCCGACACACACACACACACACACACACACACACACACACACACACACACAACCCCGTCAGTTACACAGCATATTGTGTCAGGATTGCATGCTGTAAGCGAATTTGCAAGCACAGGCAGGAGAGGCTTTTCCCAGGAAATTTGTGAAATAAGTGTGAGAGTACATTGTTCAGTGTGTTGTATTTGTACACAAGTTGACATGGTGCATCTAAATGTTCGTTTCAGGGTCCTGACTGTGTTCCTAGTTCTTCCTCACTGTCTCGAACACGAATATGTTTCGAAGGAGGAGTTCCTTATTTATACTAATAATAGATATGACTTTCAACACCCTCTTGTCAGATAAGATGTTGACCACAAATCATTTTATCACAAAAGTCAGAATATGCCCTTGATCTTTGTTCGGATGCGTCTCTCTGCCAAGAAATGACTTTGAGGCCAGATGTGAAAAGCAATATTTAAAAGGTGTAAAGAGGGTCGTAGGAAGACAGGCGGTGTAGGACAAAACAGCATGGGAAGCACTGAGGTGTGACCGCTGCTGCGCTGGCCTTTCCTTCTCCAGCCACCGAGAAGCAGCTGAGAGAAAATAATGCTGAATCAATACAAAGCAATAATATCCACATACTGCAGTGAATATCAGGCTGACAGAGAGAGAAGGTGGGAGAGGGAGGGTGGAGGTGATGGGGTGTGTGTGTGTGTGTGTGAGAGAGAGAGAGAGAGAGAGAGAGAGAGAGAGAGAGAGAGAGATCAGCTGAAGCTGAGCAAGTTTCCATTCAGGGGAATAATTTTAGCTGAGCCTCAGTGTTTGGGCTGCTTGGAGGGCAATTAGCTTCATTGTATTAACTCAGCAAACACGGCCATTCTCTCCGCATGATGAATGAGGCTGTTTGTGAGGCTCGCTGAAGTGTGTGTTTGTTCCCCAGAGGCATCTTTGTTTCCACCTTTAATCATTAGTCAATGTGCTACAGAAATATAATTCACAGGGAAGAATGTACACTGTACAAACTGGAACAACACTTACGTTTCCCTCTCCTCTCAGAAGGATCACTTATGATTTGTCTCACTGGGCCAAAGTACAGTAGAGCAGGAGGTATCACGTATTACGCTAGTGGGAAGAAAGGAAACAATATTTCAGGACATAATTACTTTTAATAAAGTGGATATTCTTGGCATTATTTGGGTTAAAGACTGTGAGAATCCACAAGCATTCAGCTCCCATTTTTAAATTACAGCCATTATCCCTTTACAGCCCTAATGGTAAAATCATATGAAATGGTTTCCTAGGAGATGTTATTGTGAAAGATGGAGCCAGGGGCATAATCACTATATTTATGCTGTCCAGGAGCAGGTGGTAATCACTGGTGGTAATGGAGTTACATGGATGGAATTGAACAGGAGATAACCTCAGCTAATTGTAATTTCCAAAGTTACTGTTTTTTAGTCGCTGAGCGCCGTTCATTAGTGCACGGGGGAAAAAATCAATGCAGAAATGTCCAAGCCAAGGTCTGCCGCTGCAGCTACGGGGAAGCTTTAATGATATTTATTTAAACCGTTTCCCCAGATTAGCTGTCAGGGCACAGCGCTCTGAATTAAAAATGAGGTCATGAAAAAGATGGCATCAATAACCTTGAAATAGACTGCCTTTTGCCTCTGTGCTGTGCCATTTTCTCTGTACGCCCCCCTCCCTCCACTTCCTGCTATGCACTTCATGCTGTTTCTTTCATTATACAGGTCAGCGCCTTTTAACAGCTCCTACATATTTAATCTTCCTGGTTTCCTACGTGATCTCTTGTTACAGAAACATCACATTTCACTGTCTGTTACAGATTTTTAATACCTTACCATGCCTTGGCACTCTAATGTAATTGCACAACAGGGTTGGCATTGGGGGTACTGGAAGGGGGGGAGTATCCATGGCAACAGAGAAGCAATTTAGAATAATTTGCTATTTAAAAACTCTTAGGTTTTGGGCAATAGCGGGGAGCGCAGATGACAAGTGGATTAGATCATTTCATCTTTAAAGTATTAGATGTTTGCCAGATGCTCTGAACATGAACATGGCCTGTGAAATATTCCCCAGAAAAAATGCAGATATGTGTTTCTTTTTAAGACAGACGCACGCCTGCTCCAATTTTAGTCGACTAGATGTTTTATTGATTCAGCCGTTATTCATTCCTCCTCGTATCGATGTTCCTCCGCATTCACCAAAGCTGCTCTCCAGCTATAAAAATACATGTGTTGCTCATAGTTATTAGGAGACCTTGAGCCATGTCTTCACGCTGAGAATTATAAAAGAGTTCAGATTTGGGGGAAGAGAAAATGGACATTGGATTCTGCTATGTGCTCAGTATCTTGCACTTGTCAGCATCTCTCCACATTGTCCTCGCCATATTGCAGATACATCAAATGTGGCGTATTACATTTTAGCTCGTGTTGTCTAATGCTGACGCTCAGACACAGATTTCAATTACTCTGGTCTCCAGTTCTAAAGCAGAGGGATTACAGTAAGAAGTATGTGGGAAGGGAGTATCACCTTCATGTTTCCCCTGCTTTTTATTCCCAGAGAAGCAGGGAGAGAGAAAGGACGACAAACACATGGACAGATTTGAATGAACACCCAAAAATGATTCAATATTGAGAAATAATGTAGGCGAGAGAAAAAACAGGCAGATCAGTTTCAATATGAGAACATGTCTGCATGTTTTCTGTCAGCATTCTTTAACACCATTAACAATGTCTCAACATGTTGTCCACATCGTGAGCATGGCCAAATTCTTTGCATATGCACGACTCCTCCACTGAATCAGGACTTCAGATGGAGTGGGAACGCAGCCACGGAGCTGCATGTTCTTTACACTAAAATAGACGGCAGCTATTTTCACCTCTGAGAGCTTGACGGTTTCCAGAAGACTAAATGCTTCATCGAGCATTCAGCGATAAAACCTCTCTTTTTACCGTGATCTGACAAATCACAATATTGGATGATTTCTTTATGCGTGGAATTTAATCAAAAGGTCCAAGGTTTCTTTCCCCAGTGGCAATGAGAAACCACAAATTATGCCAGTGACGTGTGACAGGCAATCGACTGCATGAGAATCTATTCAAGTCTACTGAGATTAATAACTAGTTCATTGTAGCAAATTAAATTAATGACATTCTTGCAGTCCACTGTAGGGCAAAGAGAGAGCATATGCTGTATATTTTGGGATATTAATACTTGAGTATATCTTTATGCAGAATAGCACACATATTTTAAACAGTTAGCACTCTTGGCTCACACCTGCTATGGCGAACATTTACCATGAGCTGCAGCAGCTAATGAGAGCAAACCCCGGGGGAACAGTAGAGGTCATTTTAAATCTGGTATTTTCAGACTTGACAAAGGACTTAAGTTTTTCATACATTCCTGCGCTGCCCTCCTGTTTTAACTGCATGAATGAGGGTCACCTCAAGTGGTTTGGCTTCGAGACAAAAGAGGGGCTTTGAGGCATGAATCCAAAGCAGAGGGACCAGCAACAATGTCTGTTTATCCCTCTGCTGGCGTCTTGTCTCCCTCTTTTTCCAAAGCAGTTATTGTTTTTTTTTTAATGCTGCGATGATGCTTAATCATTGCATTTAGATCCAATAAAGATTTGATTTTATCTTCTTTTTATTCTATTCTCTTTCTCTCTCAGGCTTGTAAAAGTAAGTCATTTTTGTTCCTCCAAATCTCTCTGCAGCCTCCGGGGCTTGTCCACCAGCTCTTTAAATAGTCCCATTTTTTTTTCAAGCACATGAAGCAGCTCTTGTGAGCTTAACACGACACCAGTTAAAATTAATTTCAGCACGGATGGGAGGGAAATTGTTGAAATGGAACAACCCTGCAGGCTTTTCCCCCATTTATTTGGTGACTTAGGCATTTCTTGGATCCTAGCACTTGTTCCTGTAACACAAAACTCAGATGAGAGCAGCACATTGCTGGTAAAGTCACCTTGTTTTTGCCAACTTGTGTTTTTTGAGGGGAGGTGGTTCGTGTGCAATGCATTATTTCAAAGGCACAGACATGCTTCGTTGACAGTTGTGGTTTGGTGTTGTACTCACTCACACTGTTATTGATCCTAACAGATCACACGGATAATGGATGACATATAATAAATAGATATGAAGCAATATTGTTTTAACATAATTACATCTTCTAGCTGTGCTTATTCAGTGTTTAATCTCCTCACTGCACATTTTACTTGCTTGTTATCAACATGGAGAACGGCTGCTTAAACAAAAGCTGGGTGATATATTGGCATGAGAGGAAGTTAAGTATTTATTGACCTCATAAAAATGTTGCCTCTCCTGCCTTAATGAAATTCCTTCCTGGCATCTCTCAGTGCAGCACGCTCCCCCTAGTGGCTCTAATTATGAACTACACCTGGCTCTCTGTCAGCTCATGCACTGGCTGCCAAGATCAACCCTTCCCCTTCCTTGGAGGAAATTGCTACTTATATAAGTGGCATTGTAATATGAGTGCTATATTACATGATCATGGCTACATTATATATACACTGCTTGAAATTACTCCAGTTCACACTGAAGGCTTCATTATGATTTCAGAGTTAAAAATAGAAAATAAGGTAATGATATCTTGGAATTGGATGTCTTACTTTACAAGTTGCACAGTTTTGGTAAATCATCTTATTATTATTAAGCGTAACAAAGCAAAAAAAAATAGGGGTGAGATTTTTGGGGGGTTTTGTGGCCCAAACAGCATCTTAGCTTTTCCATTTGGAACTATTTAAGGCTCCAGTAATTTCCCGGGCTCAGCTCTTACATTATCCGGGCTGTGACACCCCACCCCCACCCCCATATTGACATTCCATAAAGCTGACCCAGGCCAAGGCAGTCGCCTCTTTCCCACAGATCATTGTGATAGTCAACAGAGCTCCCTGCTATACTGTATTATGCTCTATGTATGACACTATTCTGGCCCTTTGATCACTAACAGGACAGCTGCAGATTTGTAACACACATTTACAAGCCTGGAGAAATCCAATCCACTGTTTTATAATGGTGAAACATTTAATCTACCTGCCCTTTCTGTGCAATAATGTCTAATTATAGAAAGTCTGAGGACCATTTCCAAGTTAAAAATGTTTTTATCTCTGTTTTTGAGGATTGTTCACTCCTTCATTCCAAATCAGTTTTGCTCTTCATTAACATGTCATTATCTCCTCTTTTACTCCCTCTGTTTCTTTTTCCTCTTGCTCTCTTTCCCTCCCTTCTGCTCTTTCACAACCCCGTTGCTCTCCGTCTTTCCAATAAGTCACATTTAATAGTACATTTCCTTTCTTGGCCTGGGGCCTGGTGCCAGACCAGCTGTATGAAATGTAGTTTCACCGCTTTCCCTGCCAGCACTTTTGTTCAGAGGAAAAATAACAAAAAATCCCACAGAGCCTCTTGAACTCTCTGAGGCTTTTTTTCTTCCTTTTGAAGGGGAGGCGAAACAGCTCTTGATTCATTGTTTGTTTTACCGCCATGTCCCTTAAAAGGAATAGTGCAACCGTCTCTTGTTGTTACATGAGAAGACCTTATTTTTTCTCATGACTGAGAAAGTCATGTTTCTGTCTGGCTTTTATGGATTGTTATTGTAAAAACCCTGACAGAGGAGCTGGATAGGTTTTCAGAGGAGCTTATTGAAGTTTGCAGTGTTGTAGTTTTCAGTTGTCTTGGTTTCCTCCTCCACAACGTTTCTTATTTCTGGTCTAGTGCCAATTTCCATTTTCTTTTCCGAGCAATAAAAGTCTAAAAGTTTCCCTCGCTGATTTCATCGTGTCTTATTATTTTACACATGGGTATTGTTATGTTCTCCAGATCTTAATGTTCCCATTAGTTATGACATCAGATATGGAAAATTGACTTGAGACGGATTCAGAAGAGGAATAACAGAAGTCAAAAATAGTTTCATGTTCTCTCTACATGATGGTCTTTGTCACTTAGTATGGACTTAATTAAGCTGGAGTGTGTGCAGCTATCCTGCGTTCAATCATGTCAAGTGGACAGTGTGTTAAAAACGAAAGCGTACTCTTTCCAGTTGAAAGATGTTGTTACTGCAGCCACTTTATGGGCTTCTGTGATTAATCATGTCTCTATATTAAATTGGATATTGTATAGCATGACATTCCTTTTAACAATTTGATTTCAATTCTTCCAGGCATTTTCCTCCATTTGCTCCCGATCACATTAGTGCTGCACCACAACATGCACACTCATATTCTTTCCTCTGAAGGCTGAACTAATATCAAATGTGATCTGTCTCAGCAGGAGATGACAGGTTACTCATATTCTCTCTTTCACACACAGACTACGCATACTCTGGCACCCATCTGCACCTGGATTTCCCCTAACCTAGATTAATTACAATGGGATTGTTAATGCTTGCCACGTATTTAAACGAGCGTGTTTTAAAGCAGGGTATTTGATACTCTGCATGCCTGTGGCAAAGCTGCAGCTCATTTGTATTACCAAACAAAAACGGTATGTGGTTTAAGCAAGGTGTTTTGGTTCAAATATGCGTCACCTACCCCAGGTTACTAACATATCTAAAATCGCTGCTTAGTTGAAAAACGACTGTTAAAACAAACAGGACACAGACTGGTAATTGTGCCTTTCAAGTGTGACATGACATAACATGATCATAGCACAAAGTCATCTGAGTTCCCTTTGCCTGCATTCCTACTCAGGCTCCTCCTTCCCTATGAGAGGCACGTTAAAGGCGAACACGACAAACCCCTTCCCGTGGCCAAACCCAAAAAGCAAGAGGGCGGCCAAGAGAAGGCCTCAGGAGCCAGAGCCAAAGGAGTGGGGGCCAAGAAAGTCAAAGGCCCCAAGCTGGGCAGTAAAAAGGACAGAGGGGAGACAGTGAAAGGCCAAGAACAATCACAGGTTAGTAGATTTCCGATGCCTCATCCGGATTCCTCCTTGCTCTAAATTCAATATGTGTGTTTTATCATCAGCATATAGGAGAATCTTACTTATTTTACTTTGTGTAACAACTGTATTTTTTCTATGTGCAGGACTCTAAGAGGAAAGTGGAGAATCACGAGCTGTCGACAACCATAAAACAGGAGATATCTCTGAGAGATGAACCTATTGTAATAGAGGAGGAAGAGTTACATGTTACCCTAAAGAAGGAGGAATCCTTGGTCGTGGAGCAAACATCTTTACTCTGCCCCAAAGAGCCAGCCCCACATGCTGGCCTGCCCCTCCACACAGGGCCCAGTCCCCAGCCTGAGTGGAGGCAAATCAGTGAGGCCCTCCGAGCGAAACTCTCCTGTGAACAGCAAACTGAGGGGCATTTCATTCCTAAAAACCCCTACCTGCCTCACCGCTGGGATCAGAACAGACCTGCTGGACACGTTGCTCTGCCCGAGCCCTCCTCCAGAGTTAAAGACTCCATAGAAAGTCATGGTGGGAGGGTAGGGAAAGTGTTACCAATGTGCAAGCAGGCAGACAGACAGTGTATAGACTTAAGCACAGATTCCTTCCCGGAGAAAGAAGACTATGGGGTCATTAAGAAGGAGTCCACCCAGAGCCCTGCACAGACGGCTGCTTACTGCAAAGCCAGTCAGGGGGTCATGTCTCCTTTAGCCAAAAAGAAGCTCCTCTCCCAAGTGTGCGAGTCCAACCCTTTCTCGTTTTCTTCTCCTACTCTTCAGCCTCCCCCTCCCACTTCCACTCTCCCTGTCATATCTGTTCCTGAAAGGGAGAATGAAAAGAGAAGGGGTGAGGAGAAGGCGGTAGGACAGAGGCGTGGGTGTGTGTCCGACAACATCCCAGAGGTAGCGCCCATGTTCAGGCCATCAGTCATCCAGCATGCCCAGAGCAGCAAGCCTCACCAACAAGCCACCAGTGGTCCATCGGAGAGGAGTGCTTCTGGGGAGCTCTCAGAGACTTACAGCTGCCGGACGAGCCATCATATCCAGCCTCAAGTTAATACACCATGGCAACCCTTTCTCCCCCGAGTCCATGCCCAGGAAGGCGTGGAGAACACCTCAGAGACGCTACTTCAGGGTCCCGCTGTTCAGCCCCGGAACTACACAGGTGACTGCTACTCCTCCCCTCACCTCCACAGTCTGTACAGGCAAACTGAAAACTGCCTGAGCCAGGAGAGGATGGTTGGCTTCCCCAACGGAGATCGGAGAGAGCGTTACACCAGGGACCATGAGGGCAGCCAGGGCTTTGTCTGTGGCAGCCTGGAGCAAGAGGGCTTGGCCTACAGGTCTCGCTACAGTGACAGGACTCAAACACACGGGGAAAGGAGAGAGGCAGACGATGAGCCCAGAGACTTTACCATCTCTAAACCTCTCTCTCAGAGGGTGTCCTCCTTCTCCAAGCCCTCTTTCTGCAACCTCCCATATCCCATCATGCACCAGGGTTTGGATTCCCACCCTAAGGCATGCAGAGTTCCTCCAATGACCATCTCTCCCCCCAAACAGAGCCCAGCGGAGTCATCGCAGCCCTTTCCCAGCCCAAAAGCTTCAAGTGATGCATCCCTCAGCAGTCCCATTCGATCGAGTAAACGGAGTCTGGTGGAACCCGAGAGCGAGGATGTCCCAGAAAGGAAGGTCCGCGTTGTGACGCCAATCCACCCCACCTGCTCAGTCCGACGCAGCGACCCAGAGGAGCTAAAGCCAGCCGAGCCGGCCCACGCCGTTCACCTCAACAACCATCTCCCCGAGGGCCACCCAACAACTACCTACCCCCCGCCACACACCGCACCCCTATACACTGCCATGTACCCACCGGGCAGCCTGGTCTCCCCAGGAGACGGGCTCCAGCAGCACCCTGGTCTGCAGTACCTGAAGAGCCAGTCAGCAGTGTCTCCACTCGTGCCCCCGTTAGCTTTCCACTCCATGATGCTCCACAGGCAGCTGCTGGCCGCTAGCCCCAGCCCACATCCCTTCTACAGGCACCCAGGCGGTGCAGCCCTGTACGGGGACCTGCTGCACCACCTGTACCCCCTCTCCACCCTCCCACCACCTCAGCTGTCCTCGGTACACCCCAGCACCAGACTGTAAGAGGAGGATTTATTGCTCTCTCCCTCTTCATCCTCAGAAACTTTTTCAGCTTGTCTTTCTGTGTCTCTTGCTCGGGGATTGTGGGTCAGTTGAAAAACAAACACTGATGAGAAAACAGATTTATTACAGACTCATAAACTGATAAACATCATTCAGGCAGACTGAAAATTCCATTTTCTTTTTTTTTTATTCGTGTATGCATTTGTTTATACAATTTGCACTGTTGTTTATTTTTTATCACCACTTACTGTATATTTTTTTGTTGTTGTTGGTGTATCCTTATTTGCACAATGCTCAAGTATATGTGCTCACTAATCAGTTTGCCGCTCTCAGTCACCATGAGTCAGGTCGTTGCTCTGAGCGTGTGGAAAGTAGAGGGCAACAGAGAAAAGCCATTTGTTTACTGCGTCTGAGGGCTAAACATTTTTGCTTAAAAACACTACAAGTAACATGACAGCGTAAATGAAATTCTTTATATAACTAGAGGTGCATCACAAACAGTGTTCAACAGCGGTTTAGTGCAGTAATACACTTTAACGCAGCCAGTGGTGTTGCATCCGTTTACATGTCTCCACGCTGAAAGCTGTTGCCAGTTTGTGCCACGGGAAATCCACCTGGATTCCTTGGCATGGATCGACACATAACACTCACTTGATGCCGATCGACGTAATATTTTTACCATAACATTCAGAGGTGCTGTGTAACAGATGTACTGTAGATTCACATTTTACTCTCTCTGTTCATGCGTTATATGTTTCAGTCCAGATCGTACAACACAAGCATTTGTCATGTTTAATCTGTTGACAAATCATGAATGTTTAGCCATTTTCATTTTTACTTTCTAAATGGAGAGTAATCTGATCCCTAAAGCCCTTGTGATGAGTAGACTGTAGCAGCTCGTTTTCATCTATAGGACCAGCATAATGAAGCAGCCGTCTGCTGTGGAATGCTCACCACAAGAAATCAGCATTTCATCTTTTTGTTCTTGACTTGAAAAGCTCTTTTTTGGAGGGGGGGGCCTGAACAGACTCTTTTTATTCAACACGCTGAAAAGACTCACTGTATGATTTGATAGGAATGTTGTCACTTAGGATATTACTGCTTTGCAAATATCTGTGCCTTTCGCAGTCTTGGATTAGAGTTAGCACTACAGTTGTTAAGGTTTATCTTCTGTAGCAGGGTAGAAATATCAATATTACTGTCACTCTTTGTCTGAAATGCAGCGCACAGACATTCATACAAAAACAATATGGCACACTTGGCTTTCAGACACCAGACTTAATAGTTAAGGCACAAGATTTAACGTTTTTAAAAATGCAAACAGTTATGCTTTAACCTGATTGTTAGTATGACTCTATTTACTCAGCTTCACTGTCAGGCAGTCAATTAGAGAAGAACCTGAACAGATTTACTGATAGCTGATATTGACACAGGTCTGGTGTCTGTTATCCGCAGGGCATGTGTGTTTTCTCGCAGTGATGAAAAGGTACCAGACTCCATAAAGTATGCCGACCATGCTCCGTAGCCTGAGGTGGGAAGACAACACCTGCTCTGGCTTTTACAACCACTATAATTGTGATCCAGCATAGTCGAAATACAGTCAAATATGTCTGGTGTTTCAAAAGAAGAAGCTGTAAACGTCTATGTGTAAAGATTTACTGCGTACTTAGATAAAGACATTCATTTCTGATTAAGTACTGTACATTGCTGTGTGTAGGTAAAGCTGGCATTAGTGCTGGCTCCTGTACAGAACATTCATACGGGATCAATTCATGACAACCCCTCTCTTGTCTTATTTTCTGTGTAAATAGCACTGTAGATAGTACCGCGTGGTTGTTATCATATTAACTGTTGTAATCTGTAAATAGTATAAAAAGCAGTATAAAAGTTCGTTACACAATCTAGCTGTGTCCTTGTTTGCTCTGTTTCAAGGTCACCGTGATCACGTTAGATTTAAACAAACACTACGATTTAAGAATACTCGTTTTATTTTTTGTCCTTTCACTTTTTTTTTCTCTCCACATTGTTTCCATTAATGTGCATCCTGAAAGTGTTTTTGATACCGTAGCCATCTGTTTACCAATCACCCAGCTGGCGAGCAAGGCAAAAAAATAAAGACATTTTGTATATGACCTCCTGTATATTTAATTAAAATATTTTACTATCTATACGTGTTTCCTCAGTTGTGTTCTTTAACTGAAGTGCAGATAAATAGTGAGGGCTGAATAAACAGATAGATAATGCCAGTGTACTAATGTGATGCTCTTTTTAAATGCAGTGTGAAAGGGGTTTTATTAGAGTAATACCATTATCTGGCTATGAGATTCCATCCGCCTTAATCTTCACAACAGGCTACCTCTGGGCTCAGAGCCAGAGCAGCCGCCCCAGTATTTGCTGCAGTACAGAAATGTGCCAATGCATGTCTCTCCATGGGATGTGTGTTGGGCTGCAATAAAAGCTATGCTTTTGACTTTTATTGCCACCCCCTGGTAAACCTTTACCATGAAAAATATTCAGTAATACATCCAAGCTCAGCAAAAATACAGCAGCCTCACCAGGGTAGAATGTAGGCCGTTTTATTGCAGATCAGCAATAATAAAAAATACAGTTAACTTTCAAGACAACAGTGAACAGAGTGAGGAGAAAATTGCACTTTTTTAGAAACAAAAATAACTATATTTATTCCATTGCACTGTACACAAATGATTCAGCACTCGGACGAGATTAATATATTCCTACTTACTAGTACATAGACACAGTGCCTCTTAAAGTCTAAATAATTCATGTGCAGAAAGTAATATTGAGATGACATGGCAGTATTATACTATAAAAAGGAATTACAGAACATTTTAACCAAAAGCAATATAAAAAAAACTACAAATTGTTACCATCATTTGTCATTAATATAACTGGAGAGACATATTTAAAGAAAAACACTGCAAATTAAAAGCTGTTTGGCTGTGATCAAATGTTTAGTCATAAAGCATTTGTGTCACATGCTCTGTCTCATGCTTAATATCCACACACATTGGCATGTAATTTAATGTTCTTTATGGTCTCTAGCTTGCTTTGTCAAACCAGATGATACATGATGTACAATATTATTACTAAGGCTATATTGTACAGTGGTGATATTAACCATCTGTGGAAACACATCAGCAACAGTAGAAACTGATACTATGAGGTTTGACTCAGGTGCCTTCCCTTGTTGCTCCAGGCAGTAACAGTACAACATTCAAAGTGACTAATGTATTGGCAACACACACTCAGCACAGAAAACACTTAAACACACTAGTACTGAGAAGCATCCTCTTTTGTACAACCCATTCTCAGGTTCTTTCGAGGCTTAAACTAAATCCTGCTGTAATCCCCCCCCCAAATTTCAGAGGATGAAATAAAAAATGGGCTTGTAGCTTTCACCATACTGCTTCATCTGGTGAGGCAATTTCAGAGAAAGTAGCTAAGCCTAATGTTTTGTACACTGTGTGTAATTATGAAGACCATTCAACATGTGACTGTTAAGTGGTTGAAATATTTAGTGGTTGGCAGTATTAGATATGTTCAAAACACAAACACAAGGGCATTCATTATTTTAGCCACTCAAAAGACTCATTCATTCAATTACGTTCATAGCATTTATATGCTGCAGTGTTGAATTATGTTGGACATAGTGTGTGTAGTCACTGAAAACCAAGGTCACTCCATTATTAAGACCTCTGGGAAATGGAGCAGCCACATTAGTGCTTGCAATTGCTCCTAAAATCCTGTTCCCTTAAAACCAGCCATAGTGGTCATAAAGTTGTCACAGTAAGTGGAATAAGTCAATAGTTCCAAAAGGAATGATTCGTTCACAGTCAGCCAATGGATCAATTCCAATTTGAGTGCTTTTGCAAAGGCCCTTTCTTTGGTCCATGTTCCAGTGGCAGAGCAGAGAAATAAGCTTTTCCATTTTAGTGGGATTGATGATGGTGGAGCTCAAGCCAACGTACAGCTTTCAATTCCATCTGAGTTAGGTGCACGTGAAAAGAGCGTGTAAATGGAGAGAGAATCTCAAGATGTATCACTAATATTGATATTGTCTCTGAAGTGTCAACTGGGATTTGGGTTATCACAATGGACATGGTGAAGATTTTTTTTATTTTTTTTTTAAAGATAAGGTCACCCACCTATTTCTTTCGGTTAAAGAAATAGGTTGGCTTTTTGGGAAATAGAATGAGAAAATTGATACCACTCTTTTATCTATCAGCTGAATATAAAGTCAGAGGTAGTTAACTTAGCTGAGCAAAAACTGAAAGCAGTAGGAAACAGATAGCCTGGCGCTGTCCAAAAGTAGAAATTCACTGGGAATTTTAAAGGTCACTAATAAATGTGGTTTATTTAATAAGTACAAAAACAATTCATAAAAAGACCTAGTTGTGGATTTATGGGTTAAGACTCTAATATTGCCTAACAAACAGTCATATGTATTTTTCGTTGTTACAGTGGTTATTTGAATTACTGGTTAAGTCAGTGGTTAGTTGGTTGAATCCAGTTATTGACAGCCAAGGTCACAAGGCTTTAAGGTTCATCCTCTCTCTGAAAGACTTCCTCAGTTTGCTTCTTGGTGCAGGAACAGGACCAGGAGCAGGACCAGGACCAACGCCGTGACTTGGTCTGAGGAAGGCGTGTTCCCCTGTGGCTTCAGTGTGCAGGATGTGGTGGTCCTGGTACTCCAGCTGCTGGCCAGGAGGCTGAAGCTGACTTTGTGGCTGTATATCTAGGATACCCAGTGGAGCGTTTTTGCGGCTGAGGGCTCCTGCTCCTCCAGCATTGCTACGCTGAAGCTGTTGGATGATGGCAGAGAATTTGGCATCCAGAGATGGTCTGCCAGTTTTGGACCTAGTGGCTGGGCGTGAAGTGCAAGTGCCAAAGTTCTCCTTCTCCTGGTATGATGGAGGAAGAGGTGGATGACGAAGCGAAGCTGGGAGGGGAGGTCTGGCAGGGCGGCTGGGAGGAGAATAAGGCTCTCTGTCAGATGGAGGGGGTGGAGCACGGCGCTTCTTGTTGCTGATGGATGTAGAGCTGGTGTTGGGGCTTGAACAAGGGGTGGATGTTTTGCTCTGGGACAGAACACCCTTCTGCACCACCACTGTACGGGACCCGTCAAACAGAGTGGACCAATTAGGCACTTCCTTCTCCTCCTTATTACCTATCAGAAAGCGGCCATCTGTCTCCTCTATCTTGTTGTGGATCATGTCCGTGATGCTCTCAAACTTGCCAGGTGAATTTATACCTGCACGTCAAGCAAAAACAACAAACATTGGTGTCAAGTCAATTTTCCATATTTGATTAAAATGCAAAAATAAACAAGAAAATTTAATCAAATTTTATTCCATGTTTCAAGTTTCATATTTTATTTATATACGTATATACGTGTACATATACACATACATACGTATGTATACGTGTACATATACATACATACGTGTACGTACGCGTACGTATACGTACGCGTACGTACACGTATGTATGTATGTATATACATACATTAATCCTGCATACATATATACACACATATACATATATGTGTGTATATATGTATATATATATGTATGTATATATACATACACATACATATATATATACGTATACACATATATATATACGTGTATATATATGTATATATATATACACGTATATATATATATATATATATATACATATATACACACATATACATATATGTGTGTATATATGTATATACATATATACATATACACGTATATATGTATATACGTGTATATGTATATATGTATATACATATACACGTATATATACATACACATACATATATATATACATACATACACATATATATATATACACACACACACACACACACACATATACATACATACATACATACATACATACATATATACATGTGTCTGTGTGAAGCCATGCTACCAGCAAGAAGCCCCCGCAAAGTCCCATTGTTAATAAAAGATAAAAGATGTGCTGAAGCGGTTACAATTTGCCAAATTACACACTGACTGGCCTAAAGAGAAATGGCGTAATATTTTGGGGACTGATGAGAGCAAGATTGTTCTTTTTTGGGTCTAAGGGCCACAGTCAGTTTGTCAGACGTCCTGCAAACAGTGAATTCAAGCTACAGTACACAGTGAAGACGGTGAAGCATGGTGGTGCAAGCATGATGTGGGGATGTTTCTCCTACAGTGGTGTTGGTCCTATTTATCGCATACCAGGGATCATGGATCAGTTCGAGTACATCAGAATACTGGAAGAAGTCATGTTGCCGTATGCTGAAGAGGAAATGCCTTTGAAATGGGTGTTTCAACAAGACAGTGACCCCAAACACACCAGCAAGCGAGCTAAATCATGGTTCCAGACAAACAGCATTCAAGTAAAGGACTGGCCAGCACAATCCTCGGATCTTAATCCCATAGAAAACTTGTGGGCTGACATAAAAAATGCTATACATAAGGCAAAACCAAGAAATACAGAGGAACTGTGGAACTAGTAAGATTGTCTTGGGCTGCAATACCTGTTGACCGGTGCCAGAAGTTGGTGGACTCCATGCTCCACAGATGTGAAGCAGTTATCAGAAACCGTGGTTATGCAACTAAATATTAGTTTATGATTGTCAGGAAAGTTGAATCTTCAAGAATTTCTTAGTTCATACAGTACATTTTTGAGTTTGTAAAGACAGTTGTCAATGCTGCTATTCTTTTGAACATTATATTTCTTGACTTTCTGTAAAATATTATCAAATTCAATTACTTTTTCCAATTTTCTTGCTTTGAAATAGAATGTGCAGTGTGTGTGTGTGTGTGTGTGTGTATAAAGAATATGTATAAATAAATAAAATATACAAACCAATGAATTATCAACCTCTGTCTAACTCACTTCACCTGCTCCAATTACTCTACTCACTAAGGTCATTGTAAACAGAGTCAGCCTGCTTGGTGAGGAAGAGTGATGGTTTCCGTGGTGACGTGACCTCGATCTTCATTAGCTGGTTGCAGCAGTGCAGCCACTGGCCTGGTTGTAAATAAGGGGAGGCATGAAAGACACAGATAAAGGTTATACTATGTTAGCTAAATACATGTGCAGCTACTATTCTTGGTCAAACTCCACTGTCTTATTATATTATCGAATACCATTTTAGGAAACTCAGCATTCACACATACAGCTCATGTAACCGAGACTTCTTACACACACACGCTTGCGCGCACACACAGCTTCTGCTGTATGTTTAGACAAAACACACTCACTCTGATCATAGAGGTGCTGGTGAAAGGCGTCCAACCAATCTTCCAGTTCCTCGCTGCTTTCTGTCGTGAAGACAACGGTGTCAGATCCCTCTTGTGAGGGGTTGATGATGGACAGACTCCTGGATTTCTGACCTGCCAACTCCTTCTCCATCACACGGATGCGGGTGTCCTGCAGAAACAACATCTGCTGTATAACTTACCATAGGCAGAAAATGAGGTCTGCAGCGTATAAATGAGAGCACTATTTTAGATAATAATGATAATGATGTAGTGATGTTATTGTTAGGGGTTAGGGTGACATTTCCCTACAAAACATATTTACAGAAACATCATCGGTTTAACTTCTGTGTTTTATTATGTTGCCCTGTAATAAAGATTTGTAAGAAAATTCCTACCTTACTGATGGGTACATTGAGAGTGGGTGGTACTTTAGCATCAATTTCTTCTGGGGTGAAATAACAGGACAAAATGCCAGCACTCAGCACGCAGTAAAGACTGCAGCAGCGGTACATGCCCTCCACACTTTGCTGTAAATGAGAAAAAAAACAACAAAAACAGAAGGATTTAACCCAAGAAGGAGTCATAGAGCTAATGCTAACAGCAGTCAATGCACCTTCTGGCTCAGGTAGCCGGTCATCGTGCAACTTGTCATGCAGTCAGGCTGGGCCACCAACCGGCAGCAGAGGTTTCCATAAAGAGGAAGCCAGGATGACCACTCAGCTGTGTGGATGAAGAGAAGCAGACACTGAACTTATTACGCATCATTCCAACGTTGAGGGAGACAAAGTTTGTGACCTATCGGCCGCCATGTTGAAAGCATTCAAACCAAAACCAAGCACTACCCACTGGCCGGAGCAAACTTTCTCATTTTACAGCTGAACGGTACACTAAAATAGATTTCTGAAAACATTTCAGGCAAGAAATATGCATTACAGTATCTAGAATCTTGATTCATATTTGATCAGTGCTGCCTAGTTTGACAGTTTGATTGGAGTTCAAGAGTTTGGTGAGCAGTGATTGACAGCTGGAGAGTTGGCTGTTTTTCTTGGGGCACGGTGAAATCTTGCAAAGGCCATTCAAAGCTTTTTCATGCACTACTATCTGGATATAGTGACAGTCTTATAAAAGAAATTGAGCTTTCTCAGAGTTACAGACCGTAGCTTCACAAGTTGAGTCTGAACACCTAGCAGGTCAGATCATAATCAAAAAGATGTTGTCGGTTTTAAATAAATGATGTGATAATGAAGTTACCAATTCCTCTTAGTAATTTAAGCTAATGTAATATCAAATGATGATCTGGGATGATTAGCAGCATATTACACTTGGTTTAAGGTTATGTAATATGAGCTGTTTTATAGTGGCTATGAGTGTGTATATTACTGTTTCAGCAATGCTGCAGAGATGCCTATTTACATAACTCTGGATAATAAACAGAGTGGATTGAAAATAAGGGGAAAAGAACAGTGAGTTGTCTTGTGCGTCATTTGAGGATAACCGGTGTGATTTGAAGTTCAAGTTAGAGCAAGCGCTGCGTAAAAAAGGAAGGAAGGTAATCCAAGATGAACTTCAAAGATGATTTGTTTATTTTAGATTTATATTTTAATTGTATTTTATTACCACCGCGCTGATTCAAATCTTCAACTGAAAAGCATAATCCCTTTTAAATCCCCTGATATTAAATGTCTGTGCTTTCACTTCTTACCATCCTGGAGCACAATGAGGGAGTGAGACTGAAAGCTGCCTTCAGCATCGGGCAGACACAGTGTAGTGTAGGCCAGCAGGCTGTACTTGGCTCCACTGGTTCAGGTACAAGTACACACAAACACATACAGAGTTTAGCGTTCTTTCAAGTATACTGCAGTGATATACAGGGGTTTGGACAATGAAAATGAAACACCTGGTTTTAGACCACAATAATTCATTAGTATGGTGTAGGGCCTCCTTTTTCCAATACAGCATCAGTTCGTCTTGGGAATGACAGATACAAGTCCTGCACAGTGGCCAGAGGGATTTTGAGCCGTTCTTCTGGCAGAATAGTGGGCAGGTCACTACGTGATGCTGGTGGAGGAAAACATTTCCTGACTCGCTCCTCATTGGGTGCACATGGTCCTCCAGAATGGTTCGGCAGCCCTTGGCAGTGACGTGTCCATCTAGCACAAGTATTGGGCCGAGGGAATGCCATGATATTGCAGCCCAAACCATCACCGATCCACCCCCATGCTTCACTCTAGGCATGCAACAGTCTGGGTGGTACGCTTCTTTGGGGCTTCTCCACACCATAACTCTCCCGGATGTGGGAAAGACAGTAAAGGTGGACTCATCAGAGAACAATACATGTTTCACATTGTCCACAGCCCAAGATTTTCGCTGCTGGCACCATTGAAACCGACGTTTGGTACTGGCACCAGTGACCAAAGGTTTGGCTATAGCAGCCCGGGCCATGGATATTGACCCTGTGGATCTCCTGACGGAGAGTTTTGGTGGAAACAGGAGAGTTGAGGTGCACATTTAATCCTGCAGTGAGTTGGGCAGCTGTGGTTTTATGTTTTTTGGATACAATCCGGGTTAGCACCCGGACATCCCTTTCAGACAGCTTCCTCTTGCATCCACAGTTACTCCTGTTGGATGTGGTTCATCCTTCTTGGTGGTATGCTGACATTACCCTGGATACCGTGGCTTTTGATACATCACAAAGACTTGCTGTCTTGGTCACAGATGCACCAGCAAGACATGCACCAACAATTTGTCCTCTTTTGAACTCTGATATGTCACCCATAATGTTGTGTTCATTGCAATATTTTAAGCACAACTGTGCTATTACTCTGCTAACTGAACCTTCACACTCTGTTCTTACTGGAGCAATGTGCAATCAATGAAGTTTGGCCACCAGGCTGGTCATATTTAGCCATGAAACCTCCAACACTAATTTGGCCAGTGTTTCAGTTTCATTGTTGAACCTCTGTACATGACATTCCTTCACTTTCCAAGCTTAAAAGATTCATGCTCCAACCCTAACAATGAATAAGAGTAAATACAGACATGTAATACATGCAGGAACAAAAGTTTGTACATTTTTTTTCAAATCAAATAATTAAAATTAGTTTAAGACAATGTTTTTAAGACTGCAGCAAAACATTCCAGTAATAAGCCATAATCAAGTTTGTTCCCTACTGTAAATATCTTGAGAGAGCCTGGAGTCTGTAAATGGTTTATGGGGTTGTGCGTTACATACCAGGGTATGGGGTTGTGCTGCAGGAAGGTGTCAGGGTCTGGACTGTCCAGCAGAGGGCACAGCTTCTTCCCAGCAGTCTTTCCAAAGGAGCTGCGGAGCTTCTTGGCCAGTTTCTTTGGTGTATTAACCAAAGTGAGCTCTTCCTCCAGGGCACAGCTCCACAGCTCCACCTTCAGCTCAAACTGAGGAACTGCTTCTTTACTATGATGACACAGAAATGTATTAATAATACCTGTTATTTAATACGTCATAAGTCTTAATACCAAATAAACACACATTCCCAGCAACATATTCTTTTTATAACTGCATTTTTTCAGGGTTCTTGTACCATTTTAAAAGTCAAATTTAATACTTTTTTAAGACCATTTCCTAAAACCTCAACAAATAAAATTGAAGACCCAAAAATGTCATAACAATTTCTTTGGTAGAAAAAAGCAAGCGATTGTAGAGCCCAACCAATATGGAGTTTTTGAGGCCGTTGCTGCTATCAATATTTAGCAGGGGAAGAAATCTGATAACCGATTAATCTCTGATAATAATTTTTATGATTTTTTTTAAGCCCTTTAACACTTGCAACAATGACATAAATTAAATGTATAACACTTATTTTTTTTCAACAACTTTAATTTCACGACTTTCAAGAAAAAACATGTGAACTTTGTGAACAAAATAACGTGTAAAATTGCAGTAAATCTCAGAAAATTGTTTTCCTATGGCATTAAACATACCATCTGAAACTTTAATACCTACAGCAAATTTATGGTAAATTTAAGACAATTTAAGACCTTAATTACCTGGATTTTAACTTAAGACATTTTAAGACTTTTTAATGAGCCGCTGAAACACTGTTTTTTTTCCGATTTTAAAAAGTTGTTCTAAGTATGTTATAATGCATATTAGACATATACAATAAATACTTACAAAATGGTGACCCCCTCAAAGCAGATGTCAGTGACTGATCTGTCCACTACCACCATTTCTGTGTCAAACACCTCTGAGCCGATCTGCAGCAGACAGAACACCGCCACTCGACGAGAGCCTAATAAGCACCAGGGACGCACAGTGTGTTAGTACAGCAAGTGCTCACAATAACATGAGGCAAAGCTAAACAGAAAGCATGAATCAGTTTTAGTGAAACAAGGACAAACTTACTCCCTTTGTTGTTAAAGTAGGCTGAATCCCTCCACATCAAAGGAAAACGCAGCCCTAAATATGTAGGGGACAAAAAGAAACACCCGTAAAAGTAAATCTGTAAAATATTCTTTATCAATTTTGTAAAGACATAGCTTAAAAAACCTTATTGAATTATTAAAATGTGACTTGATTTTCAAATAAATACATTTTATTTTTTTTTAAAGCAGGTGTTAGTTTTATTCTCCAGTACTGAATTATTCTGGACAAAGCAGGGCAATCTTACCAGACATCGCAATTGTCCCATTACAGGGCACACGGTCATCTGAAACTGGATCTGATAGTCTGAAATAACATTGAATTTACCATTACAATTCATCACAATAAATGATTAGTTGTACATATACACTTGAAAGCCCTCTTTTCACATCCTACTCAGGCCAGTCATGCTTCATTCTTTAAATTTTACAAACTTCTTCAAGTTTTGATTTATTATCACAGTTTTATCTCAGGCTGTATCTTTTGCTCATATATACTGAAACACCAGGGACTGCAACTGTGCAACTTTAACAAGGATTTACAAGACACCCTCCACAGTAAGCACCCACATATTTACCTCATGACTGCTCCCATCATGTCCTGCTCCTCTTTCTTCTTCTGCAACCGCGCGAGATAAGCCTTGATCCTGGCGTTACAGGTCAGCAGGTTCTTGGAGGCGTTAAGAACCTGTTCTCTCTTACTGCAGGCGAGCAGCAGTTTGTAAGCACCTTCACGTATTCGCATCTCAAAGTTGAGTTTTTCTTGTATGTTGGTGTTCTTTGTGGACCAAACATACAAAAAGAGAAAGTTCTAAATGACCCAATGACAATTCATATGAAATCACGCACACATCAGCTCACAATGATGTTCTGAATTGTGTTGGTATATCAAACAACAGGTTATAATGAAAAGAGAATGAAGCTGCCCTGCTAGTGTTAAAGGTGTCACATCACATTATTTCACACTACAGTGCTCTTAATCTTGTGTGCCTCTGAATATGACTACCTTGGTGAAGACAAAAGAGCGATTTGTAGCACACAAGCCTTTCTGGTACAAAAAGTGACACACATGCGACAACAAAATATTACAAGGCTGCCATGAAATAGTGACCACCTCAATTCCTTTAACAATGATGCACTGATGTTTAAAACTGTCAGACTTGCAACAGTGAAACTAACTTATTGTCATCAATCAAGAGCAACTTTTTGTGGGAGTGTGAGTGCAGAAGGGTAGTGGTCATGAAAATCATTAATTAATAATGCTGTATGGGTCGAGTAGTGAGCACATTACTTTATGTAGATCATGCATGTAACAGTGGCAGGAGAAATTAATAGGCATGGCTAGTTTGGGATGTAAACATCATCATTCTAGATACTGCAAATTAAAATAAGCAGCTGTCCCTCCCTGTAAATTTGTCATATGGTTATATTCATATTCTCTACTATGTGCAGAGGGTCATTTAGAAGAGTGAAATGAAACTAGCTAGAGCGCAGATTAAATTTAGTTTCTGCGCGTCTGGTGACGTTGAACAATGCAGAGAGCGTCACATGGCTCTGGTTTCAGTGAACTGAATGGATTGAAAGGGGCAACTCCCATATTGAATGGTTGGCCCATCCAGGTTGCTTAGCTTTGTCCCAGGAACTGAAAGCAATGTGTGCTCTGTGTTGGTGTGTGTCTGTTGTGGTTGCTTGGGACAGCAGTTATGAATATTTGTCATTATAAACAAGTCATTCGGGGATCGCCTTACGACTAAGCTTAGTTGTTACTGAAGCTTCCTAAACTAAAAAGCACCGTATATTAGCTTATTTACGTTAGCATCATTGCACCTTACACCTCCTCATACTGAAACTGTCATTGTCGTATTGACGACCAACCACTCGGTTACCTCTATTTGCAGGAACAGTGTACTCTGTCGTATTTTCTTCCGTTTAATCTCCATAGCCACCGCAGAACCGGCCGGTAACACCGTCCTGGAGCTCCCGTTTCGCTTGGAAATTTGAACACCCCGCGGGTCGTCCATGTTGTACATCCATTCGCTAGCGCAAGCAGCACATTCCTGTTCCAACCGTCGACGCCCTCCAACGGACAGGGTGGTTCGATTTGTGACACAGCGTCTGCCGCCATAAGGATATTGTCACGTGTGTCAATAGTAAATACACGCGCAGTTATGAAAAGTACATTTAAATGACTGATTTATGTCCCGAAGACAAATTATTGCACACTTCGGGGCCATTTGAAATATAATAGAAATGAAGACTAAAGTTGCAGATTATTCCAAAACAACAACTACATTAACCTCCAATGAGGATACAACTCATTTTAAAACATATGGTGTTCAAATATCAACTGTGGTAAAGTAGCCTAAAATTACAAGATAAAAGTGCACAGTTTTCGAAAATAAACATGAAACAAACAATCCACCCTGAAAGCCGGTACTTCCAAAGATATAAACCGAGTGCATTCACGCCGTCTAGTGGCAACGTCATTGCGTCATCGTGCCAGACACCTCGATTTTGAATTTGTTTTCTTTTTTATCTTACTAATGCGCAGATATTTTCATGAAGTAAATCGTTGGTGGCGTGCACTTTTATAACAATTCAGCTATCCCGATTATCTAGATATATTTAATAAATTTCAGTAAACTCCAAATATATTAATCATGCTGCATCTTCTGAGAAGAAAGCAGGTTTCACAGTATGTATGGTTTTAACAAGCTTTTATTCATGGGAACAGTATCCTATATTGTCATTAAAATCTCCAACATGAAATGATCCAGTTAAATAAGCGCAGTTCCTGCAAAATCAGTTGTTTGATTTCCGGGCATCTTCCTTCATTTGAGGTGCGGCATTGATTTAATACAAATATAGAAAATGTTATTTGCAGCTACACGGCTCAGTTGATGGTACAGTCAAAAGACCCAGAAACGTAACCAGTGAGTCCAGGAAACCCGCCCACCCGGTTCTGGATCACTGGTGGCTTCTGGCTGAGCTGGAAGCATCCATGGTTGGAAGTGTAGACGCAGGAGCTGCTCAGCATGGATGGACCGTGTCAAGCTCTGCAGTGAGGGACTCTACAACCCCGGAAATGAGGATAACTGCTCTCAAAATTAAAAGGTTGATTTTTGAAAATTAAAATCGAGATTAAACGTAAATCTAATCCTCTGATTATGTCTGTGCCATTCAGATGCACACAGTAATGTCAGCTACACTGCAGCTACATGTCTGTAGATTTTATTTCATCATTTATTTATTTCATCAGCTTCACATGAACATGTTTAATACTTAACATGTAACACTTAAGTTGAGTCCACTTCAGTCAAAAACCCTGACCATCCTATTTTTGGGATTCACTTACTGCAAAAGTCATTATTAAGAAATCAAATGTCCAGGCATTTTCTTAAAAAAGTTATAAGTTATTATGATTTATTTTATGTGATAAAAATGCACTTTTATTACGTTTTTTTTCTGATGAGCTAGATCTAGATTGTTTAACAATTATACGGGTAACAATAACTATTTTTTGCAGTTTGCATTTTTATGGAAAAACAAATCTATTGTCTACATATGACACATGCACACTTTTGTATGAAAGCCGTATGAACTCTGTTTATAAGCCAAGTGCTCATTACATAAAAGTTGTCGACATAAAGCCTACCTGGTCCTGGATATACTGTATATAAATAAATGTAATGTAATCCCTCTCATTGGGGTTACTGACATAGAAGCATTCCAAGCAGTAAGCGTTCCCTAACATCTGACACTGACCTTGTTGACTATCCTGAGGTAAGTAGCAGCACCAAGGGCCTTGCCTAAAATAGTGCTATGTGTAGTGGGACTGTCTACCAAAACAAGCAGACACAAGAACAGTTCAGGCTGTCATTCTGATGGACACTTAACATCAGTCACAGAGTGTCAGCAATAAACCCTGTGATAACAACCCTAAAGCAATATCTATACCACTGTGCTTTGTGTTTTATTACTGCTTGCAGCTATTGTGTACATCACTGGTCCTTATATACTGCTGCACATTGTCCATCTTTCCATGTTTGTAGATTCTCTCACTGGTTGACTTTTATTTATGAATCTATTCTTGGATTTCTGCCTATATATTTATGTTTACACATGCGTAGAAACCTCAACCGACCTGGCCTGTTTTCTCAGGACATCATACTGATGCAGGTCCCAGGAATCAGAACTGAACTGGGCAAAAAGGCTTTTAAATTTTCTGTCCTGTCTACTTGGAACAATAACACTGCAGGAATTCAAGACAATTATAAAAGACAGAAATAACCTCAATTGGATGTTGTGATTGTACTCTGCAAATCTCAGTGTTTTTTTTTTTTTTTTTTAACCTGGTTACATTAAGGATATTCATTGATTGATAAGCCATATAACATATTTCAATGGTAAATGATAATCTCATTGACAAACACAAACCATACTGTTGTATATACTACACTGTCATACCCATCTGTATATTTTATATCTGTATAATAACTAAATTTTCATTTGCACTCACTCCTCTCTATTGCACCACATTGTACTCACAGATTAGTTGTACTCATATATAAATTGCTGATTACAAATAAATAATCATTATAATTAAAAAATAAACAAATACATAACACCCAAAACATCAGAATCATGCGTTGTCTTGACTTCAATCTCAGTGTTGTTTGGTGCTCTCTCCCCACAGATTTAGCTGAACTACATTTTAGCTTAATCTGTGGTCACATGATTATTTGTGCATATGGTTGCCTAGATACACAAGCTGTCGCATCAGCGAGACATCTCATTCCCTCACTCACAAATCCCTGCATCATGACCGCTGATGATTTTATTCTGAAAATCGTGACCGGAAATGTTGATTTATATCTCCGTCGCCTTGACGCTTCTTCCAGGATGTTGCCACTAGTTTGCAGGGAGAAGAGGTGCTGCTGAGCAGCGGAGGAAGAGGAGGCCGACCCATAGAGCCAGACTGAGTGCAGAGCGGCAGGGCTGGGCTCTACACACACACACCTTCAACAGAGACACCCAGCAGAGAGGTAGAGGGTAAGTGAGCAGCAGCCTCCACCTGTATTTAGCTAGCAGTAGGATACAGCTGTCAGTAGGCTTTTAGCTAGCTGCTCGTACGTTAGAAGTTTGAAGCAGGGAGAAAAAAATGGAAAGAGTCGTTCTGCTTTTGTGCTGTCTATTGATGAAGGGCTTTCGATGTTGATGGAAAATTCTCCGAGGTCACACGGCAGACTGGAGCGTCTCACATTAAGACCATATAACCTGGACATGTATTGAATGTAATAAGCATACCCTGTTATAACGGCAGGCTAAACGGACTGGTCTGCCTCCCTGTTGGCTAGCTGGATGCTACTGTTGTCGGCAGCAGCGGCAGCATGAGCAGACTGTCCTGCTCCGCCTTTGTAAAGCGACCCAGCCTCAAAAAGCACCAGCCACCTTTGTCCTTTATGCTCTTAATTGTCTCCTTTTTCTATTTTTTTATTATTATTATCGTACTCACATCCTTCTGTAACGGCAGTGGGGTCTGACGAGACAGGATGCACATCAATGAAGGTCGGTTAGAGTGAGCGCTTTGTGTTTATCTCACTGGAAAGAGATTAGCCTCTTTGAGTCCATTTATGCTGTCTGAAGGTTAGGCTGCATTATTTAAATACATATGTATATATACCCGAGTAGGTCTCTCACTATGTAATATAGCTGCACTATATTTGCCGGTGTGGGACCCCCTCCTCTTTTCCTGAGTGGACCTTTGTTTTCGTGGGGCAGATGTTGCTGGCCTACATGATGTATCCGCTCTCTTTGTGTTCAGTTTGATTTTGCTGTCATCATCACATAAGATGAAAAACTTGAGGATAGAGCTGAAGGTGAGGTTTACCTGCCTCTTCAAACAAATGTATGCAAAATTGCACGTTGTGTTATTATTGCCTAATTATCAGGTAATAGACTAATGCACACTGAATCAGGTTCAAATGCATGAAGCAGATAGATGACAAATACCCATGTTGATTTCAGCAAACTGTACGAAACACGTGGAAGCAGCAGTAGCAGCAGCAGCCTGAGCAGTATTTATTCATCTTGATTATTTCTCTGAATCTCATGGCGTGTATGCTTTGGATTTATAACACTGTGGTTTTCATACAGGACTGTTCTTGGAAAGCTGTAGAGCCATAGTCTGCACACATATCAGTGAGTCTCGTTAGTCTCCTCCTCCCTCAGCTGTAAGAATTCAAATGTTTTGGGTTTGTGCCATAGACTGCACAGATAATACCATCCTGTCCTGGCTTTGCTCCTTTCGTTTCTCCTTTTCACTCTTGCCTTTTTTCCTCCTCCTTCCTGTCCTCTCTGCAAATGTGGTTATTGGCTCTGCAGGCGGTTGCATTTTTGAAAACTGTGTCAGTGTCACAGGACAGCCTCTCTGGAAGAAAGAAACAACTGCAGTGCCTTCATACGTGTCCGTTTACAGAGCGTAACAGAAGCTTTCTTCTGAATAGAGAATAAAAGAGAACAAGTCTCTTTGCAGTACAAATGTCAACCTTGTTAATTACAGTAAGTCTCTGATGGTCACAGATGGTCACAATATAACAAACCATTGACACTGAGCAGACAAAATAATGTGAAAAATGCTTCTTCATCTTCTATTTCATCCTTGAATTTCTTGAATGGTGTGACTGGTTCAGTACTGGGCCACTGAGCAATGTGTATATGTGTAGTCAGGGTTCCCTCCAGTAATATGAACCTGTTTTCTGAAGTTGAGATTTAAGACTTTGTTGTCCGGCCTCCCCATGGCCATTGTGTGTCATAGGAAGTTTAGGAAGTGAGTTCATTTTACTTCAGTAGTCAGGGAGTATTAAGACTGAAAGCAACCCACACTGGAAATTTATATTCTAATCTATTTCATTCTTTTCAACATGTGTTTAAAGCGTTTTTGTACCAGGGTGACTGGAGCTAAAAATAGCGGTGAATCTCACTTCTGTGGTCTGCCAGAGTAGAAACTTCAAAAGGGTTAGGAGAGTCAGATAGTGTTGCCTGGTGAAGATCCAGCTTGCATGTTGCAAGGGAGCTGAATAGAAAAGTGCAAAAACAATTTCTATACATAATCATCAGCCTCTCCCTTGTTATGGAACATGAAGGGTGTGTCTGTTTTTTTTCTTCTTAACTCAAAATGAAAAATAAAACAGTGTCCTCCCCATCTGTTTTGGGGTGTAACACACTCCCCTCTGAGTCTCTGTGCTTCTTTCCACTGATATTGAACGTGTATTTGGACAGTTTCCATTTCCTGGTCCCCATTTGATTGTACTGTTATGCTAACATTAAAGCTTTTCCCCCTCCAGTGCCAGTGTGCATTTCACTATTTTTGTCTGCTGCCGAGGCTGTTGCTGTGGGCAGCATAATGCTGGTGTCATAAGCAACATGGCAGGGTTGGTCAACTAGCCTAATGCTCCTATTAAATGGCCACGGGTCTGTCATTATCTACTCAGCAGGGGCAACGCAAGGTTATAAAAGCTCTCACCAGAGAAAACCGGTATACCTGCCACTGGTCTTTGGGTGTGGACGGCACGGTGGTGCAGTGCATGCATGGGGATTAGGTTAATTGGCTAATTTAAATTGTCCGTAGGTGTGAATGTGAGTGTGAGTGGTTGTCTGTCTCTATGTGTCCTGTGATGAACTGGAGACTTGTCCAGGGTGTACCCTGCCTTTCACCCTAAGACAGCTAGGATAGACTCCAGCCCCCCATGACCCTATGTGAGGATAAGCGGTAGAAAATTGATGGATGGATGGATGGTCTTTGTTCACTGCTGGATTAATCTGAAGATTCACCTCTCCATGTATTTGATGTATAAAATGATGGAAAATAGTGAAACGTGACCTTCACAATTTTTATGACCAAGACGACACCTTCAAATAGAGTTTTTTGTCTGAAAAGTGAAAAGTAACAAATCAGATGAGCAAAGTATAAATAATCTGATCAGCTATTTTTCAGCTCTAAAATAATATATATTTTTATCGTTCAAACAGTTTGATGGTTAATTAAAGTTTGTGTATTAGTTGACTGCTTATTTTCTTCCGCTCTGATGCTCCATTGAGAAAGCTGCCTCCAGAAATTTATTTTGCACTAACATTTATTGTAGTGTATTTTTTAAAAAAATGTACTGCACACAGTGCTTTGGAAAATTACAAGTACTGAAAAAGCCTACGCCGCAGGGCATATGCTTCATTAATTCTCCTGGATTATTAGTAATCTATTTTTTTTATTATTTCTTGTTCAGAGAGCTGGTTTACTCCTTTTAAACTATGCTATATATTTAAGGGCAGACTTAACATCCGTGAAATGTAAATGTTATATGTAGGTCATGTTATATGTGGAGCACAGGGGTCAGGGAACATGTGGTGTGTTTGTGTCTTATGGCCAGGGGAGTGCTGGCCTGGATTGTGTATGATAATAACAGTGCAGCAGGCTGTTCTGTTGCTGGCTAAATGGAGGTGTTTGCTTGTTTGTTCCTCTTGCTAACTGCTCATGTGACTCTGCTTTTCTGCACCATATGGTCTTTTCTGCTGCATGGGACAGTTTTTTTTTCACCCATGATGCATGTATAAGCCACTTGACACACATAAATCCACACGTGCACACTCATGTTTCTGCAGATTGGAGGTGCTCTACACTGACATCATAATGATTTATTATCTCCATGCATGGTGCTATGTTCCTGTCTTCAGAGATTAATGCTGGTGTATAGTCTTTATCTGTTTGCATAAATTATAAACTATTCAAAATGCATCATTCAATGGCATCAATTATAGATTAGGTTTTATTACATTAAGTTTGTATGTGTGACCTTACTCCAATTGCAGGATATAGATTGAAAAAAAATATATACAGTGTGGGGAAAGTGTGATGATATGTAGATGTAGACATCAATGAATAAAAGAAAGACGGCAAATGAGGCAGTTGATCGCTTGGTGTGGATATACTGTGTCAACGTGTTCCTCACCTGTCCAAGCAGTGTTTGGAAAATGGAGGAGCATCCTTGGCAGGGATGTGACGCTGTCAAACTGCATTCAGCCATGCCTGTTTTACCCTCCAGTTGCAGCTGAGATTTTCTCAGAGTAGGTCCCTTCAATAAAGCGTGGCTCGTGATTGTTGCTTTCTCTTTATTTTTGCATGTGGTGGAGAGGTAAAGTGGGTCAACTCGATTCAAATGTCAAATGGAATCAAAGACTTAAAGAGTGATATCCCTGGTGTGCTCTTTATCCACTCTCAACTGCAGACTAAGAACATTTCAGATACAGTACTTTATTATTTAACTGCTGATAAACATAGCTGTTGGGACTGACTGGCTGGACCAGAGCTGTATTTCCTTGTCATTTAACATGTCTTGTGTATAATTAACTCCATGGAGTCATAACTTTTTCAAATTAAATGAAAATATTCACGGACATGAATATGAAGTTCGCAACAGAAAGATGAACAAAATATAGCTGACAACATTTTGATTGTGCTTGTTAGTGTCTGGGATCTGCACTACTACTAAAATTTTAGAAAGGAACAATAGACTGTGTATCTCTTCTACTGTACATGTAGTATATAGTATGTCTGTAAATGTGCTGTAGACTCTAAAGGCCTTTTGTCTGTGGGTCTGTGTGTCTATCTGTCTGTCCAGAGGTTGCTCAACTATCTTGAATCTGTTGCCTGGTTTGTTCTTTACAGCCTTCAGGGTCTGGAGGCTTCTTTTCTCCCAAAACACCCCTAAGGCAGACCGATTCAGTCTCCCCTGTCTATTACTTATTGATAGACTGACCTTACATCAGCGTCAAGGGATTTGCTTCTGCTTTGTCTTGACCTTCAATGTACTTTTCTTTTATCGTTTTTACTTGTGCCTCTGAGGTACTGTCTAGCACCACATAGCCTCTTTGCTTGTTCTTTCCATTGTTGCAAAGCTGCAATATTGATTATATTATCTGTTACATTGCAAGTCTTACACAAAGTGTTAATCTATTGTTTATTTATTTTTTATTCTGTTAATATCCTTGGTACTGACTGAGGCATCTTTGCTACAATGTGATGTGGTGCTAAACTAAATCTAAATCTGAACTAAAGAAGTCACGTTGCATTGAGTCAGTATTGTGATATTCTCGTCAGATTCTTTTGTCGATAGAGTTTAATAGCTGCTCTTTTCTCTGTCTATTGAGTCGAGGGGGTTGTGTCACTGCTCTAGCTCCTGCAACTACTGAGAGCTATTTATATCAGAACAATCAGCTTTTGCTGCTGTTGTAAACATTAAATGCATCATCTCCTGTCTGCCAGAGGATTTCTCCTGAGTATAAACAACCAGACACAGTTTAGAGCAACAAACTCCCATAATGTTTTCAGTGGGTAGCGAAATATGACACTGTCTTTCTTTGGACATTACTGTCCATTGAAAGCACAACACATAGGGTCCACTTAAGCCAAGCATGGTTTCAACTTTATGAGTGTTTTTTAACATCCACTGGCTGCTGCTGGTGTAATTTAGGTAATAGCATTTTTACAATGTAAGCAGACAACCACACCCTCATTGGCTAAGTTTGGCTCTCATCATAAGACAGCATGGACATGTGTGTGATGAGACGTATGAGTTGTCTCTGCGTGTCCGTCTGTCTTTCTTTCTGACTCTTTCTCATATTGGTTTGCTTAGTACGTGTGTGTTTTTCTAAATGTGTGTGTGGAGGCTACACACAGCAGCTGTCAGTGTGTGTGTGTGTGTGTGTGTGTTTGTGTGTGTGTGTGATTTGGTCTGAGGCATCTGCCAGTGTCGCTGTGGTGATGTGACAGCCTGGGCGGTTAGGCAGATGAGTAGTGCTGTTGCGTCATCCTGGGGATGTTTCCTGGAGCCACATGCTACGTGGAGGGCAGCAGCAATGTGTTGGAGCAAAGAAACATATTAGGGTGATGACAGTGCATAAAGTGGTGCCTCTTTCAGTCTCAGTCTGTGATTGGCTTGTTCAGTGTGGAGGGAAGAGATAGGACTTGTTGAAAAGACTGGATATGTTGGAGAGTGGAAACATGGCTCTAAGACCTATTTGTCATTCATACAGATACAATACATACAATACATCAGATTATCCAGCATTGCT